>JABBOT010000004.1:28805964-29441682 GCA_016165875.1 Acanthopleura granulata
TGTTAAATTACCACATGCTTGATTCGAAATGAATATGTTCGTCTCTACAATCGTTAAACCGTTAGTGCAAACAAGTTTGCTTTGTCTAAAAGTGTTATGTTCGCCAGTACTCTGAAATTTCTTGCGTACCTAACAATTAAAACTCCGTCAAGGAGTTTATGATAATGGTACACGTGGATAAGTGTCTAACAACCCATATGTAACAAGGAACATTGGTGCATGTGATAGTGAAAACAAAATATTAAATTGTAGGTCAAGCCATTATGACAGATGTATCGGAAAGCTTGGACCGCAAACAAACCATTTAGCTGCAAGATAACACTATGCAAATTTCATCAATGTATTCTGTTGACACGTGATGTTGGACTGAAGTATCGCCACACGCTGGAGATAAACTGTGCTAAAGCTGTTGACTGGCCGTTAGCTATGTCCCTTCGGTATTAAGGGTCCACCAGGTCAAGCGCTGTCGCCCTCAACTGGTTATTTGTATGTGCCTAAGGCAGAGGCGACATTTACATTAATCCATTCAATAACACATGGAAGTGATAGATATTTCCCCGGCCAGAGTTAGTGTCAAAGACGAACTGATAACTCTTCGTACGCACATCTTGTATGTCCCGATATAGTTACAGTACTTGGTGCTTCTTGACATGTGCTTCATTTGTACAACTTGTGAGCACATTATTCCAATATTTGAGGATATTAACTATGAAAATCAACCATGTTTTCACTCGATCGTACGGCTCACTGCATACACTTTAAAATTCTCTTTCAAGTCACCAGTAAGGAATATTACAGGACGCACATAGCAGTGTCAGAGTTCAGAATGAACGCTTTTGTAAGACAAATTTGCTGCAGCTTGTTTATTATTAATAAAAATAGTGAACAGTTTTTGTTACTTTTTCAGTTGTATGACCGGTCAGGTCCTGGTATTACAGAAGTACAACGATGCATTAAACAAGACATTATGGTATATATGTTTGGATCTTGTGTGTATTATCAATAAATAATCAACTTTGGAAGTCCCAGTCAATAATATGTTATAGAAATATAAACTATCCTTTGTACAGTAATGGTTGATATAGGGCACTATTGTAAGAACATAGTTTGAAATTTGTTTTTGCCTAAAGCAATTAAGAATACTATCAAACTGAGGTGAAATATTGTACATTGTCTTGTGTCATACATTTTTACACCATGTTTTCATACCCCCAAAAATTTGTTAAAAAAATACTTGTGTGGGTAACTAGTTTCTGGAATGGACTTTTTGATAACCCGAGTGTCTTCACCGAAAGATTTATAGCATGGATAGGTCATGTTTGAGCGCTCTGTTGATTGGTTGTCACTGGCAAACCAACTTGGGGCCCATGTGGGTCCGTTCCAGAAAATGGCGTCAATAAATCACGCATATCACGAGAACTCCGACCCCTTGGGCTTAAATCAAGTATGAAGCAGTTCCTCTTTGATAAGGTTGGATATCTTTACTTTTGCCTTTTTCTCTTTACTTTTAACAGAGTAGACTGCTGACAGGGCTATATCTGAGTCGATGCGAAAACAATGATGAAGCTTACAAGAAGGTACATGTATATCAGGCAATCCATTGGTTTAATCACCCACTCATATTCCTATTACATCTATCTAACAGATGTACCTGCGACAATCTATAAAATCCTGTAAAGCAGACACCTATATAATTACATTTTTAACTTTACGGCTGGCTTCAGTGATTACGAAAGTATAATTTCAGCTCCATACATTACATACTACAGTGATCGTTCTGCCCCTGAAATGAATGTGGATAATAGATATTTTGGGGAACAAACATGAAGGGCACTGCCTTGTTGATATTGTTTGTAGTGTTGGTATAAATACATGTGTACTTAATATGTCATTTTTGTAAGTTAGGCGTCAGAGCAAGGTGTTAAGATAGAGGCCACCATTAACTAGGTTTGAGAAGGCCTCATGATTCACAACATCTTTCACCCTGCTCGATCGCAAAGGCCTAGTCAAGCTATTTTGTACTTTTGATCTTTTTCTGTTTTGAAACGTTGGACGACATTGTCATTGCACTGCATGCGTGTTGGGCTAAAGTGCATAGTTTAATGTATCCACAATGTGAACGTACCACTCTCTACTGACTGCCAGTTATACGCGGGTGACTCTGAAAACCTTATGTCTGGTTACATCTCCGTTTGTCTCCAATCGTCCAGGAAATGTTAAGTAAAATCTTGTTCTTTGTTTCGTGATATTAATTAACATAGCAGCAGGTGTAGTTTTCAGAAAATTTATGGGAAGAAACCTGGGAAGCATTGAGGGCTCTCCAAGAACAATATACATTGTCAAAGATTACTTGACTCCTAAATTTCCTTGTTCATAACACAACGTTCAAGTTGTAAACGAGCATCTCATTAGGTAATATTTTAGCCGGATTGAAAAAAATGACTCTTATTACTGTGACAATAAAATTCCGACGTTAACTCTCCTGAATATCAATGCATTAACCTCATTGACCTCACCGACGGGTAAAAAGTCCTAATAGATGCAGGGTGTGTGCATTCGAATAATTTGTCGAAATTTCTTCATTGCATGTATAGAGTGTTTTTGAAGAACTTCTCGCCACCTTGCCCTTCGTTTGAAAGGTACATCGTGAAAAGATGCTGACTGCGTGTCTGTATTGGCTGAGATTCTGTTCTGAAAATTCATAATTTCTCCTGAGAAAATGTCCAACTGTGTACCAAGCAACTAGACCATATACTATAGCATGTAACGCAGACAACCAGCACCATGTTATTAATTTAACTTTTTCAATAGAACATTTCGTAAAGGTTGTATATCTCTTGTTATTTTCCGACAAATGAGGATCAACACATCAGATTGAAAGCTAAGATTTATGACTGTTCCCATGTCTTGTCACGATGGTAAGCTAAAAATAACTCAGAATTAGGCCTACACTAGTTTCCAACATGCCGCTTTACGCGTTAACACCTTACGACGGACTGTCACTGCAAAGCTAGACTGTTCTGTTCAAGAATGGCTAAGTCAACTATAGAAAATAGGGATTCTATTTATTCAAGCATAATTGAGTAGAAAAACATTCAATACGTGGTAGTAATATCGTTGGACCGACTCCCGTGCGCTTTTTTCTGAGCCACAAAAGCCGATGATTGAGCTCCCAATCTTCGAAGTGCAAAGGTTAACCAAAGAGCAATGATGGGTTTGGCATTTTACCTCAACTTTTCAAACAGTGTCGTAAATCAGCAGTTTTATCGGCAAAATGCTCGACCTGAATAGTCCACTCTCCAACAGAGCTGCTTAATTATAAAAATTTAGGATCTGGAAACGGGCTTTGTTGCTGTCCTGGAAGCCGACTAAGAATTTCTCGTTGGGTTTCTTTGATTTTTCCCAAAAGATCCTAAAGCCCCAACCACTTCCGTTTCCCTACACAGATGGCTAATTTCAGCTCAGTGGCTTTCGGTCTCCAAGGCCCAAGTCAATGTGCGCTGTGGATTCCACTCTTTCTAACAATAATCCTTAATTACACGTAAATAGGGGAGGCAACACAACTAGCGCCAGCAACTGAAGCAAAGATTTCTTTGGCAGGGGTGACTGGAAATCTGACCCATGGGACAAACCCGTCGGCTATAGATGTACATTTAAACTAATGAATATTTCATAGAGGACAATGGATCGGCTAAAAAGATGACAGGCAAATTCACCGGCATATGTTTCTGTAGACACTTGCGCCTTATACACACTGATTTGTATCTTTGATCATGAGGTGTGGTTAGATTTTCCGCCATTTGGCAGGAGACAATACCCCTAGAGGATATATCATTGGTGGTAAAAAGAGCCACTTTACTGTTTGTGTAACAAGTAATACTAAGCTTGTAAATATTTGAGACCTGTGATCAGGCTTCTCGTGTTGCAAGGTTAGTGATCTTAAAACGTCTTCGCCCTGGCACTGAGACGTCTAGGTTACATATCGATTAAGATAAGAACATCAAGTCTTAAAAGCTGACCACAAATTAACCGATAATTGACCATACTTAGAATGAGACTGGACACAGACTTTGCGTGAGTAACGATCCGGAAAGGTATATATGGCGGTTAAGTCTCTGGACACCGTAATTAACCTGGGCAGACTGGGCTTCTCAGGGGTCACGATATCGAAGGTCTTATCCTTTAAGTCATCTCATTCCTCTTGACCACTGGTCAGTGTGTCAGATAGAATACAAGGAAAGAAATAATCTAACAGTCTAAATTGCCACTTATACCTAGAGACTCCTTGTTTCTGCAACGTCTCCGTCACAAAAAATCCTTAGAATCTATAACATGAACGATGAACACAAGGAAAGTTCAGGTTTTATTTGCCCAAAGCATAAAAAATGGTGTATTAGGTTAACTGTGTTGATTTGTGTTGCACCTACATGCATATATATCCCTGGATAACTTCTAAGTCCTCACAACCTAACTTTAACAAGCTTTCTTGGCTCGTGCTTGCTCCACTTTTACATATCACCTGACTGGATCAAAATATTTTCTTTATTGCAGATATCAACGAGGTGTTTGGTTTTGTTAGTGCTTAGATTGCCAAAAACACTGATTGTCGAATTGTACACATTATATCTACATTCTCGATGTGGCCTATTATGGCTGGCTAATTAGATTAATGCATTGCTTTCGCCTTACCGCATCGGTCACTGACCAATTAGATCGTTTGTTCGAATCCACTCAGGCATGAAACAAAAATGATGATTTTTTTTCATGTAAAAAGTGCAAATGTATACCATGGGAGTGCAGTCCTTGGCAAATACGTATACCTATGAAGCCTCACAAGAGAAGAAAATTCGCGATATAAGTGAACTTTTATCACAGAAAATTCTTTATATCAGCAGATTCGAAAGATTCCCACACCCTCCTCACGTGAAGCACAACTTATTTGACTTAACTAGCTGGTTTTGTGTTCAAATAATGCGACAAATTTCGACACATGTACCTTAACAAAACCAGTTCGCCGACTCCCATTTGAATAAAAGGGATAGGTCATAGTCTAACCTGGTTAACCCCTCAAGCTGCTCCGATTGCCTGTAAACAATATATAACATGTAGCAGAGAAAGCCCTGTGAGAAAACAGTTGTATATATGTATGTTTACGTCGCGCTCAACATTTTTTCCATTAATTGATAACGTTGAGCCCGTGCAATGTATAAATTCTGTGTCTTCTTGTGACAGGGCGAGTCCATCTCGCCAAAGCGCTGCCGCCGCTGTAACATCATGCCTAAGACACCAGGCATGACACTCCACCCAGTTATATTATACAGACATCCGTGCCGACCAATTCCTTTTTTCTTGCTTCAACCTGTCAGTGCTGAGCACTAGGAGAGGTCTTTACAGTTCTTGGCATGACCCGAGCTGGGATTGATCTCTGATCTCTAGGCTCAGAGGCGGATGTTATACCCACTAGGGCGCTAAGGCGGCGAGAAGATAAATTATTCATTAACGTTATTTATTTATATTTGTTTGCACTTAATATGGAAAGTCAGTTATGTGGTTATTCTAGGATGGCGGTATTTTTTCTTTTATTTCTAGAAAAAACTCCCTGCTGTTTTCAAATTCAATACCATTATGACATAGCCTTAGTTCCTTTCATAGGTGAGCATATATTTATTGCAAAACGTGTTACATAATAATGTAAGCTTGGAACACATCAGATGTCGTGAGCGCGATAAATTGTCACAGATTTGGCTGTCATAATTTCTATTTGCTCGCTACAGGATATAAGGGGCTTGGGCATAAGGGGTTAACCTGTTACTTGGGCGAACTGCCTGTGTTGAATGACATCGTCTAAATCATTTTTTCTGTTTCGTGCCCCCGTGCTCGAATCCAGTTCTTACTGGCATGGCCGACAACATGACTGGTATAAGCGAATCGAAAGTTTGCACTAATGGAAGCTTCCGGTACACAAGAATTCAAAATATCCACAGTTTCTGGTGAAAGTTATGCAACAAGGCTCTCTTCCTTTCATGCTGACAATACAGGAAGTACAAGAGAAGCGATAATGTAGAATGATAGACGGAAATGCTCATTCCAAGGAATATCAATTTCCTGTAAAGCCACCATTTAATTACGTCAACGAAAACAAGAAAGTTTCGGGCCACATTATTGTGAGTTTGGGATGTTGGATGTGGCTCTACTACATGACGCTAGAGGCATGGGATGAATTCAGGTACACGTCTTTCAAGTTTTCTTGTGACGTGAAAAACGCAACCGGAAGTAATCCTGCACGACGAGAGTATTTGAGAATGATATTTTGTTTTCCCTTCTTTTAAGCTAATGGAGAGTTAACAGTCATAGACATTAGACTCTTTGGTTTGGGGCTGGGCATATAGAAAAAGAAGATTCAAAGTCAAACTGCCAATAGTGTCATGGTGAAAGCAAGACAGCCACAATGTGCATTGAATTAATGTAATACTCTGATCCTCAATGTTGATAACAGAACGTAAATCCTTATTTTAGTCACAAACCAGGCATACCATCGCGTGAGTGTTTGATGGTTACAATAAAACAAAAGCAACTAGAACACATTCAAATGCAGCGCTTTTATATGGCAGTTTATATTTGCTTTCTACACTGTAATACTCATTTCCCTTATGCGAGCTATATGGCAGCTCTCTTGTGCGCTGATCTTGTATCGTATCAGAAGCCGGGTTTTATTATACAGAAGAAGTGATCAGATCTGCCATTTCAACAATGTATATCCTTTCAGTCAGATAGATCGACAAGGTAGGATTGCATGCATGTTTTAATTTTTGTCATATTTGTAATCCAGCCTTGTCAAATCCTGGCAAGCCCTTCCATGACATTCTATCTTCCATGACATACTTCGACTGCTCATTACTTTTTTCATTTCTGAAGGGCTTCCAATGAAACTGAAGTGCTCGTCGGGTCCTGTGTAGTTGTGGTATATTTTAAGCTACATAACTATTCCGTGGGACTGAACTATGACTATATTACAAGTATAGGGAATGCTAAGGCAACATATGTGTATATTCAGGTTCCGTATTGCCCAGGGATTAACCACACCTGTGCAAAACTGTCCATGATTTATGTCTGTTATTCTAACATATTTCATCTACAGCAGAGTGGAGCATTGCACAAACCCCATGCATGTTCTACAAACATATGTTTCAGTTTTTCTAGGTAAGGATTTAATTGGCTTCACGCATCATACACAAGTTTTAACGTGAAACAAATCGATGCCTCTTGTGTGCTATGTTTTGTCTGCAAAAAAATGGCATAGTAAGGACAGATAATGAATGTGTGGCTGTAGAATACTTTCAATAATGCATTGTTTGATGTGATGATATTTAAAGAGGCTTCTGCTTTTTAGATTTAACCTTGAAATCAAAATTGGTGAGTCAAACCAAATGTATCACTCGGATATTTTCATGATATGCACACGTCACGTGCAAAAATGTTGTTGATTAGTCTGAGTGGAAACAATCCAGGGTTTTTTTTAAGATATCAATGATATATGTCCAACTGTCCCCAGCTTCAAACAACGGGGCTGTTCTTTGAGGCCTGCCATATATTTCAATTATATTAGCTGTTGATATGACAACAGCTGTTGTAAGCATAGCGCATATAGCATATAATGCATTTCATGGCTACAACAAGGGCTGTCATGTTCAATTTAAGTATCGGCGACACACCTCAGGTAGGCTGCAAATGATGGTCTGGGAGAGAATACGTGTCCCCAAATACCGTACTTTTGGCATGGTGGGTAGTCAGTTGGTTCTATATTGGAACAAAGCAAACCCATTCGATTGTTAACAGACCCGAACCAAGACCGATTGTTAACAACCCTCTGACAGCTATCACGTCAACGTACAGCTGTCAAAAAACAAGTTGCCCATTCTCGAGATTTGTGCCTGCCCATTGGCATCCTAAATGACATAAATGGTGAACTTGGAATGAATGGTCTCGATATAATCAATTGCGTTATGTCTAAGAAAGTCGTCTTTTTCTCAGCGCGTTTACCCTTCAATAACAGATTTCCACGTGACAGCGACAATCTTCCCTAGGCATCGCCGTTACGTCAGATGCAAGGTTAAAGCCACGGGGCATTATCTATGATAACTGGACTGTACATAAGGGACCAATGTTACTCTCCACACGCCTACCTTTCATAGGTGGTCCAGCGGAGTGCAGCATAGAGTTACACGGAACAACGCCAGCTATTTGCTGCATCGGTTTTCCATGTACGCAGTTAGGTAGGTGCCATAGCTTATATAAAGCGCTTTGGGTATAGATGAACGTGTAACATAAATGTACAACAATGTGTGATGCGGTTTACTAGAAGGGATATACCTTATACACAGATTCCCTGATTTTGGCGTTTTATGGAAACTTCTCTAATATGTTATGTTAACCTTCTCTAATATACTGATATTTACTTTATTTAAACGCCTTTTCCAACCAGAGTAATTCTTAGAACCTAGCATGATTACTTTCTACCAGAGAAAAGCATCGGCATGTCGCCTTAACATACGCTTCATCACTATGGCCCCCCCCAAACTTTGGGCGAGATGGCAAAAAGCGGAATATGTTATCTAGGTATTCAACCTAGTTTTCAACATCATAGTTACTTTGAGTGTCGGTTTTAACGACGGCTTATAGCAATTTTATTATACTATGCAAGCCCTAGTATTAGTGCACATGATCAGTAGTTGTCACTGGGATCTATCGATACTGTAACGGGGTCAGATCTCGTGGTGGAATAAGTGAAATCCACTTGTTTGGAGGAGAACACTGCCTGCCCAGAGGAGGCGGATCGCAGTTCCCAGACGGGAAATGACAGTTATTCCTGTCATTTTCATGTATGGACAGGGTACGATCCGATATTGTCGCGAGACAGCCGGTTGAGATGGCAGCGATGATCGTCAGTTCTGATGAATAGCCGAATACTTTGAACAAGCGCTTCATCAATACTTTATCTGCAAACATCCAGTTATACCAAGTCCGATTTGCCGACATAGGATTTTGCAATTTTGTACATAAATTAATTTCAGGAAGGCGTGTATAGTTATCCGACTATATAGTCATCCGAATGTATAGTCATCCGACTGTACACGCCTTCCTGAAACTAATTTATGTACAAAATTGCAAAATCCTATGTCGGCAAATCGGATTTGGTATAACTGGTCATCCGACTATACACGCCTTCCTGAAACTAATTTATGTACAAAATTGCAAAATCCTATGTCGGCAAATCGGATTTGGTATAACTGGATGTTTGTAGGTAAAAGTAGTCGGATGACTGTAAGATTAAATGACAAAGCCTTTAAAGGGATTAGTCTTGCAATTTGTCGGTCTATAGTTCTGAGCAATGGTTGGCTGTACAGTCCACCCCATTTGATTTATGTGTGTTCAGAAGAAATCGCATGGGTGCTTGATTGGTATTTTACGCTGTACTCAAGAATATTTCACTTATGCTCGCATTATGGTGCTTGCAGAGCGCTGAGGAAACCAACATCCATCCACAGGTTGTTGGAAGATCTCATGTAGACGGGAGAGGGCTGGAATTGAACTGCTAGCGATCGCATTGTTAAGGAGTTCCGATGTAAACTGCAACTGAGATGCGAATAACTGTTTGGAAGAAATCATTGTTACAATAAATTGAGTAGTAAACCTTTATGGTACCAGAGTCATGTGGATCATCTGTGTGAGAACTTGTGTAATGTACAGCTCGTTTATAAAAGTGCTGTTCCATTATCTTCAAGAGTAATGGCACTAACCTGATACTCCGATCATTGCAAGTCCCCAAATAACACTCCACACCCATCCAATAAGAAAAACAGGCACGAGGGTTATTTGAAGTAAGCCAATCAGCACTCCAATGAAAAATGTGGTGGTCAATTCCAGAGCTGTTAGATCGCTGGACTTGGTGCAACAACAGAACAGGGAAAAAGCAGCCAAAATTGTTCCTAAAAATATACAACACAATTTTTATCTACTTATATGTTAGGGTGTGACCGATGTAAATTAACAGGTTAATGTGTTGATTAAAGTTGCCAATTTTCTTCGGGTTAAAAATTTGCTGTAGTCCTGAGCAACAACTTGTGCTTAATTATATTGTGATTTCCGATATCGACGAGATTTGATCGCAAGCTGTGGCTTCTTCTAATGATGGTTGAGCAATCAGCTGACTGACACTGGCGGTCATCAAACCAGTCTGGCTGCTCACCGACTTACATTAATTGATTGAAGCTTGAGGTGTGCATAGTGATATAGGAATACGTTTATACGACTGGCTGGGCATGTGTTTAATATCCAGAAAGCCTCAACATTCCCCCGGGTGTATCACGTCATTGTTCAGGTAAAGCTGTCACCATTTCAAGCCGCAGTGAAGACGGTCTTTGAAAGATTCGGATACTACAGCTTGTAGATTTCGGATGAGGTTACTCACCATCTGCTTTTCACGTGAACACCAAGATGTCAAAGTCAGGAGAGGAACACATTCTTCTCTTTCGTGCTTTTTAGATTCAGAGTGCGGATCTTTTAGGAATGTTCTGATAAAATCTTGTCTTTTCTAGAGAAACGTGGAAAAAGTCTTCTCTCAAATGGTTTTAAGTCATATTTTAACCTACCACCTGTTCCATAATAGTCTCATAATGAGGATCGGTTGTTTCCAAAAGACACACAGAGCTGTAAAAATATATTCCAGTTTTACTGGATATTATATCATGGCCCTGTGTTTTTTTTATCAAGTTATGTGTTGTCACATATACGAACATACAGAACATACAAAAGCACTACCTACCAAAACCAGGAAGAATGAAGTTCATTACTGCGCATGTTGCCGCCATGTACATGTGCATTCGTGGCATCATTAATTTGAAGCGATCCCTCCTTTGAAGGTTCACATTGTCACTGTAAGCTCTCTCTATATCCAGAACTGAGGCACGCGTTGAAACAGACGTCCCACTTGCTACGGAAAGTGTTCTTTCGTAAGGTGGAGGTGGTTCCATGTTAATGGCAATAGCCACAGCATAAACCTTTACGACACTTGATCTTCATTATTTTGAGTACTGCAGATTCTGTTTTTTTTTACACTTATAGCTGACTTCAGATCTTTACGGGTGGCAGACAACATAACGTGTGACTTTAGCATATCCACGAACACTGCGCAGTGTTGGTGTAAGGTGAGGGGCCAACCCCTCTGGTAATATCTTTTGCTTGAGTTACGTCCCTTGTCGTTAATTTTGTCCATCTGTCTGCTACTCATAAAACACTGGATATATCATCGACCGCTTTAACTGGCAGCATGCTTGCTGTACACAGCCAAATAATTCCGTAGCAATAGCATAGTGCAATGTCTTCTCGACATTTCACGCGTCAAGTTCAAGTTTCGTTTATCCAGGTACGACCTCCTAGTTAAAGACTCTATACTTTTAAATTGAATGGTTTGGCCTCGGCTGACAAAAGTCAAAGAGGACAACTAGTATGACTTTGTCTGAGGTCCGTTACTTATGTACAATGCCAACTGACAGAGGTGATTTTAAGGCCCCGAGCATGACAACATAAAGAATGTAAGGGCCTATGCACATTCATGAGACCAACACACATAGCTGTATTATGGTATGTGCTTCACAACCGTCGATGGTTGGAAATGATTGTGTACACGGAGCAACCGTTTCCAATGCATATCATAAGTTGCATTGGTGTGCAAGACTGGAGCTTGAATAAAGATACGTTTTGGAAAATTTGAGAGCGAATATCACACTAATCACTGCTCAGATTCCAGGAATGGGCTTATAGTAAAGGCATCGAAGAGTAGCTCCATAGGTCCCAATAAGTATTAAATATTTCAGGAACTCAGCGTCTCTTCTTCGTACACTTCAAATCTGAATAATTTAGCGCATGGTGTTTTTTCTTTCCTTTCAGACGGATGGTTGTTAAATAGACGAACAGTGAATAACTCTTTGCCTTTAACGACCCCGCGTCTTTCAATAAGAGAAATAAATACGTCATGCTTGTTGCCCTGCACAACGCTACAAATAGCCAAACAGAATTTATATTTGTCTGGGAATGAATAGCCCGACGGCTCGGAGGGATTAGCCTTATCGTCCGTTCACAATCAACGGCACTGTATTGTTCAGATCAACAAATTCTCACTCAGAATGTCCCGAGTGGAGGATTGTTCTCTGTCAACAGGGATCGTCAAATGTTGCAACTCAATGCCCTGATTACCATAATAAATACATCCGTTTTCGAAAATGTGACAACGCTGTATGCTTTAATTTGGGTTGGATCTATGAGATCTTTCGTGATCTAAAGGTGACAGATTAAATGAATCAGGCTTAATTGTTTAGATGCTACTCTTCTTATTCACTACACTCAGCGTAAAATAATGTTACGTGTTTTCTTATGTATTTCTTTTTCTTAGTATTTTTGTGAAACTAACATTAATAATTAGAACCTGTTTACCGTGTAAATTCACCCAGGATCACAGTGGGAAATCACTCCAATGAGTCAGGCCCCTTGTTCTGCAGTTTATAAATGTGTCAAGATGTGAAGCTTATTCACATTGTTTTACGAGGTCATGTTTTAGAACGTTTGCGTTACTCATGATGAATACAACTTGTCATCGCAGGGAATTTCGATGGCAAGAGTACCACAAGGAGCATAGTAAAGCGATTATTTGCAGTTTCTCGGTTCCGGACTTCAGGAAGCGGGTGATTGATGCCCTGAAAGCTATCGGCTGGAAAAACACATGGAGACGCCCATGCGAAAACAAAGGTATTAATGATGGAAAAATAGCTGAATAATGATTGCAATATTGTATGAAAACATCCCTTAGTCATATATACGACAACCAGAAGTGGGGTCGATACCACATGTTTGCCAATCCGCAGAAAATCTGGTTTGTTGAAAGGATGTCAAATGAATTTCGTGATAATCTTCCAGTTCAAGTCTGTGCGTTGGGAGCGCCGAGATGTTTAATCCACTACCCGGTTTAGGATAAACTTGTGGAGCAGCTGGACTCAATGGCGTTAGTGTTTAAATAAGACTTGGGGCGCTTTATTGGGGATGAATAGACATGGGGCACTCCACAAATGAGACATTGTAGTGAGGCAGCAAATGTCTCCCAGACACCGTTTTCCCATTAGTATCGTGTTTAAACTTGGTATAGGTTTTCCCAAATGAAAGTGGAGGCACCGTACATACGGATTTTACAAGACACTTCCATGTTCAGCGCTCCTCTATTTGTCTCAAGTCCGTGGAATCCAATAGAACAACGTATAGACCACCGTACCGTTGGGACCATCTGAAATCCGCTTAACAGGAGGTGCTTATTTGCGGATATAAACTTGTCAAGTGTCAAAAGATGCTGTACACGAAGGGCACTTAAACTCAACCACCACCACCAAGGTGACGTACATTGTAGCATATGATAAAATACTGAGTAAAGAAACCCAAATTTGACGTGTGAAAAGTCTTAGCTTACCCCTATGAAAGCTTTGTACCATGACGTAAAGGTAAAGATTAACAACATACATCCATCGATAAATAGTCGAAGTTGACAATACCACATGGTTGAAAAAAGTTGAAAAAACGATCATATATCAGTCGTTAGCAACATTGGAGAAGAAGCGTTACCGACTTGCATTTTTGGAGGAATGTGTACAAGCACGTGCGAATGTTTGTTCCTGGAGACCATTCTTCCACCATATTGTTACATTGACCAATGTAATTTTTAGTGATGGTATTGCTTGAAAGTTTTTAAAAATAGTTTTTAATTCGTATTGCTACTTGTGGAAACTATTCAAAGCCTATATTTTCTTGTATTTTTCTTAAAATGCATCCCTTCAGTTTAATTGAAGTTACAATTTAAAGAAAATATAAGCATCAATCTTGTATAATTAAAGAAATGTGTCGTACGAGGATTTGAGTTGCGTCTACAATGTCTGCTTTGACATCAAGTTTTTCAATGTTATACATCAGTATTTATTTTAATGACACCACTATTCATGTCACCCTCGTGTCGTAACACTGGTGGTATCCTCATCAGAGACGCTGGACTGATCTGGTTTTCATACTAAAGGAGAAAGGTTGTAATGCGGAATGAAATATGTAACATGTGACATTTCACGTGGAAGTGCAGCGAGGATTATTCCAATGATGCCGTCACAAACGGTACTGTTTTGGTTGAATGTAATTTTTCAAATACCTTATTAAAGATCTGTCCCAGCTATCCATATAACATAACATGGCTGCTCTTCTTTAGTACGGCAGCGTGAGGTATGAAAAAGGCAAAGACCGTCCGACGTCTACAAGGGCTTTGATTAAGAGAAGGAGGGTCTTGGTCATACAATTATTTTTGTCCACAAGATACCCAGACTGATATAGGGATAACGGTCGCAAGAGGCGAGGTAGCTTCACAAGAGGCTCGTGAAACTTGACACAGAAGAGCTGTCAACCTAGATATTGCTGAGGAGACATTCCATAAGATTGCCAAAGAAATTTTCGTTAAGCAGCCTTTAACCAAAACGGTCGTTCTGGCTTAAAAAGTTTCGTGGTGACGGAAAGACGCAAGGAATGTTCTAGGCGAAAGAATCTAATAGTCTCCAAAAATGAATGCCTTGCTACTTTATAAGTTGTCATTAGTGAAAATATGTATGTCAGTTGCCTTTATTCAATACGATGAAGATAGGGCCCCTACCCCGGGATAAGAGGCATTAGACACAATTATGAGTCGCACAGGTTTTGGATATTTTGTCAGTGTTTTCTTACAAGAGTTGTGTACTGATTGCAAAATTTAAGAAACTTAAGAATGGATACGTTTTACAGTGATAACTTGTGGCGTTGATTGAAATCATCACACAACACACAGAATCTAACAAATACTACGATATAACATAAGTAGGCCCACTTAATCTTTGCGCACTTTTCATATTCAAAGGAAAGATTTAATTTTAGCAAATTATGTTATTTTTGTTGAAATTATGTTGAGCGTAATACCAGCGTTGTCATAAATTTGTGCAAGAAAGCAGGAAAGTAACGTTATACATGCTGTTCTTAGCTGTGATGCCAGTCGAATGACACAACAAGGAATACCAAACGTGTGGAAATGGCCAATGGCTGATGACCCTGCGCGAAATTCAATACAGTCTCTAGCGTTTTTTTTTATGAGATGATGCGAAGAGACCGATGGCACCATGTACGTGTACAATGTTCACGGAAGTTGTTGTAATGGATTAGTCTTGCTTGCCAAAACATTAATTGTGCTGGATGTGTGAGTGACTTGCGTTTGTAATTCCGATGCTTACGCAACTCCTAAAAGGAAAAGGTCAGTGGATCAGGTAAGTGACTGTGATTTGAGGGAACTTTGGTTGCCTTCTTGCCATGTCGCTGGGACCCATTCGTGGCCGCTGTCAGCAAGTCGGAAACGGTCGACAGGCAACACGCCAGAGCAAGAAAATGATTTTACTGTAACCTGTCCATAGACGGGCTCTGCTGTTTAAGTCAGACAAGTAAGCTATGTATGGTCACAACAGCCCCGATTGGTGAGGGCTTATGAATCGACTATTGTACATATTGCAGGTTGTACATTGGTATGTTGTTTTGCTAAGAAACAACTATATTATAATTAGATTCCAGACGATCCACAATAGGTGATCATCGTGTAGACCTTTCGAACACTGGATATATACTTTAGACTTCAGAAACTGACGTGTGTCTTTCCTCACTACACAGAAAAGGTGGGTAATTGCCTTAAATAGGTTTCGCGTAAATAACTCTGGAAATTGCCCCTATAATTTAGCCCTACAATCCGGCCATTGCCATCATACCGCCATCTTTTTGCCAAAATTAGTCAGGAGGAAGACCCTTCGCCTGTATTTACGCACCTATCATCATTTCCGGTCACTCTGCTGTAGCACACGTCGGCTCACTTCCCCTGTTCCTTCAAAAGTGGCGGTATGCCATGATCCTCCATGCAAGAGCTGTGATATAAGAAAAACAATTAGGTAATCTGTGGCGATCCGTGCGACTGGCTGGTTTGGTTTGCAGTGACTTTCGGAAACCCACTGTCTTCCTCAGAAAGGGGTAATTTGTCGTGATGTGCCATTTGTCGAATTAGACACTCATTAACAGTGATTTGGAATGTAGGTGCAATATTTGACAAGGTCCTCCCCTGATTAGCGTTAGAACGAGCCATCTTTAGTTCAACCCGACTTTCTTTCTTTTTTTCAACGTGGATTTCGAGCTTGTTCGCCCAGCAGATGAAATGTCACCAAGGCCTTTACGATTAAAATTAGTGTATCAGATGTCTGTTATTTCGTGATGATAATGAAATGCGGGTGAGGATATTTTAGAGCTATTTCACAGACATCCGACATGGAGGAATTGGGGAGAGTGTGAAATGTATAGTTAACGTGAACCCGTTAAAAGGGGTTCGTACATCCCTGTGCTTTGAGCCAGAGCCTAAGGAAATAATACTGATGCGCCCTGTCTCGCTCGGTTCGGGTAAATGAAGTGCCACCGGTACATTGATCGATAGATTCTGAAGCAGACCCCTAAGCTTGTAATAAGGGAGAACTATTTATTTAATCACCTTGCCTGGATGACAACACTGTGATAGAAGAGAAAGCCGGCAAACGTTATTTATCAGTATATGATAGAGGATGTTCCGCTCACTATTCACAACTGTCATATCTTTTATGTTTATTTCCGAGATCGAAAAACAAAATAAACTTAGTCATTGTTGAATTTATTTAGTATAAAAGATAAAGCTAAACTGAGAAAAAAATCAGACAGAATCAGTGTCAGTCGGGGTACATTTTAAATCTTTCTTTCCAGTCATTAATTGCAAAAAAAGGATTCTCACGTTTGAAGCCATAGATGTCATGTTAATTGGCTGAAGTAATTACGACCAGACAATATTACAGAATGACATGAGGTTATTTATACCAAGGCCTCTATATATGTAAAGAACTGTTTGAAAATGAAATTATCATGCCGAAATTTTACTTCTCTTCTTTTATTTATTTTACTGCTGTTTAATGTCATGTGTTCTGTATTCATTGAACAAAGGCGGTCAGTTTAATGGGTGGGGAAGACATAAGCAAATCACCGACCTTAAGCCACTCGCAGGTATGGATGCCATATGGGTAGATGATGAGGGGCCTTTTATTGTGCAAATCGCCATGCGAGCTCATAAACATGATGGCGGTAATGGAATCCACAAACTCGCTGTCCCAAGCAAGGGTTTGAACTTGCATCTCGTACATTTTAGTTATTGAATGAAAAGTACCTTCACCACTCGGTAATGGCCTGCTCCTCTTCCATTCTTTTTGAATATACCACTTATACATCCCTGTGACATTTAGACATACCGTGTTTTAAGGGTGTTTGGATAGCCGTTGTTAATTAGTATCCATATCGTCTATTAATAAGTTTATTTGAAATTTTTCCGCAATGAAAGAAAAAAAAAGGCTTTGGACCAAAAAATGAGTGAAACATGGCTATTGAAATGAATTTTATTTTACGTGAAAAGCAAGATGCATTTTGGAGAGTAGCCTCCAGATATCAAAGTTTGTCGCTTTCATCACCAAGTCTTGCATTAGGTGTAATGGAGAGTGTCGATAAAGCCTTGAAAGAATTCACATTGTCCAAGTGAAACAAAATCTTTCCACATGCAGATATTCTACCAAAGGGAAGAAATACTGCCACAAATAATTGGAATGGGAATTGAAACATAAGTCAGAGTTGAAGAATGTTTCTTTGATTATTTAAAACGATGAAAGTTTACTTTCAAGAATCAACACAGGACAAAAACTTATCCCTTCTATTTATTGAAGCACATCTAAGTAATGTGAACTCATATAACTGTTTTTTTTTTGCATAATAGCGAGAACTTCAACTATCGTTGAAAACTGTGGATAACCTAGTGCAATATCAACAGTTCAACAAGGCACTATGCCATGTGAACTTTATACCCTTGGACTGAACATAACTCGCGTCACAACAGAAACATTACAAGGCACATATGAACGTACTTCCCTGTAAAAAGATGACATAGGCGACAATGAAACGTCCTCATTATAAGTATACTTTAGCTATTGTTCAAGATATCCACATTTAAAGATGGAGAAAACTCAACATAAAGGTAGGCCTCATGAGAAAGACTAAAGCTGCTTCTTGAATGCGTATAGTAGTATATAATTTTACTAATATTTCTCAGCTAACTATATATATTTTAAACAGATGGATTTTTATATGAATAAATTTCATACTTTAGGATGACTGCATTGCTATTAAGTTATCAATGCAAAAAACCCGTGTGTCAAAGATACTCCCAGAATGCCTTAACCTTTTCATAAATTCTACAGTGAGTATAACACTCCTGTTGGCATGCATGGACGATGTGTGTCATAGTTTGCCTACTTTCGCTGGAGGCATGTATGTGTATTATATCCTGGTGCTTTTAAGAACAGCAGCAAGCAGAGCGCGACTGAGATACGTACATTTGTATTCTACCCGAAAATTATTAACTGGGAATGAGTTTGACTGTTGAGCTGAATAACATGCTTAGTAAGAATATCTAATGTCTTCCTTGCTAATGTATCTTGCAGTTATTGATTTGACTCTATGAGTCCTATGTGAATGCCGAAATAAACACACAGATTTACATCATTATACCATCTTATCGCCCGTAACCTCAAATTTACATTCTGAAGTCAGATTTTCTACCGATGGAAATTTTATCCCAGTTATTAGTTTAGTAAGATGTTCACTGTCCTTAGAGTTTTTAAGAGCTTGCTGTCATAGACATAAGGGGCATTTAAGAGATGTGGTTGCATGATGAGGAATCATTTGTCAGGTTTTGGTTGTTGTTTAACGCCGTACTCAAGGATTTTCACACTCATAGCATTTGCGGTCAGTATTGTTGGTGGAGAAAATGAGGGCAAACCACCGACCTTGGCAATTTACTGGTAAACTTTCCCCCTTTATCACTATTAAGAACAAGCAGTTTGGAATCATTAATCAAAAGAATGAACCATAATGAAGTGACAATATGATGTAGGCAGCTTATGCCTTCCGTGAACTTCTGCTTTCTGGGATAGTCCCAGAAGCTTATTTTACTACTATTTTATTCTGTATTCTTTATGTGTTCTCCACATTTGTGTACTACCACCGTTACATGAGATGTTGGCTTAGCATAGTTTCTGTGTCGTTTCAGATTTTAATCTTTTACTGTAATGAACTAGGTACAGGTACAGGTACTAGTTGGGAGCACATGTTTAAAGGGGTGATGGCCAGCCTACAGTGGGTTGTAACTAATTACATTTGGCGGAAGACAATTACGGTTGGCGTGGGTGGGCTCTCGGAAAGTAAATCCAATTTTCCATTCTCTGAGAGGCGCGTTTCAGACAACAACAACAACGTATTTACAGCGGATGAAAATCGCTCAAAACGAAACATCACTTTCAGGACGATGGCGCCAACAAAAAATTAGACAGATCTATTACAGTGAGTACGAGTACTGCCTTCGAGCCCCATCCTTTGAAGAATGTAAATCAATACCTGATAGTTCTGGCGTTAAGTGGGAACACAATATATAATAACATTGTTAGCTTTAAGAGCTACTTCGGATATCAGTCCTTTTCTTCTGACATTTGGTGACGCTGGAGGGTCAAAACAAGAAATTTAGACGTCCTTTGAAGCACAAATAATACATAAATCTCAAATTACCCATGCATGACTCGAACAACTTCTTCGAGGGAACGCGACTCCGATTCTGTGTAGTTTCGTGTTGATTATCAGCTCAGACCGAGATGCACCGTTTGAAGTCTATCTTGACAAATTACACACGAAAAGGCAGAAGACCCTTCATCACTTCGCATGAAAGTCTTATACTTCTTTCTTCCTTCATTCTCATTTAGCTGATGGTTTCGGGAGTGGTAATTCGACGGTGTCACACATCGCGACGTTTAGGATGAAACGTTCTTGATGTTTGCTGATTGGAAGGCCTCGGATATTTTGAGTGCCAACATTCTAAGCTCTTTGTAGCGTATACATCCCTTTATTTGATCATATTTAAATTATTGGAATGTCTTCACTCATTCCCTGAGCGATCAAGTGTGTGGTGATAAATTCTAACCAGGAAATCAAGAATATAAGTATTCCACATAAGGTCCATGTCCTCAGAATAGGTGTATTATTATTTTTCAAAGATAAACGCAGTTCTATATTTTAAGATCGATTTGTCAAGGTGTAATTTTTACACTGACCAGGTACACAAAACATGCAATATAGATCGACTTACATGTAGGTTTACATCTAAACGAATCCCACACAAAGAGCAAGTCTCAATGGGGACATAAATCCAGGTTATATTTTTATGGTATTTTTAGATACAGGGATATATCAGAGAACTCTGAAATGACATTGCGATGAGTGTTTTTTTTTTCGTTCTTCCCAGTACTTCCATTAGTAAATCTCGTAAAAAAGGCAAAGAAATCCACCTATGGCTGAGTTTTATGTGTACGCTTTTATTATGCTGTGCACCTTCTACCTTCTCATGTTATAAATTAATATGATCACATGAATTTGAAAAACAAAATCAACATCCAACAGAGATTTGAATCTTGAATTTACTGTTTGCTGTGCTCGGCGTTATCCCGCTTATCTATAATATTAATTTTTTAAATGCAAGATATTGACGACATTTACTGACAATTAACAAATGTTTATCTCGCGAAGTTGGAAGATTGACCATGGCCACATTCTCTGTTCTAGAACGATATCTCAGAGTAAACTTTCGCTCGTATATATTGTTTTTGGTGATGAATATCGATCTACGACAAAAAGTACCAACAGGTCTAGCTGAAGCCGTGTAAAATAGAAGATGAAATTCCTTTATGTACAGAGAAAAAGATTGGGTATCTTCGCTGATGTTCAGAACGTTAAATTGTAAAGGATTTCTGACGTCATCATGTGCACACGGAATAGTAAGTTTTCGAACAGTCGACACCGCACGTCCTCGGTCCCATGACCATCCATCTGGCAAGTGCAATGTAGATCGGATGAATGGTTGTTAAATTCGATGGACACACTCGCAAAGTTTTATTCCGTCACAGTAATATGACTGTGGTGATCATTTCCTTGCTCTTCACTAATTTACGCAACAGCAATGAAAAAATTGTGCTAATTATTTCAAATTTTTCATAATATAAATGTACCGTTAATGTTGAAGATTCAACAAGATTGAATAACCATCTTCAATTCCGAACGTCTTCTACAATGAAACCAGAGAGCAGAGATTATTATTTTAGATAACCCACAACTCTCTTTATTACCACTGCCTCTGAGTACCGATCGAGACGTGGACCATAGTTAGTGTACGTTGCCATCTCCAAATTCATCTATCTCGTAAGTTATTGTATTCGGTTTAAGACCACAAGCAGTTAAAACGTGATCACTGTCAGTTTGGGTTTTCAGCTTCATCTGCCAGGCACAATGTATTGAAGTTCTTGGCGACACGACAGCCTGTCCGTTATGTCAGCAAAAACTTGGCGGCCATGCAATCCTCCTGTTCCAGATAATATCTTTCACGTCAACACGGATCCTATCGATGGTCTGAAATATGTTACAACCACATGTATGACAACTCCATCCAATTTGGTTCTCCCAGCCCTGTGTTAATACATAACGTGTTGACTTCGGTCCATATATATTTTAGCCGTTGTTTTTGTAGGTTAAGTAGCTCATTTGAAGCGATAACGTGACACCAATTAATATGAACCATGTCTACGTGCAGTGTAATGCTGACCCACTGTTAATAGCCAGTGATTATTACAGGTCGGTCATTAGCCCGTTATTAAGGTGTTTTCATAATTTTTTCTGCTATGTATATTTGGGGATTTGAAGTCATAAATGTATTTGCAAGTGCCATTGTCCTCTTCCAAGGAAACTTGGACTTCCATGAGAAGTGTTGCTAGAAATGGATGTAACAAATATTTGTTATGCCAGCATAACAAATATTTGTTACATCCATTTCTCGCAATTGAATGCATTCTCCCTGTATTAAATGCATTCAATGGGTAAATTTTACAATTAAACTTAAAAGAAACCGTTGACCTAAACAAATCTTTATAGCCTAGTAAGACCAATAGTTTTGTTTCAAGTGGATTCTTGTTTGATATGAAACGTTATTTCAATATTCCTTTCAGGTAATTAATTGCAGAATTCTTATACCATATTCAACCACGACGAATTTGGTAGTAATCTGGCATCAAATATTTATAGACACGCCTGTCCCGCTTAACTAAATAATCTAATACGTTACTTTAGCCAACAAACAAGTGGAAAGAGGACATAAAGAGAAAAATAATCAGTTTTAAAACTTATGACATCTAAAAACTGTGATGCCAGTACGTTAATAGCAATCAAATTGGAAAGATCCACATCTTCGTATCAAGGTTCAGAAAGTACCATTTCGCTATGAAAATAGGGGGCCTGGGTTATACTGTTGGTACCTCCACTTTCTTCAACCTCTGACAGTTTTCTTCACAGTTTTGAGAAGGAAAGATAAAATGATCAAAGTATATTTTGTCAATCTATTAAGTTTAAAGCTAACGTATTGCGCACTTACAATGCACATATTATTTTCAGAGGAAGATTCAAACTCTAGGCAGTTGAGAGATTTGCCAAACAGATCCTATTAGCATGACTATATAATTGTCATTATATAGTTATATCATAATGTGACCCGTACAGCCCACCTTACAATGTGAAAATTTATCTGCTCCTTTTTAGTAATACATATCTGCATACATTAGTGTTAAATGCCCTTTCTCAACACCAGTTTTTCTTTTCTCATCCTTCAAGTGGGAAATATCGATATTCCAGTAACAAAAACAATCCATATTTCCCCTTCTACAAAAGGCAGGCGCCTTAAAATACACCCGGCGCGTGTGGCCACTACATAAAGCAGTCTCCCCAAATAGAAACTCTGTAAAATATATAACAGGTGAAATGTGTCAGGTTATTGACAGGGAACCCCCGTTTTGGTTGGTGGGTGGCACACGAATGTCTGTTCCAACATCATGAATGACAACATCATGCTGTCCATTTTTATTGCTTAGTAATAATAAGTATCGAAATATAATGTTGTACATTTAACATACACTCTCCCTAACACGAAACGTATAATTGGAGTGTATTGGTAACACCAAACGTTACCATTACCACCCTGAACGTCCATCTGTAAGCTGCATGGTGTTATGGCTAAATGAGATTGCGCTCCTGATTTCACGAATACAGACAGTCTGTGTGGAAGTCGGCTGAAAATGACAGCATATATGACCTAATTATCCACTTTCTTACAAAGCATATTTTTAAGAGTAAAAGATCAACCTAAGCATTACTTTTTGGGCTCGCTATATAGACGCAGCGTGTTGTGGACGATACATATTACACACCTAAGAGGTTTATATGATTGATATATTAAAAGTGCTACATTATGCGCAGTATAAATATGCAACTCAAATAATCAAACATGCTAAGTTTTGTACAGATAAGAAAATGTAGGAAGTAGAAGCACATACATGTGTGTGTAGAATAACTGAGTGCTTTAGAATGTGGCCAACTGACTTGCTTTCCGTGTCCTGTTCTTCTAAAGCAATTCACCCATCACGACAGGTAGATCAATGGCTGTGGCCTTAACCATGATTACATTATTAATGTATTACATGATGAGATGTGGAATAAAATTGCACCTCTTTCACTGAAATGGCCACTCTCGAGTCTGAACCGTTTTGTATTTACCCTTTCCAGCCGACCGGAGCAATTATATGTGACTACTACAGGCATGGGTTCAGTTGTAAAGGCCGCAATTCAATCAACTCAAGGCCAGGGGAACCTTGGCTCCTACCGCCAAATTCTCAGCACGGCTCTTTCGCTAGCGTCGCTTGTTTCGGGCTAAGGAATTTCGCATGAGAAATGATAGTTGACCATTCCAATCGAGCTGTCTATAAATGAGTCATGTGACAGTCTGAGAGATGGCCTAGACGGGATCAAAAGTCTCTTCTTTCTCCCTTCTTTCAAGATTCGCTGACGGGACAGAATGGCTGCTCGGCACCTTCCCGAGCGAAGAAACTATACACGGATGACCGACCGCCAGAGCGCTGTTACCCTGTGAGTCTCGCTACTGTGAGTATTGCTCTGTTGAATGACTGTCGACGTTCTTACGTTTACTTCTAGACCGTATAGACATTTGAAAGGCAGCTATGGTATTCTCATATATATAGAGTGGTATCGACTGGCGCCTTCAATTTCTTATGTTAAGAATACAGGCGATGTCCGGGCTGTACAAGACAGCCATGTACTGCCATGTAGTGTATCTTTGGGAGGTAATTCGGGATGCCTGTGCTTTTATCAGTGAGAGCTAAGGTTGAGTTTAATCTATTATTGTGTTTCCGCAGATTACAACATACAGAAACTCTCTGGAAGTTGTACGCGGAGAAATTGTGAAAGGATCAAATATGTAGGAGACGTCATCACATATTACAAAATTTCTTTGAAGAAATTATCTTTTGTATTATTTGTATTATCCGGCTGCCTGAAGCGTCCTTCTTTTCCAAAATCATTTATAATAATACAATCCTCGATAATCGACTGAAGGGAACCATCTGCTTTCAGTCCAAGGAACCTGTAAGGCGATGAATACGGTTTTGTTTCCAATGACATGCATGTCTTCCTAGCAGGTGTGAACTGAGTCTGGAAAGATAAAGGAATATCCATGAAACCTTAGCCACCCCGTCTTTAGTTTAAACTAAATTCTGAACACACATGGCCCTGTCCTGTTGTTGTAACGCTACGTATTACTCCTGTGCATGTGTTGGAGAGACATGAAACAGGGTGAAAATGCTGCAGGAAACGACGTCTGCGCGGGAAGTAGAATGGATGCATTTCAAGACATATGTATCAATAGGTCTTCAACTTAGTCCTCAGCATTTTGTAGAATCGAAATAAGGCAATAAATCAACCCAATACTGTCTCCTGCCAAATCCTTACTACAAGAAAGGAATGTGGAAGCTGCCCACACCTCATTGCCATCTATAGCAGTCCATCGCATTGCCACACTACCAGCATAAATCTTCGCGGCTACTTTCTGAGGCTGTATATTTGACTTTCTCTTATGTAAACAATTTCATCAGGATGAGAGCGATTCGTTGCTGCCGATACCGTTCTCGCGGAATTGTGCAACTGAACTTCCATTAATAGTTTGTGCTGTGGCTTGCCATCGGGGTTTTGTCCAGTATCCAAACATGTCGATATTATTTTGGCTATGCTCTTTCCACAAGCCCACACCACCAGAAAAGGGTTACCTATTTTAGAGATTGTGCCAGCCATTCCAAAATGTGGGTTAGGCATCGCCTACGACCCACAAGAGGATTGTCCCCATTTGAACCGTTAGGAATTGCGAGATCTGTTTGGAATGTATCCAAACTTGTGACTTGTAACTTGTAACCTACCAAAGGTTACACAGTGTGCTGATACTTGCATTTATTCAATAAGCATTTCGGTTTTTGCCACGCTAAACTTCTCCTAGGTAAGAAGCGAGTCCTGGATAATTAACAAGTGCATACACATTGGATAGGGTTCAAATGGGTTTGTATCTAGACTTGACTTTCACAGTTATTCAACCAACATGCATTAGGTCTATAGGTAACACTTGGAAAATGTGTTAGTGCGAATGAGTCAATGTCGAATCTGGTTTCAGCTTTTACTTGCTGGCCAAAAGCATTCGTATAGACTTACTTTTATAAACTTGCAGTTGAATAAATTCCAATTCGTGTAACTTCCGCGGTCTTTTACATAACATGATTCTCCGGATTCCTTGGAACAATAGGCCCTGTAAAAATGGATCACGAGGAAAAGTAAGTGTCTTTGGCTTGCATAACTAGCTATTCATTGCTTTCCTTTTCTTCGCTTTTTATATGAAATTCCAGAGAGCAAAATTTCAGATATATACCAGGCATGAGATTTCCTTCTAAAGGTCAAATTTTTACTCTATTAATGGAGCACATTTTCTGATAGTAACAAAATGCTTTGAAAGGAAAATAAACGACTGAGCACGCAAAAGTCACCTTTCCTGAGCAAAGGCGACATGAGCTTACGTAGGACACTTCTCACATAGGCTTCCTATCTACACTGCGTTTTCCGTCAGTCGGTTTGTAAACCAGGCAGCCAGGTCAATTCCAGCTACAGTAAAATGTGGCGGCTCTGGTAATTTAGAGAATGATATCGCGTGTGATGGATCGGTCAACTGATTTTCTCGAATATCTCTCTCTCACGAACGTCTATTGGAGAATCGCCGTAGAGGTGTACAGGCTCAACACAAACAGTCGTTACTTACCATGTGCAATCGTTTCAACTTGCGCGAAATTCACAAGGCTCGGGTTTCATCGCTTCCAATGGATATCCAAAACAGATTTCATCTGACATTTTGCGTCAAAAGAGGAAGTACCCTCTGTCGAGTATTTGAAGAACTTGAGAGAAAATGTATAGCAAAACGTTGAATTTTGTCAGGAATGTGCGACCATTTGCCGACTGTCTTCGCTGTCTTTGGTTTTAAACGGTCTGTGGTCCTGTTTTCTATAACACTTTGCATTCAGAAAAGTGTTTGTTTCAAGCAGCTTATGAAATAAAATCATGATGTCGATGTTCACAAGACAGTTATGACCACCATCCACGTACATCTACATCTAGTTGGTTCAATTTTTCACTTTCTGGGTGTATAGAAATCACAGTGATTTTGCATTTCAAATTTTGTTTTGTGTGCTTGCTTTCCAATCTTTCTGACCTTGAATACTGTTTCTAAAAGACTAAAACACGGGTCTAAATGTTCCTACACAAGTTCCCGTCTATGTGGGGGCTAGACGTGTCTTTTGGCATGGAGTTTCGGTTTGGTAAAATTGTCTGAGCTCACCGGAAGTGAATAGAACGACCAGCTTTCAAAGGCTATACGTGTGGAATTGCAACGTTATTGCATTTTCTGATACGCCTCGGCAGTTTCGATCTGATAAGTTCCGGCGCTGTTGAGAAATCAATCGAAATCACAAACCACACGCGTTAATCTGGCAGAGTACGTTTTGTTCGACTAACACTTACTAATAGCCGTCTTCAAACTCTAGCAGTGCGCACTCCAATATCGCTTGTTTACGCCTTTTGAGCACGTGATTGGCACATCAAGAGAACAAATCTATTATTACTCCCGAGATTGCCTCGTGCTGCTGGCTCGCGTCAATTGATTTTATTTACGACTGATCTGAATCTCTGGCTGCTGAATGGCAGCTTTAATGTTACAGAAAATGTTATAATACCATATTGAAAATCATGCCTAATGCCATTGGAAATATCTTTCTTGTCACAGATAATTTGTTGAACTAGAGGCGCAAGGGACTTTCGTACATTCGTACAGCCCAACTTTAGCCGTAAGACAATTTTTCATTTTGACAGATCTTTGTCAGTCCCATGAAACACTTATCGATTGACCCACAGTAGTGTTAATTCCAATTATATGTTTTGAAGGTAAATGTTATGTGAAGACAGTTTAAGACGATTGTCACCTACCATCTACAATAGGTGCGATGAGATCATATAATATGACACTTAGCTGTGTATTTTACAAGAATACATAGCAATATGTAGTTTAATCTGATTTGTTCTTATCGATAAAGTTGAAGGCAACTGACTGGCAAAGATGTTTCCTGCCTTAAAAATGGAAATGTACAAAAGTATACATAATAAAGAAAGTTACAACATTATGAACTGAAAGGCAAAATTGCGATTTACAAATAAGCGATATACACTTATACCATTCCCTTGTTCACCCTGTCTTTCTGATAAAATGTTTCACATATTACGATAAAGGTGTAAATATTCATGTCTTTGTGACCTTGTGTCTCGTACATGTAAATCTCCCTTTACTCGCCTTATTATTGTGAGTACAATCTATCATGTTTATTTTTTTAAAGACGTTTTGTACATTGATCTTATTCTGCAAGTAACACAATAATGCGATTGAACATCATGGGTTGATTCCTCCACTGCTTTGCCGTAAATAACTTGCGGTGAAAGGCGTAGAATAAAATAAGGCTGGTGGAGGTGGCGCTGGGCAAATTAAAATGCCAAAGATGCCGTATTGCCTTTACCCGCGAGCTTTGCTATTTGGGGCACGACTAGTGTTCTGTATGAGCTATCTGGCGCTCGTTATAGCGGGACACCTCAACAAAATCACCTTTTGGAGAGGAAATTGACAACATAGGAGTCAACCGTTAATTGCGACCTTATGTCTGAAAGCAGCTCTTTCTACCCGGTACCACTGATATGGCTTAGATCATGCTGTATGGATTTCGTTATCACTTCACTCCGGAGATAAAAATCTCCATTGACTGAAAGGAGAGCGAGGTGCAGATTCGTATCAAGTCCTATTGAAGTCTACGTGCTGGGCCAACTGCCTCTTCATTTCCCCATTTACAAAGTTACTCTCAAATGAGAGATAAAACCCCACAGTGAAGAGGAGACCATTCCGAAGAGAGTTCAATCTTCTGTGGTAGGCTGACGTGCTAGCTGGCTTTTGGGTGACACAAGTGTGATCACTTCGCATACTCGACTTTTTACTTCCGTCCATCAGGCGTATCCATAATGGCTGCCGGTGGCAAAATACTTGGCGTTTCTACACTTGACCATTTATATTTTAATCGCATTTTCCTAGTATCACTTCACTCTGTGTCAAGGGGTATTAACCTTCAAAGCAAACCATTTTGAAAGGTTCACGCTTTGTTAATGCATTTTGATCTAATGGCGATTGCTTTATTTGGTGAATTTTATGGAAATTGCTCTTGCGTAGGCTGATAGTTATTAAATGTGTCCTGAGAAATTGTAAAGTTTATGGTCATAAGTGAACTTTTGGGTCCAAGCTATACTGTGTGGGCACATCTTCTTGTAAATTCATATAATTCATATTTTTCTTTGATTATTGAAGTGAAGAAAGTACATGAATTATAACCGTGATGATTACTATGCTCTGGAGCTGACTGAGTCACTTCGACGGATGAAAGTCGCTCAGCTAGCACCGCCCGGACTAGGTAATCCCCCTCGAGCCGACCAGAACAACCAACTATTGCCTTCGTGGTATACCACCAAGGAAGCTCGGTTTAAATGACCTGTGGTGTTATAACATCTGATCACAGTATTCGATCATCTGAATAAATATTTATTCACGATCTACAATGACTGGGAATAGATTCTAAGCCGGCGTCTCATTTCTTCTTGTCTTTGATCAAACATACGGTAATGGAATTGTATGGACCGACAACCTAGGTAGCCGTATTGGGGCAAACTCCGTTTCAAGGGGAAAAAAATCTCTCGGCTGTCCCTGACTAAAACTGCTGACGGAGAGAGTTCTGTGAAACGTGCCTAGTTGGGAACACGTCGGGACGGGGGGCTTATACCACGACCAAAAGTCTCGCCCTGACTCACGTGTACACTCAGCTGTCGCCTTCAGAAATGTTTGTTCATATGGCTGGGTATTGGAGACTGGCCCAACCTAAATGGAATGCATGCCATAGCGATATTCGATCAGCTGTTGCAACATCTGTATCGGAATATTCCACTGCAGAAGGTAGACCTACATGTAGGACGGTTGGGGACACCCCTTTAAGCACATCGAAATTAATGGCAGCTGTACACTGTAATTATGACGGTACTGCATATGATTTCCTTATTTACGTCTGATATCCAAATGTAAAAATAACTTCCCTGGGAAAGAAACGTAACAAACAGAAAGAACAGCATTCAGTTCGGTTTAATATCTTAGGTGGGCCTGCCACTTTATGGCATTAAATGGTGCGCCCATATCTAGACGGATGTCAGGTCAGAGGCTTTGTGTTCAAATATGCACAAAAATTTAATAGATATAATGACATGCAGGTTCTGCTTCCTGACCCACTTAATCCTTCCGTTAAAATCCGGAAGCTTGTACACTAAAAAGTGTCAAGTAGAGAAAACTTGGTACTTATTAGAACTCAACGTTAACGGTGTTGATACTAGATAATGTACGTAGTGTACTACTGTAACATACAATGTAACCGCCATAAATGCATACATTCGAGAAAATGTGAAAAGGCTAGTTGGTTGGCCGACAGCAGATCTTGGGTATACATCCCAAATGTTTTTGGTTATTTTTGCTATTGTTTGGCATATATACGGAAATATCCAACCCCATGGGTGTTTTGATCGGCCACCTTTAAAGGGCCAAAATGCAGTCGGTCATGATGTGAGTATTACATAGGTATGAACTAAATATCTGATGCAGTGGCATCACTTCGTCGGTAAGCTTTAGCACGTCATTCGTTTTCTAAAGATATACGCTCAATATTAAGATACATGTACATATACCATATTGTAAACATTGGTTTCTGATATTCGCCCGTATTACATTACCGCTTTTTAATATATCATGCAACGCAGACATGTTTAATGTTTAACATATACATAAGTATAAATATGAGTCAGGCCACGATGAACAGCTTGGGTGATTCATTAACACATGGTTAGACTATTGGTATCATGCGACTTATTTTGACATTTTAGCGTGGCAAAGGAATATAATCTCATAATAGCCTGTGGAGGCAACTTCAGCTTTTTGATTTAGAGAATTCATGTGAATCAGATATTGTCTGACCTTTCCTGAAATTTATTCAGAAATTATTAAGCGTGAGATTGCGAGCATTTGCTGGTTGTAACACTTGCTCTGTTATGTTGCAAATGTCCGGATGTTAACCCAAATGCATTGATCTATTAGTATCAAAGGTCAGTGCCAAAGGTCAGTCAGCTAAAAATACCGTATTGCTGGCCATCAACGTTGAAGCCAACAGATACATAAATTTAAGGCAAACATAGGGCCAGTAAAGAGCAAACATAGTTAATCGCCGGTCAAACAAGCCATGCAATGTATACCCAATTGCAAGTATACTGTAACAAGAGTGAATAAATAATGTTCACACTACGTGGTTTTCAGCTGTACGTGTAACGGACTCTCTGACCACAGAAAAACTTTGCTATCGATTTGCACAAATGGATTCTTTCGCTGTGTCCCAATAACTCCTGTTATTTTAACGTGACTTCGAGGCTTAAGAGAATTATGGGACTTCCTGTGTGATTTTAACAGGATATGGTTTTACAATATCAAAGAGCGCGGTCTGACGTCAACGAGAGTATTAGAGCCATTGACCACAAGGACTTCCTCTCTGACATGGAATGAGTATTGAGCACTGTCACGGTTGGACGTTTCAAAACCATTGTTTTGTGTTAGACATGAGAAATACTTTGGTTCAGTATACAGATCAAGGCTATGTTGTTCACGTGTACATCGCCTTTAACTATCACTCTGACCGCAAATACTCCCTATATGTCATATGGGATGAAATGATTATTTCTAATTTTCTATAACCTTACTCAAATCGCGATAAATGTTTTGGCAAATATGACCTTGGGATTCAGGAATCAGAATCGACCGAATTTAACCGTTAATCAAGTGGCAATTATTACCTTTTCTGTGGATGTTATAATTGCTCACAGCTAACTGGGTGTAGTGCTAGGGAGCAGCAACTATGACACCGGTGTAGTTATCAAAATTTAAACTGGATATGTTAACTGGCACATGTTTGGCACACATGAATGATCTTGCCATGTTGTTTGAGGACAACCACGCATTAAAAAAAGAAACAAAAAACAAACAATGGGAACAACAACAGCCCCCCCCCCCCAAAAAAAAACAAACAGCAAAACCCGTGCCCGAAGAGTTAAGATTTCCTGCTCCGATCTCTGCAGGAGTCCAACTTTAAGGAGATGTAAAGAAGCTTAATGGAAAGAAGTGCCCAAGTCTTTGTTCATTCCTGCGCGCCACCAAGCGCGTACGTGCGATTTTTTTCTTGTCTTAAGTTGAGCGATCGATAACGCATGCGCAAAATCTGCCGATTCTTTTACACCCTGAGATAGGATAGCTATTTATCCTATCGATTGAGCACCAAGAAAATTTTCACATGAAGTCAGACCTAGAGCGAAAGGCAGACGTTAGTCCCCTGAATTCCCTCACTGGCCTCCCTTTTGTGGTAGAGCAGGAGCCGATCGCCTGCACTCGCGCGGACTCAATTGAACGCAGGCCACACTAATGTGTATGAAATCGTATGGGATGAGGAGGACTTACAGCATTGACACGAAGAAACGGATCGACCAGAGAAAAGCGATTATGACACACATCTAAACCGTAAGTTGCCAACAAGTTCGACAGTAGTAAGCGACAGGTCAGTTTTCCAGAGAACCAGGCACACGTCAACTACACCTGAACCGACCCTGGCCATTGTTTATTATTCAACACTTGAGCGCGGTTTCTCTGTGGCAATCAAGGACGCACCTAGTGCAACCGGGCCAGTTGTAATAATGAACTGTTTGTTAGCACTACTAATCAAGTCTCGTACATTTTTTTGTGTGAGGCAAGGGGAAGTGGGGAATGTATAGGGGAAGGGTGTTAGTCAACTGGATTTCTGCGTTTAGTGCTTCTCAATGCGGGAACTGTAAACCAGCCCTGTGAAGGTTCTGCAGATATTTGATTATATGTGCTTGGAGCAATGTTTTGATACTATGACATGTCATGTGATACACGAGGTAACCACACAGTTGTCGTGTTACGTGATTGTGTACAATAGCCATGCACTTCAGACTATTCACATGTCCTCTGTGATAATCAGTTATCCGCTGATCATGTCAGAGGAGATTTTGATCGAGGCAGGGAACTGTTCTTTATTGTATGAACATATCCCAGTGAATTACAATTTGCTGAGATACTATTATTGATCAGCAAAGCGTAAAACGTCTGCCAAATGTATACACCATGCAACTGCATCTGAAGTATTCAAAAGTATTGGGTATGGCATTGATAAATAAACCCACCTCCCCCCCCCCCCACACACACTATTACTAAGTGGCGTCCATGGTTACCGAGTATGCCTCGTCTGGCGCAATGCAGAGGAGCTTTATCTACACTTCTCACACCAAAATTTTGCTAAATGTTTAGTCGTTCCCCATTGCCTCCAACCACTCAGCCCAGCCTGGAAACAGGCACGTTGATAGGTTTTATCATCAAACTTCCAGCTCAGGTAAACTTGGGTCAAATTCGGTTGTGTTTAACAAACAACGTTTATGGCATGTAGCGGGTGATACACTTATTTACCACAAGATAAATACATCCCAAAGCTGTTGAGAGCAAAGTTATAAATGGGAGAGTGTTGCCTAAGGGGTTTGTGGCAATAACTACACTAGAAGACAACCCATACTTGTTAGCAGAATTGAAAAACTGTGTGAATAATGATTTTAAGCAGTAAAGTTTTTATTGTGATTTTTCATGAAATATGGTATTGTTATTTCCGTGCATGGCATACCAGCATTACTGTTTTACACGTTGTCCTATAGAAAGTAGCAGTAAATGTGATCAAACAGACAGCATGGAGAAGTTCACCCGTGAAATGACACCAAAATAGATATAAACGTTACCAATAATACACTGACACGATTTGTCTGGCTGAATCCTCAGTGTTGACAACACAATGCACTGATCCATGGCTACCGGTCAGTCACATGGTCATGTATAGCTAGAACATAAAGAAATGCGCCATTTCTGCATTTAACATTGCATGACCCGCCATATTAGTGCCATTAATCTGCGTTAACATCTGTGCTGCCTCATCTGAAATCCCGACACACATGGACGCCATAACAAGTAACTACGTATTGATGGCTTGTTCTCAATGGTAGGTAATACATATGATGTAGCCATCAGTTAGAGTGCGGATCACAAATCACGACCCTAATGGTTCCACTTCATCAGATCTGGATTTTAATGAATCAAGATATTGGATGCGGTCACGCATTGGAATCTTGTGGTTCAAATGTTGGATTTTAAGTATTTAGTGTAACAGTTGCAACAGATAAAGCTGGAATTGAGCGTGGGATATGCATACACTTGCGTTGTCTCAGTAACAAGTGCACTAATCACGTGTATGTAGTTACTGGAGGATGCATATAGCCGCATAAGTCCTATACGGTAAATTGTGACCTAGCTGTGACCCGGGTCAAGCTTAAGAATGTATCACTATGTGGATCATGCTGCAAATACTGGTTACTGTATGAGGCCTATCCAATATGCTGATCGTGACATATAATTGTAGATACAAGGGACACATCATTGGGTGTCTAACATGTGTCTGATCTGCTCATCTACTTATACTGTATGTCTAAAATCGGCAAGGAAACAAACTGAACATTTTTCACAACCTCTTTTCCGCAGAAACCGAATAATACTGTCTGAAGACACAATTGTTATTTCACTGTCAACATGTCAAATGCTCTATCCATCCTTACTTCTTTTTGGAGAGTTTGTAGACACACTTACATGATAATTCAACGAGAAATAGTTGGTGGACAACATTGAGTGACGCTGTAATGTATTCGGAGAATTAACTGAACTTCTGTCTGAAGTAAATTGAGCACACTGGAATATGTTTATATTGCCCACACAAATTGCAACCGAAGAACTAAAGCAAAAAATAAACCTACATAATTCACGTTCTAGACAGTCGCATTTAATAGTTAACTCATGATATATAATTTCCATTTTCCAAGAATGATATCACATTGAAAGGTTTGGCATTGGTGATAGAAAAGTACAATAATGTACCTTTACTTATGCTAACGTTTATTCCGAGGATGGGCCTAACCGGACCGGTTGAACTCCCCATATATCTCTTACTGCTATCTTGATAAAGCATGACAGCTGAACTGTACAGATCAGGATTGTCGTTGCCTTAAGTACAACTCACGAAGACCCCAAACCTTTACTCTCCTTGTTTCTCTATACCCGGCAGTGTCAGAAGAGTACGAATTGTTCCAAAAGCGCCCAAGTCAAGAACAAGTACGGCTCAAAATAGTTCTAGCTTTATCATCATGCATATTTAACCCTAGGGCATGGTAGTGATCTATAGCTAAGTTGCAGTGACGTTGACATAACCATCAAGATAAAATGGAACTGTACGGTAGCAAGGAAAAGAGAGACCTCAATGTTCATTGGTACTGGAAGCAATAGATAAATAAAGAGAGGATTGCAGTCCCATTCGGGAGTGTCCCTGTTACAAATGGTGTCGAGCCAAGATATTGCTTGTGATTGCTTGTTGGCAATGGGAGTTAAGCCACGATATTGCTTGTGATTGTTTGTTGGCAATGTGCGTCAATTCAGGACATTGCTTGTGATGTCCATTCTTCCACATGAAAAACAATAAGCCTAGTTTATGGCATACTATTTACTTTTTCAACCCACCCCATATACACTGTATGGCGTATGAAACTTTAGTTAAACACCTGTCTTAAAGAGCACTTGTACTTGCGTTGCGCGGCATGCTTTTACGCTTTTTCGACTATCGCTTTCGTAAGTCATCAGATCCATTACTCTTTACTGCCTACAGTCTCAAATCACTGTAGGGAGTAATCGTTACCTGTCAGCTTATAAATATATCTAGGTCGTGCAAAAGAAAAGAATTTCATATACTGTTAGTTAAAGATCACTCCATAATTTTATTTTGCGGAAACATCTAAGGTACACTTACAAACTTTAGCTCCAGGTAAGGGTTAATGGAGATTCTTTTGGTTCAGCGTAAAACGTGCTTGACTTCAATCGAAGAAAGGTACAACGTTTTCAACTAAAACTAAAACACATACGCAATTAAACAGACCTTACAGTTTAAACCTGGGATTTTGCCACGGATATTTTAACTCTGCATGGTGCCTTAATTAAGCAGGCTTTCCCGCTACATGTAACAAAGGGGGAACTAAAGTTTCCAGAATGCCCTACTAGAGTTACACATCAGTGCATTCTTTTGAATTGTGTCTGTTATTCAGGGTTCTTTGGATTTCTTCTTCCTTAGACAACATATAAAAAGCATTAGACCAACTCAGTATCCTGGAAATATTCCCCGGCAGTTTGTATTCTTGTTATCCGATTTGCCGTGGTTTGGATTTCCTGTAATGGATTGGTGCCTGTATGCCTACATGCAGGGGGTGGTTGGAGAGTCTCGATGAAGGGCATTTCACATTCCCGATCATAAACCATTGTTTGCTGGGTATATCTATGTTTCACACGCGTGGCCTAGCAGACCGGAGATGAGGCCGTCATTCGATAGCAGCGCACTAAATATTACATGCATTGTTCTAAGTATTTCTCGCGACAATGTCTTCTCAACGAGAGTTCCTTTTGTTTAGGCGGCTGTATGCTCTAGCGATATGTTCTCTTCATATACAGGACTATGTCTCGTCGTACTTGCTTAAATTGATTATTGATTTAGTTTAAAGACAAGATCAGCCCGTTTTGTGTTCCCAAGAACTATACCTGTTCGTCTATATTATTAATTGCGCCGACCAGAGCCCAATCACACAGTTATAATAGGATCTGATTAGAAGAAAATGTCCTTGTCATTTCAGACGGGTATCTGCCAGTCATGAAATTAGTTCTTCCGCCTTGATATGTCACTGTTTCGAGCTTCTTCTATAAGCACTTGCACTGAAGGCCGGCTGCTTTCTTTCCCATTTGTTTGACCGATAACGCTGAGCCGGTCAAATGTGTGAAAAAGGTAACCTTTAAATATTCCATTTGATGAGGTGTAATTGCACCCATGACACCCCGAATGTAAATGCCATTGTTCAAATCTCACCTATTAATACGACCGTCCTATAATGTACAGAGAAGAAAATAGCTACAGTTATATACACAGACAGCTAGAAACTGATAACTCCGTGCTGATCTCAGACACAAAAACATCAAATAAACCAACCACCTACACTTTTTGCGGTAAAAAAAACGTACCTGCTAGGTGCATTGATTTTTGTTACAATTCGTGTCCTCCAAAGCTTCACATCATGGGTATTTTTCCATATTTTGATATTTGACCTTGTGATTTGTTGTCTGTGGACGGTCATGTAAGACGTTCGATTAAAACAAAAACATTCCTAGACATAAAATGCTTGTGAGCTTGTTACAGACATCTGAAAGTATAGCGTTTAACATGACCCGAAGACAACGTAGGACCCGGTCATTTATAGAACTCATCAATCAATCAGTCACTGTAACTTCACGGGTTGACCTGCATAATTCTCTCAGGCACATGTCCGACTTTCTGACTCCGATTTCTCAATATGATCAAAATGGAAAAAATTACTTTGAGCTTTGACAGGAAATGTGCAACTCTAGTGAGATTAAAGGCGTGTCCAAGTTTGTTAGATTGCTAAGCTGTTTGACGTCTGTTCCTAAACATGGTTCTCCACGAGTATTGTTGCAGGGGAGCTTTACCAGCCAAGCTTTTCAGCTTAATAAAAAGCGACAGATAAGCTTCTTCGGGATGTTCAAGGGCTGCAAAATCCCTTGCTTTCAGTTCAAATCGGAACTTTGCCAATAGCAACAAAACAGCATGTGCAGATGCAATTCTTTTTCCTTTATATGCTTTAGTTGATAAACCTAGTACTTTTTTCTTTTATCCGGCTTACCCGCCTATTCTTTGATCTCCTTGAGCTGAGGGACAAAAGGTTATTTCCTGTGTAACTAAGGGCAGTGAGATACCGAAGAAGCAGGACGGATTCCAACGTGAGGTAATTTTGTCGAATCAGCTTCATGATAACGACGCGGCTATGTTTTAGCATTGACAAAAACTTTGTCTGCCATGAATTCAGTCGATAATTCAAAGGTGGCAATAAAAATCTGTGCCTTTTGACCCTATACCCAGAAGCAATGAATTCGAACGGATGGAGCATTTATTTGAGTTTAAAGAAGTGTGAATCAGCGGCTTGCTTGGAGGGTACCAATCTCAGATATTTTATTGACTTTGCACAATCTGTAATTGTACGGATGCAAGGGTCTGTGAAATATTTTTCTCTTTATTTCCCGATTTAACACTTCTTTACTAATTACTTTAATTGCAGTTTCAGTTTTTCCCTCCAACACGGGGAGAACTGTTTGAAAGTGAAGCGTTTAACATTACATTTTTCAAAGGGCATGCTACAGAACTTTTGTCTCACAGCGTTCGCTGAAATGCCTTCAATTAAAAGATAGCCACTACTGATGTATTGTCGAGAGACAGAAAGTGATTCTTCTGCTTCTGGAGGAAACTTGGGTTCCTCACTACACGTCCAGTAGGGTGGCCCGGAACAAGATTTCTTGCCCAAAGCGTGAGTGTGTCACGGTTAAAGGTGCTCGTATTGACCCCCTTCGCCGCGCATTTTACCTCAGCGCTCCCGTTACCACAGCAAACAGTCTCCTAGCATTTATTCTAGTCGTCAAACGTCTTAACCAAAGACCTTCTGCCAACAAACTCGCATCTCGTCTGCTGTGTAACCACAATCAGTCGATCTGCTTTTGTTGCCGTTTCCTCCCTTTTATCCAAACGGACCGAATCCCCTGCGGAAACGCCGGCCTACCTCGTGATCTTGACTGGTGGAAAGTCACGCCGCCTTCACGTCCATGTTCCTCGCCATCGAGCATGTAATTTTCGCAATGCAATCTAGGGCACTGTAAACACTCTCCAGTTGTCTAAATACTATCTGGTTATGAAACTGCGAAGTTGTCACAGTTAACGCCGAAGAATCCTAACCCGTCAATATATAATTAGCTTTAGGAGTTAGACATTAGTCTCCTTAATATATTTTATACGTTTACATGTTGTATACTGATTTAACATGCGTGTAGAGATATAAAAGACCACAGCAGTCAGATTAAAACCAGAGCAGAGACGACAGTGTTAAAGTTGGCATATGGTCACAAGTTACCGGTTAAAATCAGTCAATGGTCAGTTTACAATGTCACTTGTCTAGAACTACTCAAAGTCCTCACATTTAACACGGGTATACCCAATAACTTGAATACACCAGGCCGAGGATGAGCGTTTGACGTTGGTTACATTATATGATACTTTAATGTTATATGTCACCAAGGTGATATAAGCCGTTGTGCCAAACAACTGTAGCATAACTGTAATATTTTGTGCTGTTCATGTTCCTTCGAGGATTCATCTTCAAGGCCATGGGAACATTAGGCTGTTCTAATCTGGAGGGTCCAGGGTATGATGTGAAATCCTCTGAACGCCAAAAATATTTGTTGGTCACATTCAGAAAGGCACTGGGAATTTGCCGCGGGTACCATAGTCTTAATACTCTCATAATTAATAGCCACTGTTTGCCCTTAATGTGAAGGGTCTTGCAGTCTGCTGCTTACCCTGGGTGAAATAGGAAAATCAGTAGCCGCCTAGATGTGATAAGATTGATATTGCCATTGGAGAAGCCGCCCGGAGGCTTATTAGGGCGGGATCTGCCTCGGTGCTCTTAAATTACTGCTAGCTTATTGAGGAATCAGTGGTGTTGGAACCCGAGGCTCCTTCAGAGCAGGTCGTGACATCAAAGCGGCTAGAGGACATGCAAGCTAGTTGAATTAACCGTTTTCACTCTGCTTCGCCGTAACCTTAAATTTATAAGAAGACGATTTTGTCAGAATGCGGTTTATCGTCAAGCTGGCGTCCCTACCAGTATGTGTGTAATGTTTACGATTCGGCTGGCACTGTAAGCGACCATAGCAGAAAAAGTATCTTTCCATGGATTGCAAGCCATTCTTCAAAGCCAATAAATTAAAAACGAAAGTGATTCATTTTTGTGGGTGGTTGTTACATTCCATTTTGATGTTCTCCTGCCTAGTTGGGAACAAATCAATACCATCTATTTTCATAACCAACGATGAGCGAGGTTTGCTTTTGAACAAAAGGATACAGAAGTAGAGCCTAGCTTGGAGCCCAAGACTAACTGTCTGCCAATATAAAGTTTCGTCCCTAGGTGCTCCGCCGAGCCATTTGTGATTTGGGCGTAGCTTACGCGACCATAATATGCATGCTGACAGTTTACAACTGACTGCGATCAATGCCCCCAGTCTTTGGCCCAGACCTTTGACGGGCCAGATGGTAACGGTTGCTTGCCTGGGTCTCTGCCTTATGCAAATCGTGTGAAGAGATCCTGAGCTATTGCCTTGAGGAGATGACTACCAAGCACGAGACTGGTAAATATGGTATGGTCAAGTTCAGTTTTGTGGTGTCCTACTCAAACTTTTCTCAAGGCCTGGATAATTGTATAATAACAACCATGCTCCATGTGCTTCTCGATTATATGTCATCCTACCATCATTATCGCACATTGCATGATTTAGGCGTTGATATATGCAACACCTAGTGCTGCTAATATTTGCTCATTTAACCTCTTAACCACAGGGAATAGTATTTCGAGATGAATACTACAATGAGCTAGTATTCTAGTTAACGGGTGCTGCGAGGTCCGAGTTAGTTGCTTCAATTGATCCATGTACAAATATACATACCCCCAGGAATTTGAAGCGTTGGTTGGTGTTCACAGCATTATTGAACTTAGCCACAATCCAATTTATTCCGTGTTTACCCGATGCCATTTATTACTGAAAAAGGTATGGCAAACACGGCTAGGGCCATACAGGGAAAGGGAGCAGAGACACACTTAAGGAATGAATTAAAAGGGCTATCAAGACAAGCAACGTGCAGGGCCTCGTTCTTCAGCTTGTATTTAGAGGTAAATGGCAGCATTCACTATCATGCTGTAAACAGTGGTATAATGCTGCTGTATAAAGCAAATTTCAGGAAGGCCACCCAATTATTGGGCGTATCTATTCATATTTAATACCGCAATTTTCTACCATGATTCAGCTAATAAACACACCAAATGAGCTGTGCATGTAACGCTTGGGAACTTGTAAGCCTGCTGGAGACTTTCATGTCTTTCAATTTCTGTGGACAGAAAGACCAATCATTGTTTCACCCGCATATTATTGGTAGCCTGGTATGCGAAATGGCATAAGTAATGGGCACCTGTGCTGTTTGTTAATTCCGTCAGGCTGATGGATAACATGCTGTATCAAAGAGTTGGGATCCAAGCTGTCATTAGTCAGGCTTAAATGATCAGTCATGAAGAAAGACGGCAAGCCAAGGCGACCTGTGAGGTTTTGACCAGGCATGCTTGCAGAGTTCCTTTTCTGGAACCATCTTTGTTGTCGAGTCCTTGATAAACTTGATCTTGATTTGAAAGTAATGTTTTGTGAGTCGGCGATTACACCCTGTATATTTAATTAGCGTATGTGTGGAATTGTCAGGAATTATGCACTGTGTGGCGGGAATTGTACATTATACAAGTGATTTTTCAGATATATTTAATCTGATCTGGCAGTATCAGATATTAAAGGTCGTGAATAAGCGGACCTATTGTGGCATGAAATGAAAAATATCATCCTCTGTACTCACTAACTGCATACTTGTTCTAGTTAATATTGCCTCGGTTTGTCCTTTTTATACGCAGAGGGACATTGTCAACTTAAAAAAATGAAAACTACAGCATAGATGGTAAAAGCAGAGCAGCGACGACAGCGTATTATTTGGCCAACGGTCACATATTACCAGAGAAACCTGGCCTCTTGTCAGTTTACCTCAGTGAGGGTTTTATTGTTCAACATTTGTTTATTTTAACTGTTAATATAACGGCTTAAACAGTACCAACTTACACTCCCCCTGGCAACGCGATGCATGCAGGATTAGGAGAAAAAGGCAGTTACGCCAATACAACGTATTAGATGTCACTGGCATAGAATTAATGACCATGTTGTGTGTCGTCATATAAGGGATGCTTGGTCCTACAGCAGAATCCTTGATTATGAAGGAATAGAGGGTATCACTGCTATGACGGTCTCATTTTCTAATGATTACATGACCAATCATTCTCTTACTCTCTGAGTTCATTGGGTAATGATTACAGAACCAATCATTCTCTCACTCTCTGAGCTCATTGGTTATTGATTACAGAACCTATCATTCACTTTCTGAGCTCACTGACCAATGATTTACAGAACCACTCATTCTCTTACTCTCTGAGCTCATTGGTTATTGATTACAGAACCAATCATTCTCTCAATCTCTGAGCTCATTGGCTGATGATTACAGAACCAATCATTCTATCACTCTCTGAGCTCGGGGTGTCTACAACCTTTAGGCATGACAGAAAATTTAAGTTTCTTTATCGTCGGCGACCTATCAGGCTCGGTTCTAATAATAACTTTTACACCAGGTAGCTTTGGGTACTTTGACACCGAAATAAATAGATTTTGGACTGGGAATATACAGGCTTAAGGCATGCATTCGGACTGGTCTTAAAAATCTGATAAAAATTATTGAGTCATGGAAGTTGCGAAAGGAAGGACATTAGGATGCAGGGAACACATATCTGGTGACGTGCAGATACTTGACATTTTGCCAGAGTTATAGCCTAACTAAAAATTACCTCAAATGTAGCCATGATCTTTTCAGGACCGTTATCAAGGTTGGTAGGGGGCGAGAGATTAGTTTAGTCTAGTGCTGTATTAGCCTGACTATAAAGTACTTATATCATGGAGCTGGCTAGGTTTCAAAGCTTTATGCGATCACGTGGACCTGCACTCAAACTGCACTTTTCTATCAGTGAACAATTTATCGTCTCATTACCCCAGTGTGATGTAATGTCATCGTCCTAAACCAGTTACCTCCCTTTTGGGAGACCCAGTTTTGCCATGTTGTTGAATACGTATCCTACTCTGCAGTTGATCCAAGTATGTGTATATAGAAATTTCGGTAGAGAATAGTTTATGCTGGGTGGGAAAATGAAGAGCAGGTCTAAAACATGATCCGGCAGTTAAAACACCATCGGTTATTTAATTGGTCTGGGACCTTGGGTGCAGATTACGTGTACAGTTTTTGTTTTCCATTATTCCGCGTCCCCACATGGCCGATATCAGTACGGTACTGTTTCTGCGAAATAAAACTTTTTTACCTTCCCTGTTGCTGTTGTCTCTCTTGTAACGCTGCAGTATTAGCTGGCAGGTTAGTTAAGATTAAGACAGCCTTCAGTTCAAAAAACGTCCGTAGTTTCACCAGCACTTTCTTTGACACCGGGTAATATTCTGACTTCGCTTCATGTCAAAGTCCCATTTGTGCCAACTTGCATCACCATTTTTAGGCTACATTTATTTATATATTGCAACACGAAAGCGAGAAAAATGGTTTATCCAGCTTACAGGGTTAGTGTTTCTTTTTTCATTCTGCCTGCATAGGCATAATCAGATCTCCCAATCTCGGTTCGTGACCTGCATACAGGGAATCTATTCGAGGAATTTGGAAGCAGTTTGCCGTAGTGAAGTCAACACTCAGAGAGCGCTTGGTAGGATAGCCACTCCGTTACCAGGTTGCAAATTTAATTTTGACCTTACTTTCCCTAAACCCTTTCAATATGTGTACATTTTTCCATTAATGAATGAAATAGCCATATGGGTGTAACAAAACTAGAACATTCATGATACATAGTTCCTTAAAGTATGCTTTTGTGTTTATAGTTTTAGAAATGATGAGTGAAGTTTTAAGCATTTTATTAGATATGGCTCTCCCCATCCAAACAGGAGAAAGAGTCAAAGGTGATAGTGATCCGGCAATGCTGCTCACAAAGACGTACTGCAGTGGTGCGGTGATGTTGGAGGCCATTTGAACTGATTTCGCAATTTAGGCAAGTGTTTGTTGACCACATTTCATAGAAATTATCATCTATTCTAAAGCTTAAAAATGGAGAAAAGGTCAGCGAATTGAACCATATTGCCAAAACAGTTGTTTTAAGAACTCTACCACCCCTTCTATTTGAAATGTGCCGAATAGTTATGCCGAATAATATTATAATTCTCCCCTGGAGTGACAGGACATATTTAACTCCATAAGAAGCGCCTTCATACTCTTTAACTACATGTCGTTTAATATACGAACTATAAGATCATAGACATTCTTTTTGTCACAATACATTAGCAGTGCACAAATGTCTGGAAATTCTATTAGCATAAAATCTGAAATAACGTCTATAGGCAACAAAGTTCATCCTGTGTGACTGTGGAGTTGTTTTCTTTCATGACCTGCGTTCAATACGAGAAAAAATGATATGTCACCTAACCCCATACGCGTTAATTAGGGATATCTTGTGAACTCAGTTCAAATCTCATTGGGTTTTTTGGGGGCTGCTCTATATAGAAGTATCCATCCCAACAGGCCTACACGTGCCAGAGTGTTTTCAGACACACCAGGATGCCTTTATTTAGGAGATGAGGAGATGATTCGGGCAACCTTGCTGGCTGAAACATTGGTGTTTGAGAAATACAATTAGCTTCACTCAGAGACTCTTTGATTTCTTACGACTCTAAAAAGCTCACGTCTCACCTTTTGAAGAATATCTATTTCAGCTCAAGGAGCAAATCTATTCGTTTCTGCGTTGTCATGCAGAGTTTTTTTGAAAATAAGGAGTGTAAAAAGGTGTATTCTGGCGATGAGTCAATCACTGTTGGCAAATAGTTTTGGAGAAACGCTTTGTTGACAACTCCAAAGAAGGTTTTCATATCATTTGTTACTCGACACACATGCCACACACATTGCACCATGCCGTCCTTCCTGCGTCAGGGGCATACTTGAACTAATCTGTCTGAAGTTCTGTGCAACAAAACGGCTTGTCGTGAAGAGGAATTCTGTCTTCTGTCTACTTATAGATGAGCTGGTGTTGCATTCTTGCATCACCCACAATGTTCCTTGTATCCACTGAGGTATAGATTAAAAACCAATATAGCTTGATCATGAAGAAGCATATTATAGAGCTGAGGGGTACAAATCATATCCAAACAAGACTTAAATTTAAATATTTAATTATGTAGCTTCTCTGCGAAATACCAAACGCACTCCCCCCGTGGCGGCTGAATTTGGAAATGAACGTTCCACGCAGCTAAATGACATCAACGAAAACACTTGCAGTTTTCCTAACGGCTAAGAAGGAAGAAAACGGAATGCGGTATAATAGAGATAGACTGCTGTGTAGAGTTAATTAGACAAGATAGTCCATTTTAGCTGACTCTTGGTTACGCATTATTAATGGATGAATAACAAATGGATGTGAATCTTCATGATGCCCAAAGTTAGTACACACCCGTTTTGAGATTTTACTCGTGTTACCCACAGTGTTCCTCATTATCATGCTTATGGCTTCAGGGGTACATACTTTAAGTCATTCATTTCGTGCGAAAGAAAGCGTTTTACAGCTGAAGCAATCCAGAAAGGAATGGAAAACCTGATATGAGATGTCTGACTTTGGATGGTTGGCAGGTACACACCATCAGAAACCAATGACATGTTTCCTTTAAAAGGGGTCGTGTGGCATTTTATTTTGCCAAGGGGCTTGATATTGGAAGTGACCAGTGTGCTATGCTAGAGTTTTCGCCTTTTTGTAAAACACGCCGAGGGCATTTGTCCATTTTACACAAAAAATGAGCATGGATGGAAAAATGAGCGAAGTGCATATAGTCGCTGACAGCAAGTTGATGTCTTAAGATTACAGTGTGCTAAGCTAGACATGGTGAGCAATTTTTAAAGTTGTCGTATCATCAGAAAATTCCTTTAGGGTAAACCAGCCAAACTGACATCAAATTACACACAAATTCATGACTTGGTTTGCCACGTGTCGCCCTGAGCAATATTTCAGGCTTTTCAGATTATATCCGGCGGAAAAAGACACTGCTTTCATGCTTGTCAAAATTTTACCGTTTTTGTTTAGATTGACATTAGACACTTACTTTGGCACTTGAGAATAACTTTTAGTGTCAAGTTCACGAATGGTGTGGATTCATAAAAGGACACGACAGACAGCATAGTCTGGTAGCTGGCATATCCACAGCCCAACAATCCGTCATTAGTACTTATCTGAAACAGCTTTCTTTTCGTGTTTAAAGAGAATACCTTTAAATATTAAGTTTTAAGTTGTTTATACTTGCTACATTTTCAAGGTTTCTAAGGATAACTTAAAATCAGCAGGCCTAGTGACTTAAAATACTCAAGTGTCTGCAAACTCCACCCTGAATAACTAGAGCAAGGCGAAATATGATACCTTAGTCATGATGCATTTTCCGTGTTTGAGCAAACTAGCATAGTGAAACCTGGTGACCCTATTCCGAGTGTAAATCTCTTGGACCACTTCGTTGACTGATTTGTTCGTAGCTTTTTTAGCGGACGTTCCCAAGAGACTATGTTAGCAAACCTCGAACATGTTAGAGAAGATCGTTAGTTCCCGCACTGCAAAAATGCTAGTGTGTCTCAACAAAAGAGAAATAATGTTGGGTGTTGGAATCGGGAAACAAACACACTAATGAGGTGTTGGATTGTGGGTTGTGTGTGGCCGATACTCCCATTAGTACTAAGTGCTGGGGGTTTTTGCCTGTGAGGCATCATCTCTACATTATAACCAGCGATTCGCGGGTATTTACCAAGTCTCTGCAGCGCTGGTGCTACGGGGCGCATAAAATGTACCATTTTCCTGGTTTACTCTAGCAGTTAATTCCTCAAATAAAACAGCTGGACGCATAAAGCTGATCATCAGAAACGGAAATAGTTTGAGCAACTCGCATTGCGGTGACGTATTCGTCTCCATATTTGAGGACGTCGTCTGAAGCCAGGTGCTTACGTAGGCCGGTAGGATTTTCGTAGGATAACTGGGAACTCTGGTTGTTAATCCAATTGATGTGTTAAGTTACTTTGTTTTAACGTGCATGCAAAGTGTGCCTGTCATCCACATTATTAATGTTGATTATATCGTCTTCAGACGAGGATAGGTGGTGAATTTATTAACGAAAGAACCATGGAAGTAAGAAACATGTAATGAAGTACATGACAATATGTAGTCATACTAAACACCACCCATCTTTTCCCCAAACCATGCGCTTCACACACCCATTTACATCACACATTTCAAATTGGCATACACCTTACACTAAGATGTAAACATCTTCAGTATTATATTCAGGTAGGATGCATTTTTTTATGAAATCACCTTAATGTAAGGTGTCGGGGTTTCTTTGGTGACTTCTTGATTCTTTCCAATTTATTTATCATGTATGATACATTTGATACTTTCGAATTTATTTATCATGTATTATATATTTCACTTTAAGCGCTATATACATATACCTGGAAGGGCTACAAATGAAAAGGCATAAATGTATTATTGTTTACACAATTATCAAAGGTATACAGTTTTGTCTTCTGATCATTAAAAATATACATCAACTTAAATATATGTCTGCTGACGTCCTTATTTGAGCATTGTTTTTTTGTCCCGTCCACGTGGATTTAAGAGTCTCTTCTTTTAAAATAAAGTACTACTATCAAAATGTCCACATAGGTCAAAACAAGAGCATTATAGTATGGATATTTTTTGCAGGTATGTCGTTATAGGTAGCTGTGTATTTGAGGATCACTTACATCCATAGCCAGAAGCCTCCCACCAATGCGATCGTCGTGAGTTCAAGTCCAGCTCATGCTGGCTTCCTCTCCGGTCGTACGTGGGAAAGTCTGCCAGCAACCTGCTGATGGTCGTGGGTTTCCCCAGGGCTCTGCCCGATGTCCACCCACCATAATGCTGGCCACTGTCGTATTAGTGAAATATTCTCGACAAATCAAATCAAATAAATAAATAAATAAGTACATCCATAGTGCACTGGTATGAACACTAACCTAATTCCGGAAAGCTAACCCAGTTAATTTGTCAAACATTCTATCGATATCACTTGATCCAGGTAAAACATGCATTTACCTTCTAGGTCTGTACAGTAATGGACGTTCTGCCACAAAACGGGTCCATAGCCAAGAAATATCATAATGGTAACACTGAGGATTCCGTTTTTGTTCTTCAGAATAGGGGGTTTATTACAGAAGACGTGTGGAAAAACCAGAACACGACCATGTTTCAAAGTATCGTCTTTTTTGTCGATTCTTTCTTCTTCCTCGTACTGATTTGGTGGATCGATACCGCACAGTTGTGTTTTTAGCTCAGTTTTTACTTCATGAAATATGGACACTTGCATCAATTTTCTACAGCAGTTCCCCTCTCGAACAACGAGTCATGTACAAATTATGGCTCGGTGGCGTTTGACCATGCGGTCGTCGTAGCTCGCCTAGACATTTTTTCCGGTATACATCACTCTTTTGTTATAAATCAAGTGTCGCCTAAATCTAACCGATGGTGTATTAAGCCGGTCCCAATCGCCGATCAGCAGTGCCAGACCTGGGGGCATAATTATCCCTTGTCTGTGGATATTTTTTGTCGGCTTGAAGGACGGAGTATGCTACGGCAGAGGTCAATATCTGAGATGTACTACTGAAAACTGCGGTGTGTCGAAACCAGCGCGGTCACTAAAGCGTACACGACACAATGTTGCAAACCGATATCCATCAAAAAATCCGTCGCTAGACTGAATCCATTGTTTTGCGCTCCCTCCTTAAGAACGGTCATGAAACCACCTTGGACAATATACATGACTAAAGCGTCTCGTCTAAGGCATTTTTCAAATTAATTCATCGCACCATTAAGCTTTTATCAGAGCCTAAAGACATGCTGTATTTATATCCTTAGAAAACGTCCTATTGTGATCAATATATGCTGTTCTCTACATTTCTGGAAGCATTTACGTTAAGTTTTGAGGTAATGGTGTAACCATCTACCGCACAACCTATATAAAGTGTGCATGGACAGGCATTGGCTGAGTAAGGGCATTTCACGTTTACTACGCCAGTGATCGTCACTTTTTGCCGTAAAACTGCAGCCTACAAAATCCTTTTAAGCTATGTCTTGTGTTTAAATCCATCCGTATTGTATATGTAATTTCCTGAGTCACAGTATGAATAAAATATAGTTCGTATTATTCCCACCAGAACAGAGGCATTATTATAGTAATTGATAGATTACTATAATAATAACATGAATAACCAGTGTCACTGAATGACAGTTGAAAGTGTAAATATGTAGCATACATGTCTTCAGAAGCCTGACTATCAGAGCACATCTATTTTCCTATTGGTTTTGATTTGCGCCACAGATATCTAATATCATAATGAACGTTGTACAAGTGTAACGCTGTGTGTGTGATGCTAAGATATGAATCAAACCCAACCGTTCCCACAACTTCCAGCTGTAAGTGTGATGCAGTTCAGTTCAGATTTTAAGGCAAAAACATAAGCTCTGCTATAACCGTTCACACATTCGTTGGGTTTATCGTCCAATGTTGTAATCAGCAATCATTACTAATATGCTGTTTGAATTAAATATTCTCCTTATGTGGCTGGTTATATCCGCTGTTCCCTTTTCACCTATTGAGTCGTGTTTTCCTCCATACAGCTGAATCTTTTTCCAAAGTGTTTGGAAATATGATACGGCAAACATCATAAATGATGTACAATTCTTTTTGTTACAAGATTAAAGCCATTTCCCGTTGATTATTTTTAATCTGAGTAGCATGGACTTTTTCATTTATACTACTGCTTACTGGGACCTTTCATTTAATTATTTCATATGCATGCAATACACTTTTTTATATTTGAGATAAATGAACGCTATCAACCGACATCATGTAAAAAGAACATTAAGTCTTATTGTTGATAAGAATGCTTTGGAATGCAATGCAACATAAGCGGCAGAGGTGGTTTGATATTTAATCGATGGTTCAGTGGTAAGTCCGTCGGGTGTTTAGAGTACAGAACACTAAGTAAATCAATCTGTAACTACACCATGAAGGCTCATGAGAAGCAGTCGAAACAACCACTGAGACAGCTAACCATACCCGTAGCTGATGTGCTAATGAGTACAGATGAGATTAGATCGAGTTTATCGGAATATCCTGTAATAATTGTAATCTACAAATGTCTAGCGAATAATTAAACTGGTGGAATCAAAGAAGTCTCAGCTTAAGTAGCATAGTGTTAAATCTTGTACTTATCTATGTCAATGTACAAAGAACATTAAATATCAACACAACACATTTCTTCCCAAAAAGTTGTGTCTTTAGAAATGCTGGCTTACTGAAGTTTTCCTCAATACATGTTACTATGGCTACGCTGAGAAATATTTCATGGCTTTTGTACTGCATCTTGCAGTAAAGTCGATGACATCAGTCAGGGAATAATACATCACTTTGTATAGTAGTCTGGGATGTCATTGTAGACGTAAGACTGATGCAAATGGGTCCATCTCTGTTGAGGGGAAACTGGGATTTAACCCCTACGTTTCTAGTTAAGAGCGATGGTGAGGCTTATCCTTGTCTACATCAGCAAGGAGGTGTGATACAGTGGTTGTTACCTAGATCGATGTCACCTTGTTAAGGAATCAGGGGACTGTCTGCATGTCCCCACCCCATCGTATTGATCCATTGTCCCCTTCGCTCACAGCGCATCATTGTAACTTCCGTTTATCCGCCACTCGCCATTATGTAACTTGAGGTATGCCTGACACATGTTCAACGTTTTTATTTACAGATTTCTCCACTGTGAACAACCGGAGCCGGTCCGAAGGCCAACCAGGTCGAGATGAACTCAGTTGAAGATAGTAGCGTTGGGAACGAAACGAAGCAATGACTGTCGCTCGAAGGATATACTGCCATACAACAATGGACCGCACCCAGGTTTCCCAGCATCTAAACTACATCCGACCGGGCAAAGATTATCGATGCTACTAACATCGTCCCTTTACTTCCTCAGGGAGTTCATGTTGGAGAGATGACTGTACAGGGTTATCGGACTATCCTGTGGATTACCGTTGTCTTATGCATATGTGGAAAGGGTAACCCGTATGGTCTTCGGTACAACAACCACACCTCAAAGTCAGTGGTGTTTGCTAGGGAGGACGGTGATATCATCCTTGGAGGTCTGTTCCCAGTGCATGAAAAGGGCGATGTCAGAGCTTGTGGTAACGTTAATTTGGACAGAGGGATTCAAAGGCTTGAGGCCATGCTTTTCACAATAGACTGTATAAATAACAACGACTCTGTCTTACCAGGCATTCGTCTTGGGGCAAATATTTTTGACACTTGTGGCAGAGCTACATATGCCCTAGAACAGTCTCTTGAGTTTGTACGGGCGTCAATGAGTGCCCTTGATGAATCTGAGTTCACGTGTGCTGACGGGTCACAAGCTCGGCCGAAGAACCCGTTGACAGCAGTAGCGGGAGTCATCGGTGGCTCATACAGTAGTACTTCAATCCAAGTAGCAAACCTCCTTCGTCTCTTTCGTATACCCCAAATAAGCTATGCATCAACTAGCGCCGCTTTAAGTGATAAATCTCGTTTTGATTACTTCGTCCGGACTGTGCCGCCGGATACATTACAAGCTAAAGCTCTAGTGGATATTGTCCAATTCTTCAACTGGACCTACGTCTCGACAGTCTACTCCGAGGGTGAATATGGAGAAAATGGCATAGATTACTTTGAAAATGAAGCACGTAAAAGAAATATTTGTATTGCACTTTCGTTAAAAATAAATTCAAACTCCAATCCCAGAACCTTCGAGGAGATTGTGACTCGTCTGAAAGATAAAGACCGAGCTAAGGTGATAATTGCTTTTGTCCGGGAGGAAGACGCGAAAAAGCTTCTGGCGGCGGCGACTAACCTTAGTATTACTGACCGGTTTGTGTGGATAGCCGGTGATGGATGGGGTGTTCAAGATGTTCAGGGTGAGGACAATAAGCTCGTGGCCGAGGGGGCATTGACTATAGATTTACAATCAGTACCCATACCTGCTTTTGATAAATACTTTACAAATCTCAATCCAGCGCAAAATAACAGAAATCCATGGTTCACGGAATACTGGGAAAAGGTTCATGGCTGTAGATTTCGAGTCCATACTCGTGACAAAAATGGTACCCAACGAACTTGCACAGGAGATGAAAGACTGACGCCTACAAATTATAAACAGGAAAGTAAAGTTCAGTTTGTATATGACGCAGTTTACGCAATGGCTTATGCTCTAGACAAAATGCAGAAAGACCTCTGTCCGAACAGTACTGGGCTTTGTAGCCGAATGGAGAAAATCAATGGCGAGCATCTTCTGAAGGATTACATTCTGAACATTCATTTTAAAGGTAAGGGATGAGTGTCTCAACACAATTCAATTGTTGCTGTTATAAGTTGAGTTCACAATATGACAACTCCCAAATCCAAAATATCCACAAGCTCATTAGTTTAGTGGGATGTTTGATGTCCAGTGTGTATTGGGGTTATCACATTATTTTTTCTTCTTGTTGTTTAAAAGCGTTTTAAATATGACTTTTGTGCGTAAATAGCTTACTTCTTCCATCACCATCGATTATAGGTCACCTCTATGTTGACTTATATGATATTCTTCTTACTTTTCTGCCAAAGTAATACCATAGTTTAATAGGTTTGGTGTTACGCTTTAATTTGTTTTGAGAATAGAACTTCTTTGTTTGGGCCCTAAAGATTTGAACCTATACCTATAATAGATCTCAAGGTCTTTCGGTACCTTGACTAAATGTAAAGTACTAATGGAATAAAATGTTGAGCACAAATAGTGCAAGCGACCATGCTGATTTATTTTGTATTTAAATATAAACTATGATTTTAGAATGTGGAAATTAAAAATAATGTCATTATGTTAAGAAACTGTGATGATCAGCTCTGGGTATGAATATAGCCAAGCCTCAAATATTTATTTTTTCCTTTGACAAAGTAAAAGTTTATGATTTGCAGATTCCATCTGTAGTTTGGTAGGTTACAATAGTTGACACAGAAAAAAGTAGAATCTCAACGATGTGTTGGGCATAATTAAATCCATGTAGTCTGTAATAAATTTATTTTCTCCCCAGGCGCGATGAACACTAACGTTAATATTTCACAAACAGTTTATGCTGCAAAAAGTTTCTTTCTCGTTTTTTTCCTTTAACTTTTTCAGCACGCGTATACAGTAACTAAACGTTCAACTTCTGATTTTGTTAATAGCGTGGAAGCAACCGGCGTCTTTCAAATACACAAGAAAGTTACGTTGAGAACCTGATGTTGTTGGGTTGTGTGTTTTCTGTAGACCAAACTACAGCATCTGCTTAACGTTAAAGCAATTACTTCAACGACCAGAATTTAGCACCTTAGATACCTGTTCACGTACGTCTTGTGCATATCATCACAGATTGAGTAGTGGAAAGAAGCAGGTATTCAACGATTTTTTGACATCATATCCCTTAGCTAAGGTTCAAAACACATCTTAATCACACCATTGGTTTTCCACGTCAGTGTCAAGTACGGTAATGTTTTGTGCAACAGTTTCAATTAGATGTAATCCATGCTAATGACGTCATGAGTTGAATTTTCGTTCTTCAGTTTTTGAAATATCTATTTATGCCTAAAAAAATCAATCGCCAGTATATATGGCGTTTTTTTAATCAACTGTGCATTGCTTAAACGTGGTGCAAAAAGAAAATATTTATTCGGTAAAACAGCTTGTGTTATGATCGATAAACTAGACAGCAGGACACAACATACTCATTGTGTTTCAGTAAAATATCTGTTTGGAAAGTAAGCTTTTTTAAGCAAATCTATTATGTCATGAGAAGGATGGCTACCAATCCATTCAGTAAACATTTATTAAAATACCATTTATGTTCCACATATCTTGTAATACGTAGGAAAAGATACATTATATATCTTATATAAACCTCACTCATTATTTCCAACTTTTCAAAGAGCAAGAGGGTCTAAAGAAAGGGTGAAAGTCATAATGATTCAGGTTAAGGCTATTTTAACGTTTGTATAATATAGTTCTACAGCACAAACGATCTCCACAAGCCCTTGACCAATGAGGCCAAATGAGTTTCAAATCCAGCTCCCGCTGATTATGGCACGGTTTTTAAGCAGGGGGTGTGGCCGGTACTTGTGCTGTGCAAGCTGGTTTCCGGTAGGCTCTGTCCAGTACCCTTCTTAACAGATCCTAGTGTCTTATCAGTGATGCACTCTTGAATACCTTGTGTAAGGAAAGAAATAAACAACATACTATGAGCATTTACATATGTATATGTGGGCTGGAAAATTAAGAAATCGGACATACAAAAGATTATGTAAGACCATAACAGTTTACTTGCAAACTTCATGTAAAAAGCAAGTAACCATGAATATGGCCAATGTAGATCTGGAAATATGAATGATGAGGATAAGTGCAATAACCAGCAGTAATTATTCAGTGTGGTCGGTAGAACGTATACACACACACACACACACACACACACACACACACACACACACACACACACATATATATATATATATATATATATATATATATATATTTATATATATATATATTGTTGATTAAAAATGTGATTTTCTTCTCAGCAGCTTACTGTTTAGTGTTGATGTAAAAATTACAAGAATCTTTTTTCTTTCAGTAACGATATACTTCATCAAAGGAACACATCATTCATTTACAGTCCATTGAAATTCAAACAGTAAAATAATATATTCAAATTCGAACACAGAGAAGAAATAACTCGACCATGAGTGCGAAGTATGGATATAGGCGTAAAGTTGGCTATATAAAATTTATAGAAGTTATAAACAATTCAAGCACTGTAAAATGTGCCAAATAATGATTCTTTATTTTCCATGCTCAAGACTTCATTCAACTCACCAACCACCTATTGTTTTTGAAACATCTTTTTGTGTATTCTGTATGGATTTGAGAGAAAACTCATGAATATACGCCGAATACACTGACCATGTGAACACTGACACTGGTCACGTGTTTTCGTGCTTGTGTGTCGTACCGACCTCTAGCTATAGCAACCGATTTAATAATGCATGTATAGGTCGGCGCAGAAATGCGACATCGGCAGCGAAAGGGTTAAGATTTTGTCTTCAATGCATTGTACCTGATGTATGACCTAATTAAAGGTATCTGTGTTTTACAGATGGGTATGGAGGCATTGTGCGATTTGACGAGAAGGGAGACGCGCTTGGGCGGTATAACATCATGAATTACCGTCGAAAGAGGGGTACAAATGACTATAGTTATGACAAGGTTGGAACATGGATGAATGAACTTGACCTTGACCCCAGCCATATAGTTTGGGCAGGAGGTACGGACGAAATTCCGTCATCTCGCTGCAGTGAGCCGTGTAATTTTGATGAGCGGAAACGGATGCAAACTGGGGACACTTGCTGTTGGATCTGCACAAAGTGTCAGGACTATGAATACCTCAAAGATGAATTTACGTGCGAAGATTGCGGCGATGGGAAATGGCCGTATCCGGACAAGCGCAGCTGTTTCGAGTTAGACCTGCAGTTTATGAGGTGGGAAAGCATTTATGCCATTGTACCGATTTGTTTGTCGGTTGCTGGCACCATTGCTACACTGGTAGTTATCGCCACATTTTTCATGTACAAAAACACACCCATCGTAATGGCATCGGGAAGAGAACTCACGTACGTGCTACTCTGCGGTTGTCTGTTTTGTTACCTCATGACGTTCGTACAACTTGCAATGCCTTCACCAGTGATTTGTGCTCTTCAGCGCTTTGGGGTTGGCTTTGGATTTTCAGTGATTTATTCTTCTTTATTAACTAAAACTAACAGAATTTCACGAATATTTGAGAGCGCCAGGCGATCTGCCAGACGCCCGCCATTTATTAGCCCAAGATCACAATTAGTCATAACAGGAATCCTTATCTCCATCCAAGTTGTATTCACAATGATCTGGCTTGTACTCGAACCGCCAGGGACAAGACGATACTATCCTTACGGGAAAAGAGATGAAGTTATTTTGAAATGTAAAGTAGAGGATATATCTTTCCTCGTCTCATTGATATATAACATGCTACTTATCATCATATGTACAGTTTATGCAGTGAAAACTAGACGTATTCCAGAGAACTTCAATGAGTCCAAGTTCATCGGATTTGCTATGTACACCACTTGCATAATATGGCTTGCCTTTGTCCCCATCTATTTCGGGACGCTGAATTCCTTTCAGGTAAGTGAAATGCATTATTCTTGATGTTGGTTAATATTAATTGTTAATCGTGAAAGTTTATACCACCTACATGACACGATACGTACGTATTATGCCTTGCAATGTTTTGAATTCCTTAGGAATTACAGTTTTTACCACCTCATAAGTGTAATCTTCACACCATGGTGCAAAAATTTCAACCAGAACTAACTTTAGTCAGTAATGGCCTTATGGAATCGGCCATTTTTGTAACTATAATAATCAGACAAATGCACTTTGCTTGATCCGCATGTTAAAATACAGATCGATTGGCATTATTACCAAACATCACTGTATTGATCAGACAAATATACAGTAAGACATTGGCCGTGTTGTCGTAACGTGTCTGTGGTTCATTCCATCTACGTTTCAACTAACATAATGAAAGAGAATAAAGCTTTGCATTCTCCCCTACAGTTGCACTCCCTTTCTTTGACATAAGTCATGTAAATAATCGATGTGCAGACGTAATTGTTGTACTAGTTGAACCTTACACGTTTCTTAAATCGATAACAGGCTTTGAGGGAGATTTCGTGGAACTTGATGTGAGGTATCCCACTGTCAATATCTACGCGGAATCCGCCCAAATTGCTCTCATTCAAACTTAAAATAGATCACCTACATGCATGTTAGCAGATTTCCTTTGTTAGCGAATTTCCTTTCAACCATTGTGTGGCCGAGAAAAGGATTTCAGGAAAAAGCATCAAGACAACACTCGAACAATTACTCATGACTGTATAGGATCGTCTCTTGGACAGCATTGACCGATTCTTGTTTCAACGATGTTAACTCTTGTTTCCAGTATGTACATAATTTGTAATATTAGCATTGAGGTTCATGTGGAAACATGCGGATTGCAAGGCTTAAGAGCTACCTAAAAGCCCCCTAAGCTCTATCATATTTTAGAAAACACCTCGCCTCCAAGTCTAGTCATCTGTATTGGATTTATCTGTGTGAAGGCGTATTCGGCGGTAGAAAGTGTGATCCATCCCGCGGCTTCCCCATTAGATAATTATCCTAGAATGAAAACCTGGCTCATTGACCCCACATTATTGTGCCAAGAGTTATTCCGTTCCATCATTGTTCCACAGACAAAGACTCCAGTGTCTTTCGTTCCAATGAGGGTTCAATCTCTCTTTAAGGTGATAAAATCGCTCTCTCGTCTTTACGATCGTCCATGATTACCCTTGTCAAGGAGCGAAGGCTTCCCGCACGACACGAATGGAAGCCGCAAACACAACCCAGAAAAGATTACCGTGTACTTGAAAGTGGATCTCCGGTGAAGAGATTGCCACGAAAAAAGGGAAAGCTTTGCACAAACCCTTTTCCGCTGATCATTTTAGAACAGTTGAGCTGATTCGCATCTTCACTGCAGCAATATTAAATGGCACTTTTGTCAGGTCGTATAAAGAGTTTTATGCTGGGGGTACAAAAAATGAATTAAACAAACTTTCAAAAGTTTGACGTGCGTTTGGTGAAATTACCATATTTACTTATTAAGGCAAATTGGCCTTACTGCCATTTTACTTCCAGTGATCGGGCGTTTCCTTTCTAATGCAGATTATACTCGTTCTTGGACAGGAAATTCGTATATCCCTTGGTCTAACGTTCGTTTAAGACCACTTGTCTTCAAAACCTGTTATTTACCACAAGCACACCGGTTTCCTCCACCCGTCAAACTGACAGCTGTCGTATAAGTGAACAGTTCTTCGATATGCGTTAAAACAATGGCGAAAAAAGCTGTCTGGGACAGTAAAACCGGGGATCGACTGTTCTGCAGGACTTCTGTGAAAAGAGAAAAAATATTCAATAAATGAAAAGCAATGCATTCGATCTGAACCCGACACGGATAATTATCATGGTAAATAGACCTATTACCTGAAAACCAGACAAAGCTAAGCATACATTGATTCTAAATAAGTACCGGTGCTCGACGCCCATGTATAGAACTCAGATGTGCTTCTCGTAGGCATTACAAGAAAGTACACAGTATTCAAACTTTTGCCTTTGATCCATTGTACTCGCCGTTGGAAGACAGGAAACATTGTCGAAAACAGGGTCCCTGTTCCCACGTTATTAGTTTCACACACTGTTACGTGTAGCTCTAACGTCAAGTGAATGGGGAATTTTTCACTATTTTGGGGGGCATTACTCGAAAACTACTGTTAGTGCACAAAAACCAAGTACACAGTTGTGTTGAATTCCATGTACATCGTTAGCCTTTTTATTCAAACATGTGAATACGTCATAATAACACCACGTGACGTACCGCGGTGTGTCGTGTTACATAGGAATCTTGTGCAGCTGTATCGAGATTATATCAAACCATATGCATACATGTGCTAAAAGTTTGTCCAGTGGTTTTCACTTCAGCTAAACTTGGTGTTATGTATATATGAATTCTTGGGTTTTACGTCGTTGACAAGTTTTGAAGAAGTACTTAGAATGCATATGTATTTTCTGTGTGTCCTAGTGGCATGGCTATTCCACTGGAACACTGGGTTGAAGGCACCACACAATACATCCCACACGGTCAGTGCCAATACCATATTGAAAGTGTGACCCGACCCGGGATTGGCCCCAGATTTCTCGATCTCGAGGCATACATTCTAGCTACCAGGACATCCAGAGTTGCAGTTGCAATTTGGTGGTATAATCCGGACAAAACCAATAAAGTATCACCCGAAGGACCCATTCCCTAAATAAAATAAAATAAATAAAAAAAAAAAAAATAAATAAATACATAAATAAATAATCCTACTTCCGGATCTCGTTTTCATTCCCTCTGTAAAACGCCACCTTGTCCTACACAGCATTTCTCGTTGACACCACTGACGTGATTTTCACTGAGATCAAGTATTAAAGTGCCCTCTCCAGTATCTCCCGTATGTAGTAAATATTTGTGAGAAACTAGTGGGGAATGCTGTTCAATATGCAGTTCCATTCGACACCAAACGACTACAATTTTTTGTTTCTAGTGTTAACTGTGCTCAGTGATAGCTTGACAGAAACGCTTTAAAGTTTTATGAGGACGTGCAGTTTACATAAGGCCATGCATTGCAAGGGAAATCGTCCGACTGATACAGATAATTAACGGCGGTGTCCACTGTCAAATAAATCACATCTTTTGAGTTTTTCATGGCACAATAGCACGGAATTGTCTCTAGACGCATACAATGGTATTCAGTTTAAACATTCGAATTAGCAATTCTACTTTGTACGTGTTGCTGACAGAGCCGTTTTTGCCAAATGCTTCATGAACATAAAACACACTTTAGAATGTTTCAAAGTATTCTCTCGAATAACACATCTTGTGACAGTTGCAGAAGAATGCTGGAAATTCGAATAATCCTTCAATACCGACAGGTATTTATCCCCGTGAACGACGAGCAAAATCTACCAGAGGCCAAAGTTAATAGTGCAAAATCAAGTGGCCGATTGAACATGATAAAACTTTCGATAGTCAATTCAAAACTAAGATACGGTATTGAGAATTTTAGCCACACTATGTGAAAATATTGATATTGCTGGACTGAATTACCCAACACATGTTTTCAGCACCAGTAACATTCTCTGACAATATTCACTGAGGGCTTCGTAGCCACACTGGTGTAAGATTGATCTATCGGCCCACGGATACAGAGTGTCTATTAACTGTTAGCAGGTAGAGCTAGAGTTAATTAAAGGGACGAGCTTCTACAAACGGTAAATCGACCCCGAATTAATGAGACGGTTGTTCAGCTTCCGTGGTCAAATGTCAAACTTGATTACAGTTAATGAAACACCCTTAAAGTCTTGGTAAATTCACTTCTGAGACACCTTTCTCCAACTGCACACAGTTTTGGTGTCCTGCAAGCGTTTTCAGACAATAAAAGCACCAAAGGTTGCTTCTCGAATAACCTTAGCTAGCGATAAAGATTTTCTTCATGTTTTAATTATGATTTCCTTGGTCAAGGCAAACGTTTCTTATTTTATTCCAAAATAAGATTTATCGACCCTCAATTTTGAAGTCTCCTTGAATGCTACACCTGTATAAGCATGTATCCCGTCTAGATTATATCAGATTATGGTGCATCGGTGAAACCAGTGATATGATATATTGCACGAAGAAAGAGCAAATCATTTTACCTTATGTTACGTGTTTGCTTTTGGCATCTTTTGCGTAATGAAATAGAATGCATGTCAAGTTTCTCATGTCAATATTCCGTAAAATGATGCTAAAGCTCTAAAGCCAAATGTAAAGCTGTTTCAAGGGCGTAACATCTGCACGAGCCCCATTGTAAAAAATGTTGAAACTGTTTAAGGGCCTGGTAATTGATGACTTGTGATCGAACAACCTATGAAGGTGAGGCTGAGGCGATGAACATATATCCACACAAATTAAATGAGTCGACAAAGAATCCAAATGGTACATTGTATTTGAATCATCTATAGTTCAAGAATGATAACGTTCACCAGAGTTATTATTATGCTTGGCAATGCCAACACTAACATTATGGCAAATTGCTAAACATATTAAACTTATAGAACAAAATCATAAACTTTCCATTTAAAGACAGATGTATAATGAGAATTCAAAAATTGTCAAGAACATACTTTCGAATGATTTAAGTAGAGAAGTCGTGACCAATAGATATTGATAGAGTGCCCAGAATCTCTGGCATAACAGTGTGCATAGTTTCGTCTTACCCAGAAATAGCAGCTGATTAACGGATAATTTCTCTTTTTTACACTTTTTAGATTTAATCCCTGTGGACAGTACATGCCTCTATGAACGGTGATTGAAATTCATTTGCACTTTATTTCAATAGAAATATTTAATCAATCAAATTTTCATTTCACTTTGGTCCCTATTGAGAAGCCTTTAAAGCCGATTCCTTCTGCGAAGTGAACCTTAGTGTCATATTTGTTAATGTGTTTTGGAACAACAGCATTGGTCATTCTGGAAATGCCGCAATGTTTGGTGACTGATGGATGGCGTCTGAATGTCAGACTTTACATTTATATAATACATGTACATTACCTCAAGATTATCATGGTTTAACCTACCTGCGAAGGACCCGATGAATTTATTGATTGAAGTGCACATACTAGTAGTCTGGTTTTCAAATCTGTTCTGTGGCTTCCTGCAGCAGCCTGGTATACCCGCACAGTTACCATAAATATATTCTTCTTATTATTTGATAAACTGTCGATAGGTATAAATATGCAAGTGTGTTTGCTACATGTATAATCAACCGAGAACAGTCTAATGGGGATAGATTTGCAGCAGTTGGCATATTCGCTAGTTTATACCAAAAGACATTGTTTGAAGTAGTTGCTGAGTGCTTCCCAATGTCAGTTTCCCTTGAATTATCAACGGAATGCTTATCGGCTCTTGTGTTGTTATTTATTTATTTATTTATTTGATTGGTGTTTTACGCCATGCTCAAGAATATTTCACTTATGCGACGGCCGTCAACATTATGGTGGGAGGAAACAGGACTGACCGCGGTTGCTGGCAGACCTTCCCGCGTACATTTGCGTTGTTTGTTGTTAGCCCCGCCAAAATGGTAATACATACTCAGTTGGCATTATGGAGCTTTACATATTATATACTTGGTTCCTGCTCTGGAATATCTTCGCCAATTAGTATATTATCAAGGTGAACATTCACAACAACAATAACTCATTAAACACTGAGAGCTTTCTGATGGCCGTTTCGTCCGTAATTATCCAGAACTAACTAACACAAAAGAGATCCTAGTGAAGAGTTATGTTCCACATGCCTTCTCAAATCATTTGTATGACTGGAAAGGTATCATCCAGATCTGTATATTTTCAGGTATATATATATCATTGTCTGTAGCTCGAATTAGTCATATATCAGGATGTTGGACATTGAATGTTACGGCATCTGCCCATTATAAAGAACAAGACGTTTATTATTTATATTCGAGCAACTTTACCCAAATGTCGTTGTTTGTGGCTTGATAAGCATGATCAATGTGTAACGAATCATAAGAAAAGAGCAGTGTGTTGCTCAGTGCATCATGTTGAACTGTTCATGGATTACACAACGACACGCTCTTGTTATCTTGTACTATTATATTGCGGTGATGACGTAAAGCGGTAATAGGGGCTTCAGTGTTTACGTGGAATTGGCAGAATGCAATGCGTCTTTTACATTGTTGTTTTGTGAGGCATGGCCCATATTTAGGCTTTTCTTGAAAGCATATTACATAATGCGAAATTCTCAAAGAATTCGCAAAGGTCAAACGTGTTGAGTATGATTGTCACGTTGGATATATGAACAGCTGCGATCAAAGTGCAACTCAGATATTTGACTAACGACATTACATATACTGGAATGGTACACGATGTGGATACTGATTTTATTCATCCACCTAGAACAATCATTGTCTTTTGGTCACCATGACAACTGTTTGACTGATTCTCTTTGCATGAATCCATCCCAATTTTTTAATTTTATATACTTTCTTAGTTCTTGCTGGTTTGTGTTATTTGTCGATTTGAAAACTGGTCTTGCGATTATTGACCTGGAACACCCATTTAGTTTGACGGCTGGTATATGAATGTCGGTTTTGACGCCTAGATTTCCAATCTCCGCATAAAAGGCGCAGCCTATTCATAGGTTGGCTCCAACTCATTTCATCTTAGTTTTCCGTTGAGGATCGTATTGTCAGCATTACGACAGATCAAGAGCCAAGGAGTCTATTAGTCCATACAGAATGGTTGCTATCCGCCAACTCTTGCAAAAGGGTAAAACTTTTTCACTGGACATTTACCGGAGTTAAGATCAATTGAAATTTGATGATTCCTCGTCACAAGCTTACATCGACACGACCGTTGATCTGATGGGAATCATATCGTTAGTTTCATGAAGTATTAAAGCACAACACCAACGATTTGCGATTTATAGACCTTATTTCATAAACACAAGGCCTGTTCACACTTAAATCAGTTTTAATACAAGAGATTAATTTACTAATTTCTACAACGAAAGTGATGCACATGGTGTATGTAGACAGTGCAACAACAACACAACACTAGTGCTAGCATGCACTGTCTGGCGGTGAAGCAGAGTGTGCCCTAGATATTTGCCATATTATATATCAGTCCATTTCATGTGGGCTAGTTGATTATTATACACCTACACTATGACACAAACTGCATCTTCTTCTGATATGAGGAACTCTGTGGTTAACCTATCGTATATATATATATATCGTGTACATTGTGTTTTGACTGTCATATTTCAACTACCATGACGGCATCAGACTTTTACTTGACATCTACGTTGATCACAATGTGACTTGTTGCCGTTACATTTATACAAATATTAAAATATATATTACAGTCAGGCCTTTTTTCTTGACCGTAGGAATCCTGATCTGATCCAGCTGTACAGGCCTTCTTTTTTTCTCAGTTTCATGCATTACCACTCCTTTACAAAACGGGTGCCTTCGTTGAGCATCTTATTAACAAACCCAATTTTATGAAAATACGACATTTTTGCATGCCCTGTATTCTGTCAAATTTGGCACATACATTCATATAAAAATAAACAAAAAATAGGCCTGGGCCGATGTGTTACTTGACTCGAATTTTATAAGTAAACTCGACATCATATATATCTGCGTACTTAAAATATGACCATTTATATGTAAACATTTTTCAAGAACTCTCCTCATTGCTCCTTAACATTTTATGTCTGTTTTTTATGATATGTAACATTCACCTATATATAGATAAAACCTATATGTACTAAAGTTCATGCGAAATCCATTATCGGTGTCTTCTTTTATGGATCAGGTTTTCCAAAATTAAGGAATAAAAAATCCAAGAGCGAAAACAAATTGTTATTCTATTGATATAATCAGATAATAGTGCACGACAAATATATTGTCAACAAACATAAAATACACACTATGCTGTAAAAACAACCGAATGGGAAATTAGTAAGGGTAGCAAATAAATGTACGTACAGAACATGATGATTAATCTATCATTCACAGATTGTTGCAATTTTTTTACAATTCGAGAAGCCATGAGCTGACTAAAGCCCAATTTACTTTCCTTCGCCCAGAACAAAGACGTTAGAATAGTAGGCGACCTAGATAAAATTTTCTAGAACAAAATATAATATGGATTCAGAAGTAAATGCCTTCATTGATAAAAATAAGTTATATCATGGTGTTGTTGATTTATATTATTACTTCGTGTGACGCGATCATCGTTGAGTACCTGGTACACGGGTTGAGTGGGATTTAATTACAGGTAGGCGCGTAAGACCGTCAGACACCATTTGATTTTTCCAAGATTGCCATATTCTGTTGAAATAACGTTTATTAAAATTACTACCAGCCATATACATAGGTGTGTTCCTGCATTAAATGCTAAATTACCTTCCGTAAAAGCATCTGTGCTTCCAGCTAATATGTTGAACAACACCATATAGCAAGATATGACATTAATATTCAGGGTTTTCAAGAGCAATCAACTACGCATGCACCGCATGATGGACTTAAATGTTGAAAAAAAAGCAGCTGATGTGAGGGATGCATATATATTTGGCAAACAGCTACAGAATACCTCTATCTCTGCCTACATGCATCTCGAGGGTCACTTCCGTTTTAGAAATGAGTAAATTAATCGATTATATAAAAACGGATTTAAGTATGCGACGGTCTTTCGTTTATGAAAGAGAAACAAATAAAACCAAGTCAAAAATTGTTAGTTTTGCCCTTTAAGAATGAATGAATCAATGCATTATCGGCAGTTTCTCAGGTGGTATTATGTGTCACCAGAGTGCACGCCCCTAGGCTGTGTGCACCTTTATTGTTAGAATGAAACAGAATAACTTTTTACATTAAAATTAGCAAATTTCCAAAGTAGGTTCAGGACGTAACACTGGGATCAAGTTATGTGAAAAGTTAGGTGGAACTCGAAGCAAAACGAAGGAGCCAATAGTCAGCCAGTCACAAAGTACATGTAATTCACAAACCTGGAGTAGAACTAATAAAATGTTCCATTGTGGTGGTGTTGGGTGTGAATATTGACTTAAGGCACCCAGCCTCTGCCTTAAGCTAAGGTCCTGACCAACAGCGATTGTGTAACTCCACTTGAAATATATTTTCCAAGGTTACGCTCTTCGATGATTGCTAGACAGAACTATTTACAAAGCACTGGGGCTTTGCGACGTCTGTGCTCCTCGGGACACGCTCGAGAGCCAACGCGACATTGATTTGTTGCGATATAATTTTACTATAAACCCAATATCTTCTGGTGTATTTAAAGGGTTCTGACATAGGGGTTATAGGAGAGACCTTCTCCTGACAACTCTGTCAGATCCTGAGTTTACCAGACGCTTGGCTCAAGTCGCTCGCCAGAAACATGTCGAACAGGTCAAAGAGACCAGACTGGGAAGAAAAATTAGTTTATTCAATCATTAATCAACGTCATGGAAGATTCTATGACGGCACGGGGCAAACTGAACCATATGTCCCCCTTGGTTACTGTTGCGTTATATGGTTGATTGTTAGATTTCCCGTTCATGTTGTTGGTATATCAAGATTATGTACTGGCGCAGAATGTCTCTATATCAGGCATTAAATATTCAACTTTTCGCTTGGCAAATATCTGTGGACATGTAGCCATTTTTACTCATGCAAACAAACTATATATTATTAACTCCACAGCATTGCAAAGAACGGAAATGACCGCCGTATTTATTGATGTTATACGTGACAGGGATATTCCATTGACTCGGCTAGTTTTAAGGCTTGAATTTGCAGGGCACAAACAAACAAAGATTTTAGTTCACGTAAATTTTCGCGCAGGATATGTCGAAGTGTTCCATTTACTGGACTGTTTTATTTCACATTATACTTTTTCGTTTCAGATTCAGATCACAGTGTTATGTGTGTCAATCAGCCTGAGCGCCTCGGTTGCCCTCGTGTGCCTATTTACCCCAAAGTTGTATATTATAGTCTTCCAACCCGAGAAGAACGTCCGCAAGCTCACCATGAACTCAGCTACCTACAAAAAAGGTGGTGGTGGCGGAGGAAGCAGTATAGGATCTTCAATGAACCACGGTAAATATAGGCTATTGGGTGTTAGATGAGGACGAGTGTTATGTCAAAGTTTAGACTCGCAGGCTCGTCTACACTTTGCATTTGCTCAAAAGCTGCCCTTGTCCTCATCTACCAAGGCGCACCCAATAGCGTATTTATTGCATATTCCATAGGACAGCTTAATCTCAATAACTTGTTTTATAAACTGGAGAATCTTTTTATTTCTCATCTGACAAATTAAACAATGTACACTATTCTGCCAGGATTGCATTGTTCCCTTGAATCCTATGCGTGTTGAATCGTGCTAAATGAGCATCGACAACAGTAAAATGGGCAGCTTAACTCAAGCCATAACAGTGGATATATTTTATATCTGGAGTGATTGCATATACATCACCTAGAGACTGCCAGCTTATTTTTACTCCTTGAAAAACAGTCCACAAGCTGTAATTTTATACGATTGCGCCAAGTAATCTTACAAAGGATTGGCGGTTACAATGACTAGTAAGGTTACTTATGGGAGCTAGAAACAAAGGTGCTTTGGTCTCTTTTAAATGACTAGGATTAGGATAACATTAGATGATTAAACATTGACATCATAATTCCCAAACAGGAAATTCGAAAGGATTACGAGTCTGTCTCTTGAGGTTGTAAGTTTTAGCAGTAACAAACAAAGTTTTTCTGATTTATGGATTAACTTCAGGTGTGGTCGAAAAAATCTTAAAGTCTACATTCTTTTACTCAGCTAGACAGCTTTCATTGGTAGTGGAATATTCAGATTCTACAACAGGAATCGGTAACATGGATGCGTAGCTAAGGCTTTTTGTGAGCGCATCTTTTCTTAATTATAACCCATATGGCACATCTTCTCAGACAAGGATATCAATAAAACATACAGGCTTGCTGGAGTCTGTGTTCAGCAATACTTATAAATCTACTGCCCCCGCTGTTGTTCTCATCGAGAGATACCTTCATAATTTATTATGTAGAAATGTAGCCCATCATAAACGGGCAAAACAGTGTGGGGTTTGACCAGATTTCCGTTGACAAACAGCATCACTTTCGCCTTCGCAGTTTTCACCTCAGAAAGTATAGAGGAATGACGTTTCTGTGGAATTCCCACAATTCCCTACGTCACTACCTGCCGGTAAACATAAAATTAACCTGTCCAGACAAATGTAGCACTCTATCGCATCTCGGTGATATACTAATATATATCCAGGAGGATTAGAGAATAGTGACGTTACTCATCAGTGTACAAACCTTTTGTACACCAACTACATAATATATGTTGGGGGAGAGAGTCTGTGTTTTGAGCTGATTGCTTTTCAACAGGTGGGATACACGAGGTGCAAGTTCAAATCCGACGTGGAACCGGAAATGTGTAGATATCCCCGCTCTCGCTGCTGATGGGGCCATGGTGACAATTAACGGTTGACCACCCTCATGTGAAAGATCACTTGTTTTCTATAAGGCAGATAGCTGTGTCTAATGGTGTATCAGTAGAGCACAATGGTGAGTCCTACGAGGGATAAACAAAAGCGCATGATCATTTTTACCTGCGCTAAAACGCTACAGACTTTTGTCAACAATCTGAGGTTCGGCTCAGTTCTCAACTGAAAACAATGCTGAAGCCCTCGTCTCGTATACAGGGCAAGAAATATAACTAGTTGGATTATTCGTCGTGTATCGAAGAATCGCGGCCATGTGCACAGGAAACAGTTCCCCTGCAACTGCATGGTCTAAAGTCGGCAGATTTTTCCGGGTCAGTCCTACCTCACTGTGTAACTAAAAAATTCTGGAGTATGGCGTTAAGCAATAATCAAATGAATAAATATCTGTGTACGTGAGCTTATTATGGACGAATTATGTAAGGTGTAGTTTACATATTTTTGATGGTCCGTAGAGGGAATATCCGACTAATCCTATAAAAAATAAGTCTTTCTGATGCATTTGTTTAAGGAAAGGGGTGTTACGGGGACATTTACTCCAACGAAACTCTACTCCTTCCAACCAATCAAGAACCACACCACGGACTTTTAAACTCCTTTCAACAAGCCTTTACGCGATACATCGATTTTAAAATTTCACTCAACACAGACTTATACAGGCTTTATAACCAATATTTCTTCCGAAAAGGTCACGAGACTTTTAAAATCATTCTCTTTTGCGATTTACGCTGACTGATCGGTGATATAGACGCTAAATTACCAACGAATCTAACTTTCAATGTAATAACCAGCTCAAGTCATGCAATCTATTTCGGGCGATTCTCGAGCGCTAAATTAATTTTAAAGAATGGAAGAACATCCGCCTATTATCCCATTCATTAAAATGAATTTAGCACTAGAACTATACACTGACGTCATATATAGGTTTAAACTACAGAAATATTACCAAAACAAATTACTGCTTGTCGCTATTGTTATGTTTTGCTTGCCCAGAACTATGATCACCCATAATCTGGATAATTCTGGGTAAGTGCAAACATTATCCTACATGTCTGACAATTATCTCCATATAAACACAGTTTTAGCTTAAAATAGTTTTTACATGATCTGTCAACACCAATTGTTATGATGACGTCTGCAGGGTGTGGAATATTTGACACGCTATAAACAAACCTCTTTTGATTAGTTCGTTGAGTTATATGGATGGGAAGTTCTGAATCAATATTAGTTATCTAAGAGCAATGAACAGTGTAGCAGAAAAGACAGAAGTATCGTTATTGTTTCGGTGAATCGATGATGCCACTGAGATTTTGTATCAGATTAAAGTTTGGGAGACATAATACGTCAAATAGTCCCTCTGTTTGTTTTGTTCGACAGGTGTTCCACCGGAGAGGATTCGTCTCAACGTACAGAGCTCTCCAAACACGGTTGGAGGTCACGGAACAACAGAGACAGAAACAGACAGAGATAGCATGGCATCTCTGTGAAAAAAGACTGCAAACAAACCTCGGATCCAATATAGATCCGGAAAGCAGAGATCGATGGCGGGGCAATCACACCTGACCTAGAGATCGATATTCAAGTTTTAAAACCTCTGCTGTAGGAACGACCCGTTAATCGATGAAAATCAAGACTAAGACTTTACCAAAGATAAAAATCAGAAAACAAGTTCTATGGTCTCCGAAACAAACAATGACAAATATTTGCATTTTATATACACGAAAATGTAAAATGTAAGCAATAATATGGAAAAGAGGATAGAAGCCCACGACAGAGTACTAAGGGAACGCATCTAGACGGTCTTCACCAAGAAGAAACAATGCGGTATCAATGTATACCCTTGACTGTATGTTCGGGGTATATAAACGTTTTGAGAAGAACTGTGAAAAAATTCTAAGAGAATGGATGGATAATAACATTTTTGTTTGATATAATTAAACGGAATATTTTAGATACTTCGGCTGGAGTTCCCATGGCACCTAGGCAAATTTCAATGCTTTAGGTGTCTCTGTGGCAACACAAAGAGTGATTTTAAGACTTGGATTTATATACTCTTTTACGGAAAACCTTGTAATTTAAGAGGAATGATCGAATCGAAGAATCTTTTTGTGGTACTCATCACGCTACAGGTCAGTCGCAAATTTCCAACTCATGACAACCAAAACAAAAACAAAACAGGCAGAACAGTTGATGCCACTACGTGATAAAAATAATAGATAGTAAACATTGTGTGAAAAGTGAGGATTCAGAGTGTGAGTATATCAGAGTAGGTGTCAGTTAGGCCGGAATGGACAACTGAAATGTGGAGTTTTAAGGACAGTGTTTAAAAAGCACACTATACCAGCGAGTCAACTGTACAATGCTTTACCAGCGTAAGTTGTTTTCCCCATGAAGTCGCTGCCGAAGGGGCGGAGCGTCCTGCTGTGTGAAATTTTGGTGCTGAATGTCGAAAAGGTCCCAGCTGCAATGTTCCTCAAGGTGCTTCACATCCGCAACTCTTTAAATACCCAATACTGAATGTAATTGCATCTTTCGCAGCCTAATTTTGTACCATTTTCTTGGCATGTTTGTACAGTATATGTATTCTTATATTCGAAACACGAAGCACAACCGCCATCTTAGGGACAATGGTCTTCAGCAAGTCAAGATTTTTAACCATCGTCAAATTCGAATGACGAAATTTTTCCTGTTGACACCTATTTGACATACACACTGACCTAGTGTGTAAGACTGGGTGTAGGTGTAGTACAAAAGAAGTGCACATTTTCTACACATTGTCATAACTTTACACTGACGTTCATGTATTCGGACCACAGAATTACATCTACACTCTATTTTGACGAGCCTTCTTCCATGGGTCACTGGGTGAAACGTTTTAGCTTGTCTCTTTATGTTCATGTCTACGTTGAATGTTCTTTGCGATGTTTTCATTTTGTGTCCTTGTTCTGTTTTTTAACAGAATTCGGTTTCTAAGATTTGGATCCTTTACCATAGAACTGACTTGAAAAGCAATATCTCGATTGGAAATATGTTTATAGTGATATTGAACTTTTTCGGCATGCAGTAAAGATTTTCCTATTTGTGTTTGTGTTGTCAAATAAATGTTGAATCCATTTGAGACAGCACTTTTCTTGACATAAAGACAAAAGACGCCGACAACAGGGGAAATCATCTCAATCTCTTGACGTAAAATGACACAGCGTAAAGAGAAGCGTATGCTTGTTGCCATATAATTGCTTTATTGTTATTGTTGCAGTTTTCAATCTGGCAAGTATTATGTCGATCACTACCTGAATGTCATGTTTATTCTTACACTGAACTTCGAAATCCTCTTTATTTTGAGTGATTTAGTAAAATATTTAACCGCAAAATATTAGTTTGTGGATGCATATGGTTAACTAGGCAGTTTCAAAGTTTGTTTATGTCAGTAAAATGTATTATTTACGGTGGCGTAAAAGTGGCATACCTCAAAAGAAAAACATTGGTAATAAAAACACACACACACAGTATTTAAATTTTCCAGAGTGTGTATGCTTTTTTTAATAAGCCGTGCGCACATTTTACTATGTCGTGCTCTCGAGATAATTGACCATTGGAAAAGCTCAATTATCTCACTCGCACCACTTAGTAAAGACCTCATGCACACTACGTAATAAAGATGTTGAGTGCACGAGATAATTGTTATGTCATGCGAAGGACTTATTAAAAAAACACACACACAAGCGAAAATTTAAATACTGTGTTTGTTTTATGATCAATATTCTTCTTTTTCACCATGTCACTTTTATGGCTTCGTAATTATTATTATTATTTACTTGTCTATTTAAATTAACAATATATAGTAAGTCTAACGTTGTTCGTCGATATTCTTCTTATGAAGTGAGTTATGCCATCAATTTTTAGCCATGTGGTTATCTATACCCTTCTGTCTGGCATCATGCAGTGTTCATGAAAAGATGAAAATTTTGTTTTCTGTGTAAAGGAGTGAATTACTCTAGATCATATGATTTTTTGTTTTGAGTCAACATGCAATCGTACCTTTCATTCTTCCATGTGAATATGACAGGTAACGTTTCACCCGGTTGTTTCGTGGATCATTTATAATCGTCACCATGGTTACCATAATGTTGTCTCTATAGCGGCATTTAAATGTTCCATTCGCATTACAAAAGAACACACCCAGGTTTCCCTTTCAAGCATTCGGTACTAAACCAACTGAGCATGTGCATAAATCGTTGGCTTCACAACCGATTTCCCTTTTACATTAGGAAAATATATTTTTGCATCAGATGTATATTCTCGATGGTAAACACGATCACCGCCATATCGTCCAGTAGTGTTACCAAAGCAGCAATTCGTTGTCTTGTGGTGAAAATGTTTTCCCATTTGTTCCCTTCTGTAAATGGAATATTGTGTCTGCAGCTTATAATGAAGTTTTATGGACCGTACTGAAACATAATGTCCGCAGTGAATATCTTTGTTACCTGTGAATGTCTTTTGATAGATGCTAATTTTATGCTGTAACATATATGCTGTATGTTTTACTGTTTTTAACTCATAAATATCCGTTAGATACCGGTGATGTGCAGCAGGTTGTAGCATCGGCCTCTAAATCCTGCCAGGTGAATACTGCCATTCCGGCTCCTAAAGAATGTCTCGAATGTTAAGATTCTCCAGGGACTTCATTTTCCACGCCTGTACATGCTGCAACCCGTTGCACTGAGAATCACCGGGTCGAATAGGCATACATTGCTTCAGTGACTAGATTTGTGTTGTTCACAGCGAATTTCCTTCCCCGTCATCACCATACCGGAGCGTAAGCGATCCGGTTTGACACAGTTCGGACAGAAACCGGTATTTTTACTACTTAAATCAGATTGATAGGCGTTTGAACCACACATGGACTTTCGCGTATTCACCGTTCCTAGCCATGCATCAAAGCAAGGGAGGGGTCTATTGGGTTTTCACGGTTCCTCATCATGCATCCATCATACCAGGACGGTGACTATCGCGTATTCACTGTTCCCATGCAGCGTGCATCGAACCAAGGAACGAAACTAGCGCATTCACTGTTCCTGACCATACATCATACCAAGAAACGACTTTGTCACAATTTATATAATCTTAGTTCATATGACAAAAGTTGGTGTTCACCTGCATTCCTCAACGGCATACTTTTCGCTAATTAAAAGATTGCATTATAATGCCTGTTGCACTGTAATTTTCGAAATAATCAAGTAATGATAATGGGTATACGAGGAATGGCTGTACCACGATGACATTTGTATATTAGTTAAAGGCATATCGCAACGACCAGGTATGAATTAATTTTATTTAGACTAGCTACAGTACTGGCTGGTTTTTCAGAAAGTCTCGTTCTACAGGATAATAGGGTTGTACCAAGTTGAGCCGTGCAGCCACTGTGACAGCAGACCTGTGTACATACGTGTTAATGTTAATATAAAACTACTGTTTTCTTTGACAGGTGTTCGGTGACGTAGGCAAGACTGCCTTGTCGAAATGCCAAGTGTATAGCACAAACACAACCTAGTTATGGCAAGCAGCCTAGATTTTGTAAAATCACTATTTAGTTTAAAAGAATCATTGCGTTTAAATTGGTCATAGAAATCGACTGAAATTATATGAGTGATTAAGTGAGTGCCTATTGTAAAGGTGACAACAGAGAGTGTCTATCATTACCATAGTGCTGCAAATGGACTGCAAAGTATATGTCGTGTCATGGGCCTTCTGTATTTCTCCCATAGGTCATGCCATTGCCTCCTGAACAACCCTTAGTATAGTGTTACACACTAAACGACACCTTTCTGAATGTATGTGAATCACTGTGGCGCTAAAGACTGTGCTGATGTCGATGGTTGTTTACAACACCTAAACGTATCAGGTAGTGGCTTTTGTTATGAAAAAATTGTGTATATATGATTATTTTAAAACAATGTTATAGCAATGGAAGCGTTGATAAAAATATCAATATTGTATGTCTACACCAAACTTCGTGTTTGTTCTTTCTTTACATTTAGCCCATTTCATACACACAGTCCTAGTTCGGTGAAGCGATAATGCTTTATTGATAAAGATATGAAACATGAGACCAGTTTACACTGCTGTTACATCCAAAAGTATTCATTTACCTTTCAAACACGTTTGACCAATTTTGGCTGAGTGAAGAGTGTATCTCTTAATCTCCTTTTACCGATGAGAAAATATCGAAAAAAATATTTTTCCCAGCCACATCTTTGTATCAACAGGGCTACAAAAGTATCACGTGTCTTTCACTTATTACACACAAGTATTTCACTTATTACACACAAGCATTTCACATATTACACACAAGTGTTTCACAATGTTTTGAACCTTGCATGTCAACTGGTAAATAGGAATGCATATGATGAACGTAACATAAACGCCAAGCTATACAGAGAGCGTCAAAGTTTGTTTACAGATGGTACAGACAAAGTCTTATTCAAGGAGTATGTTGAAGCCAATTCATTCCTTTTCATAACCCAGACGTTCACACCCCATTTGCGAGAGACTGGTATTCAGTATATAGGATAAGCCTGAATAGAAACTTGGAAGGTCAGAAGGCTGTCACAAGACATGCGAGTGTCTTCTTTCATTGAGGCGTCTTACTTTTAAATGCGGAATAGTAAAGTACTATAAATTTCACATCAGAGATGTCAAAAATCAATATGTACAGGCTAGATTGAAACGTTGAACATCGCAAAGTGATCCCGAGCAACCACTTTGAAATGCCAACAACAGGTACACGTATTTCTGATCGAAGGTTAATAGAGCCGTTAACTATTTGCAGGAGACAGATTTTCCTCCGCACAGTCTGTGTCTGTGGAATCCTTGGTCCACATGTGGCCTTCTTGTTTCGGGCCTATCCCTGTATTTAACGCCCTATTTGGACACGCACTTATCGATGCCGGCAGACGGAGGCATCGACGGGCAGATATTTCTAAATATAGAGCCGCGATACATCTCACTTCCTTAAACCTGTATGTGCGGTAGAATATCTTTGGATTGAACTTGCCACATGTTGTACACGGTAGATGTAATACCATAAGGCGGCCCATGATATTTTGCAACCTTAGATTTCATGGTTGATCATCTGCACATCTATATGAGGAATTTCATTTTTCGCTCCTGTTAACAATTCATTTATTTATGTATTTAGTTATTTATTTAGTGGTGTTTTACGCCTTACCAAATAATGTTTTACTTTTACCACAGGGAACCGGGAATAGCCCAGGACCCAAGACCATCCCAAGGTTACTGGCATACTTTTAAGCAAGATATCAAGTTTGGGCCCGGTGTACTAGTTTTCATTTCATCAAAGATAAACGTCATTTTCGTAATGTCCAATATGTAATACTGAATATATATGTATTTTGATTAAAGTCTATACACGACCTGGACAAAAGTCTGAAGTTTTGCAAACAACTATCATTTATCCTTGACGCTAAAGCTTGAAATTAAACTGGCACTCAATGGGGGAGTTTCGAGATCGAATTGTTTTATCGCGAAAGATAAGAAAAGCCCTACTCTACCATGTGACCTGCCCAAAATGTTAAGCAACTATTTCTGATTACATTTACTATAACAGGGGCGCCTAAGAAAAGATTTAAAAAATGTTTCTTAGACTAGACGTACTATAGGGAAAATTCAGGAGCTCGAAGCTTTTGAATTTAAGAAGCCCCTAGCTGAAGGAGAGGTCGTTTGTACCTCCCTAACACGGCAAAGACAAGTCAACAAACTTGCCTGACATTTTTGACAAGTCACATGACACAGTTGAATATTTTTTACCTTCTACGACAAAAGAGTTCGAACTCGAAACTCCACTATTGCAAGGCTGTACAAGCGACTGTGTGCCGCATGTTTCCATAGTCACTGACAGTGTTATCCTTTCTCCTTATTATATTTAGGTTCTGAATTCTTCTAAGGTAGCGTTGAGCGTTGAACTGATGTGTTTCACGTCTTTCACACCGAGATGTAATTACTCAACCTAACTGGTAAGACTATATATATTTAATCAAAATTCGAAATCATGCTCATTCACTTGACCTTGGACCTTGGACATTATGTAGACACTACTGAGGCTGCTTTGTGTCTATTGTCCAGCTGCCTTCAGCTATAGATTGTTTCTGTATTACATCGGAACTTTTTACAATCTCAGTATGTCCTGAAGGTTTGAAATGAAGTCAAATTCAATGCTAGTTGGCTATGTCTAACAGTTTTCTAATATACTGAGGTCATTGCAGCGAACAATGCCACAAAGGTCAAGTGTAAAACATTTCTGGACAATCAACACTAGGCTAAGAACATCTTATGCTCAAATAATTGTTAAACTTATTTTAAACTGTAAAACGACTGTGAGGATTGAAAAATTGACAATAACGATAAACTTTCATTTTGTTGGCTCTCTTGATTGATGCTCCTTGATTTTAGCAGTGCTCTGATGTTTTAGAGAAAAATAATATGATACAAATAGGCACGACGTCATGAAGACGTCGTGCCTATGTACAAACACACAGTACGGTCGATACGGGACTAAGTGAAGTTAAAAAAGGTGTCTGATCTACAGCCAAGGAACACGAAATAGCCTCGTTACAAGAGCCAAATCCAGCTGCTCACGGACATTGATTAGTGAAAAAAAAATACCCAGACAATTTAGTGGGAACTTACCATCCCATGCTTTTCTGCTGTGCTGCTATACTGTACATGTGTACCATGCTTTGCTAGTGTACTTATGACAAATCGGAGTCTAGGCCGTAGACGCTTATGAAATGTGCTTTCGGACGAGATAGCGAGGGGTTTATCCCAAATAGGTATCAAAGCGTGGAATATCTGTGTAATTACAAACTGTATTAAATACCTAATGTTATTTATTTGCCTGTACTCAACACTTTTTCTATGAAACCATATTAACTCTTTATAAGAGTGATGAAACCCATACGCCGAGAGGCTTACATGTAAACCTTTACCCCGGAGCATCATCGACGGCTACTTGCCACCAAACAAAATCCTTGAAGAAGGATAATCTTCAAAGTTTGAAGTTTGGAAATGGGGTGGAACGTTCGTCTCGGTGTGACTTGAGAGACTGAAAACCTTTTAACCAGGTCACAGCTTTCCTTCGTACTGAAATAAAATGATTGATTAATGCCATGGTTCAGCCATGACGAATAGCCTATATCACTCATATCATGTCAAGAAAAGTCGAAGTATTCCCATAGTCCATGCTTACTGGTATAACTTTATACGAGGTTCACAACTTGCTGCGAGATTTGTCGGAGTAAATATTTGTAAAACAAAACTGTAATATATTGGCAGAGTTCATACTGAAAATTTATGTCCTGAATATATAAGATATGCACAACAAATGAATCCTGACGTGTATGGAATTTAATTTTGTTGGAAACGTAGTATACATTCAGACAAATTGAAAGTGTTTTATTTCCCTGAAATACTTGTCCTTTCTCATTGGTAGCTGTGCTAAATCATACTTTGGTAAGACTGTGGCTGTGCATATAACTGTAAACCTAGACATTCATATACCAGCCGTCAACCAAACAGGACGTCTCGGGTCAATATAAGGCTTACACAGTTGGTAGATATTTAATTTCATGGTACGTTACATTTGTGCCAGCCACATGCAACCAACGGATATCTGAAAAAATGCAACTACTCATGTCTTCTTCATTTCATTCGTCTTACAGGTGGCCAATAATCTTTTGAAGATACTTCAAATAAACAGGCGTTCTCTTTGTTCGTTTTTAGTGTAAAACAGTAAAACGTTTTTTTCAAACCACAAAAAGAACAGAAGCCAATATTAATTATGAATACAAGAAAGATGGGGTTGGAAACCTGTTCCCTTGTTCCACATTTCCTTTTCGGTTTTTTTTTCTTTTGTGCTTCTGCAATGTACACTACCAAAGTAGAGTCCAAATATAGAGCGTATATTAATACTATATGAATACCTGTGCATGCTGCTGTGCCGTACAGTGAGAGACAGAGAGAATACTACTGTCAATGTTTTTTTCAGTAGTACAAACCATAATGAAGGAGGCTTTTTAACCCATGAAAAATCTTTTAAACAAAAATGTTTCAATGCGTTAAAATAAATGAACCAATTGTATGAATCTTGACAAAAAAACTTCAGCTATTTTGTGTATAAAACGATTGAAATATTGTTCAGGAACATCACAGAGGTGACCTAGAGGTCATTAAATCTCCAGGTTCAATAAGAAGTCTGGCAAAGTTTAAATTCAGTACCCTGGCAGACTCTGTTGTCGATCAACATCATGGAATGGTTCCAGTGCTGATGGATCGGCCAAGTGTCAGTATCATGTGACTTGCCAATACGTATGTGAGGTCTCTAATCAGCCGTGACGTTCTGATTCGTTCCATTCAGTCAATAAGGGAGACATATGACCGAAATAATGTCGAATTTCCAAATAAAATGCCAGCAATATAATTCGTATAGGAGATAATCAACCCTGAGACCCTTACAGGCATCTACAAACAAAGGCTGACATTTTAAAATCTATTGATAGATATCGATTTGTACTTCCAATTTCATAAGCAAATACACAACAGACCTATAAGCGCATTTCAAACAAAAATTATGTAAAATACAATATATGTAAGTATATGCAAATGAATCGGCTAAGCATGTTTTGGCATACATGCTTTTTAGATGCCCACACAGGTGTTGTAGCAATGTCAGTGTCTAGAAACCCGCTAACCGCCTTTCTTAGCGTCCTTCATCTCGGTTTACATAAGAAAGTCGGATTGGCTTCAACGATACAACACAAACAAAGGCAATGTACGCCACTCAGTATGTCCCGAGGCGTGTCTAACTCTCAAAACCTGTTTATGCGGCTCAGCTCGGTCTCCTATCTCGTATGACAGAATGTGCTATTTCTTGGCGGAAAGTGATAATGGAAAGTGAGCCTGTTAAGTCTGTTGATGCTAGTTGTTTTTTTTTTTTTTTTTTTTTTTTTTTGCTTTTTTTTTTTACAGTTTTTTAACAGTTTGGCCGTCAAGTTTTCATTGTAACAACCTACATGGTAGATTCAGGTTCGATACTAAGCTGTGTCAAACCTCTTAAATTGGCAGGCTTTACCCTTTCTCATTTGGTTTCAGCATATCAGCATAGTATACAAATTGTGCCGTGTTTCTTGTGCTGTTTCGGTGATTTTCCGTTATAAAACACGAGTGTGCCAATTGAACAGTTTTGCTACAAAAGGACACAAAATAAATATAACCGAAATAAACATGCAAGCGCACAAATATATTTGCTACTGTGGTTGAACCGGTAAATTAATTTTACCTTGTAGTTTTAGTGTGTGTATATATATATGGGGCTTAAGTCCACCTGTAGAGAAAGTCTATGTCCTTTAAGAAGAAAGAAGTCATGAGCTGTCTGAGAAGCCATATGGTGACTCAACTTACGACAGACCAGGCAAAGGTAGGTTATTAGACGGCGATGTTTTGCTCTGAGTTGTTGGCGGCATTACACAGATGCCCTTCCCAGAAGCGTGGGAATGAAGAAGCGGGCCGCTGATTAAGTGTGCATCGATCTGGATAAGGGGGATTTGGGAAGGAAACACGAGGAGAAGTAATGATCGACAATGGCGTTCCCTTTGTGCGCCTGGGTGCGATTCTCACTCGGGGATTTACACCCAGGACACGAAACTTTCGGGGAAACTGAATGAAACTCCAGGAGCCGGATCGATCTGTGCGCGGCCTCGAACATGGTGCACAGTAACGCTACCCTGATCAGGAGTCATGACCGGAGGCTTTTACCCCACAGCCCTAATGGTTGCTCTATCTTCGATAACCCGTGATTCCTGCTCTGGCTGTAACCCAGGGGTATAGCTGCACTCCTAAATCCTTCCTTAGCTGTGGCAAAAATCTATGTCGTCTACGATCTCCTGGCGTTCCTGGTAACTCAAGCCTAATCGTTTCTAAAACACAGCCGGATAGCTGGAATCCGATTTCGAAAAGAAGCAGATTGTCTATATCCTCATATCGGCAAAGCTCTGAAAAAGTGCTTGTCTAAATGGCTCGAATTCCATGACGTATAAACAGGAGAGTGAACTTCAAAATGTTAACGAATCACTTGCCAGTTAAATGCGTGCCGCAGATGACAAATGTAATCAACCAACTTGAACGTTTAGCTTAACGTATTTGACTGTGACTTTGGTTAAGCCAATATCGCGCTCAAATAAATTAAGCTATACCTTTAAGGTTTTACATAGTAAAGTCGACACATTTCGTTTGTTCATTTAAAAAGTTTCCAGAAATCCGCCCAGGTTGTACTATATTTGCAGTTTTAAATGGTAATATTGAAATCGTAATATTTCGGTTAATTCCTCTTCCACGAGAAACAGGCAATCACTATCCCATACAAAATCTCAAGTCAGTAACCTGTTTGCTGGAGTTCTACCCAATCCTCCTTTTTATACTATAGCACATTCTATAGCATATGAACAGTTAGAAAAAACCTTAACCAAGGTAAGTTAGCTAGAGTTCGGATTTCACTGGTAACGTGTGACCATATGCCAACTATCACACTGTCTTAACTGCTCTGGATTTTACTCTCTGGGCTGTAGTCTTTTATATTGTATTCCTACATAAACCGGGATTCTGCGGTTGAACTAAACATCCCCGAAGCCTGGCCCCTTTGGATTGTTTTCTTGTTTTTGTACACATATGTTAAATGTGATGACAACACAGCGAAGGAAGACCTCGTAAAAATGAACTTATGGTGAGCTATGAGATTGTTAAAAACTGCATCTGAAAATTTGCTGATTTGTTTTAGATTTTTTTTCACCAAAATAAACGCAGTCAAATGTTTTGATTGTATGGTGGGATTTACGAACTATAGTGATAAAATGGTTCACCAGTGACGTCACCTCGACTTTTCTATGACCCTAAAGCAGAAATTTGATGTCATATTAGCGTTTTGATACGCCGGCAAACATTCAGAGCCGTTTATAAAGGTGTACATAAAGTTGTGTGACGTCACTGGTGAACCATAATATCAATATTGTCTATAAAGCCCACCATACAATCAAAACATTTGATTATTGGTGAAAAATAAATCTCAAAAAATCAGTGAAGGTGTTTTAATATACAGTTTTAAATTATCTTTTCACTCACCGTAAGTTGATTTTTCCAAGGTCTTTCCCTTGAACATCATTGCAGTTTTTAACCTAATTCTGCTTAAGCCATGATGCCAGAGGGCGTGCAAGTGGAACATTCACGGTTAGAATAAAACCTTGCAGTTTATCAGAGGTATATCTACCAGAGGTCGTGTGACCATTGACCAACTGCCACACTCTCTTCGCTGCTCTGCTGTTACTCTCTATGCTGTAGTCTTTTACAACGTATATATATATAAAAATAACATAGAGTACGAATTATTCCTAATAAAATAAAAGAGATCATAGCCTGGAAAATAAGTCCACAGCAGCGACTACATTGTGACAATTCACAAATGGTCATAGGTTACCGGCGACATCCGGCCTCTTGCCAACTCACTTCACTTTGGGTTTATCTTAACTGTTCACATAAAGGTTACACCGCTTAAGCAGAACAGGTTACAAGAAACATCATCACATTTCTATAAACGATCACATACCTAACACACTGGGTACATCCCTGACTTGGAAGAGGAAGCTCACACCAGGTTGTTAGGCTGACTAGGTGGACGTGTCTGCTTTCAGTATTCGGTGTGACGTCATGTTTGATGTCACTATACTGTGACCGTCATGTGTCATGTCTGGTTCAATTATGCTGTGACTGGGTGAGACGGGTGTCAGTATACCATGATTAGGTGAGGCTCCGTGTCTGGTATCAGTATTCTTTTCGGTTGTCAGCATACTGTGGTTAGGAGGGGCGCCATTTTGGGTGTTAGTTCGCTGTGACTGGATGTAATGTCATGTCTAGTGTCAGTAGAGTTTGACCGGGAATGTCATGTCTGGTGTCAGTAGAGTGTGACTTGGAATGTTAGTAGGGTGTGACCGGGAATGTCATGTCTAGTGTCAATATAGTGTGACCGGGAATGTCATGTGTAGTGTCAGTGGAGTGTGACCGGGAATGTCATATCTAGTGTCAGTAGAGTGTGACCGGGAATGTCATGTCTAGTGTCAGTGGAGTGTGACCGGGAATGCCAGTAGAGTGTGACCGGGAATGTCATGTCTAGTGTCAGTAGAGTGTGGCCGGGAATGCCAGTAGAGTGTGACCGGGAATGTCATGTGTAATGTCAGTAGAGTGTGACTTGGGATGCCAGCAGAGTTTGACCGGGAATGTCATGTCTAGTGTCAGTAGAGTATGACCGGGAATGTCATGTCTAGTGTCAGTAGAGTGTGACTTCGGATGCCAGTAGAGTTTCACCGGGAATGTCATGCCTAGTGTCAGTGGAGTGTGACCGGCAATGTCATGTGTAGTGTCAGTAGAGTGTGACCGGGAATGTCATATCTGGTGTCAGTGGAGTGTGACCGGGAATGTCATGTCTAGTGTCAGTAGAGTGTGACCGGGAATGTCATGTCTAGTGTCAGTAGAGTGTGACCGGGAATGCCATGTGTAGTGTCAGTAGAGTGTGGCCGGGAATGTCATATCTGGTGTCAGTAGAGTGTGACCGGGAATGTCATATCTAGTGTCAGTAGAGTGTGACAGGGAATGTCATGTGTAGTGTCAGTGGAGTGTGACCGGGAATGTCATGTCTAGTGTCAGTAGAGTGTGACCAGGAATGTCATGTGTAATGTCAGTAGAGTGCGACTTGGGATGCCAGCAGAGTTTGACCGGGAATGTCATGTCTGGTGTCAGTAGAGTTTGACCGGGAATGTCATGTCTAGTGTCAGTAGAGTATGACCGGGAATGTCATATCTAGTGTCAGTAGAGTGTGACTTGGGATGCCAGTAGAGTTTGACCGGGAATGTCATATCTAGTGTCAGTGGAGTGTGACCGGCAATGTCATGTGTAGTGTCAGTAGAGTGTGACCGGGAATGTCATATCTGGTGTCAGTGGAGTGTGACCGGGAATGTCATGTGTAGTGTCAGTGGAGTGTGACCGGGAATGTCATGTCTAGTGTCAGTAGAGTATGACCGGGAATGTCATATCTAGTGTCAGTAGAGTGTGACTTGGGATGCCAGTAGAGTTTGACCGGGAATGTCATATCTAGTGTCAGTGGAGTGTGACCGGCAATGTCATGTGTAGTGTCAGTAGAGTGTGACCGGGAATGTCATATCTGGTGTCAGTGGAGTGTGACCGGGAATGTCATGTCTAGTGTCAGTGGAGTGTGACCGGGAATGTCATGTGTAGTGTCAGTAGAGTGTGACCGGGAATGTCATATCTAGTGTCAGTGGAGTGTGACTTGGAATGCCAGTAGAGTGTGACCGGGAATGTCATGTCTAGTGTCAGTAGAGTGTGACCGGGAATGTCATATCTAGTGTCGGTAGAGTGTGACTTGGAATGCCAGTAGAGTTTGACCGGGAATGTCATGTGTAGTGTCAGTAGAGTTTGACCGGGAATGTCATATCTAGTGTCAGTGGAGTGTGACCGGCAATGTCATGTGTAGTGTCAGTAGAGTGTGACCGGGAATGTCATATCTGGTGTCAGTGGAGTGTGACCGGGAATGTCATGTGTAGTGTCAGTGGAGTGTGACCGGGAATGTCATGTCTAGTGTCAGTAGAGTATGACCGGGAATGTCATATCTAGTGTCAGTAGAGTGTGACTTGGAATGCCAGTAGAGTGTGACCGGGAATGTCATATCTAGTGTCAGTAGAGTGTGACTTGGAATGCCAGTAGAGTGTGACTTGGAATGCCAGTAGTGTGTGACCTGGAATGTCATATCTAGTGTCAGTAGAGTGTGACTTCGGATGCCAGTAGAGTTTGACCGGGAATGTCATGTCTAGTGTCAGTAGAGTGTGACCGGAAATGTCATGTCTAGTGTCAGTAGAGTGTGACCGGGAATGTCATGTCTAGTGTTAGTAGAGTTTGACCGGGAATGTCATGTCTAGTGTCAGTGGAGTGTGACCGGGAATGTCATATCTAGTGTCAGTAGAGTGTGACTTGGAATGCCAGTAGAGTTTGACCGGGAATGTCATGTGTAGTGTCAGTGGAGTGTGACCGGGAATGTCATGTGTAGTGTCAGTAGAGTGTGACCGGGAATGTCATATCTAGTGTCAGTAGAGTGTGACTTGGAATGCCAGTAGAGTGTGACCGGGAATGTCATGTCTAGTGTCGGTGGAGTGTGAACGGGAATGTCATGTGTAGTGTCAGTGGAGTGTGACCGGGAATGTCATGTGTAGTGTCAGTAGAGTGTGACCGGGAATGTCATATCTAGTGTCAGTAGAGTGTGACTTGGAATGCCAGTAGAGTGTGACCGGGAATGTCATGTCTAGTGTCAGTAGAGTGTGACCGGGAATGTCATGTCTAGTGTCAGTAGAATGTGACCGGAAATGTCATGTCTAGTGTGAGTAGAGTGTGACTTGGAATGCCAGTAGAGTTTGACCGGGAATGTCATATCTAGTGTCAGTAGAGTGTGACCGGGAATGTCATGTCTAGTGTCAGTAGAGTGTGACTTGGGATGCCAGTAGAGTTTGACCGGGAATGTCATGTCTAGTGTCGGTGGAGTGTGACCGGGAATGTCATGTGTAGTGTCAGTAGAGTGTGACCGGAAATGTCATGTCTAGTGTGAGTAGAGTGTGACTTGGAATGCCAGTAGAGTTTGACCGGGAATGTCATATCTAGTGTCAGTAGAGTGTGACCGGGAATGTCATGTCTAGTGTCAGTAGAGTGTGACTTGGGATGCCAGTAGAGTTTGACCGGGAATGTCATGTCTAGTGTCAGTAGAGTGTGACCGGGAATGTCATATCTAGTGTCAGTAGAGTGTGACTTGGAATGCCAGTAGAGTGTGACCGGGAATGTCATGTGTAGTGTGACCGGGAATGTCATGTCTAGTGTCAGTAGAGTGTGACCGGGAATGTCATGTCTAGTGTCAGTAGAGTGTGACTGGGAAAAGTGGTGGACATAAAACAGCTATATTATTATGACGTCTTTAGAATGACACAACTTTGTGATGTGAAGAAAAGCGACCCCCACCCTCCAAGGAACAATCGAACAAAAAGGAATTTAAGAACTCTATATAAATCAGTTCGTTATGTTAAAATTATACATGACCAGCATATACTAGTATTAGGAATTGTTGTTCAAGGTACAAATGTTATTGGACGACATACAGGATAAAGTTTCTTCTACTAATAGACCGTGTTATAGTGAAAACTAGATGTATTCCTTTGTCTTTTTGCATAGTTCAGCAAACATAATATAATACCGGAAGCGAATAAACAGACCAAATTTAGCATGTGAATCGTCCAATTTTGTGCTAAATAAAAGTGAAAAAATGATGTCTTTAATGTAACATCATAAAAGCATGTTGCATTATCCGTCTTGTCTTGCAAAATAAGAACCTGACCATTGGGGATAAAGGAGACTTAGAATCAGCTCTGCAAAGCTAACACTTCAACGGTATCCTCTGAGGATATGCTGATTTCCATTCCTCAAAATTATCGTGCTGTCTCACCAGGCATCATTCCGGTATGGCACCAGTTGATTGCACTCGATTTCATCACCCCTGCACCGAATGTTCCATCCCTTCCGCTGTCCCATGAAAGACCGAATGAACAAATCAACACTCTCTAAACGTCTTCTTCATACGTTTACGTTTATGGTGTTGGTATTTAGTCATCACCGAATAATACCCTGCCGCTATCTTCTTATAATAGGGCCTAAGATTTGACGTACTAAGTATTATTTTCTGATTGAAAACCGTTTTTATTGCCCAGCAGGTAGGTTTCCAGATAACATGTAAGTTATGAATTTCCATATTAAATTTCCGCGTCAATTATCAGTTAGTCGAAAATGTGGCTTCTAAAATAGAACTTTGTCAGCCTAATGATATTCATCTGACGTTTCCACCTTGAACGAACAAACAGCCCAAGGGGAGTAACTGTTCAGTGACGCAGCGAGTAGCGCTTATTATCGACTAGCGCGGCATCCATAAATAACCCGACAGCAAGTTTCTGATCGAAAGTCAGTCGGGTGGAAGCGTCTTCAATTTCAACAAAATTGCCAATGTCCTCGCCCAAAGGGCATCGATAAATCCTGAAATCGGCTGAGGTCATTTCGTTCTATTGTTTGCAGTATTGTATAGATCTACCAGGTGTTGGTTGGAATACACGAACACACATATACAAGTAGCAGTGTGGGGGAAATCGATTGACCATCAGCGGGCAGCTGTAAAACCAAAGCAGTATGTTTTCTGTTGATGGTTAGGGTAGAAAACCTGAACCGTGTTACCTAAAGGTTGTGGCTAAGTGTAGAAAATACATCTTCCTCTTCTATGCTGACAAAGTTCCACCGAGTCTAGTCTGTTAATATAGTGATAATGGAAGCACCTATATCCGTTCATATTTAACTGTAGTCCTCTAACCTGAGCGTTTGTCGGCAATATGTACCGATATTTGTCGCTCATAACCCGACTATAGCAATGATCTGTTATTTACTGTTGTAATTATTCGGTTATACCTTTAACTGGTGTAATACATATGAACTGACCTCTGAACATTTCACCCATCAACCACATAGTGTTCAATGCACATAACCCTTTGACAGTTTTGGTGGCCAACTGGAAGGATGCTTAGTTATAACAGATACCCAAAATAATAAACTCAGAATTTCAGATCTTTCTTGCCATTTTTCCATTCACATGTATCGGGATGCATCGCAGATGTGATCTTTCGTATATATAGAAAAATAATCAGATGTGAATGACTTAGATAATTAAATTGTATTCAATTATTCCAATTCACATCCTTAGGGTTTTTCTGCCATCGTTACCACAAATGCTGGTATTATGACTCGCAATACATGTAGCTCTTACATTTCCTTATTATTGTGTGTGTGCAGTTTATGGTCTTAAAACTTTAACGTTGTATGAAATTTACTAACTACTTAATTGAATAATTTGTGTGCTACATGCCAAAATAAATAAAATCTGAATTCTATGTTTGTCATAGAGCACAGCACCACAACTATCAGACGACTTTAGAGGTAAGAGTTCTTCACATTGAGATATTTATCATTCGCCAGGATCGACTGATCGAAGTTTTCAAGACAAGGGCTTTCACTTTGCTTTCTCCGGATATAGACAATACAAAGAGCTCGGCCCATCAAATTTCCGTCAGAGAACTGTGACGTTGACCAGTGTTAGGGACAATCGGCTGACTAATCTCAGCACAATAGAGCTTGGTCAATACTGATTTACAGACGTGGTTCAGGCCAGGGCGGTGTCGTGGAAACTCGTGTGGGATCCAGTTTGAGGATTGTGTTCTGCTCATCCCTGTAATATTGGTTCCTGTTTAGCCATCCTTTTTTCGCTGGGCTCACTTGCTTCAGTTTCCGACCTAGAAAAGAGCCCAATTTCCGACTCAAATATCAACCATTAACCATCTCCTTTCTGTGTGATCGAACTGTACTATTGGCGCAGTGTATTTGCACAACGCCAACGGGTCGAAAAGTCGGCCATCACCATCAACGGTTCTTTGATTGAGCACATGCACCCTTCAGATTCTAAAGTGCTGACCTCTGCACAATTAAGTCAAAAAGCAAGGATGTGCCCAGTGTTTTTTTTTTAACAAATTGTAGGGGTAATGCCGGTGTGTAATTGACATTTATATTTAAGTCGTGTAACAGCCATTTTTGACACACCTGTCTTTCGTTGGAGACTCATTCGGGAAACAATAGGAAATTCCAAATGTGATCACTTGCTGACTTGTTTTTTGTTTTGTTTTGTTTTTAAATGAACAAAATCTTTTGAGCATTAAATTACATTAATACTGACTGAAAAATAATGACGGATACTTGACGTTTCCAGTGTTGATATGTAGTGTTCATATCAGTTGAACAACAAGTAATTAAGTCTTCTCGATAAGTGCCACTCAGAGGATGCCCAATGTTGCTACGAGTTCTAATCCAACTTTCGTTCACTCCACTGTGGCTTTTTAGAGATTAAAGATATTTGCCGGTGAAAGTCAAACTGGTGCGCAGAGTACAACGTCGTGACAAAGTTTGTTTTGGTCTTCCTTTGCTCATGAGTGGATGTGAAGACCAAGAATCTCGCTTGAAACTATGTGATAATGGCACCATGGTGATTTACAGCATTTGTCTAGGTCCTAAATCCTACGTCATAATTGAGACCGATAGCTGCGTTCCGTGGCATTGTGGCTGGGTCGGGCTGTTCATTATATCGTCTGTGACATCGGTTCACTATTACATAGGTTTTACTTTTAAAACCTTGCCGCATTCATTGACCATTGTTAGTACGGTTACAAATCAATCTTTACTGAGAATTCCACTCGTTATCAAATGTACGCTCATCCCAAAAGTACTGTGCTTACTCAGGGCAGATATCGACGGATGACAAGATAACAGTCTAAATTTAGGCGCTTTGTCGGGTTTAACCGGAATTAAAAGGTACTCTGCCGTTTCCAATACTTGTCCTATCCCGTGACTGACTTCATTTAACATATAAGTGCTCTTACTCAGGAGTACAAATCCGACGTTAAATCACAAAGACCGTTATTGAACAGAAGTAATAGGCTTTGTTAGTGTAATGAACGTTGCAAAGCTCATTCATGACCCTCGGAGTCGTATACACACTAATGCCGAACAGGAACGGATTCTCTATGTCATGCCATCGACTCTCCAAGACAGACAGATTAAGGTTAAACCAAAGACATCACGGATATCCATTTGGGCCATCCATGTCCCTTGGCTATCGGTCAGACAGTCATTTTCTGATATCTAATTGATAATGCCACCAACCAAGCAAAATCTGGGATTCGACAAAAATTGCCACGAGACATTTAGAAAAATTACATTGTTAATATCTCTAAGCCCGATTTTCTTGCTTCATTAAAGCAGTTAAAGAAGAAAATATTATATGGTGGGTTCAACGCAGTTCTTTGAGATGGAAGTTTCTTGATAAATAGAGATTCATGTAATTTTTGTTGACCGCATCGCGATGCAAAGATGGAAAATTCAGCAGATATTAATGTAGTATATTTTTGCTACTCTAAATTAAAATTCCAGAATAATCCTTCGATGCAACATAACCTGTGGTAACATTGCTATACCGCACTTTCGTGCCTATAATAGTCGGCGAATAAAATAAAAGCAAAACGCCAACATGTGCTAGGTGTTTAACTTTCCACCTGTCTTAATATTAGTGTACCTTTGTGATACCCCTTAATGTACATCCTGTCACACCGGACAAACGGTATGCTACAAATCCAAGAAAAATGGCATTTCCAAGTCTTATTAGATCATAGAAACCTTGAAGAACGAGCATTGAGGTTAGCAGAACACAAACTGAAAGATTTAATATATACACTGAAGTTAATGTTATTAGTAGTGATCTCGTAAACGTAAAACTTCAGGATGCCAGTGCTGATGAATTTGAAAGCTCGCAGTGCTATTAGGCAAGAAGTTTGGACCAGGTGCTAATATCCGACATTTTACCATGGAACCTTTGTGCTTGATACAGGCCTCTGAACACGGTTTTTGGCTGATTTACCTATTGTAAAGAAACAGCTTAAATAGCCCGCTCTGTTAGTCCGAGGTGGATATGCTTTATAACTTTCTCTCATTTCCGCTACACGGAAATGGAGACCGTTACAAAAGCCTTAACCACAAGGATCAAAGCCTTAAGATAACATCTACGTTTGATGTTTCCACGCTGACATCACCCTATTCAATTGAAAGTGTCTTTCGCTATAGTGTACCACAATATTATTGTAATAAAATACATTTCACTTGACTGTAATGTCAGTGTAATGTTTAATGAATATTCTTAACACAGGAGGAAGTCTGGTGTTATGAGGATCCTTTGTAATAGGCAGTTTCATGAGGCTGTATGACTTATCCTTCATTTGTATCATATGAGCGTCCGTTTGACTGTGGCTCTAGAATGTTTGTGGTTTTATGAAGAACATAGAATTTGCCATTCACAAGAATGTGATGCAAATGTTTAGGTAAAGAAAATCGAATACCGCCCTGCACCCGGTACCTACAAAACCTAGTGGCGTCAGAGAAGGCAGAACACGAAAACACCACCACTTTGGACATGAATATATCGCATGTGCCAAGGACCACACCTCAGATGAAAATGCCATACACAACCTAACTGTATAAATACAATACACAATTTAAAAGCTACCTAATTTCACTGATCCTGTATGTTCTCCAGTTCATGTCAGGAGGACGCATTTTATTAAGTTAAATCTTTAAAATCTTTAAATTCTTCTTCATCGTCTCTTGTACTTGCTTATTTGGGGGAACGTTCCTTATACTTTGTAACCAAGGACAAAAGCTGAGGGTATTCATTATTACTGGCTGCCTACCACAAAACCAATTTCATTTTGACCCTTTCCAGATAAGTGATATCTTCTTGTGAGTTGTCAACACACGCTTGGTGTAATTGCATTCGATTAGAGCAGAGCAAAGAAAAAAGCTGCAAAAAACTAAATCGACTTTTTATGGCAGTATTGAGTCTGCCTGGCCAGAATCAGTCGTTATGTAAGGGGGGATATGTTTCATCTTTGAAAAATCGAAGTGGTGTTGTTACTGCCTTATTGCCTCATATGAAATCGATACACTATTCTGTAACAGTAGTATTCAGGTAAAGTGTTCCTTAAAAAGGACTTCCAAGAAGACAGGAATAGAAGGAAAACAGGACATGCGCTGAATTTTGTATTGCTAATGGTCACTGCCCACTGGTTTGTGTTAAGAGTTTATAGTAAAAGTAGGGCTGGATTAGAAGAATGTATCACTTCCAGTATCACTGTTCTTACCGAACTCTTAAGATATGCGGTTAGGTTAAAAGATTTTTAGACGTGCAAATTATCCAGGTTAAGCCAGTTTTTTTCCCCTAAACTTAGGGCGAAGTTTTTATTACGCCTTTTAAGTTTCACGCCACTGATGTAAGCAGAACGACTTTGTCTGGAAAGGAAGTCCATAATAGAACCACATGCATTATGCAACACATCTCTGGCCCCCTCAGCACGGTATCATTTCCGGAGTGCGGGATGTATAGCTCTATTTCACGATAGTAAACAATCTATAGGACAATTTACCTTGCATCTTCATAATTATCTTAAAAGATTTACAGCGAGAGAAAACATATTCATCAACCGTTGCCTCCGCATCTTACTGAGGAACAAATACAGCATACACGTCAGCTGAGATATAACTTCATAGTTAAAAAGAAGTTTTAGTTGCATGATCCTATCGGTATGATAAAAGGCAATAACAGAACATGTTTCCAGCAGACAGTGTATAAATTATAATATAAATTTCATATTTCTTGCCTAGTAAATGGATTCACGCTAAGATTAATGCAAACCAAACGAGACATTATTTGATGTACCTCTATTTTCAACGAATTTCAGGACCAGATTTATGAGCAAAAATTCATTCAGTTGTTTTCTGCCTACAGATAACATAACATAACATGGACACTCGAATAGAATTGAGTCAAGTACTTGGTTTTATTTGCCGAACATGGAAAATAATGTAGACCACACAATTATTATCATTAATTAAGGAATAAAGGGAAATGCAGATTTGAAGACAAGTGAATGTCTTGTGTGAAGCCTGAAAAAGTTGTTTTCGTAATTTCAAAATTCGCCTTGTAACCCGTTACACACACACTTCATAGCCAGAAAAGAATTGAGAGAAAAATTAAACTAAGAATATCAATTGTGGATGTTCACTCCCTGTGTAGTAAATTTTATTAACACTTTGTTCTGGTATTTCAAAATAATAGGAAAGAACTGAAGCTAAAAACATTCGCAGTTATGCTGCATGCTCCTACTGGAACCAAAGAGTTTCCAGTAATAATGGCCACGGCAGACTATTAGCTCGGCTGGTAACACCCTCATCCATGATATTAAATCATTGTGTGTTACATGGCTTCATTTTGTTTGCATTTCCGGTGTACTTTGAGAGAGATACCACTGAGATATTAGGTCATATAAATTCTTTTCCATGGGATCATGATGTTTATGGCCACACTGGACCATAACTATATTGTGGTAAACAGTATAGGCACAGTTTCCTGCTGCCATCATGGTCCTGAACATACAGAAGTGAGGCGGAGTATGGAAAGGTTTTAAATGCTTTGTTTTCTTTGTACTCTATGACAACGATTACCCAAAACAGTTAATCGAAAATAGTAAGAAAGAGATCTGTAAATCATGACAGAAGCTTCTTTATTTGTGCTTTACTACAAACACAACGGTACATTTCACTGGCCAGCGCGTTCAGAGAGATACATTGTTTTCAGCTTGATATTATGATTTGTTGCCATATATATGCTCCACAGTGAAATCAAAGATTTCCATTGTTTGTTCAGTAATAAAGGCTGGCAATAATTGTCCCCGTGAGCCGTGTGTAGGAATACACTCTTCGAGTCGTCGGGAACGGAATTATAGTTCTTTGATCTGTTTCAGTGACTGCATTGCAATGCATACCATTGTCTAGCTTCATTGCAAACAATGGGTACTCAGTATTTTGTTACTTGCAGACAAACGCAACCATTACATGTCGCAGTGTATGGGTATCCTGATTACAAACAATTCGTTTCATTATCAATTGCTTTTCAAGTCCTAATACTTATCTTACATTGTTCGGAGTAACAACTAACATTATAAAACAACATGTGGGCTGTTTTCACGAAGCAGTCGGACTACTCTGTTTTATGGACAGTGGAAAATCAAACGCGAAACATAATCTAGGTGTGGAAACAAACCTCTGCCACTAGTCAATCATATTGGACTTTTGTGGCCAGTATTCAGAAGATTAATTTCGAAAAACAATATGTAAAGCAAGAAACCAACGGACCAAAATCTATAAAGTAAGGAAATGGGACGGATTCATAAAGACGTTCACGGCAGTGTTATCAGACTGGAATTTACCGTAAAGCAATATCTTCTGTTTACAAAGGTTACACAATACAATTTTGTGTATAGAAATGTAGGGTGATGGGGTCCTGAATCGTATTACACTTATAGGTCGTCCATTTAGGCCTTTTCTAGCACGGCTGTGAGAAATTGTGTGTTTTCAGTGTTCCAGGAATAGGTAGAACGTGTTGGTTCTTTAGACACACACTTATGTTCAGGTTGCGTACACTTTGCATTCAGACTGAAGACCTCGCATCCCGTTTGTATCGGGCTACTACTATATCATATGCTACACATTATGTGTAATCTTTTAAGCAGGAATGATGTTGCGACTATAAATGTATAACTTTTTACCTCAAACGATTCTCATATATGTAGAGTAAAGCCATTTGCATGTGCAATGTGGTCAAAGACAGGATTTTTTGGCATTCTGAAGTAAGTAAAACGTATCATATTGGACTGTAGTAATAGTTTTGATTATGACAGCCTTCTCAGGGCCGTACTTCATGCATAAATGCTGACAAAACAACACAAAGGTTTTTTTTTCTTTTCTTTTCTTTGCATCAGTTTTGTTTGTTGAAAATCCTAGTCTCTGAATGCAATTCTTATATCAGTGGTTGAACAATGCGAAATATCTTAAGAGTAACTTTATGGAATCACTCCAACATCAAAGGAGCTCTTACGTTCTTGCGGGGAGAATACATGAAACATCTGAGACAAGCTCACTTTGTTCAATAATAAGTTCTAGTTAGTAGAAAAAACCACTAAGTAGAGATCTCCCTGTGGGCAATGTCCCCGGCATCGCTCCTCGGTGTTTTAAGATTGCTTCTTAGGGTACAGTAACAAGCTGTCCGCCTGCAAGACGCTGACTGCTGGAAGTTTTCAGGCAAGCAAAAAAACAACATTTTTTATCCATGGCAATAGTTCTTACGAAACAACTGTGTCACAAATTACTTAGTTCTACACTCCCCTGTATATGGAAACTAAGTAAACGACGCCTTAATGGGTGTTACAGGATTTCAAATTTCATACTTTGTTGTTCGGAACAACTTAGTTATTGACATTAGCTCTTGAAGCAAATCCCTTGCTGGTAGGCTTACCGCTTTAAGCCACTGACCTCAAGAATTGTCTCACAGATAATCCCTTTGGGTGTTAAAAATGTTGTCCTAAGAGATCACTTTTGAAAGGAAATCTGATCATATAGCTTACATGCACATAGAATGCCTACGGTTGCTATGGCATATTGTAATGATTCAAGACATAAAAAGCATTCACCCAATGTGAGTCTATGACAATGTACCGTCCATGTGCTTATCGAACAAAAGAACCTTACACCATCATATTGGAACCCATTGTATTAAACTAGCCACATATATGCCTCGAACAAGAATGTCATCATACTGGCCTTTTATCAGCCTTTTGTTGTGTCCACCGACAACGTTAGAAATTCGTTCTCTCCTAGCTGTGTGAACTACGCTATGGGATTTTTTCGCAGCTGAAGACTCGTTGACATTCGTGGGTAGATCAGGCGAACTTCACTTTACAAAAATGAACAAATCAATATGGCCCTGGATTCTAAATAGTTTCCAGAATTCTGCAGAAAATCGTGCAAGATATATTAATAATGGAACAGCATTAATAATGTAGAATTCTGCTCACACTAGTTTGTAGAAGCGTGGAATTGTTTCATTTTGTGGTCTAATTTTTAATGTCTGCCGCGTAATATGACAGAATGATTGGAAATGGATGGTCGCGTTTGAAATGTAATTAAGTCGTCACTTTTTCTCTTTCCTTTGGCACGTGAATAGAATTTCTTGATTGGCTTTGCTTCAGTCAGTACAGGCTGAGGCTTTGGGTGCCAGAGGCTTCGATGCTGTAATGTCTTGCTACACTCGGGCTTGTTAATTAATCACACGTTAATTCAATATCCGCAGGGGGTGAAAAATAATTGAGTTAATCTTGAGTGTATACAAGAGCATTTCCTTCAACGAACCGAAACTACTGGGAGCAAATTCTGTGTGCGCTGTTGGTGATAAAATCGCCTTAAAATATATAATCAGATGACATCAGAGCTTTATAAATGTTTATAAATATTATAAAATGCTAAATATTTTACGTGCATATACGCTGTAAATTATATGTTCATGATTATACATATATATCTGTTATATATAATCTGTCGATGTATCTTAGAAAGATTCATTAATTTCATAAAACATTTGGTTCACTATCTCCATACAGGTTTCCCAGCGATGTGTGTGGAAGTAGATAATATTAGGGCAGAAAGGCGAAGAAAATTTGTGGTATTACTTGTTTATTTTCCCTGAGAATTTCGTTCTTGCCCAGCATCTGAAGTCAAAACATCATTTTCTTCTTTTTGGCTCGGGAATTTTGTGTTAAGAACAGGCAAAGGTCCTGCCATGTAAGAGATGCAAAGAAAACCTGAACAGGCGTCACATAAAATCAATCCTGAACCTGGATACTAGTCGAGTGTCGTCTTGACTATGGTCACAAGAGGCTGAGTTGTCAAGATCAACATAATTGGACCTAAGGGCGTCGTTTCGTTTAAGCTTCAGTACACAAAATAAGGAAAACTGACCTGTCCAAAAATACAGCCATCTACATGCATATACTAAAAGAATATAACCAGGCAAGAAATATATTATATTAGATTAATGACTGTACAAGTAAAGAATTTATCGCCATGCCACTCTTACAAGACTCCTTTAATACTCAATCACATTTCCGTAAAAACACTATCTTACTTACTTCTTGGTGATGTTACAATGGCGTGCATTTAACGTCCACCTCTACTTACCATCTTTTTCTTATGGCAAAACTGAATGCTACAAATTTTTAAATTTTTCATAAGTTATATGTATATTACTTGCGAACTGAGGTTACTACCTGAGCAAAGTGAGTAATAGCAGAATTATTTATCTTATTTATTTGGTTCGTGGCTTACGCCATACTCAAGACTATTACCACGACGGCCAGCATTACATTGGGAGAAAACGGAACCTACCCCGAGTGAACACCACGACCATTCCCTTGTTGTTGATGGAGAGGAAGCCAGCCAGGGCTGGACTTTTGTCTACAGTGACTGCATTGGTGAGAGAACTCCTGGGTCTTGCACTGTATAAGCACGCTAACCATTACGCCAAAGAGGGTTGAAGTAATGGCAGATAACCAAAGGGATCTTATGTAACAGAAAGACACACTGTTACAAGTGATTTCCTACATGTGTGCCACGCTTCCACCTTCCATGTTTCTGGAACTTTCTCCTAAAGGTTGTGCATCAATAAATTGGAAAACAGCTTTTTAACCAAATTCTTTAATTTGGTTAAACATTTGTAAGAAATCATTCGATAACTAAATTAGTGTGGCGATATGCAACATTTGGCAGGAATTGATAATGGCGTTAGAATGACATAACCAGGCAACACGGCATTTTGATTAATCTCAGACAAGTGACATCTATGCATCTATGCATTTTTACCTAGCTCTGTTTAAACCAGAGTGCTGGGGGTATATAATTTGTTATATTTCAGACGCTCACATGAACAGGTAGAATAAAACCCTAGCCGAGGTAAATTGACAAGAGGCCGGATTTCACCGGTAATGTGTGACCGTTTGTCAACTACCACAATGTCGTCGCTGCTCTGGGTTTACTCTCTCTGCAGTAGTTTTCTGCACTTCACCATGTACACCTTAGTGCACGCCTTCAGGAATAACAGTGCATAACATTAAAGATCCTTCCAATAGTTTGTCGATGCTGACAAATAGTTACATAGCAACGGTACCGTGAGCATGTTACTACGTCAAAGCAACTTGATATACTGAAAACTGTCTGAAAGTTTAGGGATCCTTCATATACTTTGTCAATGCTGGCTAAGGAGAGGGACACTTTGGGGGCCATTCATATAATTTGTTCTCTCTGGCAAATCACTTAACGGTGTAATGTGTAGGTCAGACACAATCCAAAATGAAAAGAGGCGAGATTTTCACCCTTTACATGTTACAAACATCAGATTCTAATTTTGAATTGTTTTCATGTTAATGTTTACTAAATGCGATAACACAACATATTATACACCAGTCATATCAAACTGAATGCAGTTTAAATCAGTGTAGCTTTGGGGTGTTTTTACTTGTTTGAGTGGCATTTAGAAGTGGAATGGAAGTACACTGTACAAGTCTTTCTCATGGATATACAACTTCTGGGTTCATTAACACGACCTTTCGATGTACATACTAACATCGAATGATGTATCTACATCGAAACGTCGTGTTAATAAACAAAGATGTTCTATATTCATAAGAAAGACTTTTCTAGTGTACTTTAGGGTGTTTTTGCCCAATTCTGCTTAAGCCAAGGGGCTAGGGGGTGTACGGTGATACATTTAAAGGATTTACTTGGACAGTTAAAATAAATGCGTAATTGAGGTAAACCGTCGTTGCTCTGGTTTTATTGTCTATGCTTGTGTTGTATGCAGATGTTACAGATTCTCTATGCGTAATATATGTCAGAATATTTGGTGAGTGAAAAAAAACCATGTGAATATTTGAATGATGATTTACTCAGGAAACTCCAAGCTCGAAACAACGTTACTGCTGGGAGAGAACGGTAAAACAATTTTCCATGAAAATAATTGAATTTATTTCACAGATAATTTCACATATTCATATATGGGTTGTTATCGCATGCTTTTGCAACACAGTTTAAGAAACAGCTCAAACTATTCACATGAGTGAAGAAAGCAGTAAACAGAGTCACAACAGGCCGTATAAATATTAGACTGAAGCCCTTCACTTCGTCCTGACTATATCAGTCGATGTTATTCAGAATTCAATGGTTTCGGTAGGCTTTTTGGCCAATATTTCGTTGTGACCACATCTTGCACACCTCTCTTGGAATGTCATTTTTTCGTTTATCACAGAAAATACTAGATCCTGGAAACGTAGAAATATCCCTGTACACAACTGTCATGATGCTATCATTTCCCAATGGAGACCATTTGATACAACAGTAAATCATGGCAAGAACGAAAAACAATATTCAAGTTACCCATGTATTGAGTGGTACAAAACTATGGTAATGAAGTCAAAGTGAGTGTGGTAATGATCAAGATGAATATAGGTTATTTCATACAAACATTAATCGTAATATGGGCAAAACCTCTGTAGTCTTAATAACGTCAAATATAATTACAATCATCACAATTAAACTAAACAAGAAAAGAAAATATTTAATTTTGCCTCATTAAAGGTGTTTAAAGATGCTCAGGTGTTTAGGACATGGGCACCTGGGCGGACATAATCATACATGCATGCACCCAAGACAAATTAAGCGGTGTTAATTATAATCACCAAAAAGTCTACATGCGGACACTTGCAGACTTTTTCATTGTTACATTACTAAAAAGATATGATTCTCAAACCAAATGTACGTTTCTCTACAGTGATTCAATCCTAACACGAATGTCATAGTTCTCAATTCTTGACAGTGAAGCCACTAAAAATGTATAAAAAATGTTTGCTTTGCACTGGCGGAAAACAAATGAGCATTGGAAGGGAGAGAACTCTTGAGCACAGTAAAGGGAAGTAACTCTCACGTAGATGGCGTCTGCATGGCAACTCCTTCGTCAAACGAGGAATCTTCAAAACTGTCTTGGAACACATTTTCTGGAGATCGCTGAATTTCAGATGAAACAACACTGCCATTGTACGTTACACACGTTTCAAATTTGTTTTGTGTACGCGCAAACTGCGGTCTGTTCGTACTTTTCTGTGTCGTACTGCTGTTGTTGTTGACTTGGCGAACGTTTTTGTGTGGCTGGAACAACACGATGTATACTTTAGGAGCGAAGAGACACGCCAGAGCCACCGCAGCACTTATGCTCACGCACATACACAAGGACGTGCGCTCAATCTGAAATACAAACATACCAGACTGTGAACACATACTGTAACTTATCTCGGGTTAAAAAATCTCTAAGCCAGAAATACCATTTGATGTCATTACTTAAGGAGGCATCCTTAAACTCTTGAGCTATTCAGCAGGGTCATACGTACTTTCTCCACTCCAGAGATTTTTTCAAAAGCTGTCGTTTTCAACAAAACACTCCATGCTGAAATGTCTCTTATATGAGAGAACGAGGTGAACTTCCCACAGTAAGAAAATACACCGTGTGGTGTTTCTTCAACTTTGTGTAACATGTACAGAAATGTGTATGCAAAAGTCTTCGTGAAGCAGCCAAGCTGTTCCTATGGAATTAGGCACAATTAACTTTGAACAGTTTAACATGGTCATGAAGAGCCTACAATTCCGGCTTCAATACAGCCAGCAATATAGCAGTAGTAGTAAAATGTTTTATTATGAAAAGATAGTATTCGAAGCAATAACACCGTGAATATTGCAAACATAAAATAACTTTAGCCTAAACTTAAGTGGAGGAATCAGCAATATGCGCAACTCGCCCCCAATTATTCGTGAAGAAATTACAAAAGCCTGAATATTCAACGTATAAACACGTGAGGTTATCCTACGAAACAGATATGACGTTTAGTGAATGCTGATGAAATTAATAGAAAATGTATACGTACCTTAAAGTCATTGTTGGCTCCGAAGTATATAGGAATGAACGCCAGCCAAACAATACAAGTTGAGTACATAGTAAATGCGATGTATTTGGCTTCATTGAAGTTCTGTGGTATTTTTCTTGTTTTGAAAGCGTACACAGTACAAAATATTATCAACAAAATGTTATAAAACAGGGATATGACCACTGCTATTTGCGAGGCTTTGCACTTCAAAACAACAGCGTCTTTGCCTTGGCTGACTAAAAGAGTGTCAGGAACTTCAAACCCTAGCCATGTTATGCCGCCTACCGTTTGTACGGACACTAGGCACAGGCAAATGACAATTTGTGATTTGGGGCTGGTATAACTAGGCCGCTTCACCATGGCCTTGACCCCCCTGTTGAATATCCTGTATATCCGGTTGGTCTTGGTCAACATCGCCGCGTATATCAAGCACAAAGAGACACCCAACCCAACGCGTTTGGCAGTACAGATGATGACTGACGGGCGAGCCAGAATTACAAACGACATTCCGTAGGACAGAAATATCCCCAGAAGCAAGATGTAGCACAACTCGCGTCCAGACGCCATTATCACCGGGGTTTTGTTGTAGCGGATGAAGACCAGCAAGACAAAGATGGTACACATCATTCCAAGGCTGGAGAAGGTCACCGGGAAGATGGCCCAAAGGCTGTCCCATTCCAAGTGGAGAACAGGTAGTCTGATGCATGAACTTTTGGTCGGATCTGGCTTGTGACCTTCTGGACACATGGTGCAGGTGGATTCGTCCTCAAGGTACTCGTAGTCTCCGCACTTGATACACACCCAGCAGCACGAATCTCCTCTCGTGCTTTTGGCGTGACCAAACTTACACGGGTCACTGCAGACGGATTTTGGATGCGTTCCAGATGTTCCTTTCCACCTTAATAGACTGGCATTCAGGAATAAGCTGTGAAAAAGTATTGTTTTGGTGAATGACAAAGAAAGGACTTAAGATATGTACATGATTTTAAAAAATTTATGATTTATTGAGCTTTCTCTCTGCAGATAGTGAAATTATATAAATAAGGATTACCTTTTAGTTTCTTCACATTGACACCTTCTTTTAAGTTCCATCCACTGACCGGAAAACTCTTATTTTCTCACCATGTAAAGATAATTGCTTCTCAGACAACCTATTTCAAAATGGCGGGCAGTGTGTTTTTTATTTTACTTTTTACTCCATTTGTGGGAAACTGGTACGATTGTTATTTTTTGTCGTCATTTGTTTACTCATCTTTTCACGATGTGTTTTGCTTAGTTATCGTTGATACCAATAATCTTTTGTTAGGTGGATCTAAAGTAAATGGTCAGCAATGAGAATGTATTTTGAAATGCGCATTTTTTTCCAATTTCCCCACAAAGAGCAAATAAACTGATTGTTGTTTTCAACCTCATCAATATGATAACCATAATGGATCAAGGTATTTTGCTAATGTCAATGAAAACGAATGAAAAATATTAAAACCATGTTCACTAAGTATTTCAAAACATAACTGGCAAACAATGCCCGTTTTGGGATTCATACACTGAACAATGGTTCCTGCAAAATGTATCCTTATTCATGGCCATCATTTGCATTTTCAAACAGAACGCCATTTGTAGCCCATTGCCAATCATTCTTCAGTCAATACGTTCCGACTTTTTGTGCACACAATGAGCATTTAACACATCTACGACCATTTCAGCGACGTTTCTGGAAATGTATCTTAATCATCTTTCACACCCACCTGCACGAATATTACGACACTTAATCTCTGATGGCGGTCAAGTTTTGAGTTGAAGGAAGGCGAAGAGATACTGTTAAAATGGCTCACGTCTTGTCAGGTAACCTGACAAAATTTCCAAGTTTAGGAACTTGCCAAAACAAAATTGCCAACAAAAGTTGGCGGGCACACAAAGACTGAGAGATTTGATTTTGCTTTAGTGTGAACATCAAACACGACTAAGACCAGCTTAGAAGACCACCTACTGCCTCTAACCCAGGGTATTTCATTTTTTATTCAAGGCCGGATTTCAGCAACGGTTTTTGTTGAGCTGATTTTTTACTTTATGTTATTCCAAACGTGAGCCAAAATGACCTTTGGTGAATGGGTTGGGGAAAAGGGGGGGCGCAGTGGGGGTTAAACATCAGTTTTTTAATAAAAGGTAATGTTAGCAGGACGCCTCATAAAGATGAACGATTTCGTGGTTTCCTAATGGTAACATCAAAGAGCCAGTGTTGTGTTTTAAAGCCAACATTGTTACAGTAATGTTAAACAAATGTATGTAAAAGCAAAGGGATAAAATTTGTTCCAACCCGTCTGTCCATTCCCCAACCAGTTCGTATTCGTACGAGCCCTCGGTATTCTTCTTGAACTGGAAAATGTCATAGCCACTCAGCCCGTCGCCATTCATGTCAAAATGTACAAGATTTCCACCTATACCTGTTAATCAGACGAAAAGAGATAATCGTTCAACAGATTTCAACCAGGTATAATTTGCACACGTGTGTCAATTTGTGGAATACAATGCAAGGTCACAGAATACTGGTCACTGGAACACTGTCGTACACTTTTAAAATAGGGATATATTGAAGATGTGCAAGACTGAAGTCAATTTAGCGTTCGTACCAGTAAATGAAACGTTGCGGATGTAATGTAGCAGATCCTCGCCAGCCATACTTGTCATGTGGTGTATGCAAGTTTGAAGTGATTTCTCCCGTTTGCATTTAGCAGAGAGCATTGTATCCATGGCATGTGCGAGTGCATAAACGGAATCGATCACAAACTGAACCAGCCCTTCTTGCTCATACACGATATTACGACCTGCAAACGTCTCCCAACCTGCAAAATAAACGGAAATTCATTTATTCACGCTTTTCTTATTCCTGCGTTACATATTGTACACCTAAAAGGGCTGTAATCATTCGAATATAAAGGATAGGATCAACGATAATATGGATATTTTTGCCTATTTCTTACACTGAAGTAATTTAGCCAAGTGAGAAATAATGCTCCAACACACACTTTGTACATGATCCTATATTAATAGCTTTCAAAGAATACTTTCCTCATTATCAAGTAAAGCGACAACTGTTGCCTTTCTCACTAGTCTAGTGAAGTCTCTCCATACCCGCATCTACTGAAGTAATTTCACCGGGAAACTTACCTGTACAGCGTTCCACTTTGGGCTTGTTTTCAAATGTACAGTTGAATGTCACCTCCCAGTATTCCTTGAACCAAGGATTCCTTTTGTTTTGAATGGGATTTAGTTGCAGGAAGTAATCGTCGAATCCTGGAAAACGGATATAATCAGTTATTATAAATACAACCAACACTAAAGTCAGTGTCGTCAAAGCGTATAAGATCATCATTATATGAGAGAACTCCATTCTCTGTGACTACGTCTTTAATTCTGCTGTGTCGTTTTGTATAAAGTTACATGGGTATGTTCATCAAAAACTATGAAGCACTATGTGGGTTTGTACGTAACAGTGTGGATTTATGCTCTCTGAGTGTGTTTGTGAGGAACTCTACTGTTCTTTAATTTTTCACGGCTATTGTATGTTTGTAATTCTGAGGGACTTTGCTCTGTGTAGGTTATAAAAGAATGGAGAGCAAAACGAGAGCAGCAACGACAGGTAATCAGAGTAATGTTGACTCTTGTTAATTAGGGTTGAGACCTGTGGATTAGGTCGTGAACAAGATATAATAATAATGATAATAACTTTATTTCAGACTCAATGTCCATATGATAAACAATGCAGCAGAATGAGTTAGTGACCTATGTCACCTGGTAGGAAAGTATACAGAATTTGATTCCAACGTTTTGTAAGTTTTGACAGTGCATGTCACACAACAGGGATAGCTCCTACAAGCTCATTCACAATGTCCAATACACTTGAGCTAAAGTTGGAGACAGATTTTCGCAGTAACTCTGGATCATGATCATTGCTGGCGCGCTATGTCGACTCGTCAGAACTAGACGCTATCTAAAGGCTTGGCTAAAGCGGTTAGTGAGTTTACGTAGACATCCTTGAATGTGATTACACCATGTTTGAAAAAAGGGATTTTAATAGCATTGGAACAGGATGAGAATTTTCGTATGACCATATTCGCCCTAACATAAATTTATCGGTGCTGCCTCATTATATCATCATTATCACAGTTTGTCAGTTACAATACGATCAAGATAAGTACAGCTATCCATAAAGCTGAGCACGACAATACCAAGAGTAAAACTAGACACTCTACTGTAATCATCATTTTTAGAATCAAATTTCATACATACAGATTTATCGACGTTATACAGAATATCATCAGATTTTGCAAAGCCTTCAAAGTGCCGATGGGGAGGCTTCCATAAGGTTCATGCCGTCTACAAAACTTAGGTTGTTACACGAGACAGAGCCCATCTTACATCCGACATTCGATTCATATAACATATGTTTTTAGATATATGTGAAAACCTCAAAGAAACAGAGGATGGAGCCCAGGTGTATAAAACTTTGCGTCTCTGTGCTCCGTGGGTATTTATTGAGAAAGCTCTTAAGATCTGAGGGCCTCTGATGATCTATGTTCTGTATAAAGAAAATAAGTCACATAAACGACGAGAGTTCGGAACAGTTAGTGGCATTTTACTGGGAGAAATCAGATAAACGTCTTTCATAGTCAAATGGACTTTGCTTTCTTTAACAAATAAGCTGTGTTCTCAAATTTTGCTGCCACTATTTCGGGCATTGGCTTGTAGTGAGTAATTTTTATTGGTGGTCAAAATGTGACACAATATGGCGGTCCTCATAAAGACTGCCCGGAGTCTTCCCCCCATAAATCTCACGGTTGTCGTACAAGTGAATGCGGAAAATAATCGTAGTTTCACCTACCAGGCACAACTACCCTTTTCGGCAGGAGAGTCACCGCTCCTTCGGCTGCCTGTTCTTGCTTGTGGACAGGGTGGATCTTTTTGCCCCAGCTGTCACTAGCCAGGAAGGCAAAATCTTGACTACGATTACTTTTAAGGAATGCTTGGAGTAATCCTCGACTGTTGTCCTCGTTCACAAACATCACTACAGCTCGAGCTTTATCCACTTCAAACATCTCCTTGATGAGCTTGTCGAAGGTGTCTTCCGTCACAGATAACGGTATCTCAAAGGAATGGGCCACACAGACACCTAGAAATGTAAAATATAAACCGTGATATCGTGTTATATATAGGGTTGTACTTCTCTGTGCTGTAGTATTAATACCGTTCAAGACCGGACTGTTATGTAAGCTCTTTTGAACAGTTTGAACATCAATTTTTAATGCATTGATACCACCATAGCTCAACCTTGTGTACATTGTGTACAATCACATTTACACCGTACATGTATTACCGGCAACACGCTTCCTTCGGCAGGTACATCCCTCAGACGTAACATGTATCTTCCTCATACCATTTGTCAGCCATGGATAAGTATTACTCTAATCTGACAGATGATACTGTTAGATTTGTTCACATATTTAATTTGTCAGTCGCTATATTCATAATGGAAGCGCTGGCGGTAGATTTTGTCATCCACTTGCGTTATTCATATTAAAGGGAGGTTTACTTTAAAACCTGTGTTCTGTAACATAACATGAAGTGTGTTGACAAAATGAAGTGTGCTTTAAAATATTTCACCTTTTCTATTAAAAAAAACACCCCCAAACCCGAAAATCATAGAATGTAATTCCGAGCAGCTGAAGATTTCAGTACCCAACACTTGCACGTTAGCATTGATAGAACTTGGCTTTCAGGCATTGGAAAGCACCTGCATCAACAGTCCTCCACTAACCAAGCAACACGGTATATCAGTTTTGTTGGAAAGCAACAAAACAGTTTTGTACAGATAGAACAACACTGAACAATACAATTAATATCAACATGGATTTTCAATTTTCGGTGAGCAGTTAACCATTCAGATTGAGTTTTTCCTTGATAACCCCAATTAGTGCTGCCAGCGTAAACATGAGAGAACCCTCCTGTGGAATCGTTAATTACCGGGTTGTTGGTCGGTTAGAATCGAAGCTGACGATAAATTCAATACTGTATGTCAAACTAACAGCCGAATGCTAATGAGGTGCCCTGTGACTTGTGACCCGGGATCTCCCCAGACAAAGCACGAAGATTAATTGCCGGTTTCCGCAAGAGGAAATTAGCCCGGCTAAGCCTTTTAAATCACGCAAAAAATGACACGTTTAAAGTCAAGAATTGTTTATTGGTCTCTAAGATATGCAATGTTATCGAGCAGACTTCGATGACAATTGAACAAACTTTCACACAGGAAATGAATGATTTCTGTGAACGTCCATCGTTTTTCTGTCAATGTTCCCTCTCTCCGAGCTTCTCTAAGCTGCTATTCTACAATCTCAATTGTAGATTGTATCATCAGCGTAGTTTACGGCCCTTCTACCTGCTAATTTATCAATTTAATGACGCAGACAACCACATATTGGTGTGCTGATGACTGCATTGTCAATAACAATCTATGAGATGACCACAAATATCTGTTGGGAAAATAAACGTTCGAAATGGTAATATCCGTCGAGACCAACCGTCTCTGGGTAGTATGCACGTTCAAATTCCATTCTGGATATCTTCAGTTTGTGTACTGAATTCCACAGTAGCGTAATAACAGTTATCAAAGAGGCCACGAGTCGACTCCAGCCGTTGAGAAGGTTTCCTAATGAAGGTCAGATCAATACCTTCTAGACACAGAGCTTGTTGCCATCCGAAATCTTTGTCGTGTCTCTGAGCGATGACACTAGAGAGGCTTTCATTATTCGAACTTTTTGTATAAAAACTCATCAAACTAAAAAGAAAAAAACGGCTGTCATGTTGTGATAATCCGAAATGAATATTGATAGCGTGGGCATGTGTCGTATCTAACCAGGCCAGTTTTGTCTTCTCTAATTTTAGCTGCGGTAACCGCATGCTCCGGCACCCTCGCCGGTTTTCTCACGTTCAATCAAAAGATAGACTCCCCTGGGCACAAAGCTCGGGGGACAGATCTGATTTGCAAAACTCATCCTTGATTATAGCAGACAAACGAGAATCTCGTGGAAAGTGAGCCGTAAAGACCGCATTCAAACCAATTACGGTTAGATGACTTGTCGAGAGGGTGTTCCCGAGATTTCTGAACATCCACCTTAAGTTAGCTCATGGTTGTCTTCAAAATATTTTTGACCTTCTGCTGTACTCTTGCTAGCGAAGTATTATACCGAGGATAGAGATTCCCCCTGCATAATGGTTTTACTTACTTATTCCTGTAAAAATTGGTGTAAACTTTGTAAACGACCTTGTTCAATCTCTTCATTGGTGAAAGTATTGAATCAATATATTAAACCTTTTCGTACGGCTAACATGATCCTTTGTACAAGATTTCGATTCCGCTTTGCGCTTTTACTTCAACATGGGTTTGCTTATTCCATTTTATATGGCTTCAAGGCAAGGTCAATGGTTTCCTCTGAATGCGACAGAGAAATTCAAACTATTTGAATTGCTCCGCTTTTTGAAATACTAATTGGACATAATTTCTCAACTAAATGTCTGTATATTTATTTCACATCCTCGTAAAATTTGTATGTTCGTTACACACTATAATGCTTGTTGATTTTATCGCGTTAGCCTGGTCCAGCCATCTGGCTTATCAACCACCTCAACGATTGTTCGTCGCCCCTTTCAGATGTCCTTCAGCCCAGTGCAGTTCGTTAAGTTTATTCAGAAAAAGAAACTACTCAGAAGTAGACGAACAGACAGGCCCTTGAAGGAGAACTAAGTATGTAGTGAATGAAGATCACGTTTTAAACTACCTAAGTATTTTTTATAGGAGTACTTTGTCTGAAGTGGACGAAATTCAAGATCCCAGATTTTCAATTTACCTGTTTCGACCTCATTTTTCCTTTGATCAAAGGGACAGCTTATCCTAAGCCTAAATATATCCTTTATATGATATCCTTTCTGGCAACAGACAGTGTTAATGGTTTTCGCCTTTTGTTTTTATCTAAATGTTGAGCGAAAGATACAGCCGTGAACACATAATCCTACGGGTGTTATTGTGACATCACTTTCATAACAGACTCCGGTGCACATGCAAATGTACAATTACATCAATAGTGATGAATATTTAATTATTGAAATAACCATTCAAGTCAAATGTTGGAAGAATCGTTAAGTTGAATGTACGAGTAAAATTGCCTGGAATCATACAGGACCTTGTCGAATTTTATGACATCCTGCTTACGTTAGAAATGGCACGTATTCTAAATATTAGGATCTTGATTTGCATCCTGATTACCTTTCCAACTTTTTAAACATATTTCTAGTATCAACATTTTGAAGCAAAACTTGGAAGCCCTAAGGAATTCCTTGTGTACGCCATAACAAGTCCGTATTACATATGTCTAAATAACCTTTTTCTTCTTCACACAGAGTATGACTGTTGTTCACTCAGGCTTATGGAATTGAACTCGTAAAATGCGACAGGGGAAGCCTCACAAGTATGTGCTTGTCTTGGTCTCAGTGGTAGAGTCCGACGGCTGAAGCGTGATTTGTCAATGTTCAAGTCACGTGTACAAAGTGACCACTTCAAGCGTTCCTTTAATCACTGGCGCGTCGCTAACATTGGTAAGCCGTTCGAACATATGCGAGACAAATCACTCTTGTGGCTAACTTCTAAAACGGAAATTAGGATTGGAAGACGTGTGGTGGTTAGATCGGCTCTTAAAACGACCACTGACTAAACGCCAACGTATCTGCTTGCAACAACTACTTTGAATCAGTGATCGCTCTGCATGCAATACATGCACATCGTTGAGAATTACTTGAGCCTTTTCCCACTCATTGTATAGAAATAGTAATAGGCTTCAATTTCAGCTCCCTGAATTGCGCAAGTCGAGAAACCGACTGGTTCGCTATAACCCGTTTTGCATTGTAGAATAGATATTGTTTGCCTTCATGTAAAACCATCATCGATGTAGTATTTAGAGTCATGTGCGGACGGAGTAAAAGTTTGCATTCCCTGCTATAAAATATGGCATGGTTCGTTGTTCTGTCCGTTTGTTGACAGAATACACAGGTCCTGGATGGGCACGACCTAGAATGATTACTTTTATTCTTATCTGTGATAATTTGGGTGGACAAAAAGGCAGATCCTTGACAAAATACCATAGTTTAATTTATTTTTCACCGGCAAAAAACTATAAGTTTAGGGAATCTGCAAGTGTTTTTTCTTTGTGGTGGTCTAAGAGTATGATGGCGCACATGTAACACGGGTATTTTTGTTTCAGATAGACTAAAAAACTAAGAGTGACTGTTACCATAGCCATTGGGAATGAAGAAATACAAATGCCGGGTTGTGCATCATTATTCGTTGATAAGGGTTAGAATTATTTTTGCCTTAAACCACATCTGCTTGACAGCTGATTTGGGAAAAGCCATGCATCCGATCAACTGAAAAAATGTAAATAAATAACTTTGAAAAAAGATTATTATGAGGTTATATGACCCACATTTGGTGCCCTGCCTTTAATCTACCATTCGTTTATATATATAATGAGTAGCTAGTCGTTTATAGAGGAGATATGCTTCATCGGAAAACCTCAAGGCAGCAATTAAGTACAAAGTTTTCGCACTGGAAATTGTTGCTCTTTTCAATTGAACAGAAATATATACTTGGGAAGGAAACTGTGAAGGATTCAGAAGGCGTTGTTATCACGCCTCCCATGCCCTTCACATTCAATTTGACATATTTAGTTATTTCGACAATAGTTATTAGCTCTTCATGTGAGTTGGTTGGACCTCTTGTTGCAATTCACTAGATGTATATCGGATTGGTCTAACATTATTACCCTAGCCTTCTTACATGAGAAACACTACCCTAAAAAGCAATAAATATCAACATTCAAAATCATACATAATAACTTTTAATTTCTATTCCAAACTGTATATGTGTATGAAGTCAGGTATGGAACATTACTTCGATTACTATTAAATCTCTCAGGAAATTCCTAGTCCTGGAATGAATGAATAATTATAAAGAAGTCAGCCCCCTTTTTGAAATCTACTAAATGAGCTAATAATTACTGATTCATGATGAGTTAAATCTAGAAGAAATTCCAGATATTCTAAACTTGGTCTTGAGTTGCAGATGCCTTCTTTTATAATGAAACGACCGAACAAGCTGTGTGTAGGACATGTGATACGCCTCCAACATATCACTCTAAATTCCTTTGAAAATACAGCAATTACTTTGTACCTATTCTTTTCATGGTTCCTCTCACAAATTGGGAAATTTATAATCTAGCAGTTATAGCATATGATGGAAACGTTATAAAATAGCGGTTGTTGAAGCTGATCTGGTATTTCAGAAATTAGTGGGAGAAATCATGAAATCATTCGTACACGTTTAGTTAAATGTTATGTATTTCCAGCTATAATATGTATAAGGGATAAATTTTTTTGTTATAGTATTCAATTTCTATTTCACAATTTGTTGCCTTTCTCTATAACAACGTTTAAATAAACTTCCAATTGGTCCCAATTCCTTGTAAAGTGTAGACAGCCAAAGCTATATGTGAACAGTGGGATGTTGTTCTTACACTACACTTACAGAACAACAGCGTTCATTATTACCGCCACTAGCGTAAGTGATGGAATCTGGTGATTAGATTGGATACACAGCACATGAAAATGTTTTTTGCTTTGTCTTAGGTTCTTTTTTATGAGCAGTGCTTCAACAAATGATGCCGTATCCAGTTGGATTGACAAACGTCCTTTGAAAAGGTCCTCTTTTCATTCATTGGTTTATTTGCGCATCTTGAATCTAAAATCAATAAGTGAAATTGCATGGGTTCTTTCTCAACACTGGTGCAATATGTGTTGTCTGTGTTATAAGTTGTCTTTCTTTGACAAATCAAAATGTTCTCGTACTCAGATGTCCATAAATGTGAATCTCAAGCCTTGATAATACATATCGATAAATGGTCGCATGTTTTTCTATTCTGGATTCTCTTAGAGATCGAAACAGAAAAAGAAGGTATATTCAAAAGCACAGAAAGAAAGATAAAAATGTTTTCTTTTTTTAAATCGAGATTGGATGCATTCTGCTTTCAAGGGGCAACAAGAGTCTTTCAGACAACACACGTTGTGTCCGGTGATAAACTGCTGGTGTTGTTAATAAGGACTCGTTTTTTGTAATCTTTTAAAAACAGTTAAGTAATAATAAAATTTTCACCTAATGTTCATTTGTGTGGTGACTTACAACAACAAGAGGGGAGGTCACAATTTATAGGACCATGTGAATAAGTTCATTTTTAACGCAGTTTCCCGCGGAACAATTGAAAGTAATGAGTAATTTGTCCTAAACAGGAAATGTGTAATTACTAACTCCACTGTAATGGATGAAAGACGCAAATATCCATAAATAGATCCCACAGCTATTCAAAATTACTTCTGGCAGTTTAAACCGAGGATTGAGATTTGGTAACACGACTCGCCGCGGACACAATTTCCTGCATTAAAGAAAAACTATAGTGACGTCTCTGGGCGCTTAACGATCCATTCTGCGCTAAAAAAAAATTACTATCTTAGAAATACCTTTGTCTTTGTACATTTCTTACACTTCCCATGTATGACTGGTCCATCGAAAATTACAATATATCTGAAAATTGCGCCTAATAATATGTAATCAAACCTGTTTTGTTTTACATGCAATCCTGCAATTTATACTACACTGGTGTTTTTGTGTTTTCTTTTTGTCTTTTCTTGCCGATGTAGTCAGTAACAAGGAAACAGAAGTATTCCCGTTGAATAACAAATCCTTTCCGGGTACCATCCTTTCCGGGTAAATATAATTTGACTTCTTATTTGTATATGTATCTGTCTTCCCTAAGGTCGAATGAATACAAGCATGTTCTCTGTGTGAATCTTGCTTGTGTATGATGTCATTTTCTCAGGAAGGATCAGTTTGCAATAGCTTGTGCATCTACTGACGTTCTGAAAATTTGTAGTGAAACGCTTGGGACACGTGGACCACTCGCGGAGATTTAGCGTATTTAAACGAAAAAGAGGATCGGTCGAAAGTGGTGCAACAAGATACAGGTAAATGCCATTATCTGAGACCAAAACACCATACGGACCAGCAAAGACAAGAAGAATTTCATTTGCATCATACCGAGCTTATTTCGCACGTTTTTCATTTGATGATACTATAATGTTCTATTTTAGGTCAGGAGTGTTGAACCCTGTTTCGACGTGGCTTACAAGTAAAAGGTCATTTAAATGCTTTCATTTTCTCTTATTTTTCTCTTAGCAATCACTGTTTCTGATCCTGTGTTCGTGTCTTTAAACTGGTAGTCATGTGTGTATTATAAAAGTTCATTAGTGCATTTGTAATGTTAGATAATCAAGTCACTGAAGAGTGTATTGAAATAGAGTATTGGTGAATAATCTGGTGGTTAACTGATTGACCCTCTCAGCGTTTGGGATGGGTATTCATGAACCTGAATTTGACGCTTGGCAAAACTCTTCATTCTAGGTTAGTCTTGAAATTCTTTTTTACTAAGTTACTAAAAAAGCGCATAAAATGGCCTGAATCATGTACAATTATTTATCAACCAAATGCTGTTAGCATAATTTTTATGCTAACAGCCCCAGTTTACAAAATTTGTATTCAGACATTTAAGAAGGCATCAAACACCATGTATGTTGAGCAATTTATGTTCTGATCGGACCAAGACTGATTATTTCTCTTGTTAAAAACAAATCTTTGAAAGACATAAATCTGGGTGTAAGTAGAATTTACAAAAAACAACTTTCTTGATTTTCTCAGAATTAAGAAACTTCATTACCGCGGAAATGCCACAAAATAGTAAATCCGCTACATTAGCTGGTCGAACAGAAATTGTGTGAAGGACTCTACGTTAACGGTGTTGTTTTTATTTCACCTAGGCCCAATAAATGCTTAATGCCCACAAGGAGGCTTTCGCGACAGATGGGCAACTGGCGTGATAACACGGATTTCTCTTCGAGTTACGAGAACTTAATTACATGAATGGGTCACTGTGGAAGAACAGGAGATTTGCCAAAAAGGAAAAAAGAAAATGTCGAACAGGCAAAAATCACTTTCTCGTTAGACTTCAGAAAAAGGGTTTCATTGTCCTTATCCAGCTACGTGAAACAGTTAATAATTTCGCACACTTTTAGAACGAGAGAATTGCGTAATTTTTTTTACAACTGAAATGATACTTCTGCTTTACCTCCAAAACTCTCTATTTTAATGGATGGCTATGGGTATATGCAACCTTTCATTCAGTGATGAAATGGAGAGCATGAACAATGTTGTGGAAGAATACGTGACTGCTGAAAATAATTGGGCTTTTACCCAGTACAGCTGTAAGTTTACGACTTCCTGCGCTGTGCGTTGGGCAGTTAAACAACTACTTTGAGGATTTTTGATGCACCTTTGCACAACAATTCCTGTTTGCCGGTACAATGCTTAGAAATATTGCAACACCTCGAGGCATAAATCTCCAATCCAAAGACATTGTCACTTTATATCACTCTCGGTACATTCTAGCACCTGTATAGCCTACACTGCTTGCATTAAACTAATGAAACGCCTACCCGATTTCTTTGCTTTCTCCTCAAATGCTCCTATTCCTTTTTCGCCATAGTTGCCTTCATCAGCCACAGTGATTACGTAATTCCAACCCAAGGCTTTGGCAATATCCACCATGGCCTGGGCTTGGTAAGAGTCTGGAGGCACTACTCGAGAAAAATACTCGAACCTCGTCTCGTCACTCAAGTCAATGCTGGTCGACGCATAGCTGATCTGAGGAATCTGAGAATAAAAAAGGATTGTCAGACAATTAATGCAAAAAAGAGACAATCACATCTGGTCCACTGCATTGGTTGGGATTCCTTTCCAGTGTTTCTTGCTGAGCTGTAGCTGAAGTTACTCACCATACCTTTACTTCTGAAATTCATGCCGCTACTGACAACCATACATAAAATTATGACAGATTGCGATTTATTTCCTTAACTTTTTAATTTTTTTTTGGGGGGGGGGGGGTAAATCGTATATCCCATCTATATGTTTTAAATTTCCCAGTCCAAACGAAATTATAGCCTGTATTCATGTCGCCTTAGTGCAGTAAAAAAAACACAATTGCACCTATGCGAGCATTTATAAACCATTTGATGGCATAGTACAGCTCAAAATCTTGGTAACATATATAACTCTGTTTCTAAGGGATTCAAGTACATTTTACCACAAAACAATCTCATTTTTTTCAAAAAGCAGCAGTATTGAGTGACACACTACATAAAATGTTGACTTTATATGGGAATAGTATAGAAATCAGCACGTGGTAAATAAAACCCAAGAATACGTGTGCTTTGTTAAGTGGCAGGAACTGGAAATAAGGGAAATGCCGCCATTAATACCGCAAACATGCATATGATATCGGGAAATAGAAATTGAGTGGACGATCACGCGGATACTAAGCACAGCATAACTCCTGCGGCTATAGAAAGGCACCTCTCTATTAGGGTACAGTTGTTAGCCGATCGATCAGTGTGACTTGTGGATCATCCCATGTGTTTGTCGGTCCAAGCACATCAATCAAAAATAAGACGATGTCTGCCATCGGGACTATGCAAAAGGTAGGTCACAAAAGGCTAAACGCTGGCGTCACATACGTGTCGACATCAGTATAAATGGCAAAATCCTCCCCGTTACGACGCCGACAAAAACAACTTAGACTAAGATATATTTGCTTACATACACTATGAGATCAGACGTGAAAAACAACTGTGTCAGCTTTGTGTAACATATGCCATGTACAGGAAACTCTCAGGACACATAGACACGTGTACAGATTAAGTATGCAACAAGCATAAGGTTTTTCGACATCATTAAGTCAATGTCGAAACGTATTTCTTAGTCGTTACCTGATGAAACTGTGGCAACATAATTCAAGTTTGCCCATCGAAATGATTGCATTTGTTGTATACCATCGCAATGGTGGTAGACCTTTATCATCTACTTTATATTGCTTAGCATCGTCTCGGTTCAGGCCTTATTTGTATGGCGAATTTACAATCACCCTGGGCGATATGATTGTTTCCGTTTCACTAAGCAAATATACTGACTCATGTCAGCTACATGGCGCCCCTGCAGACGTGTACAGTGCTTCGACAAGCCGACAATTCTGGTTCTAGTTTCCTTGGTATATTGGTTTTACAGATATCAGATATGAAGTGACTACTGTGAAGTGACTAAGTGACTAAAGGGATTAGTAGTTACAACTTTAGAGCTTCTTATTTAACACAACCATGTGTCCTACACTGAGCTAAAATTAATCGCGCTAATTTACTTATTTATTCCCTTGCTACTTATCGTCATAATCAAAAAATTATCACTTATGCGACGGCGTAATCTTCTTGGAACGAGAAGAGAGGAGTGTCCTGCTTACGGTACGGACTTTTGGCAAGTTATTGATAAACATTCCTACATATATACACACCATATCGGTGGACGACATGTTGTCTTCTGCGAAAGTCGGACTGCACAAACGACTAAACGAGCATCGTGTCTCCATAAGTAATGAGGGCGGAATAATCTACAAATCCCTTGTCCAAGTCAAACTTTGAACTTAGCGATTGCGTCCTTGCGATTGAAAAGCAATCTCCTCTAACCACCTAACCACGTCCAGCAAAATACTTGTGTTAAATTCAAATACAAAATCCTCCTTTGCATTTGGTGTACATAGGAAGTTCCACTTCTGAGGGCTCCCTTGACCAACAGTAACCTGTAATGATGATAGGCACGTAACTATCATACAAAATGCTCTTAGCGAAACTGTCGGCTGTTTCTTAAAACGGACGTAAGTCTGGCCTTAAGTTGCACCCAGGCTTAAACCATTGGTGCGGTGTATGTCGTCATGGCAATTAAGACGGGTTTAACGTTACTACTATTTTGCAGAACAGCCTCCAGGTTCTCAACAAAGGCTCTACTGCTAGTCAATCCTGACCAAACATGCTGGAGACGCAGCTCCATTATCCTAAGATGTTGACCTGTCTATCATTAACTCTACGCAATTAATAAAGACGGATGCATTACAGCATTCCAAAAGGTATAAACTGCGTACATTAGACGTTTTAGCAAATCGCATCAGCCACGATGTCAGTGACAAGACAGTGTCATGTGTTATGAATCTGACATGGCCAGAAAGGCAGTTTGGCATTGAGCTGAACATTTTGGTACCTTCCTCGAAGGAGATACTACAAGCTCGTTTATTTATTATTAGTCTCAGGGAACTGTTATCATAAAGTATTCAATAAAGCAGATTTATTGTCCAAGAATACATAACATAGCTAAAAAACGTCTCAGGAAACGATGTCACTGAATGGTGTTATCGATTATCCTATACAAGATGCGTTTATTGCAAAAACAGCTTTCGCACAACACGAAATGAAACAATACTTGTGCCTGCAAGGAGAAGGCATCCATCCACACCATTTGTTCCACTTAAAATGTCAGGTACCTCGCAGCTTTCACGCGTTTCTAGGAAGCAATCAAACTATACAAGCCCTCCAGCAAGATTCGATCTCATGACAATTAAAATATAGTCATGCAACACTCAACGGCTTTCACTTGGTTACGCTTTAAAACTGTGAGAATTTAAGTGTGTGCTTTATGTGCGCACAGATCCCATTACAATTACAGGAACAAGACAGACCTTGGGAAGTTAGCAGCAATATGCGATGCTGTAGTTTCACATAGCATTGTTGATTAAATATACCACTGCCTTTGCCCTTCGTTGTCATGGAAAACGCCGCCTACTACAGGTTCCAGAAAATACTAGGTACACCGACAACGCAACACATGGGAATCCCAAGGCATCCATCAGGTCGTATGACATTATGTCAACGTCTAGCCAGTGCTTGTGTTCGGGTCTGGTCATATCTTAACCTTCGGCACTGGATACTTCCCCTTTTTTATCCACAGCTTTCTTTGCGATCAGGACTTTAAATGATTTATACTTTTAGCTGTTCCTAGAAGACAAATTAGCCTCTATCGGCAACAGCATTCTTGTACCCTAATTGACAATTTCTGTGCAAGTGGCACTATAATAACTGGTTATTTTGGATTAGAACCGATTTACTGACTTGACACTAGTTCAGCCATCGTGTGTTTTGCATGAGAGAGGGTGTGGTTTATTTCCATTTCTGCAAATAGTTTTGCGGTATTGACACAATGTGCTGAAGTCTTCAAATACGATTTCAGTCAGTTGAAAAATCCCGGCATGGTACCCAAGGCCCTAACGTTGAAATGCGTGATGTCCAGAGGTGGAAGAAATAGGGAGTGCCTTGAAGTTTGCCGGTTCAAAAGCTCTAACCAGTACTCACAGTTCTGGTCGGTCGGAAAATTGACATACCTACACAGTGTGCCTTCTTTTGAACTTCAAATGTCAATTGGTTCAGACAAATTGCTAGAATTGATCAGGGCAAGTCAGCCTATAATCGATGGGACTTCTCTAAAGTAAATACAAGTTGACCACGACTTGTACCAGGCTCACCGATGTAATTACCAAAAGGCCTTGGCTTCTATGGACTGCACACACTCCATATTCTATGCCTTCCGTCTGCTTCATTTCTCGCCGTTAAACTCCATTTGACTCTTAACAGAACTTTAAAAAGTGAATAAATGTACACCATTAGGGTCATTCTTAAGGTCACATAACTCACTAAATAGCTTATAACTCTGATGTCTTCGTTATCACGATCCAAGATGTTAGCATATTATATTAACCTGCTACTGTGGTGTATGCCAAACTGAGGAATGTCTTACCGGAAAGCACGGATTTGTATATCTAGTCCGATCTTCCCAGGGTTCATGACATTTAAGTTCAATTCGAGCCTTGCAGTAGACTAATTCCGAGGTCGGTGGCATACAGAGCACACAAAAACATACGAGAAACGTAATTTAGAGTCGTTTCCATTTGCAAATTCTCGGCTTGAATGAACAAAACCGGTATCTCAGACACATTAGCGTATAAATTTTGAATGGGTACAAGAGACTGAATTTCCATAAAAGCCTGTCCTGCCTGCCGTGTTGCTAGTCAGACATGAGTCTAAAATAAACTGCTAGGTACATCATTATTAGCATAAAGTTCATGACTGAAAGCACTGAAAAAGATATCCACCAGTTGTCTTCCTTACAGTCACTGTATATGGAACTATTTCGAGCGCGAGTAAGTGGTTAGTCAATGCAAAACCATAAAAAAAATTCGGCAATGAGTTTTTGAGGCAGACGTCTTCAAAGCCCCGGGCGCAAAAGAAACTTCCGGCTCGTCATATTGCAAATCTTTTGTGGACGTCTGATGGCTGTAGTGGATGGAGGTCAAATCTCGCGATCACATGGCGAGACTTGATGTCAATCTAGTTTATAACAGCGATCTAACCATCAAGTCCCGTCGCGTGACAACGAGAGGTCTCACTTTTCTCTGGAAGGTCTGCTTGCTTTTGAGCTTGGAGAAATCAAAAATAGCAAGGAATACGTTTCTTCAAAAACTAGGTGCACGTCATTGTATATTTCTTTAACAAAACCAGCTGAAAAGTAGAGTGCCGTCCAAGATAATATGGATCACACATACTACCATATGATGACAAACTTCGTAGTTTCCATACCAGGGCAACGTGAATACTGGAAATGACCACTCACTTCTGTTATTTCCTGAATACTTTACCTCGGTTACAAAATAAATAATATTCTCTGGGGTACCAAGTTTTGCTCCAAACATCTATATGTGGTGTTTCCAAATCAAAATAAAAAATGCAATACAGAAACCACCAGAGTATAGCGATTGTGGATACCTTGAATGATGTTTGGATGTGATGTTTATAAAGCCAGAAAACGAGATTCAGCAAATTAAATCAGTTATAAAATCACAGGTAACCGTGATTGTAAAGTACACGCATTAGCCAAATAATTAGATCCACCTGCTCAATAATTATGCTTTACGGACAGTACAATAGCGCTGTCAGAGAGAAAGCGTTTGCAAAGGTTACACGTTCTTTTCCTAGAGTAACAACTCAAGAGTTGGCAAAATGCGGCTTTCCTCTCGAATAGGACTTCAAAATTCTTGATTTTACCCTTGAAAGAACCGAAATGAAATGTGATGCGAAGATGGCCGAGGGCTCCACTTAAGCTAATCAGATCCTTGTCTGATTTAATTCCAACACGGAAGGGGATTATAGGTCTCTAATGAAGCCTTCATCAAACTAGTCCGTTTCGATACAGCTTCAGGGATTTTCGCCTGGTGTGCTATTCATCGTAATGGCAGCTAATCTCCAGGTACATGGCGAAAGGATCACCATGACAGGACAGAGCCGATGTCATAGGGAAGAATAAATTAAAAGAAAAGCAGTTCAGTTTACTCTATGTGCAGTCCATGCAGTGTCAGAAACATAAATTCAAAATAGGTTATGGCTCCATAAATATCTACAATTGTCTATGTTAAATCAAACATACAAAGAAGAAATTATATTAATACTATACATGATTTTATCATAATGGATATGAAACATATGGATGTACTATATTATTTTGCTGTTTTCAAACTGTCTTTCTCGTAGAATTTTATTCTAGGACCCCCACTCCGCCATGTCATAAATGAAGCCATCAAATAAAAAGATTATTCTTATTATCGATAATCTTTCCATTGTGTAACCTTTTACCCTGCGATAGCATAAGATATGACGGTTATCGCGTCTAGCACTCCCTTCAAGTTCAATTTTGGCAATCTTAAAATTTAATAAAGTCATATCAAGATGGGTTTATTTCTTCTTTAGCTTATTATCCATCTTACTTTATCAGCCTGCCTTTGTAGCACAGCCTTCTCGATACATTAATGATAACTGATTCCTTTGAAAGAATCTCTGTTCGGATTTAGAGTTGTCAAATTATATAGAATCATTTGGACACTGTGGATGTTGAAGGTATTCCCTGGAGATCCTCGGGCTCCCAGTTCGGTCTGGCGAACTTAAGTGACCTATATCCCTCGCGATTAATCCGACAAATGAATCTGTCATCTTGAAGGATGGAACTCGTCAACGACATCCTATAGTGCTATCCTATGGGCTGAACAAAGTGCCCCTTTGTCCTCGAGTAATATTTCAACCATTATCAACTTCTGCTTTGGTGTTGTCTAAAATAGATTCCGATGTCGTGATAACGGTAGGCAGCACTTAGGCTAATCAGTTACTTTTCTCATCTAATTGTTACTCGAAGTCGAATAACAGGTCTCTAACGAACCCTTCGCAAACTCGGCCATGATAGCCCATTTTCAGAGCTTTATATCCGGAAGAACCTAACTAAATGACAGCGCTCAGAAGCCTCCACTGGATAATAATTGGAAATTTTAACAAGCGTGAAGTCCCATTCAACACGGCTAAATAAACCGTGTCCATGTGCCATGTATTCATTTCAGATTCACCCGTATGCTTTTCAAGATGAGACTGCTTCATGTTCCCGACTTTTTCGTAAACAATTCTTATCACCCCAGTAGACACCATCGGCAAGGACGTAAAGATAACGTGTGTCAATATTAAACCAAGCGTTCCAGTTTTGCTTACAACTGCGGGGTATACACCAGAGATGTTTTAGGATAACATTTTATTCATTCAATTATCTTTTCACTGACATACCTGTTTTCTGACTTTCGTCAGTGTGTGTCGGGAGACATAGAGAATGTTTAAATCAGTAAATCTCGACAAAAACTTTTAGATAGGACATAAAACCAATTAGACTTTTGTCTATTTCTTTATTATACTGTATTTATGCATCGTACTCAAGAATACTTGACCCAGATTTATTGGATGAGGAACATACTAATTAAAAATATTGACTTGAAGCACAGGCGTATTCACATGATGTCCAAATCATAACTCAACCTGCTGGTAATAATTCTTTACTGGTACTGTTTAATAGCTCAATAAATCTATAAAGAGCTTTAGGTACACATATGAGCATTACAGGTCCGGGCTATTTTACACCTAGGATTACTTAGCGTTATTAGAACTTGGGTTTCTCAGGCATTCGTATCGATAGTATTTTGATTAGTTCTCGCACGCAGGTGTTCCACAGAGTTCTCTTGCGATATGAGTATCACGAGATAAAGATCGAAACGTGCTAAAGGCCAGCGATATCTGACCTGCCCGACTTGTTAGACACTAAAGGTCAACGACTTCTTTGTATCGATTTTATTCGCTTATTTTGTCATAATAACACAAATACCTTAAACATTTATTGTAGTTATCGAAACTTATCAAGCATAACGAAAACTGACGTCAAAGCCATGATATCAAAATAAAAACATTTTGTTTTATGACGTTCCAATTTGAGCTCAGTGGTATGACGTCATAATATAAATTCAGTCAACTGCTACATTATATCGTCACATCACACGATGTCTTCCTATAGAAAGGTCTTTGAAGGTCAACAGCTAAAAACATTGCTCAAAACATCTTCAAGTACATACAATCATTACGTTGTTTAAGTCTAAATAATAACTAGAATATTGCACAGTGAAAGTTGAAAACCATAAATATTGGTCGAGTAAGAGGTAGAAATGATAACACACCAGACGCGATGTGGGTTATTATTTCCACTGAACATCATTTATGGTATTCAACATTCACCGTGTATTATCCTCTGTAATTTGTCCAACTGTAAAATGATGCGCGTATATCGTTACGACAATTCCCAGACGGTATGTATACAGACATAGTCGGTTTGACGTTGTCGGATTAATCCAGATTAAAATATTTTATACACTATAAAAGATAGAGAGCACATGAGCAACTCCAACATTCCTTTCATTTTGGAAATATCAAATTTTAAGTGATAAGTGCTTAAGTAAGTAAGTACTTCAGTATATTGAGTAAGTATGTTGTGGATAAAATACGTCGGTGCGATTATAAGTAGGAGACAAGAGGGAACGAAAATCCTTTCTATTGAAGAGGCGAAATTTTGTGTTATGGTATCTGAAGCCCCTAAGCGCTCCTAAAGCTTTATGGCAGAAACGGGACCGAGGCTTACAGTGCCTGGGGCAGACGTTGAACTACACAGTCTAAGTGTGCAATATCGAAGATAAACAGGACATGAAGACTACGTGACATTTGCCGTAATGTGGGGAGACAACTTTGATGGCTAGCTTCCTGAGACCATATCTGTGGTCTTCGCCTTGCAGTAAATGACGGCATTTTTGTTACCTGGTGCCAACGGCTTACTGGTGTATTAGATTATAACCACCAAACCAAAGCCGCTTTAGTTTGCCGGTCACCAGCTTATTTCAGTATGACTGGATGTTTGGCCTGTGTCAAGCGACACGAGTTCAAACATATTCCACATAGGGAATACCCATGTCACGCTCTTGTTGCGAGGGGACAAATCATATGTATTGTACGGATTTCGCATTTTGAATGGGGCCAAGGGTTTTACATCTATATTAATACTGATCGGTTTATTGTTGTGGAGAAAAGTGATTAACTCGTAGCAAATATTTTCCATGATAACTCTTATACTGACAATTCTCCATCCTAGGAACTGTGTTAAACTTTCAAATCCCAGGTTACTGAATAGATCATTTGTATTCTAAGTGAGAGTTTGGAAAGGGTTCTGACAGTAAGCAATTTGTATGCTGAACATATGCTTAGAAAGACTTGGAAAGGGCCAATATTCTCACTTGGGAAGATTACCAAATGTTTGCAATTTCTGAGAAAAACCTGAACCCAAATTTGTATTAAAAGAACAACGATAGTTTATCTTTCCATAGCACTTTTCTGAATTAAATATAGTCACACGCCTCTGGATGAAAAGAGAAGCACACTGAACAACTCGAATGAAAAAGGTTTTGTTTTAAAATGAAGGCCAACTTGATTTTTTTCTTTTTTAAAAATGAGCCAAGTGTTTCAGACCGGAACATGTATTGGGAGGAATCTCAGTCTGAAGTCAGATAAGCATAGCTTTGTGAATGGCCACATAGTGTTTTGGAGTCTTCAGCGGCTAAGAGGCATTTCATTGATTACTGTATTTCTGGAGCGCTGTCAAACCTTCACTTGGGAGACAACGTCGTCAGATGGCGACAATTTACCCCTGAGCTTCAATCTACGTTTCGTAATTTCTTTTCTCTGATTTTACGTCTTTCGGTAAGCCGTGGCGGAAATGGTCATGATCTCACGTATCCTTTGGGTTTTATGCTTAATGGAGTTCTGTAAATGACCGTGTCCTCTGGCTTCTACGGGCCACTAATTAAACATACTGACTGGGAGGTACCATTTACAGCGGCTTCGTCCGTCATGTTAAAGACCGCAGGCTGCGCTTCGGACATGAAAACCACATCTGCACATCAGTAAAGCAGGACATGATTCCATCCAGTCTTCACCGACTTGACTTCGTCGATGTCTTGGCCGAATACCAAACTTTACGCGGTCAGTGTGTACAAAGCTCATTGTGGTGAAAACGGCGAGAGAGAGAGAGAGAGAGAGAGAGAGAGAGAGAGAGAGAGAGAGAGTTTGTGTCTGAACTTCAGAGGCCAACACCCAACTAATCCTTCCGCGTTATGTCATACGCGACGTACATCAAGGTTTTTACCCTGACTACCCTGATTGGCGCATGACAAAATCAAAACACCCTCTACTACACGATTTCTATTATTTTGCAATGCGTTGTGGATCAAGGAGGGGGCTATAAGCTGTTATTCACTACGCTTAGATTGAAAGTCGCACACGCTTCTTCCCGAATACAGTTTCACTCTTCATGAAAGGATTCCGTTCAATGATCATTCGTAGAATAACAACGTCTTCATCAAAGAGATTTTTATATCAGTAAAAGCCCCACTCATCGCAACTCCCTTCCATACACCTACCCGGTAGTATGCTTTATGCACAACTGATTTTTATCAGAATGTTAGGCAAGTCGTGAGACGACGATCAAAATGGATGCCGCAAGGAAGTGCTCTATGAATTAGACCTCAGGAGCTGCGCACTTTGCTTGCGGGCAGATTCATGGCGAGGTAATCAAGTTCTCCTGCCGTGGCTTTTTTTTTTTTTTTTTTTTACATTTGTGACAAACACACGTTAAATCAACAGTATTATCAGCGAGTGAATTAGGGAATGTCTTCGTTAATATGTAAATTATGTTGTATCTAATGTCCTTAAAATCCATCGCCACACCATTAAATATAGCCACAATTTGCCTAAGACCTTCTAACGTTAATTGCATAATGGTGTATTCCAATGCACCACTTATTTAAACGAGGTACACGTGCCTTAAGTATGAGTGGCCTTCAAGATTTGGTCAACGGCTGTTAGTAACGATGAACAGTTAGTTCCTCTCCATCATAGCTGAGAGGTCTGCCTTTCGGAACACTGTTTATTAGATGGTCTATGACTCAGTCGTCAAGATGTTCGTGGTCTGACTGCCGTCTAGCCTCCATGTAAAAAGAAACTTGCAGCTCAGTGAGGCTTACGCACAAGTCTAACCTATTCTCCGATGGGCCTAGTCAGGGATAAACCTGAAGCTGTAAATTTACAACATGACATTATACTGAACACATACTGGTACAATAACACGAACTTGCTTGGACTGCAAAGAACGACATACTTGTCGGTTCAGTCAGCTTGGCTTAGGTGCGCAAAAAAATTTCACAAGATAAAACCTAATCTGTTATGAAACCTGGCCGTCCAAACGCTGATCACTATCAACGCAAAACGTATTGTGATGGCAAAAAACATGCCTTAAGTCCCAATGTGGTGTTATGTTCTCACTCTTAAGCACTGTATGTGTTGATTGACTTGCGGTTTGGCTTGAACTTGGGATACTGGGGATTTGCTCTCCAGTATCATGTACAAAAAGCTACTGTAACTCAATCAAATCTACAACTTCAGCAACCCTCCTCTTGAGATGGGTCTAGATTTGTTTAGTTAATGATCGGAACATCACGAGATCATGTCAATCGCAATCATTATTAGCAGAAAACTAAAAAACAGGAATTCTTCTCGACTTTCTACATGTTTAAATTTTATCTGCTCATTTAAAGTGTATAGAAATATGGTTCAGGTGTAACCCCGAGAAAAGCCTTGGCACAGAAGGACTAACCTTGTGCATAGGTATCTTATTAAGCTGTCATCTTTACTTTATCAAGTGTTGTCATGCATGTTATTTTTCTTTCAATATCATCAAGAAATTTTAGCATATATCTCAGGCTTTTGTACAGCATTTTGTACCTTTGCAAAATGAAGCTGCAAAATACGGCGGCGTCGTATGTACATATCAAAACAGGTGTGCCTAAATTTAAGACGCTCGTGTATTTAACTATTGTCCTTGGGTGAGAAATCTGTCAGTGAAGCAAAATACTAATGGCTTCCATATAATTGATATATTTAAATTTACTTAGACAGACCACATATCATAGACATAAACATTCGTTATATAAAGAAGAAAGTTATAATTCAAGACAAATACTTGCTACATCATAAAAATTTTTACTTTTAGACGGAACTGAACATAACATTTGATACAAATTAGCAAACCGATGCCAAGTATCGCTGGGACGCAGTCGTTTTCATCGCTGCATCAGATATACATATCAAGGGCACATGGTCTGTTCATGTCAAACCTTATCTCGACTTTTCGAGCCAGTCCAAGCATCTCCGTTTCCACGTGTCTACAAATTATTGAAAACGGTTCTAGATCTTCCTAAGGAGATAAATGTATAAATAACCGAATCATAACAAGCGATCAGATTTTCACACCAAGCCCCCGAGACTCGTTCCCCTCTTGACCTGAATGGACAGCTAAATTATCCAGATGCCCACATGAAGGGATTGCGATTGCCCCCGACGGAAGGCTTTCCAGTCTGTCGGAGTTACCGGTCTGTTATTTGATACCAGACACGCGTTTCCCCGCTAACGGCTCGAGTAACAGTGCAAAGTAAGCAAGGTACAAACCTTAAAGAGCAGGGTAATACTGTGTGTGGCACTTACGGATAACTCTTTATTTATTATCGCCCTGGTGTGCACCCATGCTTTCTAATGGTACACAATATGTCTGTTAATGTGAACGAAGAGCCGTATTCTACTTGGTTTAACTGCAATGATGTGAAAAGTTCCTTCTAGCAGCCTGTTACTCTAAATATAAACACCGTGTAAATCTGTTAACAATGAATACACTCGTAGTCTACTATATGTTTATGGCATGGTAAAGGAAACTAAACTGACATGGGTATTATATATTTCTTTTAACGTTCCACATCTGCATGTCCATCCACTTTGTACACTGCGTTCAAACGAATTATAAATTTTGCCATTCCCTCAAATCTACACACAGAGAGCCACCAGCCATTGATCATCGTGTGTAACCCATTTATTTCCGGTGAATAATCACCCGGCCACGACTGGAACAGTAATAAACTAGAACTAATAACAGCATCTGTGAAAAAAGGCGTGAATTCTTAAAGATAACGAGTTTTAGGCTGTGATAGAGAACAGGTTGAGTCCTGCAATCTTTGCACTGTCACTTCTCTCTTAAGCAGTCCATCTCATTTCAAAATGTTTTCCTTGCGTGGCAAAAACAGAGGTTCTTCAAATTAGTATATTGTCTTTCCACATGAAGCCAAATTGTTCACATAATCTTGTATTGTATGACTATACTAACAGTCCAAACCCAATGTCACAATATAACTTAAAATAATACAAGAAAATCAGAAATGTCACCAAGACACCGGAAACCTTGTATGTTACATAATTATGTCTGCATACGTGGATGGGTTGGTAGAAATTGAAACACATGTGGGGTATAAAACATATTCCTGGCAAGGCTTCTTATCGTCATTACAACCAAAATATCGCAAACACGACCTTCTTCTCTGCTCAGAAATCCATCAAAGTGACAAAACTTCATCACCCGTGAACGATAAGTGTGCATCTGGCGTATGTCAACGGTGTTCAGGTTATCTCCTAAACAACGTAGTGTTGTCAACATCACTCAGTTTAAGATATAGCACAAAAAGTATCACTCCAAACTTGACTCGTAAAGCTTGCAGGAGATTCGTATAAGGCATTTGGAGCATATTTTGCTTTGGCGTTGTGGTTCAGAAAGCTAAGACCAAGATACATGTGGACACTAGCATAATGACATTTTGAACAGTAAGATGTGAAATTCTAGCAGAGTATATACAGGTTAAGGTTTTGCATTAAAAGCTGGTAGTATATATCATAATGATCAAACACTGGTTTGGTTTCAGTTGGGTGCACCTGTTATTACGTCACCACTATAATTGCAAACTGCAAGCCCCAAGCACGATAAAAGCCCATGGACATTTTGACACTATAATAGGTCTCAGGCCTGGGCATTATTAATATATTGCTTCCGGTTTCCTGGTACTGAGACAGTTTCTCTGATGACAGCTCTAATGACCTAAACCGGAAACAGCACGAGAGCTGACTCTAACTGAGCGTTAATTTGCTTTTGTGACAGCAATAATTAATGTTTTTAAACCTGTCATTGTGAATGTCGTATGATTTCGGGTTCATACGATGTAGGGTCATACCCACTCCAATGCATTCAACCATATTCCCATTTGATTTATCATACAGTCACATTATTGGTTCTAATATGGATAGTCACGTGATAATTTTAGCACAGACCTTCGGCCAGAAAAGCATTATTCCAAGTACGCCTGGTTTCCTCTGGCACAGGCCCAGATTCCTATCCAATGTGACCCGGCCCCGGAGGAGTATATCCAACTGAACTCCACCTGGGACAACGGCTACTCATCCGCTGTAAACATGCATGTACAACTAATACTCAAAACAGGGGATTGTATTTGTAATGGATTAAACCTGGGATACACAGAACCACACCAGTGATTAGAGTTTCCTTGCAATAGGCTCTATGTAATTTTGACTCACATTTCTTCCCTTAAAAACACCTTCATAGTAAGACATAAGATGAAAGGGGCATATCTTTATTTCCCATGGGGTTTCCTAGCAAGACTAGAATAGCCTTTCCAGAAATGCTAGACGCCATTTATTCTTCAGTGGCGTACGTAGGCCTACATGTATATTTTTTTTTTTCCGAGAAGCCGTCCCTAATACCAAGCACCCATGAATTTAATGCTATTTACCTGCAGTAAATATGAGATACCCCATTAATGTGATGAAGGGATATTGCTGAGTCGGGTATATATCGACCATAAGTAACATCTCGGCAGCAGGGACTTGCAAATGTCAACAGAAGCTTGTGTGTCGATGTGTATATAATCGTGGCAATGTGGAAGTCGCTAGATGACACATTGCATACATCCATACTCAGCATGTTTTATTCATCAGAACACTGGAGCAAGGAATGCCTGTGCTGGATCATTGTCTGCCATAAAAGAGATCTTCTGTTCTGGTGAAAAACGGTTTGACGGCTTTATCGGGCGTAAGCTGCTTTGTAATCAAAACTAAAAGGCCTACTATTTTTCTTTATCAGAAGGTGGTGTTGTTTCCCTGCTGTCTGCATGCACAATAGACCTCCAGGCATGCCCAAGGTGGTTCGGTGTGTCAACTTCATGATTAGGACCATGGAAACTTGTATGAGCTTGCGACTTTCAGAGTCTGCTAAGCCGATATATGGTAAGGCAATGCGCTTCACTATACAGCAGTTATTTTTGTACATTACATTCATGAGTTTTCGTAGCAGTGTGCTATTGTGGTTTTGTGACGTGCTATCCAGACCAAATATTTAAATCAACACTTCAGGGCAAAAATGAAAATTTATCGAGTGTGCTACTCCTTTTTTAGACTCTTTCCTTTCATTTGTCTTTCGCTATTCTACTATCCTGACGAGTTTTCACCACACCTAGAGCTGTACACAATCCCATGCGGCAAAGCATTGATATTCCAGTGTACATAACCTACCAAGCTTTGCGTCGTGGACCCTATATGAATAGGTCAGTGTTATATGGTACTGATATTATATACACACATCTAAAACAATCTGATAATGTCTTTTCCTAGGAAGTGTGTCAGTAAAAGGGGAAATCCAATCATATAACATCTACTGACTAATGCTTAATCTACCAGACATTTATAATTTGTTTCATTCAGGCTGTTGTACGTTGTTACCCATTTACATGCTTACGCTTTACATACAGTTTATTGTAGCTGTTAGTGACAATACTTATTACATTATATCTCTGAAACTTTTTTTACAGATTCCTGGATTTTTGTATATTAATGAATGTTTGGTGACATCCACACCACGCGCTCCTTACCTTAGAAAAAGCGTTCCACATTCAGTTACCACTTTCTCAACGATGTCTCAAGCAAACAGTCGATTTTTTTACATATGGACTTCCACTGAAAATTCCAAATTCGCAGTATTATAAACCTTCAAAACTGTGTATGTATATATGCACCAAAATATAGTGAAAAGCACTGATTTCATTAAGTTACCTTAGTTGTAGCAAACACATCCGTGTGAAGGCAGTATAGCGCCATTATGCACCTTCCTAATAACACATACTTACTAGTTTACACAAACTCTGCACGAACGCCTAACTCTTCCTTTGGAACACACTGTTTATTACCAAACACTCCTCCATAAGACTTATCCGAGCAAGGCAACTGCATACCCGTGGTTTTCAATTTATTTCAGATTTCCAATTCCTTGGGCAATTTTTGGTTTACACGAATAAGGCATGCGTATAAAGCAATGAAACATAGAAGTAAAGAATTTCAAAATGACCACAATGAGTTTGCAATACTTTTAAGCACGTCGCCCGAAACTTCGCCTAACACCAGGTCAAAACCCAGGGCTTTTTCTTCAAATGTTGACAAGGCTAGCTTAATATTGAATTTCCAACTCCCCGGGGTTAAATTGGAGTTGCATAAAACCCGTTCTATCATTCGTGCAAGTAGAGCATGTTCTTGCACTCGAACAAGTGTGTAAATGAGGCCAGTTTAAATGCATGACAATCCTGTACCTTGCAAGCCCAAATAACCAATTAAATTACAATCCAAGGAGCGCTTGTGAGCGTGTATTGTTTGAGTGGGTTCTTTTATTAGTCACACAACCCCTTGTCGTTGACGAAGTTAGCTGGCATGCTTCTTACGCCTATCGGCCCCTGCTAACCTGATTATCCGGCTCCCTGTTGATAAACGAAGTCCAGTGCAATTTCTCTCCGGGGATCATGTACTTATTGGTGGACAAAACATCCAAGAGAGCGACGATGGTAGTGGATTGTGGAAAACAGCCAGACAAATCGCATTAAAGGGACCCTGTCGCCTGATACTGTCTCCATAACATGGCAAGTCTTTTGCTAGAATCAATTATTGCTTACGTGGCATAAATGGAAGTACAGAGTCGGGAGATAATTATGAAGGCGTCGAAGGCACTGTGTACATTCCAGAGAATACTCTCCTTCGACAGATCAACCGCAAAGAGTATCTGAAGATGGCGTCTTGGAAGAGAACCTTTTTGCAGTCATGGTAAAGCCAGTGTCACATGCTGAAAACCAATTTCATATCACGGCGAAAAAAGAGCCCCACAACTCCAGCCTGCGGGAACTTAAAAAACTTAGCGACAGAGAAATCAAACATGAAGCATCGTCAGAAGAGCTTACATTTTAGCAATTCTTGTTCACTTAATTTGAATAATAATAATTTTGTATACAGCTGAAATTTCCTTGCCAATCAAACAAGGAGAAGATCAAATCAGCTTTTTTTAAATAATTATATTGTTTACTCAGAGATAGCTTTGGATTATCTCGAAATCAATACTAGTGAAAACTAGGCCAATCTATACCGTTAACAAGTACAGAATTGCACAAAACTGTCTTTAAGGTAGCTCAAAATGAAACTACACAAAGCCTGAAATCTTGGCCGTTCTTGAGAAGAACGATGCTTATAGCCCATATACATCTGCTCCAATCAGATTGAAAGTTACTGTATATGCATAGTATATGCTACAAAAATCTATGTTCAAGATGGACATTTATTCATTTTTAATGTTTATCATGCTTATTAATTGTAAATATGATATTCTTGCTCGGAAGATTTCTCTACCCTGTACTTGATAAAAATGAGTGATAACGTTGTTAATGTTGTCAGTGGGTGTTAGCAACTGAACAATAACGACCTCCACAACAGAGCTATGCAGATGATGCACACGTTGTAACCCATCAAAGAATATCACAATAAATAAAGCAGGTATTAAATGAAATTTCTGTCCTTTCCTCACCTAATCGATAAACCATGATTAAGTATTTTATGGAAAAGTTATCGTGATCAGATGAAACTTGAGGTATTACCAAGCTGCGTGATGAGAGAACACATGTTAGAGTCGTCGATATATCTTACTTAATAGATCAAATACACCGAGCTCCCCCGGCCGATTTACAGTGATGAAAGTTCATGTCTGTAAAGCAGACTGGGGCGAATATTACCATGCACATGGCTTTGTGATTGATATATCCATCTTCATCGTTTTTCTATTTTCTACATAAAATGAAATGAAACTAAATTGCATTTGCTGCTCTTCTAGTGTAAGGGAGTCATGGGCTCTCCAGGGCAATCTGAGTGTATGTTAGCTATTCAGAGGTTTGGGTAAACATCCAGTAGCAACCACTCCAAGATCATTTTTATGATACAGGCATATTCAGATAAAAACGAGTAGTTTATCCCAAAGGTTCGCCACCGCATCTGCTAAGAACTCCAAGATCGTATTAACATCTTAACAAGTCAGCACCAAGGTGATGGAAATCAATTATTTCGACTTGCTTTTATCAAGAACGTACCGCGAAAAAATGTACAAATAAGAAAACTGCCTGGTTTGATAGCTTGAAGCAGTCTTTGCCATTTAAGCCAGCACGTATCTGCATTGGTATTTTTCTGAACACAGATGCAGTCAAAAATACTTAACAGAGACGCTCGTTTATAGTATGCGACTAAAAAGAATTTCACCTCAACGATCATTACAAGAGATTACAACAGAGCACAGATATTGGTCACTTGCACATAACACTAACAGTAAACTGCTCCATTTATGCAGTGTTTTTTCATGGACTGTGTATATATGCTAATGCTAATAAGTAAGATTAGCAGCATCTTCCATACAACGGGACCTGTACGTTCGTTTCTTGCACCCCCTGTCTGGAAACAAGCTTTTATTAGTATGACCAGTAATGAAAAGCCTGTGTGACTTTACGAGCGGGCATAAAAGGATTTAAAACGCTCTTGATCCACAAAGAGCAGAAGGAATTCTCACAGGAAAAGTAGCCCATATCCCCTCGTTTGGAGCGCGTTTAATTAACTTTTTCTTGACCAAGTCAATAATGTCCAAAGTTGGTAATTTCTGAGGGACAGGAAACACCCTTCGTCGAACGTTTACAGCACTCATTGGAAATCCAGCAATCGTTGGATTTATCTTCATAGGTCGATGTCAGAGATACAAAGGTACATCCAATTTTCTGGCCAAAATAACTAGATCTTTAGGTGAACCTAAAGATCATTTGCAAGAATTTCCAACTTACCAGCAACAAATTTACTGGGGATTGCAATGAATTTCTGTGAGCATATACTAGTGTACACCTCAGATTTCTGATGTTTAGAGTTATTAGAACGACACTTTGGATATAAATAATATATGCCATGTCATCGACGTATATAAAGGTTATATATACAGTCTCACTGTATAGTCAGAATATTTAATCTGGTTTTCTAATTTCAACCTAACATTTTCATTTTCTTAGTTAGTTTTAGTAGTTAGTTTAGTATCCTACGTTATTCATTTTGGTCTTCAATGTTTGTCTTCTTATCTCGGAAGTCATACCTGTTTTCCGGTCATAATAAGCTCTTGCCTCGAGATGGTTGAAACGCTGCTAATGTGGTGCTCAGTCGTAAGTATTCATTCATTCAAACAGTCTGAACTGAATGACTCTGAATTTTGTTTATGCGGAAGGGGACCTTAAAAAAACTTCTATATTGACCTATATCAACACAATCCGTTGCTATTACAAGTTTTGCTCACCAAGATGGTGGTTTCGTGTCGTTACTAATATACTACAATTGCATTATTATACACTAAGCACATCTGTCAACATATATACCAGGTCACCCTTTAGTTGCCAGGGTCTATGTTTCCATCATTCATACTCCGAGAAACGCCGGTCTTTAATTATTATTAAGTTAACGACTGAGTGATAGACTAAGTAAATCATGATATCATGTCATACCGACATTGTTGCTGTGAAATCTGCAGCCTCGTTTCTCTAGCGTTGTTTCTTTAACAAACTGGAATTCACATATTTACCCCATGCGATCAATGCCAAATATTCAAACCAATAATATACACTGTCACAAAGGCTAAAGCTATACAAGGAAACTTCTCTGACAAAGTGGGAAAACTCTGATGCTGGACCATTTGCTGGATGTTTTGTTATCTGGGATGAAAATTGAGCTGGTTGTATAGAAATTCTTCATCAGTGTATGAATCAGTCCGTGTTACTATGGCGACTGTTGGCAGAGTCAAAAGAAACTGAAACAACCGCTCGTCCTTGGATTTTGAACAGGAAATTCTTTAATATTATTGAGCAAGTTTACAACAAAGAAAAGGACGTGTGGATATTCTTAGTTGCCATGTTTGGGTCGAAATTACACTCTTTATGAGGAGAAAGTTTGCTTAATGTAAACGTTCTAACCCTCAAACCGAAATCAGTTCCTTTTCCCTCCATTGGTCAATACATCCAACAAAATGGCAGCAGCGTTTCTATATTCTCAACAAGGGGCACCCAGGCTGCGTTGTTTACATAACTGATTTTTCCAACAAAATTTACGCTTATTACGTGTGAAAAATATTCCTAAGGCGGTCCTCTTGATCTACACACGGGAAATTTTTTCAGTCATCCTAGGACACACTTCGTGTGACAATGAAGTGGACAGAAAATCGTTAAGTAGTACTTATGGATGAAAGATGCATGTTTTGAATACCAATCAAACAAAGAAAACTAGATTCTGACAAACGTCACTGGTTAAAATATGAAGAAATGGATTGGTATGTATGTACTCCCCATAGTGCAATTTTCTGTATGCTGTTTTCCGAACAAGAAAGTACAAGTGTTAAATTAGTAGAAATTAAACAATATATGGTTAACATAACTTTGACGCTCGGATATAAATGCATACAAACTTTACTATGATAATTCAAACTTTACTATGATGATACAAGCTTCTCTACGATATTAAAAACTTTATTATAATAGGGTTTTGCTCTGGCTGAATCGACCTCTAGTATGTTCTTATTTTACCTGAAAATGACTGAAAAGCCAAATCTTGTGGAAATACATGTACATCAAATAACGTATTTAACTTGCTGTTTCACATTTTAATATTTTAAAGCAAATGTATTTTGGTGATCGAAATCAAACTTTACTTCTAGACCAGTCTTAGACTAGTGTAATGTTATCAGCTTTCAGTCAACCGCGTTTTATATAACTGTAGAGACAATCTGTTATTCACACTTACTCTCTTCATAAAATATGTATACACTACGATGCTGTAGTTAAGGAAATAAAAGTTCGTTGCCTGACGTGTATTCGCTCTCAATGGCTTTTTCTGTTGGTGCCGACAAACTGTGGACGTAATCTAAACTCCCGGCACGATTATACAGCCAGGCATGTGGTCGTTTAACTCAGCTTATCTGGACATGTGTTCAGGCGACGGGCAAGCTAAACAATATATTAAGTTTCTTGCTCAAGAATTCGCTGCAATCATAACCCATGCATAACATTCTAGCTGAGAACAGTGTGACCCTTGGTACGAAGAACCAACCAAAAGGATCTCTGAGTAAAGGCAGATATTTCAGTAGTGGATTTCTAGCTCTTTGGGCGTGAAGACTTGCATATATAATAAAATGACCCTTAAATATGTACACATTTATGCACAGATCACATCATGGCATTTCCCAGAATATTCGCTATGTAAATATGACATATAATTTCCGAAGTGCGTAGAAACTGACATTGAAAGTTGTAGACACTTTCCAGTTGAAATTGACTGTGGGTTCAAATCGAAACACCCTGTAACGGTTGACTAAAGCAACCTTCTTCGTACGTGTTGTACATTCGACATCACTTACATTCGTGTGCTTTTAAAATACAGTAGTATCTTTTCAGAATGGTGACGTGGAAAATTGTGGTAAAAGCTAGTTCAGCATAATCAGTATCACATGAAAAAAAATTAATGGCCATACTTTGATTTCAAAGCTTGTTTTAAAAAACAATCTTGGCCCTGTACAGTTACTATGGTTATGGGGCCAGTTTTAATCTTAAACAGACCATACTAAAATTCATGCTTTTTTGCCCTCTGGAAAATAACATTAGCACATGTACAACGTTTAAATGATTGTGTAAAATAATATATTTACACATTTAACACGTGTTATTTTATTGTTTTAGTGGGACCTTCGTGGCTAAATTGGTCACCGCGCTAGCGCAGTGTAATGACCCACAAGCCTGCCACCAATACGGTCGCTGTGTGTTCAAATCCAACTCATGCTGGCTCCCTCTCCGGCCGTACGTAGGAAGGTCTGTCAGCAACCTGCGCAGGGTCGTGGGTTTCCTCCGGGCTCCTCCCACCATAATGCTGGCCGCCGTCGTATAATTCGTCGTCAAATATTCTTGAGCCCGGCGTAAAACACCAATCAGATAATCAGATATTGTCTTAGCAGCATAACAACATAGAATAATATTACCATAGTGTAAATGGCGTGGCCCATAACACCCCATTTACATCAGAATCTTGCCATTGTTAACATAGTGGTGTAAACAATAGCGCTGTTAAATATACGAGAAAATTCGAATAAGAAAATGTTACCACTTCATAGCCTAATGATTCAATATAAAGAGCTTATCTCCTTTAATTCCAGTTAGATATGTGAAAAGAAAAATCATAGGATATTCATGATGGTGCACACTTACCTTAAAAAGTCGTAATATGTTAGCCACCATGATTGATACGGGACTGGAAGCGGCCCCTATCACCCCAGCAACTGGCCTCAAGGGGGCAGATTTGGGGGGCTGTCCGTCTTGACACTGGAACTCCGTAAGATCAATTGAACTGAGCTGGGCTTTGATGAAATCCATAGACTGTTCAAGTGCGTATGTGTCATACGAGCAAGTGTCCAGTATGTGCACACCTATGGTCAGGTTAGGCAAAATGTTGTCGTTGTTGTTGATCATGTCGACAGCGTAAAGCATCGCCTCTAGACGCTGGATACCTTTCTCTTTCTTTATGTTTCCACAGCTGTCACCATGCTGTCCTTTTTCATGCATGGGGAATAATCCTCCAAATATCACGTCGCCTAGAATCTGTATTTTCTCCTCGCGGGTTGATTTAAAAAACCCGGAGTTGCCAGTGGGTACACACACCACTAGGGAAACTGACAAAATCAGGCAGAGCCACAGCGGTAAGTTGTCCCTGGAATGAGACATTTTTTCTCCATGCGTGGCAAGGGGAGATTCTGCCCAACTGTAGAGGAGGGAAGTTTATCATACGTTTAGATGCTCGGTAGTCGTACTAATGCTCCCCGCTTCACGATGAGAGGTCGATGGACACATTTTGTTCGGTTCGCACAGAAATATAGTAACGCTGTTAATTGACCAACATCAAAGCAGCTTGGACGCGAACAAGTATGCGCACTTTCCTAGCCAGGCCGAGCGTGGAGGGAGTGCGCGTTGAGCTATGGCAAGCCGGAATTGCTGCCTGCTCAATGAACGGTCGATTACAAACGGGATTTCACGCCCCGAGTCGCGCGGCTCCGATACACACCGGCGTGGAAGAATGAGTGACCCTGCGCGGGCGCCAGATAGAATTCGATAAGGACATCTTCCTTATAATGAGTCGCTCATATCTTATGACCTGCAACTCGAGCCTTGCCACGCCCCCTTTTTCACCACGTTACACTTTTTCTTGTTGACTCGATCCTCCAGACGAAGAGCGAGTGACAATTTCAGCTTACAGCTCATTTACATGCAACTGAAAATTTAGTTTATTTCACAATACTTTTTCTACATTCAGGCGTCATTGTAGGCTCATTAAAAATGTATAGTGTTGACAACCCAATGCTGTGAGATGGGAGAGTGCATTCGAATTTGAAGCATGCATTGTCGTAATAGGGCATTGTCGATCTCGCGTGTACACGTCTTCTCCTGGCCAACACGGCTGGGCAAAAAGTCATCAGTCTTCCTCATGAACTGAAAAAATGCCAGTGCTTTGAACGGTACCTTTCATCAGCATGGCTCTCTGAATAATTAAGGTCTGGGAAACGTGAGGCGAATGTTTGGCACGCCTGGACGGTATGTGGACGGCCTATCTCGGGCTGCGGCGATATGGCATTACCCAGGGTGCAAGGAGTTTGTTTCCCCTGTCAAAAGTCAAAAATGTTTACACATGGACAACAAACATGCGCTTGGTAAGTAAAAACGATGGCGAAATGTTGGCACTCTGCCTACGCGGGACATAACAGATGAGGTGAAGTAACCAGGAAAGACCATAGGTTTCAAGTCAGCAATGATGTTCCTTCAACCAATCAAATATGCCAATTTTAGGACGAGTTCCAGAATATGGTCGGAATGCTGGTGTTAACTCCTGTTAGCACTCCTGATAGACATTGTGGTATTCAACATTGTTTTCTTACCTCTCATGAGTAACCCATACTATATATTTTCAAAAGTTTGCGATAGCCCCATCAGTTTAATTTAGGTAACAAATGAAACCAAATCATATTTATAGAACATGCTGAAAGAACATTACCCTGGACTAAAATTGGATCATGACTTAAAATTTATCGACTTACTGTGTTTCTGCACCGTCACACTCAATGAACTGGTGAGACCTACACATACATGTGCATGTGCGCTGACTAATACAAAAGACGTGGCCTTTCTCTCACTTACATATTTACTGATATTTAAATAACAGATACATAAATTACACGTAGCCTTTCATTTTGTTCCCTCGCCACGCCATAACGGTCTGTTTGGAGACGTGTGATCAGACGAGCTACCTAATTGGTACTATAAGGGAAACCAAGTAATTCCACCAATTTCTAGACGCGGTAAGTAAGGTTTACAGATCTTGTAATTACACTAATCCATGCGTCTCACCAGATGGATTACAGTTCTTAAGAGATCAAAGACATCCGTCAAAAGGATCAAGCTTCGACAGTTCTCACGCTAGAACGTAAATTTGGAGGCATTTTGATTTATGACCAAACGATGACTATAATATTGTATATTACATCCTCGTTCTACCGAATGTCACTCGCGATACCACATGCATGGATTTGTTGAAATGCCGCCAAATATTACACCTTGTTTTACACGAAGATTGGTTGGCATGGACACCGTGACAGTTAACTTGACGATACAGGTAATTAAACAGAAAGCTAAATTAAAGAAAGATATGTTCATATTTTTTTGATCTAGGAAAGACAAGCAGACCACTTGACTTTGCATGTCGCACTGCATATTGCGAGATAAAAATGGTTTCTAAGATTTGCTTTAAGCTGTCGCCGGGCACGAAATCATAGGGTTATAACCTAAGACAATGTTAATATTTCTTTCAGGTAGGCTTTGCTGGTTGCTCAGCTACGTGAATTACATGTTTCAGAACTTGATTTTGCCATAAGTGTGGTGATCATAAAGTGCTTAATATTATGTATTCCATTTAAGGGATAAAGTTAATACATGCTCTTTTAGGGGGAACAGGCCGTTCAAAAACATCATATAAGATAGGTACATTTGACAAGGATTTGTTATCGTGTTTTCACATAGTAATACATGAAGTTGAAACGCATTCACAAAATGTATAATTTCGTATATATCCCCCTGGCTCTGTCATTAAACGGAAATCGCACACAGGCGTAATTAAGGAAGTGTAATTGACACCTTATACTAATGTTGCTACTAAACATTGCTCACACTCTATTTCCAGATGCATTTAGAAAAGTGCTTCGAGATATCAAATGAACCTTTACAGTGTGGGATGTAGGCTAGAGGGAAGATAAAAGTCGAAACCAAATCAGAAATACTTTCGATTGATGATAAAAATAGATCAATCAAACTTAATTAACTGGATTCCGTGACCATTTAATTTCGATCTGTATTTTACGGGCAATGTAAAACGACTGCTATGAACGTCATAAATTGGGACAGAATTATTGCTGACGCATTTGCCTTATTTATCCTTATTTGCAAATCTATGATGAGATAATTATTATTTTGCGGAAAATATTTTCGGAAACCGGGTGATGTTGACGCATTTGTATTTTTGTACTGCATCGGTCAGAGCAATAGGCTGTAAATGAACGATTTTGTCGCCTTGATGCCAGACGCTCCAGGGTTTGGTCAAACACATGTACGCGCTGGATGGGTGTCACGGCTGTTGTCTAGGACGTGACTGCAATGAGACAGCACCATAGACAAATTGACATTGGGTTCGCATATTTAAGGTGCCTTCATGATTTGATCTAAAACCGACAGAAGAGGTGAGCTAGCCTTAAAAACCACTCATAAACGATTGCCAAAGTAAAACCCATATCTATCTATCTATCTATCTATCTATCTATCTATATCGGTGGATTAAACCAAGCAATATCTATATATATATATATCTATGAAGAACAGTTGCAAGGAAATCACCAAATATCTCTCTACCATCACAAGAACACCAAACGCCACAACTGAGCTGGATTCTAGCTCGTGACCTTATTGGTAAAGACCCTGCGGTCTAAAGTCCATGTGAGCTACACCACAGAGCCAGCAGAGATATCTGGCCCTGGGAGACCCATGCTACATGGCTTAGTGCGAATTTTAACTGGTTCACTTATTATTTATCTTAGATTTCACTATAAGCCTTATTTTTCATCTTTTCATAAGGGTTTACACTTATTTTTTGTGTTCAAGTGAAATTTCCGGTGATAAGTCACAAATTTAGCTCGGCAAACACACCTGAAAACCGCTGTATTGCAGTCAGAAATACTAATCGACTTATGTATGCGATCCAGGGTCAGAAATAGTAAGATCAGTTTCCAAAACGACAAATAACATAAACCACCAAAAAAGTAAGACATATGCATGAAGTAAGGCGGGCATAATGTAGGCCTAAATCTTGAAGTTGGTTGAGTGAAATAGCAAAATATTAGCATCTGTATTATAAACTTTCAAACGATAATTTCAGCCTTACAAAGAAAAAGGTTATACGACATACTAACCTCACGCTTGATTAGCCTTCATCTCTTCTTTTATATACACTCATACCGTGTTCTGATACTATGTAAAAAGCGGATTTCACACAAGTGCGATTTTAACCTATTAGATAATCGATTTCGGTTAAGGCATTGTAACTAGCCTAATTTTAAACTCTCATGTACTTGAAGTTAGGTTTTGGAAATGAATCCGCAAATTGGACCCTTAGAAATGTTAAGCTGAACGAGAGTTCTGATGTACGTTGACGCTTTGAAGTCAAAAATCTATAAAATATTTATACAGAGGATGTAGAGCATTGGCAAAGATTACAATAGTATTGTTATAAGATGGAGGAATGTGGACATGCTCTCTTTATCTCTTAGAAATTTCTGGAACATAGACACGATCAATTTTTCTAGTCTCAGATAATACTAAGAAAGTCGTCCATAATTGTTTGGGGTGGATATGACGCTCTCTTTAATGTCCCACAACACCTGTTCAATTGCCTGGATGTCTTTCATTTACGAAGCAGTTTGAACGCTCCCAGAAGTGCACAATTTTGAACGTCGTGGACCTATTACCACACTACAAAAGGGTACACGTTTTCCGTAGGGGGCTACAAGGCAGACGAAATCAATTAATTGACAGGGAATATTGGAGAGAGTAAAATTTCTACTGGGAGTTGTGTTTCTATATAGTCAGTATACTGGTTGGGAGAAGCACTAGGCTCCCCTTCCTTATAACACCTGACAGCAAAAGCCAAAATGCAGATAACAGAAACTTGGGTGTAATATAAACTGGAAACTGAACTATAGATCACACAAATGCTACTAAATGCTACTAAATAAAACTTATTAACGCCACGATGGGCTTGACCGATTAGCATGCATTATTGTTTCAAATTAGCTCTCTGATTTACGTTAATGATTTCAAAAGGTCAGTGGAACAAAACTCGATAGAAGACTCAGTAAAATGTTTTAAAATACTTTACGGTATCGGTATCAAAGACTTCATTGATAAGATGAAGTAAACGTGATTTCATAATTGTACAATGAACTCCAGTTTAATATGATACGTTTACTTAATGATTAGAGTTATTATTTTTGCATAACATGTATAAAAAAACAGAAAAGGGTTCCATGATTTTGATGCGGAATGCAAAGGTTTTTTTTATTTCAAGCCAGCTATCTATCAAGCTGAACTACTGATTACCAAAGGGCCATACCCTCTTTGGCGTTTCTCTAAACAGTTTTTCATTTCTCGTTCAACACATAAAGAGCATCAAGATATTCACCATTCTCGAAAAAACACGAGCAGTGAAAGCCTTTTCAATGTCTTATATCTTAAAAAGATCGCCCTTACATACATGCCAGTCTGACCAGATTACTACGTCTGGCTTTGATGCCATACTACAGCGTGTTTATTGCAGTTCGTGAGCGGTTTGCCTCGTCTTCACTTAAGGCTGTAATTTTCAGTATTTAATAAATACCAGTCACTACACTAGTAATACAGATGAAAACCACTCATAAAATTGGTCCCATAAAATTTGTATCGGCCTGCCAGGCGGGAAATAATGAATCATATCTTAGACCCGTTAACATTAATTGTATCCCGTTTAATTTTAGCACCATGAGCGCCATGGCATAAAATTCACATTTACTATTTTATTAGATTTTGGTGGCCCTTACTGGGCTTTAGATGCAATAACCGATATGTATTCGATGACGCTTGCAAAGTGTGTATATATATATATATATATATATATATATCATCGAGACCTCTGATGATCCTAAAGCCTGTACAAAAACGATTCGGCCACCCCGGACACACAAACACAAACCAAGTAAATCATATTGATTCTATTAATAGATAAAATAGGGTCAGTGGACATTTTATTTTTAAAATACCGATGTACTGGTTATTAGTTTCATTTATTTTGTGTCATACTCGAGAACACTGCATTTATAGAATTGCAGTCCGTTTAAGGTGTCTACAGATCTCATTACAAACTTAGATTCAAACACATAAAAGTCTAGCGGGACAAACTAGGGCAATTTTTATGGCTTGAAACTTTAGGCGACTGCGTGCAATAAAAGTAAGCAAATAGCCCTCGGTTATAATTAATATTCATTTTTGTGTAGTTTTTGTTTTTTTCCATTGAGGCAGTAGGGATTCCACGTTAAGACTTGCAGTAGTTGCTGGTTCCGCGCATTAAGCACATCCTGATGCCTTTGTGTCTCCACGTCCATGATACGTACACATCCCGATACCGTGAGGCATGCACATTCTCATTCCAGCGTTCACAACCTGGTGCCGGGCAGAATCCACACTGACACCTTTCCACCATATCGTGGCGATTCTGATACAGTACAGCAAACAGGTCCCCATCGGTGTAACATACAAATATACTCATACTGATAAAAGTTCTGGCGCAGAAATCTGAGAAACTGAGAGTCTTTAATTGTACGAGTACAAGCATGTTTAAGCGACCATTTATATATGCGTTTCTTGTGCTATTTGGAAGTCGAAACTGAACCGGTCTGTAACGTTTCGGGGAATTTGAAAAAATAGTGTATTGATATTTTTAAGAGTAAGGAAATTATGGATTTAAAGGCAAACATTATGTCCAAACTCGTCATTTATTTATCTGATAAAGATAAAGGAGAAGTAAAGAAGTGTGTCTTGAAACAAAGGTATATATCGTCGTTTGTAGTTAAATACCTGTCTGCACATCTTACCATTGAGGTCTTAGGTAGATCTCAGCAGTATTTAAAACAAGAACACTGGTTGCTAAACCATTTTCTTGAGGTAATTAAAGCACCAACCATGGAGATGAAACGAGGTTACTCGACAGATCGTCACTAACGAAGCGAACACGACGTGATCTCTGAATACAACCTGGGATCCCCGTCTGTTCTAAGGGATACAATAAAGACGTTCATCACGAAGGCGACAGATGAAGGCTTGAGGACCCCTTGAGAGTCCGCCGAAGATGTCTGAGGACATTTGATGACAAGGTGACCCGGAGTTGAGGAGTGGTATCGACTGTTAGAGGTTGCGACGAGCAGAGTTAAAGAAGTACGGAAACACAGTCGTTAATCATTGATATTGTGTCATGGCCTTCCGTGGACCTAATCGCACTGTTCCGGTGCCATGCAGTGTTGAGCAGAACAGACACGTTTGGGTTCACAGAATATCCTGATATGAGTCTGCATTACGCATTAGTTATATCGGATGTAAAGGTTCGTGCATTGCGTTATTTCCCGGAACGTTCAATTTGAATCACGATTCATATGTTGATCTGAATGACGTTTTGCTGAACTATGGAGCGTTGGAAGCGTGTAACATAGATGTCAAGTAGTTCATGCTGTTCAACGATTAAGACAATTGTTGTAGCTCTAATGGGCATGTTTAGGCTTTGCATAGGTAGCAGATGATTAAAATTGCACAAAGTGTTACAAGTATGAAAGTAATACAGGTTTTCAGCTGTTTTCTTTCACTAGTCACTTATGAATCTAGTTGCTTCTATGGACGTAATGAGCTGTGACATTGTACATGTCTTTGTGGAAATTATAAATTCTGACATTACTGAATATAATGGGCTCTTTGGAAATGACGAAACCTGTTGCTGATTATTCTAAATGTAAATGCCTCTGTGAAAGTGATTAACCCCGTAAATGGTAATTTCTCAATTTAACCGCCTCTACTCAAATAACAACCTCTGACACAAGCCATTTCTGAATGTAATGGCTTGCATGGAAGTTAAGAAAATTGTATGGAAGCCTCTATACGTGAAGATGCCACTAATCTGAAAGGAAGAATACTAAACAAAGAGTTTTTTCGACTCTCAGACAGCGATGATCAAAAGAAACACGAAGACATTTAGATACGTTCTATACATATCACTCAATAATAAAATCTAAGCAGCACAACTTACACATAATATACAACAACAATACCATTCTCCCCACAGGAATAGGAAATTCCACTGTTTTTGCCCGGTTAAGAGAGCCAAGTTCTCGGTTTTAATACAAAATGACCTCAGGTCAATGTCACTTCGAGTGTAACTTGGGATGTAGAGCGGAATGGAGCCCAATTTGACAATGTCAAATGGCACATAAGCCTACAACACTCCGCTAACAAATATTCCAGAAAATCTTAACAAGCGGACCTATGAGTAGCCACTGCGTCTGCTTTGATTTATATTTTTTTGTACAGACAAGGGCATCGAAATTGCTAGATGGTGAGTTGAAAACATGTGTACAACACGGGCACGGCTTTCCAGAAAATAAACTCTATGTACAATGACACCAAATTAATGAACACAGAAGTCTCGCGAACATGCGACTGAATTAGAGTGCAGGATATGAAGAACACAGAGGTCATACCCTGGGTCGAACACCGGCATGCCCAGCACGGCAACAGAAAGAAAATAATAATGCAATGTATCAAATACGGGGTCACAACACTATGAAAGTGATTAGCCCTGTAAATGGCCATTTCGCAATTTAACCGCCCCTATGGAATTGACGAAAGCTGCCACGTATCTGTTCTGAATGTAATGATCCTGCTGAATATGACAGAACCCTATCACTGATCAGTCTGAATGTAATTGCTTCTATGAAAGTGATTAAGCCTGTAAGTGATCATTGCTCAATTTACCGCCTCTGTGGAAGTGACATTTCTGAATGCAGACGCCTTTCCGTTTACCGCCGATCGTTTTCAAATGCACAGGCTTTGGTGACCTTACCTTGGAACTTCTTGAATGCAAAGGCATAGATGGAAATTACCGACTCTGAAAATTGTCATTTTTTAATCCATAGACCTCGAAATAGGGACAACATCTTGATCATTTTATGTGATTATTGGACGGAAATATAACACCCCAACTTATATAATAATTGTCCTTCGATGACAAGCATTCGTCACTTACATCTGCGTGATTTAGTACATAATATGCTCTTTATGGTACATAAAGTGTGCTGAAATGAGATAGAATCATCAATCTACCAATGAACAAACGTCAAATATTATCGTTTTAAGAAAATGGAGTGGAAAACGGAGAAGGCTATTCAAACCTATGGACTACTATACATTATTATGGGAACACAAATTGCATATTATATCCAATGAGTGCATTTGGAATTCACATTAATGTGGAATCTAGGTGTCAAAACCGACAGTCGTTTACCAGGTGTCAAGCGAAATGGGAGTTCCGGGTAAATAATCTCAATTTAGTCGTCGAAACCAACATTCGCAAACCAGCAGAAAAAAACGACAAAAACACTACCTACCAAACAACTAAAAAAATATATAAATATAAAATTAGGACAGATTCATGCAAAGAGAAGCTGCCAACAGTTTTCAATGATGAGGAAGAGACGTAATGAATGTTCTAGGCGACTGGGACATCACAACATGGTTGGCAGGTAAAACGTAAACCAGTCTCTAATTGTCAATTATTGCATAATATGGCACTCAAACTACCACATTCTATAGGTATTCACTGAAAACTTTGGACTGCTCCTCTTTGCATGAATCCATCCTAACTTTCATTTTATGTATAGATTCTTTCAATTGGTGGTTTGTGACAAACTTTGTTTTAGAAACTGGTCTTGCCATTAGTGACCCGGTATACGAATGTCTGTTTAGACCCCTAGATCTGCTAACACATAGTTCCAAATCTGAGGTTTGGACAAACGAGCGTAAGGGAGATTACTCAACATTCAATCTGTACGTTGTAACAATATGAAATATGAACAGATATGGCTATCCCTTCAGAGAAGCTTTTCCTACCGTGATATGTTGTTTTAATCAAACAGCTGTTATCGCAACCTGCTGTACGTCCCTGCATTTTTTTTTTCCATTTTTACATAACCATGTCCTCAAAAATTAATCTTATTTCACACACATTGCACTTTAATTATGTTTTGTGATCAGAGAATCTGCCGAATAATGTCCTCTTTATTTTGCACTCATCCATCGGGTTGGCGATTAAGTGAAAGAGACAGCCGTTTTCATTGGCACACGCACTGCTCACTGGCATGCTGCTCGTTAAATAATGTATCGACAATATCAATTACGTGAGTGGTGCCAAAGAACGCGTCTTACTTCATGGCGGACGATGGCTAATAACTTCACATACAGTTGTAACATATAAGAGCTGAAGACTCCCTATCCTGCCAGACCCTTATCTTGGCGCTGGCTAACTGCAGGCTTCCCGCTCGGACTGCAATCACAGAATGCTGTATAATTATACCCGGCACAGGTTTACTTTCGCATGACATATTTTTACTTTCTGATGGGTTCATCTAAAATGAATAGACTTCAGTGGAGCAAACATTCCCCTTCGTTCGCTGTCGAGTGCGGAAGATAATTAGACTAGGTTAATTGAGATTCCAGAAGAACACAGGATATGTCGAGGGTTCGATAATACACTTGGGAATAGCACTACCTCGTCCGTTATCTATTGTGTCTGGAGAACCCGATTGCCTTGAAGTGAAAATTTGTATAAAACTGGCCACCGGGACTTGCTTTTAATTAAATGACTGGACATGTCCTAAACAGGAGAATATGAACCAACATTACACTGCCCGTGCTTAGTCTGTTATTATAGCTGCTGTTTAACAGGGTTTCCTTTGGAAATTGTCTCTGGTGAACTAATATGATATTTGGTTGAATATAGTAGGATTACATTTGAATATATTTTTTCAAACTATATAAAACAACACGAGAGAAACATTGGTGTAGAAAGGTCTTGTATTAAATCTAGGCGTCTAAACCGACATTCGTATACAAACCGTCAACAAAAATGGTCAATAATCGCAAGACCAGTTTCCAAAAACGACAAATAACACAAACCACCAAAGAACTAAGAAAATATATAAAACCTAAAAATTAGGATGACGAAAAGATGTTGTGACTGTTCTAAGCGGATGAATAAAATCAGGAACCAAATTGTGAACTATTTTAGTACATATCGTGTCGATAATCAATTGTGTGTCTCAGTTGTGCTCTGTTTGTAACTGTTCATATATCCAACGTGGCGATCACACCAAACACGATGGACATACGGTCCATGATCCCCCTAATTTCTATCACACCATTATGAACACACCTTTAAGGACGTCATTATTTTTTATTAAGCAAAATTAATGAACTAAGAAAATTCGGCATCGGTCCAAGAGGTATCGATTATAGTTTAGAAGAATATCCACAAAGCAATTATCCTGTAGTGAGGTCAGTCTATATATGTGGCTTTATATTGTTATAGAAACATTATCATCGCACTTTAATTAAAACTTGAAACGTTGAAAGGCCGACTTCATCCGTTTTCATGTTACACCTATAGAACTCGCCCTTCGACGGACATGTCCAGTTTGAAAAAATGAACAAAATTTCTTTGATGTCGTTTTAGATGTCCCAAAGAGAATCTATCGCCAACGAACCATTTCCTATTCCTTCAGATCAAATGCATTAAAGGAGAAAATTTCTGTGGCTAATTTGAGATTGGTGTAATTATTCAGGTCACCAAGAAAACGCTTCATGAACTACTATTCCCTTCATCCTACCTCTTCTTCGTATACCTTATGTAAAAGCATCGTCTTTCACTAGAAGCTTATTGATTAAAAAAATTTTTTGTAGGAAAAAAAATCATTTAAAACATTGCAGGTCCGTCAGCTTTTAAACTTTACGTGCCCGTTGTCATCACACGCGGAACTGTGTCTAGGCAAGACACCCCCGGTGTTGTTTTTTAATGCCTTAGATGTATCCTTCAGACGAGTGGAGTTAAAGATGCTATAAAATTACCCTGTCGTATCAGAACTACTGTTTGAAAGGGGGGCAAACATTGCTGCAAGTCATAAACGGAAAAAAATACTTCTCAACTCCAGACATTGTTGAAGTCTTTTCATCTTTCGGTAGTTTTATGATGTGAGTGTTGTAGTTGACATTTCTTCTGAAAATCTCCACTGGTGTGTCGCCTCTTACTTTGGCAAGATACTAAATCATACTGAATTTTCTCTGAGAGGGAAAGAGTTAGGAAATTAGCTTCGTTTATCATGTGGCCCAAAGGATCGGCTTCTAGCTTCACTAAAGATTAATGCCACAGCTCCTAAAATATCTAAATTGTTCAAATTCACGTTGGGTCACAATCTTTACCATCCCTGTCTACCGCGTTGTTCCCATTACTATCTATGACACATAACTTTAAGTCTCTAGGAAGTTGAGGCTATACGCAATATTTCTAAATTGTCTAAATAGTAAATAAACAAGAATACAACTATCAGGACGAGTGTTACAACCTACACCTTGTATGTAATAAGATGCGATTAAACCTTGCTGTAATATTGCATTTCATATATCTATTGCTCGCGTTGTTAAAAGACGATAGTTAGAATAGATAGAAAGAATGATTACGGTAATATATCTTAATTAGCATATAATACACTTCAAACTGTGTAGAATATTTAGAGCACTTTGAGATACTTTTCTGTCAGCGAAATATATCTGGCCGTCCTCTATACATTATCCACAAAGATGTATGGTAAGAAGATCAGCGTCTCTGGTTTCTTCGATCAAATTACACATGTCTTAATCATCAAACCCGACTGGCGTTTAGCAAGCACGGACTTATCTCACTAAGTATTTGATACAGACACACATACCAGACCCTAAAGCTGAGAACTGTGTCATTATTTCCAATTTGGCTCTCAGAAGTACATATCTGTAGTCATACTTTCATTCACTAACCTGGAACTCGATCTTTTTAAATGTGATGTTATCAACCTTTCAAAGCTTTTTCGCTACAAAAAACTCCGTAATTCTGTATTCACACCATCTAGTTATTCATAAATAATGAATATTATAACGTCATAATTAACACGAGGGTTAGCTGAACTTTCCTGAAAGGCATTTTTGAACCGTGTCAGCTGAAGGGAACAACTCGTGAATCGTTTGGTTTGAAACCAAAACAGATAATCAAAGTTAAAAGGGCGTTGAACAACGTCTTAGGGATTATGGAAGTGATAGCCACAAGCAACTATTATGAAAAATCTATTATGAAAAATGATGATTATCATTTCCATATGATTAACGTCAAGACTCCCAAACACTTTATCCATAGCTATACTAATTTTGGATAGAGAAGCACAATTAGGTGATTTGAAAGTGATCGTTACGTACTTCAGACGCTGTTTGAGGAGGAGCATTCATTTTGGTTACATTTGTGTTAACTGACACAGCATGATATTTATGTTTCATGGATAATGAAGTCACACGAAAATTGTTTGTGTGGAGCGTACGGATGCGACAGTGTGAGGAGAGAATAATCCATAGCAACGAGTTCCACAATAGTAAATTTGGTGATTCAGAGCTGTAAAAGTGAAAGCTAAGCTGAGGAAACGACCAATCGATCTCAGAGCTAACCAGAATCACTTCATTTAATATAAAAGACTACAGCGTAGAGAGTAAAACCAGAGCCACGATGACAGTGTGATAGTTACCAAGTGTCACACGTTCCCGGAGAAAGTCGATATATCTTGTCAGTTTATCTCAGTTAGGATTTTATTCTAACTGTTAATCCAAATGCTTAAATAGTAGCACCTTGGCAACTTACCACATAACTTCAACAGAAATGGGAAAGAATGCAATGATTTTGGTAATTTAAATTTAATAGACGTCACTGGTCTAGAAGTCTCACATACATATATATATATACATATATATATATATATACACTTTTATTTGTTTGGGTGAAGAATAAAATAGACATGGCTGTTTCTCCAAGACATTTAGTCACAGGATGCACAGTGCATCAGAAAGACAATATGAAAAAGGCACAGGCTCTTATGCATTTGTTATACTTAAGGTGATAAAAAACACGGAAAACTGAAAAAGAAAAAATTGTATCTGAAGATGACAGCTTGGTATTTGTCATATTCTGAGTTTGTATATTTTTATGTATATTTGGCGCCTGCAGTGATGGGATGAAATACTGCCTAATACAGAAAGGCTCGCAATGCTATTAGTTCTTCAAACAGAAAATGGCTGAAGAACTTGGCTCTGGCCTAAAATTATAGCCATTATTATTAGCCCGAATATTAAACCTAAAATAAGCAAAACAAAAAAACGTGCATGGTTTTACTTCTGGTTGCTCAGTACAAGACTTGCCAGCTGTATTTCTTACCGAATTGCCAACATTTCGCACTGGGTAAGGCTATGGAAAAATTACATAATTCAGAAGGAACATCAGCGTATTTATACCCTAACGTTGTGAACCAGTTTGAATGCTCATTAAATTCTTCCACAGATTTTATATAGCAAACATGTCTGATATATGTTACATATCGTTAGTGATCAAATAAAAAAAAGAGAGCACACCATATTCTCTGGGATTTACTGAAAAATCATGTAATTAACCTGTTAAACATTAAAAGAGGGGAAAAAACAAATGAGCGGTTTCATGGCCTCGTTTCCGACTGCTAACTATCTATCTAATCTTTTGTGTGTCGAGACTTCAATGTTGTTTTGTTGTCCTTCCCTTTAAAGAGCACAGTATACGGGGGATAATTACTTACTATAAAACACAGAAAGCCTCTGTGCATTACAATCAGGCCTCCTTTTTTTCAGAAATAAAAGCTGCAAGCGGTTGAAATCGTCAGATTTGTTCGTCCTTACCGCTACCGTCCTTGTCCGTCTTAAAGCTGAAAAGGGCTAGATCATCAACACAGGGAAGCTTTGTTCTGAAGATCGAAGTATTATTAATCTCCCCTACTGCACAACGAGAGACATAATATGTGAAGAACTGGAATTGATATCGATCTCACAGATCACGTATCGGAGGCCCAAGCCGCCTGAATGTGTTTTCTAGAAAATCAGTAGTAAATTGCCTTAACCGTAGGGAAGGTCGGCTGATAATAAAAAAAAGCACAACATTTCCATATGGAACTTGATGTACTTTGCATATCGGGTATTCTACATTGTATTTTCTCCCGGATGCATTCGGTTTAGTGTCAGATTCGCTGGCAATTGCCCCAAAGACACATTAGATACATCGATATGGTCACGTACACGATCTAGTCAATAGAGATAATACAGATAATCAGTGTAGAAATATCTGTATCATGACACATGACAACATCCAAGTCATATTAATTAAAATATTAATTCTTCTATACACTAATTGCACTTCAGCAAAATAATCTCCGCTTAAACTGGAAAAATTATTTGAAGATTTTAATCTAATAAAAATTAATCATGGCATACTTTTATGTACCAGGAACATTATCCAAAGGGTAACGGGCTACATTCTGTCTATGTCTTAACCTATACTGTTAATATTTCTTAGCCATTGAATCGTGGCCGTCATAGGAACATCCGACGATCAGTTGTTTGTCAGGTGCCTGTCGAAAGCCGATGGTTCTCTCCGGGTTAAACACTTTACTCATTCCACAATCCTCACTTATGCCGTATGAGTTAGGGCACGGTGGTAAACACAAATCATATAAATAAATAAACGTTGTATCATCTCACGCATCTATTCTACAGCAGTCTTCTAACGCTGGCATATATCTTGCAACATTCCTCCATAGCACCGTGTAATATACATGGCATAGGCATTTCACTGATTAGTTATTTCCTCTCGAAATAATGAGCATGCTTAATGCAATAGTTTAAAAAATTGTCATACTAAGTTAGTAAAGTGTGTTCATTATGAAGAAAATGTCAAGTGGCTGTACTTTACATGTTATCCGCACGATAGGCTATCAAAATGACACGTCTTTTTGTTTGGCCTATTTCGCTTTGCATTAAATATTGTGTACAACATGGATGATCATGCGCATCACCCAGTCACATTGTAGGATATACGGGGACAGATCTACCACGTCATTCGACAGGGACAGATATATAGTGTGAAATGGATAGCAATTATAGACTGACAGGTACCCTAATATCATTATCCATAACCCGCAGCCGGAGACACCTCAACTGTGATCAGAACGCAGCTATCAAGTTACAGTGCACCTCAGTGTGAGAAGACGTCAGGATATGAAAGTACTTGACAGTTTCTGTTCATATGACTGACGTGCCCATTAAACAAAGGCGTACCACAGATCCTTGCTCTACGATTTAAAAAAAGGACACCTTGCGACCACCACTGACAGGTGTCCCTGGCTTTTGGTATGGACGCATTCAGTCAACATTTGAACGTGCTTGACAATTTGGTCCGCGAGATTCATGTGCTATGCTGACAATCGGACCTAAATCCAAAAAGAAAATTCTCTTCAGTCTTGCTCTCCGTGTTAATTCCATGTTATTGTATGAACCAGTAAGGCTTCGGTATTTACTGATTCCAATCCCTGTTATCAGAATGGAAAACAAAACGATATGAAGAGAAGCTGATTTTTGTTTCATCTTGAGCAAAGATAATAGCGTGGGTCCAAGTCTTGCTCACGCTCCCCATAAGGGTTCCCCACGTCCAACCTGAACATATGGCTTTGACCCGTCCCATCAAATACTACAGCCAGTAATGTGTGTGTGTGTGTGTGTGTGTGTGTGTGTTGGGAGGGGGGGGGGGTCGAGTACTTTACACAGCATGTCCAGGACTAGAAAATGCTGTAAAGCGAACTCATTAGGAGTTTATTGTGACAGTAAAGGTTAAATAAAAGCGATTAAAAGATGCAAGAATCGGAAATCAGTAGAGGGCCTGTTGGAGGGAGTAGATGAAGGGCTTGTTTCGATTGAACACCCGCAGAACGTTTCCAGCTTAAGGCAGGATGCCCCAAGATTGATCACGGGCCTCTCCCTGCAGACGTATGCCGTTCGAGGTTAAATCACTATTGATTACATATGATGGGTAGCGGATTAGCCCAGCCCCTGCTCTATAAACCTCGCTAACGTCAGACCCCTCGAGGTCCACTTCGGGGAGATCGATCCGATCCAGGAGAACATCCGAGACAAATGGCTATTTTTGAAAACCTTCGATCTGAAAATAAAAGTCTCGAGACATTTCCTTCCTGATTATTTAATGTCACTTTTCGTGACGTCACATAGCTGACCCCTTATAGACCCGCCAGTTCAAATTAAATTAATTCACCCCCATGGCTTATGCGACGTAAACCGTTAGGACCTTCTTAAAACATGATGAGGAGAAATGATGTTCACTTCGTAATATTACAGAACCTTCATTCCAAAGCGATCTGTCTTTTAAAATCTCGAATTCTCTTTCATTGCAGATGACATAGGTCAATACATCGGCCAGCCCCAGATTTTGAGTGAACCCCTTCACCAAAGACGTCTTTCATGGAATCAATAACTACTGCAAACCATGGTAATTATTTTCCAAGCCATTTATTACATACAAGTCAAGTCTTTTTCTGACTCAGCTTGGAGGTTTTATATCATCGCATAACATAATAACGGTGTGCCGACATGTTAAGGTGAGATACAATGCTGCGGATTTTTCTTCAAAGTCAAATGAGTAGGCTTTTTGCCCCTGGAAAACTCGCAAACACATGTATGTCCCAATCAGTTGTATAAAAATGTACAGAGGATGTGCTGAAGAGCCCTTTTGGATGCCATCTATTCGGGCGTTGAACCTTGTATTTCACAAGGTAGACTCAAATTATAATTCACGTTTAACACTTTCACTGCGAAATACGACTAAATCTTTTGGAACATTAAAGAATGCTAAATCTTTATACACATATATTAAACACAGTTCTGATTATGTAACATTGTAGCGAATCACATCTAACTTCATATAACGTCATACTGTCTGGACTATGTGCATGAGCAACTATGTTTACCCAAGAAAATCCATAACCTTGACAGAAATATCCACATAAAATGACGGGCGGATCTTTTTCTTCCGCTTTCTTTTCATGCATAGTTCCTTACACGCAAAGTTACTATGACTTCCTGTATATGAAGTAGCCGTAGTAGAGAAGTGATGTATGAAATATCCGAACTCTAGAATTTTAATGACTCTGTCTCAGTTTTTTATGATTGATAGCATTGATGGCAGTGTTTATTATGATTGATGGAATGAGTCAGTGTCTTAATTCCATCCATTTTAAAATGCAATAAGACACATAAAGGACTTTAGTGTTAAAATACGTATATATACCTCCTTTGGCTCTATTCGGCCTCTGATTGTTGTGTCCTAGAGTGTAGTTTACACTTAAACAACTGGTTTATATGACAATAACATTTTGTATTTATTTTCATTTTACTTATAATTTGTGATATTACAATCTTTGCGACACAATTTATGAAAGTTATCATTCCGGAAAGAGGTTCGACGAGAAACCCCTTAAAGGGAAAGACCTCGTAAAAATGAACCCTTGGTAAGTGAAAAAACCATTGAAAACTGTATCTGAAAATACTTTCACTGATTTTTTAAAGATTTTTTTCACCAAAATAAACGCAATCAAATGTTTTGATTGTGTGATGGATTTTATGGACAATATTGACACTGTGGTTCAACAGTGACGTCACGCCCACTTTTCTAGCTCTAAAGCAGAAAATTAATGTCATATCAGCATTTTCACACACAGGCAAACATTACAGAGACATTCTTCACAAGATTCAGAGCTAAATATAAAGGTGTACACAAAGTTATGTGACGGCACTGGTGAACTATATTGTCAATATGGTCCATAAAACCCACCATCCAATCAAAACATTTGATTGCGTTTATTTTGGTGAAAAAAGCTTTTAAAATCAGTGAAGCTATTTTCACACACAGTTTTTAGCGGTTTTTCCACTCACCATAAGTTCATGTTTACGAGATCTTTCCTTTTAAAGCTTTCAAATAGTTTTCTTTTCGCAAAGGTATTTTTCCAGTGTCCAGACCTGCCACGTGGTTCGTTTACACTGTAGATCGATGGTGAGAAGAAAGGGCACTCGACTGTCCCAAATCTGGGCTAAATCCTCATTGATTTATTTGAGAGCGTTTACAGGCCAGTTCTAGTTTGGTCGATGTGTTATCATCAGAATATTCCAATACCTTTGCAAAGATGACCGAGGATTACGAGAAAGACGACACTTTAAGTCCATAGATTTCTGTAAAAACCTACTTTTAACACACAATTTCTGGATAAAACATCGTATATTGTATAAGTTTAAACAGTTTTAAAAGTGTAAAACCTTCCCAAGCATTATACTTTTTAGTACACTACAGGTGTAATTTCCAAAAGTTCATAGAATGAGAAACTGATAAATTGTGCAACTGAGGGATGTTACAAAGTTTTGGTATAACTTTACCTGCACGTCAACTTAGCCAGAAACCGTGATTAAATGGTTACTAGGTCATTCTATGGTGGTTTTTGCTCCCCTTTTCAAGGGCAAATCATTACACATGTTCAATTTATCTGCATGTGACGTGAAAAGATCTCGCTTTTCGACGGCGCAAACATCTTTAGTATGACCAGGTCATGTTAGTCGCGCCCGGTTTTAGAATTTCCAAGTTTACACTGGTGTTTTTGGCTCACGGTAAGGGATAAACGATAACAGAAGAGGTTTAATCACTGACAAGGAGAACGAGGTTGAAAGATGCAACGAAATTAACTCCGTTTGTATTCACTGTCCCGTAAAGCATGAAAGATATCAAGTGGATTTAGCCCGGCTAATTTCCATAAGCTGAGAGCTAAAAGTATTCTCTAAATATAGAAAGGCTCCGTGGGTTTGGAATTATTGTAACCGTCAGCGGTTGAATAGACTGAATAAATAGGTAAATCTATCCATGGTCTCATCTTTTGTATTACCTTTTCGATTTATAGGGTAAACAAAGTGTAAAACAGCATTCACTACAGCCTGGAATCTTTATTCCTTTTACTTAGTCCATGCTTATTTTATGTCATTTGGAGACGCGTTTTGACGTCATTAGGGAGATGCGGAGAGTAAAAAGTGATAAGTGCAAGTCAGAATAGTTTAAAAGAATCATTTCGAAAACAATGCTTTACAACATTTCACAATAACATAACAAATAAATATCACATCAGATTTTGTTAGTAATTCTATATTAGCAACCTATTTGTAGGCATACATTAATGCCGTACTTTATCGTTTGGCATTTCAATGTTTTATTAAAGAGGCAATTCTTTGTGCTGCAGATGAACCTTTTGTGTCTCCCGTTTTGTATGGCTGCAATAATGCTAAAATCACTTCATTCCCACTGATCCAAAATGTTTAACAGATAAACAGTTCAAATTTCATATCTATTGCGAACCTAATTTTATTTTTCCATATACTTTCTTAGTTCTTTGATGGTTTGTGCTATTTGTCGTTTTGGAAACTTGTCTCGCGATTATTGACCCGGACGGCTGGTTGGTTGACGGCTGCTATACGGATGTCGGTTTCGGCGCTAAGATCACAAACATACGGATTTTACACACCATTACTTGATGATGTCTCACGAGTTCTACATTTCAGAAGCTGATGAGCATGGCTTTATTGTTTTCCAATACATGCCATCCACCTATTAAATTGTTGTTTAAATAACTAAATGACCAAGTATACATGAACTGTTTCATTGGCTACTCTTCATGTGTTTTTTACCACTATATTTTGCATGGTCTCACTACAGGTGTTCCCGGGTCATGTGAAGTGGTAAATGGTAATTCACAGATCACGAGGACGTAAGGATAACAACTATTGACCAGGACCCGGTTTCTTGAAGCATACTTTGACAAGACAAATTTGACAAGCGCAAAGGCATTTCATATCGGATATATATATAATCAGATTATATATTCCAGATCACCCCTACTGAAATAATTACTTCAATAAAAGATATAATTGCAAGCCTTCAAGCAGACTGGAAATGTTCTTAGACATAGGGAAACCATGGTGTTTTGGTTTGTTTTTCCCAAAACAAAATACAGCCGACAAGAAATGTTGTTATCAAGGTTGAATCAAATGGGTCATAACATATATGAAACCGCGTTAATTGAGCTCTAGCTTTTACATTGCTATTAGCGCATTAATTTCCAACGACTGTAGTTTAATGATCATGATTAGTCGTACTATGGACTTGTTAACGTTAACTGAAGTCTGGTTTTATTGAATCCATTTTTAAGAGGAAAATGTTACATACCAATGTGCATTTAGAAGACTGACAAAAGGCAGCTGGTTGTAGTGATTCTTGCAGTAAAAGCAGACTAAAGCTAACACTGCTTTTTTACACCAATGCAGAAAACAGTGTTTCAGCCCATCATTAAGTTGGGGAACTGAAGTTTCCTGCATATCTAGTTTCTATACATATTTAGCGTCATACAAAAAACCTGTACCTTGTGTACCTTGACATCGAAACCGACATTCGTATACCAGCCATCAACGAAAACGGGTGTTTCGAGTCAACAATCGCAAGACCATGCAATTTCCAAGAACGACCATTAACACAAACCACCAAAGAACTGAGAAAAAATATAAAATGTATAAACTATGCCGGATTCATGAAGAGAAGCAGTCAACATTTTTCAGTGATGACGAAAGGACGTAATGAATGTTCTAAGCGGAAAGAATAAAATCAATTTCCAAAACGTGTACCATTTTAGTATATATGGTGTTGGTAATCAATTATGTATGTCTGTTGAGTTTTGATTGCATTTGTTCATACATCCAATTTGGCAATTTTGTGAACTTCTGAGTTGCACATATATGAAGGGAGTAATTTTTGACAATACTAAAGCTGTGTAAACACCCATGGCCTAATAAACTTCCGCAATGTAATAATAATTACATTATAGGTAGCAATTTGTGTGAACAGAATCATGTATAGCAGTTACCAACTGCAGAGAATTTTCTGATAGGCTCTTATGGGATAATCGTAGGCCGGGTGATGACAGCTCAGTGATCAAAGAGGTTAGTCCATGAAGTTGATCGTGAACTCCTCAAGAGAGAGATGTCGAGGTGTGATCGTGTTGAGTGGCCGCTCAGTCGAATGGAGAGATCAACAGCGCAAGTTAACCAGTGAATTACATCCGCACAAAATAAGGGAGATAATTTTCATTAGCTCCGACATGGACCTGCAGGAACTAAACCAGATAGCATTTCTTCCTCGACGACAAAGATTGTCAAGCGTTTTGTTCCAAACACGCCAGTTTATCAATTCTGACAGGTTTCCGCCAGAGTGTACCGAAGTATTTTTTAATTGTCTTGTAAAGAATTTTGTTGCAATTTATTTCTTAGAGCGCCAGTCAGTTATGCCTTTCTTGTGAAGTTATAATTTTAATTCATTTTATTACCCATAGTCTAGTGTGGAATTAATATAAAGCATTGTATCTCTGCCAAACCCTTATTCCTTATATTACTAGCATGACATTGTAAAAAGAAATGAAAATCCTCAATACGTAGTCCAGTGCAATATAGCCATACAGATGTAAAATTAAACCTTGTACACATGCAATAATTGCAAGGATAAACTTTTAACCCCCGCCCTAACCCACCCCATATCATGCCACCTAACTGAATTACATCATCACATTCAGTTTAACACGGACTGGTACAAATCCGGCGCAGGATTGACTCACATGGCTGATTTTTCATTTTCTCTACACTCCTGTCTGATTTTGAGACTAAGACAAATGTTACCACAGGGGCTAAACGCCATGGATACCGAGAGGCTTTATACACCAGAGCGGCGGATAAGTGATCAAGTTTTCTTTGATAAAGCAGACGGTATTCGAGTTGAGATATAATTAAACCCAATCATAACAATCCCATGAAACTAGCTATTTTTAATATTTTGCAATGACCTTGTTTGCAAGACGCTAGCCTTTTAACATGGCATGCTCAGTTTCAGTGATCTAGTCCTACGTGTTTGTTTAGAGAGAAGAGTTAGTATGAATTACTGTGTACTTTAATAGCATGATCGAAATTTCCGCCTCCTCCGTGGAGCGCTACCGATTGTATTTTTTCCATTTACACGATCACAAGTAACACGTGATCTTAAAAGTCGCCAGCTATGGAATGAACAAGGAGCCTAACTTGCTGTCGCTATTTCTAAATACTGACCTACTACTTCGGATAATCCATTTGTAAAGTTTTTTAATAGAGGACTATTATAAGTCATACTGAGAAGATAGTATTTTCTGTTTAAACGCCTGTTGCATGTTTCGATCAATGCGATACTGTGTGGATAAAAACAACCCCTCTGGTTTAACAGTGGGTCCTCCATTAGAAGCGATGACCGCCGCACAGACAACGAACAGAGCGCTGATTTGCATCAAAATGTCAGATCGCTGACTATAATGGCTAACCGGATGGAGATGTATCTGATGAACCAACAAACTCCACTTTTATTCCATGCAATAGCTCAGGGGTAGTTTTTTCACCAGGGTTTTATAGACGAAAATTCTCAAATATCTGTCACGAATAATGGGCGAAGTGTAGGCTGCAAAAACAAAAGAGTGGATCTTTCCGTCGTTTTAATATCATGTCCCGCTACGTTTATAAATGACAAACCACCAGGTCCCCGGAGAGACTCTACGACATTTCTATTACAATTTTGGGCCGGAAGGAGAAAATTGATGAATTAGTTCATCCCTTAGAGCCTTCAATTTTAAACATATCTCAGGGAATGGACCCCTTAAATCGTAATCGACATGAGAAGAATGTGATACAATTCTCCTGGGGATTACTATCACTCGAATCATCATAGGCATTGCACTGGAAATGCTGGGTAATAAAGGGTATCTTGGGAACCCTCTTAACTGAGCTCTCAATGGAACCCATTTGAATTTCGCCTTCAATCTTTAAAATGACACAAATGAAAGTATTAAACTTTTAACTGTGTGCCACGTTTACAGAAAGCTTGATAACTACGTTATTGTTTCGTCTGCGACAACTGTGTGGCGTTATTTACCAGTTTTGGTAAAAAAAACCCTGTAAATCACTAGAACGGATAGGTCATGACAAGTTTGGTTATACATCCAATGGAATAGTACCTCCTGAAGGCAACTTTGATCGATTATTACTATCAAACAGTCAAATTTTCATTTACATATGTAAACAATGTTATGCTGTGTATTTCCTGTCATGCCGACATTACGCCAAGAGGGATAATTTTGATTTTGATATTATTAGCTGCACGGTTACTGAGTGAAAGGATACGAAACTTTATGGGATCTGTAAGTCTCATATTGGGCGAGGCTTATTAACCCCATATAGTTTCGTATCCTTTCACTCGATGACCATGTAACGAATTTAATCCGCAGAAGACTAAAAACTACACTGAAATTGGTTTCTTGAATAAGAAAAGAGGCTTCAACGGTAACGCCCTTTCGCGTTAAGGAGCTTTGAATTACCAAGCAGTGATCTGGGAATTATGACGTCATTACATTATTGACAATGTTCATTCAACATTTTTTTGTGACGTTGTGTCGTTGGTGTCATTGTTGTGTCGCATTGTAACTGTTATGTCATGGCGTTCTCCCTACTGTTGTATCATCAGACGCATACAGCATCTGCTGCAGGGTATATGGTCATACGCGTCGGTAACGTGAGCGTTACTATCCAATCAAAAGCAAAGGATTTTGTCTGAGGCATGATAATGTGAATTATCCCCGCTTGAATAGCAATATAACGAAGGGCATGCGTATCTTGTCTTGGATGGCATGTTAGATCATGTGTGCTATGATGATTTCAATTATTTTCAATTATTACTACAAAAGCTAGCGTGTCGAGGATATTCCATCAGTTTCACGCTTAAGTTTCTAAAAAATTTACTATGAGTACACCTTTCTGGACAGAATCATTAAGGCATCATAGGTGTGTCGAATTCTGGTGAACCGGGGCTGAGGTCGTTTGTTCATCGAGTTGACTATGGTCGCCAAGTTGGATATATGTTTCATTGACGACGATGTATAAACCAATAAGGTACACCATTTGGATACTGATCTGCATGGAACATTTATTGCTGTTGTTTTGCTCTTTGCATCAACCCGTCCTAATTTTATATACTTTTAGTTCTTTGGTGTTTTATGTTAATTGCCGTTTGGTTTTGCTTTCAAACTGGTTTTGCCATTGAACACCCATTTCGGTTGACGAATCGTACACGTTTGTACGCATAAATTTACAGTGGAAACGTTACAACGTTGAAGTGACATAGTATCATATGGTGATGATGTCACTGGGGCCACTACACTCAGAGCTAACATGCTAAGTTTAGGCAACAATCCAGTATTGTATCAGGAATAGTCACGCGGGCATGCTATAATTTACGACTGCTCTCACAATACTTGGATAGCCTAATGTAACTTGTCTTTTTTATACTTTCGGGCTTTTCGTGAATTATTGGTCTAAAATAAAGTCACAGCCTGATCGATCTTCAGCAAGATGGTATGTCAAGTCGGAATATGGATTCACAGTGTGTTACCGACACACGCCGAGGGAAATATATTAGAGAGGGTCGATTGCACGTCATGCATCAACGAGAAAGGTCATGAGAATGTGTGGTGACGTCATAGGTTTACGTAAACCTGTCTCACATATCGAACATTGTATCCAATTTTCCATCTATCTCTGTTTTGGCCTCAAGACTGGTCAGTAAAACTTGAAAACTGTTAGTATGTTGAGCCTCTTAGTAGTGATAGTGTATCCCATGGGATCAACTCTCCGCTAAACCAGGCGCTGCTTCTGAAAGGGTTATTACAGTCTAATTTGCCTTTTGGCAACTTCTTCACTATCGAAGCTGCTCTGGTGCTACTCCCTGTGTTTTAGTATTTTATATTTTATCCCCGCATAAATCGATGTTCTGCTGGTGAAGTAAGCATCCCCGAGGCCTAGTCAGTTTGCGTTGTTTCCATCCATTTACTCATTAAATTAAACACCACCGTATTTAGAGTAATAAGGGAGCTTCGAGTTCGAACTCTTTAGTCGCAGAAGGTAAAAAGAGTTCACACGGTACGGTAGGGCTTTTCGTAGCTTTAGCAATAAAAGAGATCGAACTCTAAACTCCCCTATTGTTGACAAATACCATGTAGTCCTATGGATTTATGTTTACACATGTGTAAATATATCTTGGACGAATGATATGAATATCTCTGCATTTTTAAAACCCAATTCTGCTTAAGCCATGTTGTTAGAGAGCGTGTACCTGCTAGCATTTATGCAGTTACAGGAACAGGTGGAATAAAACCTGAATTGTAGCAAATTCACCCTACTTCATCGGTAACGTGTGACCGCCTCTCGTCGCTGCTCTGGTTTTACTGTCTAAGCTGTTGTCTTTTATTAAACTGTAGATCTGAAGTCATCCCTGTTTCTCAAAGCGAGAATACACAATCTCGACAGGTCGTACATTTTGAGCCCATTATTCGGTCCTGTACCAAGTTGTTCCAAAGAAAACATGCGAAAATTATGGCCAACTGAAGCCGAAATGTGCGCGACGCAGAACATTAGGCATTTTGAATAATCCCGACTGGTCAAGTATTTGAACCCGTTACCGCCTTTCGTCAACTCTTATTTTGTTCTTTTTATGCCAACGCGTGTATATTTAATGTCTTTTGTATTAAAGAATTCCATTTTCTAAATCGTTGATAACGTTGCAGAAGATACAGCTGTGACAGATCTGAGAGGGGAAAAGTGTAAAAGTTGGCATATGGTGAAAACTGGCCTTTTTCGACAGTTTACCGCAGTTTTAGTTTTATTCTAACAGTTCATGTAAATGCTTTAAAGCCTAGTTTGAGAAGAATTACATAGAGTGTACCGATGTTAACTGCAATTTATTAGATGTCACTGGTCTAGAATTACTGAGCAAGCTGTGATGTCATCAAATTAAATGTAAAATCACTTGAAAATAATGCAAACGGGTCCTTCTTGGAGGAGATTAGCTATTCTCAGAGTCCATAAAATGATATTGTGGTGTTATTGGTTTTAAATGTGTTAAATCAAGGCAATGTATACCGTTATCTCAGTTCAGCATTGAGCAATTAATGGGAATCCCACATTTAAGATCCCTAACAAGACGCCCGTAAACCAAGAAGTCTGGAGGTTTGTGAATTTTGATGTTCTTGGTCCATGGTTTTCACCTACAGTAGGTTATTTTTTATTAAAAAGCACTGTGTGAGGAAAGTTAAAAACAGGAGGCGACACTGGTTTGACTCAGCTTGTTAAAGTGAGAATGTCTCTAGCTGTGAGGCTGTCCCAAGATTATCAATGACGATAACCTGAATGAGTTGGCGCTTTTGTCTGCTTCAGAGCTCCCTTAGGCTTTGATTTATGTTCCCAAGCAAGATGCAGTGGAGTCTTGTCTGAGGCGCCAATGCATGAAGAACAAAAGACCTTCCGTGCCATCTGAGTCGATTTATCATGGGTAAAGTGAAACTAATTGACACGTCTACTTTGCAAGAATTTTCAACAGTAACGAAAAATCGACAAAGCAACAAGTGACGTGTATTCCCAGCATCGATTTTTGTCTTGTTAGAGGCAGTTGCGTATCATTGAACGAAGAACCGGTTGTCTTGGAAATCTGTCACTGCAAATATTCTTCATTGACGTCATTTCTGCATACCAGAAAGAAACCAGTACAAGGAATGACACTCAACCAAGAAAATTTAAGCCATCTGTTAAATTGTCACTTTCAGAAAAGATTCTTGAAGAGATTTTCCTGTTTGAGGCAGAGCAACTATGCCAAGCGTTGACCTTAGTAGCTCAGTGAGCTTGCATCGTGTTTGGCAAGTAATACTACTATAACATATTTTACAGGAAAATATATACATATTTATACCAAGGAAAGTATATAGTATATACACCCGCTGAAAGCACTTATATTTGTTCCGATATCGATACTGTTATCAACGTAGACTGAATGCCAGATTTAAATCCGATCATATACCATGGAATGAAAATATTAACGCCGATAGTCTCCTTTTAAGCAATGTGAGAACATGAGCAATTCCATGGACGGTTTTGTTATTTGTCTGCCGGGAAACATTCACACCAACTCTTTTTAATTGTCTCCTTGTGAATTCATTTGGCATTAACCCAGCTTGCACTGTATACCACAACATATACGCTTCTGTGGTATTCAGCGACCGTTGGTGTGATCTACAAATGTTACTGAAATAAAACTCAGTCGTAAAGCAAGATTCGGGTGGAAATTGAGAAATGCCGTACGGATGACATGTTATCGTCTTGAAGAGGTCTGCATAACGGAATCTTATCAAATGATTATCAATGAATGATAATCCGATCGGAATTAATACAGTGTTCCTCTAAATGATTTTCATGTCATTCAAGCGACCAATTTCCCCTACCGGAAGTGGTCAATCAATTTTCTGTGGTCTACCTACAAAACACTATTGATCAGAGGCAGGGTAACTGTTGATTTGTTGATTTTGAGTGAGAAAATCCTTCCAAGCTGCTTTCCAGACTTGCTTTCCCAATGGCTAGCTACAGGACTGAGTCTCATGCGTAGTGGGAAGTACTCTGTCAGAGAATAGAAAACATTTGCGTTGATATCTTTGCAAGTTTTCAATTTCTGAAATCGGCCCATTCCAAAACCTGGACCTTAGTAGACCAATGCCACACCTCCGTCCGTAAGACTGGAGGCACATTTCGTTGACCACAGATGTTGTGTTAGAACATTTGGCGAAATCCTAGAATCACTCACGGTTCCTGAATTATCCAGCTACCGGTATGATTGAACATGACGATATAATTATTTGATACACAGTGCATTTCACATTTCTTTGACTTCTGCTGATACACAGTGCATTTCACATTTCTTTGACTTCTGCAATGTCAGATCTTAGTTTAGTGTATTGAGCAACGTTAGCTCACAATGTGATCCCTGGCATCATCACATTTAAAAGTCAGGCCTACAATTTGTGATGTCATCAAACTGTCACGTTATCATTTTAACAGACAGGCCTTCAGTTTGCTCATCTCTTGGTCGCGCGACAACCATATGGTTAATTCGGAAGCCATTTGAACTAAAATGTATATCGCAGCGCAAAGAATGAATCCTTGGCTAGCAGTTACAAAACACGTACCAAGGTTCAATAAATGTAATTATCTCATTTTGACTGACATTATCTTAATAAACCGTGTGTGATCACTCTACTGTATTATCGATACTGTCCAATTTAAGTATTATTTTACGTACTGCTAACATGCTTTTGCACTTTTGGATTTTGTCGCCTGCGATGCCGAACGATAATATCCCAGATATAGCCAGCTATTTGTTATGTGCCTAATGTACTGTGGGCAGATCTAAGGTGGGCTCGTGTGCGAATCACTCACCATTCGATGGCAAGATGTAACCCATTAACAATGTGTCTGTCCATTTATTCCTTTCTGATGGTTTTAGTTTCCTAAATATTTACACGTATTGTTGATATTGGCGATGCATCTTAATGCAACGTCCCTCGAGGGATTACACGGGGACTATAGCTCTCTATCTAAGCCCAGTACCGGAAGAGTGGTCTATACACCTGGAGGATTGTTTCTCTAGTTGGGATTACGACCGCCCATAATGTAAAAACCTACCCACTCAAGTCCGTTATTAGACGTTTATACTCAACCTTTATATCCTATTTCAAAGCCCATCAGTTTGCCATCGAGATTACCGTGACAACCTAACACTATTTTATTACATTAATCGTAACATCTTGTGCCTAACAACGTGTTAAGTCTTCGTGGAATTCCGGCTGACCTCGGCATCCATGTTTCCATAGGGCCATTTTTCAAATTTCAGATTATGTGAGGACGAAAAGCTTGTTTTTGGCTATATTTTTACGAGTATCTTAAGTTGACACTTATACCACTCATCATTACAATGAAACTTGATCGCGATAACCGTCCGATTTTTCAATTAAACGCCTAATTTACCCAAAAATGGTGCAGCCAAAATACAAACACAAAAAACAATAATATCTGTGTAGACACGGGAGAGATCGCCACCTTCCATACATAAGTTTTTTGGTGTAACATTTCAGGAACACATATTAACACTGTAGAGCGCGGTACATGTCGATTGTATAAAAACGAATATCAGTTTCGCTTTACCTGCATGTACTGCTTAGATGGTTCTTAGGTCTGCGTCAACCAGCATTTTACGTAGCTAGAAAACAGAGTGTCCCCTGGCTTTGACGGGTCGCCCGGTCTCACCGTTCAGAGTGCAACAGGAAGTACACTTCAAAATGCAGCTTCACTTAATCAGCCATAGCGTTTGAGCTAATATGGTACACAGTTTGGATACCGCACTGATTTACTTTCTTGCGTCTTTCCCTTATCATTGAAAACTGTTGAATACTTCTCTGTGCATGAATCCGTCCTGAGTTCTTACTTTGTTAGTCCTTTGGTTTTGTCCTTAGTTTGTTCTAAATGTTGTTTTGGAAATTAGTTTTGCTACTACTGATCCAGAGCGTCCATTACGGTTGACGGCTGGTACATGAATGTCTGTGATTTGGCCATTTTTTCCCATTCGCAAATGAAAATATTTTACTTAGACTTGAAACTGAGATCGAGCCCAGTTTTTCGGGAAGATGGCCACACAAGTTTAGATTCGGCCATTCTCGCTAAAAAGGATAATGCACTGTTGCGATGTTGACATATGACATGTCAGTAATTCTAGGCCAGTGAACTCAAATAAATTGCAGTTGAAATCACGGTATATTTTTTATCCAACTCTGCTTAAACCGTAGTGCTAGAGGCTTCTAATTTGCTACACTATAAGGATTTACAGGAACCGTTAGAATAAAACCCTAACTGAGGTAAACTGACAAGAGTGCGTATATTACCGATTACATATGGCCATTTGCCAACTGTCGTCGCAGCAGTAGTTATACTATCCATGAGTAACAATACAGGAATAGCTGTGAAAAAGCAAAAATAACTTAAACTTACAAATATATTTGCATAAATATCGTGATCAAGACTGTCAACGAAATTCAATCCTCCTGAATGTCTGGTCACATCACATGTTATTCTCTGCCTTCCTGAAAATATGCACATCGAGTCAATTCACTGACGACTCCCACTCAAATATTCAGCATTGCGATATGACACTGGCAGGATATCTTGTAATTCCACTTGGACAACACAAAAGTGACGCTCCACAAGGAAATGTAAAACTGGGTTCTCTCTTCTCTTTCACATCTGGCAATGTTACACATCAGGCAAACCTTCCATCTTTTCAAACACTTGACGGCCCTAGATTAAAGCAAGGCAAAAATCAACAGATCATATGTATTCATCAGGATTTACAGCTTTTAACAGTGTATATACTAGAGCATTTCCAGTCCAAAACAAGACTAAGGCGGCTGTACAACGAAACCACCTCATTAGCTTCATGGGTTGGACTGACTGACTGACTGAGACTGTCATTGTCCAATATTCTGGAAATCACTTGGTCTGGAATCTTCACATCACTGTTTTCTCCCGCCGCTGTGACAAAAGTTAGGACACTCTCATATAGTAGTATGACTACGCTTTAATACGTGACGAAATCAACACAAGTCCCTGTGTATATTTTTAATGGAATGTACAACAAAATGAAAGGTATACACATGCATACCATTTGTCTTTCACGAAAAGTGTTCTTAATATTGGTTTTTAAACTCTAATTTCTTATTCAGGGGACCTGTCTCTGTGGCTTCCTAGCATTAATTCTTTTGTGAAAATGTCCTCGCCTCGGTCATAAATTAGTATATGATTAGCACTCTGGACAATTGTCCCAACTTAATTACCGGTTAATATCTGGTTTTTAGTATTACTTAAATAACGTGGTCTACCATTTAGGCACTTTGTAGTACTTTTTAAACCTAAACCTTCATCTTGGGTGTCCTGTTTTTTACCTCTCAAACAAGATAAATCCATATATGTTGCCATGGGTATGAAGTCAAAACATCCCTCATTTCAATGTGTATTCACGAGAAAACGTGACCCTGAATGAGGGGAGCCCATTTCCGACTATGTACATGAAGACAACAACAGATGTGTTTGACAACTCCACAAGATTAGCATAATGATGATACCGTACCTAAGAGTGGACATCTAACCTCTCCTGCATGCTGAATAAATTAATCCAACCACACGCTCAGGCTAAGTCCATATATTAACTGTCACTGTGCATGTATAGGATGTATTTAGCCACTGCAAAATAAGCGCAAGGTTCGACTATGGAAAAACGGATTGCTGCCTTGATGAGATTAAAGCTGAAAGCCAAAGTTTAACAATGTCTGTCTTTAGGCGAGACTGATGCTAACATGTTTAAAACGTTTACATGTCAATGCTGTCAGACATTTTGTGGCCATATCAAACTGTGAGGGTTTTAGTTGCCTTTCTTCCTGGAATGGGTACTTTGTGGCCGGAGAGCTAAACCAAGGGCTGTATATATGATACTATTGTCTAGAAATATGATTGATTTGAGCAATGTGTACGAAACATGAAAACAACATGTCTTCGTCCTTGACAATATAGGTACAGACCACAATATTTGGAGGATGTTTGAGTTACACTACACATTGTGCTCGAGGTATTCCAGGTGATGGTTCTAAACAACTAAGAGAATAAGCCAGTGATTTATGAAATTAGCCAAATACGTATTAGAGGGTTATTTCATTCAGGAAAAAAACATCGCATCCCTGAAAACCTATCCATACAGAGCGCCGATAACCACAACCACATCGTTGTAGAATATTATTCTCCATAACCATTCACAACTCTCGGAACCAAATCACATCCACAACTAGCCGCGATTGCTCCGATCGCTACTGAATTAACGTACGTACCATCGCCGCAAATGCTACCCACTTCAAAACTAGAAGTTCGTCTCCGCACCTTTCAATTTAGCCCGGGCGTCCCTACAACTGCGCTCTGGGTGAAGCAGGAACACTAGGGAAGCCCGCTCTCTAATCATATTTTTCCCACATCGTTGCAGTGACTCACTGGGAACGATATATCTCCCACTAGCTCACCTGACCAGGTCACTTGCCACCATGTTGGAACTTGCTCAAGTCAACTTCCAAAATCAACAAGGTACGAGTCTTCTATCACAGGGAATTCAATTGCCAGTGTGACAACATGGTGGCCAGTTCACCGGTTCAGGTGAACGAGTGGGAGATTTTTCGTTCCTAGTGAATCACTGCAGCGATGAGGGAAAAAATATGATTCGGGAGCGGGCTTTCCTAGTGTTCCTGCTTCACCTGGAGTGTAGCTATGAGAACACCCGGGCTAAATTGAATGGTGACGAACTTCTAGCTTTGAAGCTGGTAGCATTTGCGACGATGGTATGTCCGTTAGTTCAGTAACCATCGGAGCAGTTGCGGCTAAACCACAATCATTTCACCCAGCAGAAATCCCAATATGTTGTTGCACAACGTATTATTTATAGCAGCAAAGACAGACGTTTTAAATATAGAAACCCTGTATACTGGCATAAAAGTAATTTTAGTAAACGTTATTTCAACGGTATACACGGGCAAATTGTACCGTATCCCACATAAAGTGTATCCAACGATGGGAAAATCAGATGTAGTAATAATTTCAGCCCAGTGCATCATCATATAAGTTACTTTGTTTTTAATCTTGCTTAAGAAAACTTCAGGTAAATGTCATAAAATTCCTGCTTCTTGGTTTCGGGTGAAGGGAGAGCTGGGAACCAAAGTGACGAAGGTATATGGCCTCAAGAATATTTACTACCCTTATTAAGTTCGCATTTCGTTGTTTTTATTATCGTATTGTGTGTATTTTATGTTTTCTGTCAGTACATTTGGCCAGCTCTACATGTTTTATCTAATTGTCTCAATAAAATAATATATTTTCGCTTTCTTTTTTTTCTTTTTCAGAAATGATTTTTCTATTATAGTATATATATGTAATTAGGCTAAACTTGAAAGAATACAGTGTATGCACAAATTTAGATCACTCTTGAGAAAGGGTTTGCCACCTCAGATAATACAAGATAATATTAGATTAAACCTGTAACTCAAGTAGGTCAGGCTCCCTGTGGTAGTGAAATAGGGTTTATACACTAAAATGAGCATACGTGTAAATAAACAAGTCAAAGAATGTGAGGCTCGTGTGTTGAACCTTTACTTTTTATTAAATATTTGATATGTCGTGATCGTTTTCTATTCAAAACACTACACTGTATAACCTATGGCCTAAGCTACGGTCAGATATGACCATATTTTATTTTATTATTTACAGCGTACTTAAATATATTTGATATTTCCTTGCACATCATTCTGATCTTCACTGTTTTATAGCTGAATGGAAGAAAATGTCATATTGCTTTGACTTTCCAGGATGACAAGTAAAATGAACGCCAATAATGACTACTCGCTTTTTGATCAGATGCATTACCGAATCTTTCGGCATACCGAAATACGTGCAAAATGTAAGAAGTTAGCAAAGGACATCACGATCTATAAAACGTGATAAGGGCACTTTACACCATATGAGCAGTAATCAATCCAACATAAAAAGCGTAATTTACTGGTAAAAAATAAGGCCAAAAACCTACTGACGAGGCCGTTGACCAATTTTTTTTAATGTAGTGCTAGTCTATCCTCGTTTGAGAATCACTATATGTGGTGTAAGCGAACCTGATAGTTGTAAACATGTGCTCGTGAGAATACGGTCTCCACTGTAATCAAGCAAACCATTCACCTGTGTAATATTGAGCGGCTATATGCTTTTTCATTCTTAAATTAAAACTGATGATTAATGATTAATGATTAATCCAGATGAAGCGTGTTCGGTATCTTATTCTTAGAACAATATTTCAGTCATGATGTATTCAACGAATTTTTAATTTATTCTTGCATTATTCCTTCGACTTTATGCTCTGAAAAAGAATCAAATCTTCTAATATAAAAAGTAGTTTATTTCTGCTTAAATGAGCACAGGTAATTAAGTACAACTGTGGGAAGAAAAAATTTTAACTCCTTTGATTCTCGTCATTAGTGTTTTTGTCACGTCACAGAATTCATCAAATCCAACCTTATACAAGATGACTTTCCTTAAGACTGTTCTTAAAACTGTATAGGCGAAATAATTTAGGCACATACACAAAAACGTGTAAACCTCAAATACAACTGTTCGGCTGAATAGCTGCGCCAGCATAAGTGTCACCCTAATATGCTTGGCTTCAGTGCCTCTGGAGGGGATATATTAACTTTTCTTCACCAAGATCAAATATGGCAGCAAAACATCTAATATGATATCAAACATATACTGATATGTGAGCAGTTTTTCAATGACATAAAGGTTTAACTCTTAATGGAAACTAATGCCGAGGCTAAAACAGCCTTTTTCGAACCATAATTGCAACCTCTCCTCGTAAGTGCAAAATGGAAGGCTACAACAACAGAGCGGAACGAACGGATTTCGAGCTCCTGACGGCTTGATTTGTCTCTTTTTACATACTTCGAAAAATTTCAATCTAAGTAGGCACCTAATACAACGAGGTTAATCATGATATAGCATATGATGCACTATGGATTTAAAGGTGTCCCTGCTTTTAGCTCACATATTTAGCAGATTGCAAAACATGCATATGGAGAACAGTGGAAAGAAATCATAAGACGTTAACAATAAATGCCAGAGCCGTCAAAGCAACATTCTCATATGACGTATATTCACTATGCACGTTAGAGGCTTAAGTGCCTGACTTGCTTAGGCTGTACGCTGTTGTGAAATGATCTGTAACGTCTAAAATACTGCAATGAACATTCAATGCTTTTTGACTTACTCATCTTTAAGCCATGGTTCTATGGGGGAAGGGGGGTTGTAAATTGAAACTATTGAAGCATTTACACGATCAGTTAAAAACCCAGGTAAATTGGCAAGAGTTCGGATTTTCCCAATTAGGCATCGTCGCTGCTGTCGTATATGATTCCCAGGCTGTTGCCTTTAACATTTGAAGAAAAACATTCTTGTGAAGTGCATACGGCCGGACTACCAGTTCAACTCTGTAACTAAACATATAGAAGGATACTCGGACTTGAAAGCGGTATATATATTTTATATAGCGCGCAGTTTCTTGTTTACGTATTTATCTCAACTATCTCAGTCGATTTCAGGCGGTCAAGAAAAACACCTCACTCAGCAGATGTTTTTTGTACCTGACAAACCTCTCTCAGAGCATAAAAAAATTATTCCAACAAGGCGTCGGTGCAGTCTAAAAGGAAACCTTTTTGCATCCTATATTAGCATACCGTCTCTGGTATTCTGTATCGGGAAATTTGATCGGGCGGTTTACTTTCCCTTATACTTTCCCCTATACTCAAGAACTGTATCCAGGATTTAAAAAGAAAGGGATAAGGAGGTTTAGCCTCTATGGGCAATTGCTGCCTTGGCAAGCTTTACGTGTAAACAAAGCGGTGGGACTTTCGTTCTTACAGTCAGTATGTAAAGGCACCCATGGCAGTTAATGAAATTTTATAGGCGGGGAAATGGTATCCCCTAGCAAACTTGTTTACAGCATGACGTTACATAACGTTTATTTAAAATAACGTTTTTTTTTATCAGTAATCTGGTGTAAGTTGAACTTTGATTCAGGTCTCACAGGATTCAATTAACTCATTTTGTAGATCGACTTGGTCATGATATCACGAAGCTGTCTTTAGAATTACTTAGGATTCGAGACTTACACCAAACGTCAGCCAAGATGGGCATTCTCTTTTAATAATAACAAGACAATAATACCAACTGATAATATACGCATGGTGTATATTATGATCACGATAATCATACTTCCTCTAGCCCAGGCTTAAGCGGAATTAGACACAATTATAAAGTCCCAGATCGAGAATCTGGACACTCCGAGATTTGCTAAATAGAGAGGCGTACTCATTGTAAAAAACACTTGTATTGTTTTTCAAAAGGAACGGCGAATGTTGTATTTAGTATCAATATAACCCTGTAGAGAATAAGTTTTATGCCCTACCAAACATTCTAAAAGATTAATGAATTTGTGATGAGACCGACAAACAGGATGATATTACAAACTGTACGATTGGAACAGTGGGAATCTCATTATGGCTATTTTTCAGATGACTGTGTACGGATCATCTGTATAGTAGCTTGACATTGATAAAACAGAAACGCCCTTTCGTAAAGACATGAATACTGCAAATATTAGACATTGTAAATGTAGCTTTACTAGATGTGGCCCAGTTCTGACGTGACAAGATAACCTAACATATGACTTCAGTATACTAAGTAACGTCACTTGTGCACAGTCAGTTTCTTCGGCAAGTTCAGCTCTTGCTGTCTTCCTCTCCAGCCGTACGCCGGAAGGTCTACCAGCAACCTGCGGATGGTCGTTCGTTTCCCCGGGTTCTGCCCGGTTTCCTCCTACCATAATGCTGGTCGCCGTCGTATAATTCGTCGTCAAATATTCTTGAGTACGGCGTAAAACACCAATCAAATAAATCAAATAAATAAATTTTCTTCGAAAACACACAATGTCAAGGCTTAACAAGGCGATTGTTTGTCAGATCAAAGCTTTCCACCACAAAGAACTTCCACGGATATGGAACTAGTAAGCAATCCAAACAGCAGAGAAACGACCTACTTGGTGTGCAGGCACTATTTTTAAAAAAAAGATATTGATGTCGAATCATTGTTTCAAATCTGGAATGTCTTATTTCACAGTGGCGTGTGAAGGGGGTACGGTGGGGTGGGTGGGTGAGTGGCGGTGCTCCCCAACTTTCAAAAGTTGTCTGTGTTTGGGAGGGGGGCGGAGGCAACATGTGTTCGACAAAGATCAAAAGAAATGCACTTCTCAAAATAATCAATGCTCGACTCACTATTATGTAATTTATCAAATCGACTGTTTATGCGTTTTCTTGTATGTCTTCATATCGATCAACGAAATGAAATTTATTGGTGAAATATTTTAATGTCGGTAAAAACGTTGCCGTCCTAAGGCCTGTTGAAATTTGGTATCGGGTATTTTGTAAGTTGCAATATCGTTGCACGTAACCCAGCATTAAACAGGAGTGAAACCCATGAATGTCTGCTTCTGAAAGGCCATATAAACTACCTGCAAAGGATATCGTCGCAAAACTGATACATGAAAAGTAAAACCAGAGCAGTGATGACAGTGTGATAGTTGGCAAAAGGTAACAATTCTGGCCTCTTTATCAGTTATCTCTTCAGCGTGTTCTACTAACTGTTCATGTAAATGCTGAAAATAACAATATACACACCATTAAAATGCTGCATTTGCTCTATTTTCGACAAACTGGTACAGTAACTAAACGAACTATTCAGTGAATCTTTATTTAGGCGTGGAAAAAAACATTCCTACACCAGCCGCCAACCAAAATCGGCGTTCCGGATTAATAATCTCAAAACGATAAATAACACAAATCATCAAGAACTAAGGAAGTATGTAAAAGAAACAGAAAAATAGGGTGGATTCATGCAAACGGAGGCTGTCAACATATATAAATGATAAAGGAAGGGCGCAAGGAATGTTTGAGACGGATCGATAAACTCAGTTTCCAAACTGTGTACCATGTGTGTTGTCGATAATGAAATATGTGTCTCAAATCGTGTACCATGCTAATTTATGTGATGTCTCTAATCCTGGCTTGCGACTTATATCCTACGCCTTGATGGCGTAGTACTCTCGCATTAATGACAGGGATAATCCACTTTTCCCCGTCTTCACTGTTCATTTACTTCCCACGCCATTCTTGTAGTTGTGTTTTGGTGTTGTGGATAACGGTAGAAATTTCTTCTTTTTACCCTGTAATACAGTTAAGGGCACAAAAATAATGATAAATCTCTCCTATCGCTCAAATGTGTAAGTCTACCACCATATAGGTGGAAGTTTCTTTTGGACGTTCTAAGGGCGGTAATCCTATATATGTAAGTCTGGGCGGTTGGATGAGTTGCCTACCGCTGGACAAGTCCAAGCTATTAACCTATTTACAAGAGTTACACATGTAGCAATGTAACTAGAACATATTCCTTAATACAACGCAGGCGACATATTTGTTGAAGAATGTTGATTACAGATAGTAAGAGGACCGTCATTAACTGTGGTGAAGCAAATTCTATACAAATCCACCTGTGTCACATGGGTCCTAATGGCTAAACTGACTGGTTGGTGGAAGTGATGTTTAGCGAGTGTTGGGTGTAGCTCGTTCGTCATCAGGAGTAGGCGAGAAGCCATAGTCACGAGAATCAAGTAAAGAGATTTATCTTGTCACGTAACAGGGGAAATAACTCTACATTCTCAGTGGAATACTGCAGAGTTTAAGCCCATGTCTTATCGGTGGTTTATATCCATTGCTGATTATGTAAAATGCTGCTGGCCTTCCCGATATAGGTATAAAAACACTAAAAAATAGTCTTACTATCTATGTAGTAACTTCACAAAGAACACCCACCTAAAACTGTATTCCCTATATTTTTTTATGCCCAAATGACATACTGTCAAATAACAAGATGCCTGGCCTACAACATATCCAACTATCATCAGGGGTTGGCCACCATTTTCTCAAAATAAATCAACTATAATGAAGGTACATATCGCCATAGAAACAAGATGTAAGTGGCACTTGTTCATTTGGATAATATTTTTCTCTATTTAATTGTAACCACAAGTAATAGACTTTTTTCACCCATTATTTGTCATAGCTTATACCAGCAAAATTACCTGGCAGTACTTCAACACACTTCAGAGATACAGCCTATCCCTACCCGTCGCCACGGTTTTCTGTGCGCCTGAACCTTGGATACAAAATCGAATTAGTGTTTTTATACCTATACAAAGAAATATTGCGCACCTCCCTGTTATGGCACTTGCGTACACGCCTCTATTAAAGAGGTACGGTGAGTTGCCAGATGTTAAGACAGAGGTCGCAGCTTTTCCTCTATGATCCTATATCGTACACCAAATCCAGTCACAGCCCCTGCATGTGGCAATCCCTGCCTCCCACTCCTAACCGACACAACTTTTTTTTTAGAAATTCTTGATTTCTCATCTAAATTTATGGGCCTAAATTACAAAGTTTTGTTTCACGTAATGTGTAACAGTCTATAATTAAATTCCCACATTTTAGCTACTGCAATTTGCTCATTAATCATCAATCTAGGCTCCTGTTAACGGTGATTTCGATATGTTATCCAAAGATCGACGTTCCAAGATGTTTAGGTATAAACAAATAAAGAGATTTATATCTCATATTTGTGTAATTATTTTATTTTGCATTTACGACTATTCTTTCCGTCAGACTGGAGCAAATTCTGTACATAAAGGCTACGCCCTAGTATGAATACCTGTATTTTCATCAGACTCCGCTAGGTATTTTAAAGAATAACAATGTAGACGTGTACACATCTTATTTTTTGCTACTGATTTACAGGAGCATTCATACAAAAATGCTTGCAAAACCATACGACGTGATATATGGGATATACCTTCTCCAAGAAACACATGTCTATGTATCACCATCATTAGAGGATATATGTTTCACTTTTGCACATGGATCAGTTTACCACCCTAATATTTTTGAAAACTCAAGCGATATATATGACACTTTTATGTCACTAAAGGCAAGGTTAATAGTGTCCGGTCTTGCAAACTTAGCTTTTTACCCTCTTTTCCATCCCTTTCAATTTGTTTGTGTTTCAGATGATGAAATCGAATAAATTGGGGAATATTAGTTTCTTACTCATATGACTGTTAAGAACGGAATATAAAAGGTCTACATCATGTAGAGTAAAGTCATTTTATTAGACATCGTTGATCTAGTATAACTCAAATGCTGTCCTGTTATCATACGTATTAGACAATCACATGAAAACAATGCAAAAGGCTTGGGCGTCGAGAACTCAGTTGAACAATGTTTTTTGCATAACATTTAACCGGCTGCAGAGGCGGATAAAACATGGCTACCTCTTTGCATATTGTGTGAATGATCTGGGCCAGTTTCATGAAGCATACTTAAGCTAAGTGAACTTCATGTCTGTATAACATATGTTGCCATGGTAGTTACGGCTCTCTTATCTTAAGTATGCTGGCACTTTTGTCACTAAAGTTAAAATATCTCGTTTCACCAGTGACCCTATTTTTCCAAAAGCTATTTCCCTAAGCCCATTTTCTTCTCTTCCTGTCTCCACTGCAACTAAAGCTGCACTGCACATATATCTGACGGTAACCTCTGTAGATGAGATGTACGCGCTAACAACTAATCTTGAGATATAAAGTTTAAAAATAAAAGATAAAAGACAGAGCACTCTTCTCTCGGACTGTTCTCTATATCAAAAAGTCATTTGAGACATTCAGCCATTGATACAGGAAACAGGTAGTGAACGTTGATTTTTAAGGCGGACTTGCACAGGAACCGCAAGCAGAAGGGTACAGAACATCCCAGTGAAATCTGATCTTTTTAGTTCAGTGACACCCGATGTTAGTTTTGTTCCCTACAACGCCCGTGGAATTAGAGTTATGGAACATTTACCCCAGGCTTTAAAAATGCGGAAGTGAATTCGACTAACTGCGCGTTAACTTAGATATTACTGTCGACATACTCCCTTCACCTTCTGTTAAAGGACATTTTTTGGCCGAAATATCCGCTCCAGTAGTAATCTTTGCATTGTGCAGAATATCAGTGGCCGAGGCATTACCCTTCTGACATATGAATCTAAGTGTCAGGTTCAACATTCGTATATATCATTCATTTTATGATAAAACGGACGTAAAGAATCAATAATCGCAAGGCTTTTTCTAAACAATGCCTGCATGACAGCCAATCCTGTGCACAAAACATACATACGATTAACAATGCGTTGGCGGCGCAATCAACGTGGTTATGCATAAAATAATGTTGATTACCTGTAAAAAAAAGAAGCAGTCTTAAATTTTCAGTGACGTTAAAAAGAACGCGTTTTTATTAGGTGAAAATCGAAAAAACGTGCTTATTCTTCAGATTTCTTACATTAGCACAGTCCTAGTTTAAGACAGATGAACTTACGCCACGTATATTTATAACATAGAATCTTCGCATTGTCTTATCGATGGTTGCTTATCCCGACAACAGTGTGATTTTTGGCGAAAGATCACACGTAATTGATAACACGGGATCTCCAGCTCATTCAAATGCTTAAACAGTATAAAAAATCACACTTGCCCTGCCACCATGACTTATGGAATTATGTCTAAATAATGCATTGAAGTTATTTATAATTTATTAGACATCACTGGTCTAGAATTGCACAAATGATCGAAACAGGCGATAAAATGGCTGGTTTGGTAAAAAACCAATGAATCGCCCAAACAGTTGTTTGGGGTATGGGTATAATAAGATCTTATTGACAATTGGAAAAAAATTGGGTCTGTTTTGCATCCCGAAATTTCTTCTGCTAGGAAGATATTAATATTTTAAATACATTATCATTATTTACCTATGTACAAGGCCAAGTCAGTCAAAATCAAATAGATGTTTTCAGATGTACTTCATATTTGATCTTTACGTATCCACTGTTATTTGATTTCATGGCTGAAATGTAGACGAGAGAAATGATACTATCCAATTAAGAAGGGCCCTAACATTTTTAATGTTAACTTGTGCAAAGATTTTTAAACGATCTACAGTCTTTCATCAACCATAGTCATTTTTATATTGACGATGTGATTTAAAGGAATTCATGATAAATTTTATCTTTCTGAAAACCTTTCGATGTGTATAATGTCCAACCTCAAAGAGCTGGTTTCAGGAAGGGATGTTTTGTTCATAAATAATCTATGAACGTGACATATCGATGAAGACAAATAACTGTGCTCTCATGGCGGCGAACTAAGCTCGCACGTGCATAAGGTGTGGCAGGGAACAAAGTAGGCCAACTATAAATGTTACAGCGAATAGACGTGCGTTAATATGATACCAAATGGCGTTATCCTGCAGCGCCAGATTTCAATTCACCGAGGAATTGCTAATGGAATCATCAGCAGAACTTATTCAAGGATCAAGGCCTTATTTCCGATTCCACACGTTCCAGATTTAATTGTAATGTGTCGGGTATAACGGAAACAATCAAACTTTCATTTTCGTGTATATTTGTTCTCTAGTCTCTTGGGGCATAAGAAATATACTCGAGGATACTCCAATGTGAAATACAACAACACTTTATCTCATGTATCTAAATAATGCAAGCATTTTAGAAAATAGCTTTTTTGAATATTTCACAATCCAGCGAGGTTGAGATGTATTTTATTTCCAATTGGGATTTCGATACACACATTAACACATTAACTCAGGCATAAAACGAGAATTTTCCACGTTTAACTTTTTCATAGACTTTACCGATAGCTCTGATAAAAACTAGTTTAAATTCACTCTAGGAATTGTTATTTATTATTCATTTAATGTGCGTTTTTTACTAATTTCCTTTATCAGTTTCTCGGAAATTATATAATCCCCTGGGAACATGTATGGCGTAAGAGTTGTCTTTAACGGTATTTCGGTTTACTAAACAATGGAGAAACTGTTTATATATTTTTGTTTCAGTTTTGGTTTGCTGTCGTAGGAAGACTTTCAGCACTTCCCAATACTAAACTGTGGTAAACTGCCAAGAGGCCGGAATATATCGGTTACCTGCGACACCATTTGTCAACTATAACAGTGTCGTTCATGCTTAGGTTTTATTCTCTTTTCTCAAAGTCTGTTGTTTTCTTTATATTGGCGTGAACGGGGAAATAGGTAATACATTAATTGAAATGATTTTTATACTTTTCCATATTGAGATGTTCCAAGACATGAAACATCCGTGTTATTTCAGATGCGTCTCTCAGATTAACCTTACAACAACCACTTAACACCTATTCTGTTTAACTTGTTCTTTTTATTTTCGTTATCAGACGCTAGTAGTTAAGCGTGCTTCTCTCCAGGGGGACAGCTGACAAGCTAGCCGTCCCCCTCGCGTGGTGTTATCGTGAATGCTAACCTTAAATCGGACAGAAATCTGGCCGGAAAAGTCACTGAAAGAGTTATGATTTTCTCAAGGGAGAGATAAAGCTATCTGTTTATCTTAGTGGCTATTTGTCCGTGGCCAATGCATCCCATGGTGGTAGACACCATAATCTGTAAAGATTCGGGAGATAAAAGAGCTGATGAGTGCCCTGTGTGAGTTGAATTTACGACGGTGTCCTTTCACGGTCGTCCTCTCCCGGGGCCCCGAACCATTTTGGTACCAGTAACCCTTCTCCGCCCACTGAGTAGTTGGCAATACACGATCTTGAAATTGACCCCTGTAATAGTAATATGTATAAACATGTCCACAGGGATCGTGGGTGTGACAAAAGCTTATGTATTACAACAATTCAGCTTTTTGCACTGTCTGTTTCCTGTCCTGTATCAGATGATGATAGTCTCCCAAGTGAGAGCCTGCTCGGAGCTACTGTTAAGAAGACAATGGCAATGGCTCATCCAGACTAAAGTTCCCAAGAAGACCCTTACATGCCTCAGTACCAGACACCACAGAGCAGCAAGTGGTCATGCTGAGTGTATCTATGTCTGATCAACAGTTATGTAGGTAACGTTACTGCGTACAGAACCAAGGTTGCCTTTGAGACCATCTCAACCGAGCTTAAGTGTTTGTCTGATTGTATTTCGACCAGAGTTAGCGGTTGAGGATTTCTGCGAACTGTCTACATGACCCCATTTTAACCCATGACTGACGATGGCGCAATATTACAATATACCGCTAACTTAATTAGATCATTATGGTCATTAGAGGTTACTGCGACAGGATTCCTGGAATAGGCGTATCATTTATTTGCATTTGCAAGATTTTATACATCTTATCTCAGAGAGAATTTGTCGGATATCACCTTCTACTTGGCCGGCCCGTATCCTCACCTGTTATTTTGGTTTTTATGCTAGGGACGAGATATAGCTCAACATTTCCTGCGTACACACGCGGTACCAAGCTGTGTAAAACATATTCTCTACTATTACGCCCTGCTGCTTGTGAACTACTTTTACCTGGTTTAAATGCACATCTATACAGAGACAGTGAGGTATTCTAGAAAAGATCAAAATAGTTGATGTAAATTCAGCCTTTGTGAAAGGCTGTAAGCCTAGCAGTAAGTCTAGAGTTTACTGCATGTATAAACTTTAAGGATCTTAGAATGAGGCGGGGGAGAGGGGTTGATTGAGTGTCTTAGACAGGTGTATATAACTTCTGAATTACACACTTGTGACGAGCATACTGAAGCCATCACACAACACACAAGAATTTTCGGTACCAAGAGTGGAACCATTTCAGGAGCCATTTTTGAAATAAAAAGTCAGGTTAAATATAAACACCATGTCTGAAATTAAAAATTTATTACTGTTGAAATAGGTTCCATGTATGAAATCAAATTTGACCAGCTTTGAAATAATAATAGTGACAGCTTTTGATACATTAATTAACCAAATTTTAAATAAGTCCTACTTTTGAAAACAAAAGTTTACTAGTTGTCAAAACGACGTATTTTTTATTTCAAAAGTAGTCACCATGGTTATATCAAAAACTGATATATATTTGTTTCTATACCATATTTAGGTTAGCTTCTTTCATGACTTTTATCGCCTATCTAATTCTTTTAACATAGTCAAAACTGTTGGCTTTGACAACTCTAAGACCTTTGTAACTGATATAGTGAACTTCAAGTGCACAGCTATCTTGTTCCACAGACATGTATGCGCTAGATGCTGACAACTGACGAAATTAGCGTTGCAATACTTGGTATCTAGGTAACGTTTTTCTGGTAACACATTTATATATATATACACACCTCGTTAACGAACACATTGATTAAAGCTTACACGACAAAATATTTATTTCTGTTTAATGCCTGGGCAAAGAAGCTAAATTCGGTCATATACTTCATACTGTCCATGTTAAGCTGAAAGTCTCTGGAGATAAATGAGAATTCTGCCAGGATCGAACGTTTTCGTCCTTGACATTTATACGGACAGCCAGGCAGTGAGAGTCGCGGTAAAACTTAAATATGGCAACGCCAGTGTCTTGCTTACTGTCGTAGGAAGACCCTAGAGCTTTGGGATCTGGGATAACCTATTGTTAGGAGACAATTGGGATCGGTGAAGACTTTGACCGTCTCAGTCTCAGCTAAATCACCTTGGACAGGTGTAACCTGTGTCGACCAACATTCCCGTCTGGATTATGGTCAATCACGTCCGATCATGGGTCAGCCAGTGACAAACTGTCGCAACACTAAGCCGACCGGTTTTATCACTCCTCTGGGAAAATCAGCTCGTCTTCCTATGTGGACCATGCTCTCAGAAAAAGTGGAATACATGATCCATACATGTACGCATGCTTTTATTACAGAAGGCATCTTTTTATGTTTTACACCGTGACGTTTTCGTGAGTAAGACCATAAGCCCACGCCATACTCAGCATAAAGTTTGTACAAAAGTTAATCCCGAAAGGGACTGCTTAGGGTTTGTTGTGATTCAGCCATCGTCACCACCGCCGTGTTTTGTTTTTGGAATTGTTCTGCAACCTCAAATAATCTGATTGTGATATTTCATGAATGGGACATGTAGGCCTGGGGAAGTTTTTCATGCATATCACACTGAGGTCAATGGTCACTGAAAGGTTACTCATGGGTTAAAAATCTTGTTACGAAATTTCTGAAAAAACTGGTCTTGCAAATTTCATGAAACTTTCTATATATGATTGCTACACTAAGGCTTTGAACTAAATGACCTATGACGTATATTGTTCCAAAGTTCAAATTCATGAACGGAGTTAAAACTTTTGATGTAAAATTGCTTTCTTCAAATTTCACAGTTGTTAATCTTTTCACCCAGTTAGAGCATTTCAATGCGTTTTTATTTCTTTGTGTGACATATGGAACTGAGGAATTTACATAATTACATAATTAGATCAAAGTTACCGAAAGGTCACTTATAGGCTAAAATTCTCATTGCCATGTTTCTGAAAAAAAGAAGTAATTTCAACTTTACTGAAACTTGGTGTATGCCACCGCTACATAAAGGTTACAAACTGTTTGATTTCTGATTATACCGTTATTTCAAATTTTAAGAAACATTGCTTGCTTGGAAATTTACATGGAGCGTGGATAGCTCATACTCACTGGTGGTTACTTATCCTAATTAATTTGACTATTTTCCCTGTCGTGTAAAATTAATATTAAAAACAACACGCCTATGAACTGAACTCTACAAATTATATTTGTAAGGTTGTACAAAGGATTTATGGTAGACGGTTTATATATTTAAATCCATTTGTGTCTATGAGAATATAGTACACCAAATTCTGGATAAGCTGTCTCTTCACATACGCTTTCGACAGATATCTCCCTTGCATTTAATGAGTGTTCCAAATGTGCTCTTTTGTCCTTTCTTGTTCACATCTGTTTAGCTAGACAAAGTTTTTCTCACTTACCCGCCATGTTGACACAATGATATTACTTGCTACACCTCAGATTAGGTCGTTATGAAGAATATTTCAAGTTTGCTGTAGTATTTCCTTGTGGTTTAATGGTTTCAACATTCTTTCGTCCACAAAACGACCCAATGAGATGTCCCAATTTATGCGTGGTTATAAAATTTTCGTACGATTTTCGGGGCAACGGTCTGGCAATAAGCTGAGGGGGTTTTCCCTGTAAAATAACGGTCACAATGTGTTTCTACTTTTAGGGGTATTGTACCACTAAAGCGACTGTAGTGGTGAAACGCTCATAGAAATATTGGATTTTTCTAACAGAATAGGGCTGCCCCATCTACTGTCGCTAACGTCAATCCACAAGCGTCAGACACAGTTCTCTGTACCTAAGCACAGTAAGTTGACACCAGACCGACCAGGATGTTCATTTCACTCAATTACTAGATAGGAGGTATCTCTATTGCCGCACTTGTAAATGTTTTCTTATTGGCACATGCGTGTATCACCGAAGTACTTTAAAACATGGCTTGATTATAGTATTAATATGTGTTATAGAATTCATCGTGTCACCGGAAACATTTATTACCACATTAAGTTGAAGTCAATCTTATCTTCGCCATAGCATTGAGGATGTTTTTACATATGTATGAGAGGGTAAATATCTGTCGCTAGAGAATAGAAATGTAGATATTATGCCTTGTCGAGCCAGCTATAATTATAATGAAGACAGATCTCTGTGGTCACCAGGTTTATTACTTGCAGGTCTTTTAAGTTCATACTTCAGTCATCTGCCACAATTAGAATTTATTCTCTGTTGCCTAAAGAGCATGTTCTCTTCATGGTCATAACATCTGGGATGAAACTCAGAGTAAAGGATAACAACTTCGCCGCACAGCTGGTCAGTGCATTCCCATGTAACCAAGCCTGAAATATGATTTATTTATGTCACTGGTGTTCAGCGCTGTACATAAGCGTGGAATACAAGGCTGCAACCGTGAGAACCTATCTAAATCTTAACATTAACAATTATGAGAATCATTTAATTCGAAATTACTGATTTCTGGGCTACAACGAAGGCACAAGGTCGACTGTTTTTATATGAATTCTTCCCGAGGTAACGTTTAGTCCGATGTGGGAGTCTCGTGCTGGCTATTTACCGTTAACCGGAGAAGTATAAAATGATAACAACATGGTTATTACGTGTCGTGCTTGATGGCACTTCCTCCGTTTTATTAATGAGACTTGGCACGCCATCGTCAACATTAGCGTATCGGCTCTGAGCAGAAATAATTGAGTTTTGTGTACTCATCCACAGAAACTTGATTGATCTCAGTTTCCTTCTGTCTTAGACTAACAAGCCTGTCGCTAATTGACAATTCTCGTATGAACGGATGGCGTGCCAAAATTCACACGACAGTGCCACTCGACGAGTCCACCGAGAGAACGATACCCGTCCGCCAGTGGAGCCTATTGTCTCCCGTATACATACTCTCGCCTCCGCCAGATTTGCCTTACAACAACCAAGCGTGCAACGAGCAACTGCCAAACATCGATGCAGATACGATACGGCAGGCACCCAAAGACCATGGCGGTAAACAGATATTTAAAGGGCACATTATAAGGATAACGACTTTGCTCACAGAAACTTATGATGATAGAATCCAAGCCCAGATCTGATAAAACTTGCAAGAAGAGTCTTATAGGTTTGGAGAATTACTTTTCGATTCTCTAAGGCGTTTTATCCCGAGGAAAAGAATACTTGGGCTGGAGACATAAAAGTGAAATGCCTTCTTTTACGTGAAAATTATGACGCACTGTCGTAATATGGTTAACCCTAGTAATTGTCTTCATTTTAACAAGTCGCCCACCAGAGCCTTGTCTTGATCTCGGATTCTCCAACAACGAAAGGCTTTACAATGATTTATCTGCAACTAATAATTGATCTTCGGATCAGATACCACTCGGTTTGGCGTACCTACTTCAAAATTCGGTTAAAATTGCGAATTTTTGAGGACCACAGTAAAAGTGTACATGTCGGTTCCAAAACTTTATTCACGTGTCGAAATACTAATTTAGACACTTAGCTCTAGGTTGCAGTATATCTACTGACATAGAGCCCACAAGCTGTGGTGGAACAAAGCCTCTTCAGCATAACATTCCAAGAAGCTGAAAGTCTTCCTGATGAGAAAATGCCATCATATGGTGGAAATAATGTTGCAAGCCACGTTAAAATCCCAGCCAGACTACCAAATAAAAGAATTCAATAGTTATCAAATATATATGCCGTGAAATACAATGAGCCAAATATGTAACACAATCTCGGTTCAAGTTCTATACAGCCTTCAATCAGGTCCAATCTGTGTTTTCATTATCCTTATAATGACAAATCGTCATTGTATTACAGATAAATCTCGGGTTAAAAAAAATTGGGCGCAAGAATTCTTCACATGAAAATTCAGTGTTAGTACACTAATATTACACTAAAATATTTCCATGACAACTTCCTACTGTCAATTAGGACATTAGACTAACATTAGGCTAAAATATGTCCATGACAACGTCCTACTGATCATGTCTGACATAGCTTGAACTTTACTTGAGAGTACAGGAATTCAATATACTTCTATGAGGGGATGGAAATTCCTGTGGACAAAAGGACGTGTATATGTCAGATAGTACTGTTTGTTATAGTATCGTGTCCAACAAACCAATCCTTTGTCTTATCTGACAACCAATATTTGTTGATATACAAATGATGAGACTCATCCGTGTGATCTCTGGACAAACTACAACAATCTTCCGCATCATTTTCAGATTTTATTCATAATGCAGTAACGTAGGATGCCGAGCAAAAATTTGTCCTAAGCTCAAGTTTTACAAATGTTAGTACAAACCCTCTATAAGACGATCGCTTATAAAATCACCCAATCGTGAAGTTCTAGATATACTAAAGATAAGTATATAGGTTAATTAGACTTATAGTTTACCCAACCAGACCTTCGCATGATTTGATACCCAACCTTCATGGGTTTTTAGCATTATCATTTCTTCATAGCACAGTTTTTTATGTCAATTTGAAAACAGATTTTGAGTTATTATAAAGCTTTAGTGGTTCTTAAGTATCGCTTTAAACAACAATGAAATAAAAAAACTGAAATATAAAAGGCTACAGCCAAGTGAGTAAAACCAAAGCAGCGACCACTTTCCTGTCAGTTTACTTCAGACTTTTATTCTCTTGTTGTAAATGCTTAAATAGCACAATCTGACGCGCACCCTAACAGAATTACATAAAATAAGACATTGATGGTGTTATCAATTTTATAAGGCTTGCCTAGCCTGGATTTATTTGAAATGCATTGATGCCATAACATTTAACAACATCAAAGCAATGCAATGAAGTTTATTCTGAAGGCGTTTGGTTTCGCCCACTAGTTTTAAATCAATCCCATCTGACGTAAATTGAAGTCATTGGTATTACAAGTTCTACAGGACGAGTCCATGCCTTGGGATATATTACTATCAGAGACATTTGGTGCTCAGGGTACCACAAACCCTACATACGCATACTGTGACTAGGTGGTCGTCTTTCTAAGGTTTGGTTACTAGCTACAATTCGGCTACAATTCAGTGCTACATGGATAACATCACTGGCAGGTGACATGCACTATGGAGTATAGTGATATTACTTGAAATCACAGTGATTAGAGCTTTTGAGAGTTTATATAATTTAAAAGCTTCATACTAACCATTCAACATATATTGCAATAAACAGTTCATCCATATTTGTCAGCAGCTGGGGTGTCTTTGGCGTCTTCTTTGGGGGTTTAATTGAAATCTACATTAGTTTCCAGCTTTCACACTAAGTTTCATGCCGACATTGTTAATTGTCTTGTTTCAGTCCCTGTGGTTCGATGCTGTCAATTCCCTTGTGCCAATGACTGTGTTTCGTTTGGATGTTGATTCATTCGTTACAATCACTGTATTTCATTTCATTTCCCCTCGTTTCAGTCACTGTATTTGGCTTCGATGTTGTCAGTTCCCTCGTTTCAGTCAATGTATTTGACTTCGATGTTGTCAATTCCCTCGTTTCAGTCACTGTATTTGCTTTCGATGTTGTCTGTTACCTCCTTTCAGTCAATGTATTTGGCTTCGATGTTGTCAGCTCCCTCGTTTCAGTCACTGTATTTCATATTGATGTTAGGAATGCATAATACCATATTGGTAATATTTCACTGTTTTAATCGTTGTATCTTTTTAATCGATGTTTTTAATTCACTCGACTGAATCGCATTTTCAGTTGTGTATTGTTCATGAAACCCTACCTTCGGTACGCTACACATATTTGGATCATGGAACATACCAGGTGTGCACACTAAGCACAGGCACTGTATTATTATATACGTTCGTAAATCAACTCGGCATTTATAGAGAGAATACATAACTGATCCGTTACCCTCACACAAGTTGCCCTTTTACCTATAAGTGAGGTTTCTACATAGACAGTTGATGCAAAAGACAACTCCATGGACAGTAAAACTACAGCAGTGACGACAGTGGGACATCTGGCAAATGACCTCACGTAACCGGTGAAATCCAGGGAGTTTACTTTATTCCATGATTGCTCGTGTAAATGTTTAAAAGGTAACAAAATAAATAACCGTGGAAGCCTTACATTACCGTAATCCTGGGGAACTCCTAGTGCACCAAGAGAATCTTGAATGACCTAATTTAAACTACTATTTAGCAAACCCATTTGATACCTTTAATTGAACTTATAAGAAGGTGAGGAGGAAAGTGTCTAAGTGACATCGCATTTGCATTCGATTATATTCCATGGAGATTTCTTTGACGTTGAGATTCTGAGCTGAATTTCATTCCTAGAATATCCACTTTTTACCTTAAAACTTGACGGCTTCTCTCTTACATGCGGCAAGCTTTATTTACCATTTACGTATTTAATTTCTTGCATATTCCGTTGTGAACCGGCAATTCTTATGACTATTGACCCGAAACACCCATTTTGGTTGACGGTTGGTATACGAATGTCGGTTTCGTCGCCTAAGTTATAGGTTTTGGAAATAGACCTTACGGATATCGACTTGGAACGCATCTTCAAGGTTTACGAGGGCTATACGAAAGTTGGGTTTGACACTTAGATCTTCAGTAGTACGGATCGATACAAGCGCAACGTAAGTCATGTATGATTTGGCTGGTCGAGACTGGTTTATTATTGCTCTCTCAGGTTTAAAGCCGAAGGCTTGGGTTAAGTGTTTGACCATTTGTCATTGAGGTCAGCTATTGGTGGAGGATCTTAAACTCTTTTCAGATAGATTTTTATGAAACAACTAGATCTGGTGTTCCTGTTTTTGATAAACCGATAACGTACATAAGAATGTTTAAGAACTAATGGAGTAAATAGCCTTTAATCTTCCGCAATGGTAATAATGTTAACAGAAGTGTGGTTCTCGTCCTTATTGTCACTTTCTCCATTTCAGTTCTGAATACAGACTGTTAAGATTGATCGAAATTATCTCATGCATTATTCTCTGTGTTTACTATCTGTTAGGGGTCGGTGAAATATGGACGACAATTGTTGCTTATTTTGTCCAAGGCCTTTGTTGGAAAGGCTGTTGGTCAGACTGTCACTCTTGCTAGGTTAGCCTAAAGGCTAGGACAACTCAGACAAAGGTGCTTTGGGATGCTGGGGATGCTCTCACTGACGGCCTGTGTCTCTTTACCGGAGGAAGAAACAGTCATTACACTGAACGCTGTAGGTTAAACACCCACAGGGGAAATTTCACCTCTGATCACATAGTCCGGGCCTAATGACATGCTCCGGGTAGATTAAGGACGGGGAATACATTGCTCTTTATCTATATCGCTTAAGACACTACCGAAAAAACTACGTCACGAACAGGCCGTCGGTGAGACGCCTACACGGCTAGATACCCAACAAAGCTTCATCATTCCTGGCGACCATTGACAAGGTCAAGGTGCCGAAAAAATGAAACCGAATTTTTATTCTTGATTTCAACAAAAGACCGTACGTGTCAAGGGCCTATTATTTGAACAATGTGTAGTTAAAACCAAAGATGTACTGATTCTATATTCCACCGTAATACCCAGCTATAGAGATACTGTACTATTCACCTGATAATCTGGAAGAAATACCAGTTGTTGAAAGGTTGAGTGTGAGACCGCATCCAATTGCACCGTTTAGTTTTATCCATACCAATTTTGACCAGTTTTTTTATGATAACGCGAAAACTACTTCCGGCAGAAAAAGAATAAGCACATATTTGTGTTCAAAATGTTTTCATACCTTATGTTAATGCAAGGGAAACAGCCGACCAGAAACTACTCAAGTGATTTTACTGTCATTTATTGAAAAGACTAACAAAGTGGAAAAGGGTGGAGATGCAATCATATTTGAATATAGGATGAATGAGAAATTAGCCCCCCTCAATCCTCAAACTGTCAAGTTGTATTTTAATATTAGTTATCAATCAAAGTTGGTGGGGGGGGGGACTAAAATGGATCACAACTGTAATGAAACAATGATAGTTACGAGAGGTGGGTGAGAAGGTTTTCGTAAACTTTGTACAGTATAAAGTAGGAACCAGTATGGTTGGTTCAACAAGCTGTTGTCTGTAGCAAGTTTAAAATTACAGAAATATTCATTCTGTATACATTTGATGATCACCAGTGTCGTCACGCTATGATCATGAGCGTATATCGACAGAGCATTACGTCAACGTATGACATCATCATACCTCACAAGGGTATACGTAATCACAGTTTGTGCGTGCATACTTACACAAATGTGTTTATTTACAATAAACCTGAATTTGGTTGACACAATGGCACAAGAGCTGAGAAAATTTGTGCACTTGTCACTTAAAATTCATTCTGGTTGCGTTGTTTTGTGACTTTAGCAAATGTAAATCAAGGTGTAATAAGTACCCAGAAGGGACGGACGTCCTGTAACAAGAAGCAGCTACGTTAGAGACAATTCTCCGACAATTTACATATCTTCGGATATTTTATCTGAGGAGTGACAAGCAAATTTCCACACAGGAGTTGTGTTCATCCATCGATCGAGCAGGGATTTTGAAACAAGTTGTTTACTTCAAAACCTCTAAATCTAAGCTGAAGACACAACATAACAACCTAATCACTTAATTCTTTTGCAGTAGAAACAGGAAAATAATTCATAAATTATACAACGATTAGTTCAGCCCGAAGCAAGTTGTCAGTTTACGGCCTGGTCAGTCTCATACAAGTATGAGATTTGCACTCAAGTCTGACTTTAACTAAAAGGGTTCTATTCCCATACAATCTCTTCCCAGACCTGGCCATCACCATCTTTAGTAAGTCCACTTATATCACACTAAGTCAACGTATTCTTATTGGTATTTTCATTGCAAACATGAAAAACCATGAATATTAGTCAACATTTTAGAAGAGATTGTCCGCCGACAAACTTTATTTCTTTACTAGCAGCCCGAACTCATTATCTGAAAATGGAGGTATAATACAGTTAAACCCGTAGAACGAAACGCCATATACAGTTTTGAACATTATGTAGACGTGGTAAATATACAATGAATCATTATCCCTTCTGTGATCGGTTATGTAATACTCGCAGTTACTATTCAAAACTTCGTCGATGATAACCGGAATCACCCAAAGAATGATGCTCAGTGTAAACAAGCTAAGCGAACATAAATTTTTGTATTCTGGAAAACGGATTGCGTATTTTTGAGAGAATTCATTATTGTGTTTTTCTTACACATACTAAGAAGAAGAAAATATTGGTGTTTGGCAGTAACTAGTAGTAATTTTGAGAAAGCAAACCAAGCCAAATTTTCTCGTACGTTACCCAGCGATGCCATTAACGGTCAAATCACAGGGTGCCAAAGTAATTTTGTTTGTGAAGATTCTTCATAGGTGAACCATTGATGTATACGGTTACCCACGACTACCTGTCTTATCTGTCATGCACTGTTAGCCAAACCATGATGCAGTCTACGCCATATGAACCTCATTTCGCACGGTATTGACTCCAGCAGTACCAAGGAGTATTCTTTCGTCATATAAAGACTCCACGCAAAGCTCAACAAATGAGTTTTGTTCCTCCTAAGCTCATTCCCAGACAGTGTCCTCTTGCTTACATTTCTCTTCCGCAAAACAATCAGTGTACATAGGAACTAATTTAAAGCGGCTGTACATCAGACAAGGTGGGGGAAAGTGACAAAACGATGTATGTTACTTCAAAATAAGAAGAAGGCACATCATCTGACAGCAGGTGGTAAAGCTGGAAAACATATATGTGCTGATATATTAAAATATTGACTCAGAAAATCTTAACCCTCTCCTATCCATTATGCCCAGGGGGTTAGCAGACAAGCGTAACATTTGCCTTCAGAATCTATATGTAAGTTATTTTTATCCCGTATGCTTATGATCTGTGGTGAAAATCTTTGCCGTTGTATATCCATTATGTCTAGGAGATTAACAGACATGCTTAACATTTGCCGTCTATATATAAACTACATGTATCACTTATGCATAGGAGCTTGTGCAGAAATTTTAAACTTGGTCATATACATGAATGCTATCTTTCATACATGTACATTGGGGCCAAACAGGAAAGGTCAGGCGAGCATTTGATGTAGTCGTTTATACTCAATATGCAAGGCTTTCTCCTTCGCGTAGAACCATTGCAGAAAAGCTTATCCTTTAATGTGGAGATTTGCTACTCAGAAACGCTTAGCCTTTGTACTGAGGTATCCAATAAGCTTAGGATATTTAGAGAATAGCGCAACCTTCAGCTATTGCGATCCTCGTCCTTAAGATTATTATTATTATATATATATAATATATATTTGGCGCTAACCGGGTCAGTGTCTGACCTACATTTCCTCCCTGTGTACGTGATAGCCTGCACTGGAAGTCAGTCGCGCGTTCTCAAGTCAAATGTCACTTTACATACAGCACACATTCTGGAACGATGTCCCCTTATTGTAAAGATATATAAATTTTTTTCGTCAGTCTATAAATGTAAGCGACAAAGTTGTAAAGTTCGCAGTCATTTCACTTACACTTACTCTCGGTCACTTAGGTGGATTTTGTTGGCATTTTCATGCCTTTCGACAATTTTGTCATTTTCTACTCCATTTTTCTGTACTTAGCACTTTGTGAGCTTGTGCTTCGCCACTTGCTATTTTGTTTTAGACGTTCTTTTGGAGCTTGTATCGCTCATTGTCTCTTTGTACGATTAAGTACATTTCATAACCTTGAAAGTAAATTTTTGTGTATTTCCTAGGACTGAAATATACATCTCCAACTCGGCATCACGGACGCTATCGACCCGTCCGCCAAGGAAAGTTGTTCCTTGCCTGGAAGTTGGATTTATTCCATAGTCGGCGCACTGTGCCCTTTGCTGTTCATGACCACAGGACTGTCCTTCCATCTGAAAATTCCTAAAGGCTGTAGATGATTCTATATTTACGTTGGAATATTCCATCCGGATTTGGACGCTCTCAGCAGTAAGAAACTATATATTTTTAAAAATTATCTGTTTTGTTTTAGTCAGTTGTATTCTTGGTCTATTTTGTTAAAATAAACTGTATTGAACATAATCAAGCGTCTTTGTGTTTCTTTGCTTGATCTTGTGTAAGACTCATCGCTGTCTGAGAGTTGAACAAGCCATTTGTTTTGTTTTTTTTTTAATTTTTCCCCTCCGACTGTTGTACCCTTACATCTTGGTGGCTCGTCCGGGAACTAAAAATTGACTGTGCTAGATTGTAGCACGTTCATTTTCATCACGTTTGGTGTTGTTGTAGCTCTTGTTTGGATAAAACGGAGATTCACATTTTGTACAACTGTTAATATAGTTTCTTTGCACACTATATTGTGTATATTATGGCTGAGGAATTTAAAATAGATTTATTCCTTGATAGTGAAGTTTCGTCAGTTGTTAACCTGTCTCAGTTAAGGACGGTAGATTTATGGAAAATAGGTGACAATTTGGAATTAGACTAAAGCCAGAATCTTAGAAAAAGTGAAATGGTGGATACTATTAGCAAACACTTGGGCTTGGGTAATATGTTAATATGTTATTTCGAGTCAAAGTGGTGATATTGAGTTGGCTAAGCTTCAGTTAGAGATGCAAAGGTTTAAGTTACAAAAGGAGTTTGAGATGGAAAAAGTTAAGATTTGAGAAAGAAGAGAGAGAGAAAGAACGAGAGAACGAAGAGAAAGAAAGAAAGAAAGAGATATGGTACTAAGAAAGTTAGAGTTAGAACAGGAGTTCAAACTGAAGAAACTCCAGGTAGTGATGATGAAGTTGTTAGTCACCAGGGATTTGAAAAGAAACGCTGTTTGATAGCTTGTACAGGACTCTGAAGTTAGATCCTTCTTTTGAAAAATTAAGGGATATTGTTCTTCTGGAGGAATTTAAGAACAGTGTTCCTAATGTTGTCAAGGTTTACCTAGGTGGTCAAAAGGTCAGGGACATTAAGACTGTTGCTAGAATGGTTGATGAGTATGAGTTAACTCATAAATTTACTAGGCAAAACTTTCGGCCTAGATTTCAAGGGAAGTTGAATTCTGATAAGAAAACTTCTAAATTTAGTACTGATAGGCAGGCTAGTGAGAAACCAAAGTCCGTTCATGGTTATTCTTCTGATAAGAAGTCTTTTCAGTCCAAAATTAGATCACCTACTTGCAAGTACTGGAAGTCAACATTGCACCTACTATCGACTTGCACAGCACTAAAAAAAAGGGGAGCGAAAATCTTTTGTTAGCTTTTGTTAACCCCATTTGTAAACTAGTGAGGTCCCAGGTAGACATTGATAGTTTTAGCCCTATCGTAAACCACGAGTTAAGGAAGTAGTTCAGACTCCAGAGACATACTTGACATTCGTGTCCGATGGTGTGGTCACTGGTAATGGAGTTACCTTCCCTATTCGTATATTTAGGTATACTGGAGCTAGTCAGTTTCTGATGTAGACATGTGATTCCCACACATCCAGGGTGTTAATGGAAATTTATGTCTGTTCCATTACTGGATGTTACCCTTACTTTTGATTTGGTTACTGGCTTAGTAACTGTAGGGGGTGTTAATACTTTGCTTGGGGAAGGTATTTCCTTTTTGCTGGGTACTGAGTTAGCAGGAGATAAGATCATGACCTCATGCCTGTAATGTTCCGGTTCCGAAGGGAAATACAGAAGACCTACAAGAGGAAGTTCCAGGTATATTTCCCTCTTGTGTGGTTACCAGGTCACAGAAAATTGCTAGAGGGAAGGAATATAATTCTTCTATTACCATTAAGGATCCAGATGGTAATATTAATTTGGCTGAAGCTTCCTTTCATGATAAGGATTGTGTAGAGGATGGTCAGGAGTTAGACATTCCTGTGTTCTTTCGATCTGATGTGGATAGACGACCTGAATTAAGGGAGTCGGCTTTATCTGTGGAGGAAATAGCTAATGTACCTGTTGGTTATTACATGGAGGATGAACCGGTAATGAGAAAGTATAGAAATCCTCATGTATCAGTTAATGATCATTGCGCAGTTTTCAATAAAGTTGTCTTACTTCTGAGTTATAGACAGGAAGTACGTAGAATGGCTAATGGGATTCCCACAGGTGGATATTTGGGCAATAGAAAGACAGAAAGTAAAATCACTCGCCATTTTGACTGGCCTAGAATTTATAAAGATGTGGTTAATTTCTGTAAGACATGGCACACCTGTCAGCTCGTAGGAAAACCATATTATGGTGTAAGGCCTGCACCCTTAATTCCTATTCCTGCTTTTGGTGAACCTTTCAGTAAGGCATTTATTGATTGTGTTGGTTCATTACCTAGAACTAAGTCTGGATACAAGTATCTTTTGACCATTATGGATACAGCTACCAGATTTCCTGAAGTTACTGCACTGAAGCATGTAACTACTCCTCAGATAGTTAACAGTCTGCTACAGTTTTTCACCAGGTGTAGTTTACCTGAGGAAATACAATCTGACCAGGGGTTAAATTTTATATCAGGCTTACTTCAGGAAGTTATGTATCAGCTGGGGATTAAGCGACTTAAATCCACAGTTTACCATCCTCAATCTCAGGGGGTTTGGAGAGATACCACCAAACCATGAAGCCTTTTGTATACAATACCCAGAATACTGGGACAAGGGTATTCCATTTGTATTGTTTGCCACTGGGGATACTCCCAATGAGCCCATGGTTTTAGTCCATTTGAGTTGGTGTATCCCCATGAGGTTGGAGGTCCCTTAGCTTTCATGAAAGAGGGTATCTTATCCCAGGAAACTGGAGGAACTTAAGCTTAGATAGCTCGAGCTTATTTTAAGACCTCTCAGGAGAAAATGAAACTGTACTATAACAGAAAGGCTAAGCCTTTTTCTGTGTGCATCAGTATCGTGTCATTGCACATGAAGCATACATTCTAGAAAGATGAACCCATATTGTAAGCATGTTTACGAACAAACCATCCAGAATTTTCTTAAGCGACGAAGTTGTAAAGCTCGCAGTCATTTTACTTCTGTTCATTTGAGAGCACATTTTCTCTCGGTCACTTAGAACGACTTTGCTGGCATGGGAGAGGCATTCATGCCATTCGACAAGTTTGTTACTTTCTACTCCATTTTTATGTACATAGCACTTTGTGGGCTTGTGTTTCGCCACTTGCTATTTTGCTTGAGACGTTCTTTTCGGGCTTGTATCGCTCAATGTCTCTCCCAATTTACCCGGAAAGTGATTTTATGTACATTTCCGAGGAGTGAAACATATATCACCAGCTAGACATCACAGACCCTTTGTCGTTCTTTTCGCCCAGGAAAGTTGCAAATTGCAGGGAAGTTGGATGTATACCATAGTTTGCGTACCGTGTCCACTGCCGTTCGTGACCACAGGACTGTCATCCTTCCATTTGAGAATTCCCTCGGACTTTGGATTCTATATTTACGTGGACCGACTTTCCTTTGGAAGCCGGAATATCCCATCTGGATTTGGAGGCTGTCACCAGTAAGTAACTATATATATGTTGTAATTATCTGTATTGTTTTGTATATTATTGTCAGTTATACTATTTGTCTATTTTGTTCAAATGTGTGTATTAAAATTATTCAAGCGTCATCATGTTCCTTTGTTCTTGTGTAAGGCCTATCGCTGTCTGAGAGTTGAATTAGCCAATTGTTTGTTGTTGTTTTTTTTTTAATTTTTCCTGTGGCACCCTATATAATATATATAGTTACTATATAACTATATATACATACGGGGTAGTCAGAAAAGCTTAACCTTAGGCTTCCTCTTGTAAACTCTATACCTAAAAGCTGAACAGGATAGGTTAACAAAACAGATGCTACCCACAATCCATGGAAGCCAAACAGGCAACTTTTACCGTGTCTAAGGATATAAGCATCGAAACCGACATTCCTATATCAGCAGTCAACCGAAATGGGCGTTCAGGATCAATACTCGAAGATCAGTTTCCAAAACGTCGCACTCCGATGCCATTCTTTCAATCGCATTCTAGCGAGAACCCCTACAGACCAGACTAAGATAGCTCTTGCACGCACTTAAGAGCCATTGGCGCATTGATATTCGCCAAAAAAAATGGACCAAAAATTTTGAAAACTGCCAATGAAAACTTCCGCGAAGAAAAACGGATGTGATTTACATGAAATAATTCCAACATGGCGACTCCCGATAGTGTGACAAGGACAACATATCCATTCATGATTACAAGATGATCTGAGTCACATGATGCATCCACGTGATCAAGTGACCTTACCGGTTGACCTCTGAAACAAGTCTGTCAGAACAAAATGGCTCGTAGGTGTCTTAGAGCTCATATCTTGACGTAAGCCTGACGAAGAAAGTAGGATTAGTTCTATTTTAGACTGGTCACCCATTCTGTCCTCTCACAATACCCTACCTTACTTTGCACAGGCGAGCTAAAAATACTGCTTCCGTGCGACTCACGTTCGAAAACAGTAATGAGTCAATAAAAACAGTATTTTGAACCAAAAGTGAAAATATAATATGTGATTGTACTTGTCAGTGCATTTTATAACTTCAATTGACTATTTTAAATTTACATGTAGCGAGATGCAACTCAAAGAGGGTGAGGAGCACAGTGGCCTTACGGTTGTTGCTGTTGCTATGCGTTCAATTCCAGCTCTGACTGGCTTCCTCTAATGTCGTAAGTGAGAAAGTCTGCCTGTCATCAGCTGATGATCGTGGGTTTCTGCCCGGTTTTCTCCAACTATATTGCTGGTCGCCTTCATATAAGTGAAATATTCTTGAGCTTGTTTGTGTGGCGTCAAACAACTATATAAATAAACATCGTGAGACGGTGTAGCCTATAGCCCAAAGCGACACTTTGTTTAAGCGTTTAATTATAGTGCATTGCCCATCAGGCCATTGATAGCCAGCGTTTGTCCTTAGTTCTTCAAACTACACATACAATTTTTACATTTTTCTTTAATTTTATCTATAATGTCGTATTCATCTTAAGCATAATTTCATCAAATGACACTAAAAATACCACAATTGCTCGCCGACATAGTCGTTGATACAACAATCAGACGTTCGGTGTCTTGGATAAAAGGGATATACTTCAATTTAACAGCAGGTAACACGGCAACAAACGCCTCTAATAGCAACCAAATCAAGTCACGACGTGTTTGTTCTTGATTTCAATTGAATCAGTTGTCAATTGTCTTACTTTACTACTGCCCAAGTTTCATAGCCATGCCTTCAGTCAGGGTGTTGAACACGAGTTTCAGTAGCACAGCACAGCACCTTCCATCACAGACAGGGCTGGTATTATTGTGTCGAATTCTTTAATGGTAATGATCTATTGAGTTTTTACAGCATAAGACAAACACACAACGATGGCAATGGGAGTGAGAAAAAAGAGAGTATAAAATTGTATAATAATACAGGTTTTCAGGGTCTGGAATAACCAGATAAGGATACCACTATCGGAGAGGGAAAAACAACCCTTAATCATCTCTCAGAGAGCCATAGGCCTTACACAAGGTCAAACAAAGAAATACAAAGACGCTTGAATAAGTTCAATACATACATTTAAACAAAAGAGACAAATAGTACAACTGACAATAATATGCAAAATATTACAGATAATTACACAATTCAGATATAGTTTCTTACTGGTGACAGCGCCCACATCCGGGATGGGATATCCCGGCTTCCAGAGGCAAATCAGTCCACGTAAATATAGAACCCACGGTGCTTGGTAATTCTCAAATGGAAGGATAACAGTCCTGTAGTGACGAACAGCAGAGGGCAAGGTACGTCGACTATGGTATGTATCCACCTCCCTGGTAAGGTACAACTTTCCTCGGCGGACAGGTTCACAATAGCGTCCGTGATGCCGAGCTGGAGATGTACATTTCATTCCTCGGAAATATGCACAAAGTAACTTGGTAAACTAGGATGAAATGTGCGTAATCACACAAAGAGACAATGCGCGATACAAGCCCCAAACGAACGTCTCAAACGAAATAGCAACTGGCGAAACACAAGATCATAAAGTGCCACATACAGAAAAATGGAGTAGAAAGTCACGTATGTTGAGTGGTACGAAAGCCGGTATCTCCAAATCCAACAAAATCCTTCTAAGTTTACAAGAGTAAATATGACCGCTCTCAAATAAACTTGAGTAAATTACTGCTTTCAAAATGGACAGGAGTAAAAGACTGCTCCCAATTGAATTTGAGTAAAAGACTGGGAACTTTACAACTTCGTCGCTTATATTTTTAGTCTAACGTAAAGAAAATTCTGGATGGTTGAATCGTAAACATGTTTACAATATGTGTACATCTTCCAGAATGTACCCTTTATGTACAATGACACGAAAGTCATAAACACAGAAGCCTCGAGAACGCGTGACTGAATCCCCGTGCAGACTATCATGTGCACAGAGGGAAAATATAGGTCAAACACTGACTCGGTTAGCGCAAAAAGAAATGAAAAACATATAATACAATATCTTAAGAACGGGGCTCGTAACACCCCATCACATCAAAATACTGAACATTATACCAACTTATTCAGTAAGTCATCTTCAAACAGGCCTAAATCAACATGGTGTATGGAACACTATGTGATCATAAAGTACATAACCTTTGTTAATGAGAAGAAAAAGGGCGGTAAACATGGTTGGAACATTAGTTATTTGTAGAGGAAAACAAAAGTGTTAGCAGTTTGACAAACCCTCTGACCTCAAGCCTCTGAAAAGCTGCGTACAAAACCTGCGGATTCATCCACGTGTAACGTGAATTATTACATTGTTAAGGTGCCAACAAGAGGTGTGTGGGGAAAGACTTTCCTGGGTGTTTACCTAGTATTTATTGAAAACAGGAACACAAAAGCTCTGTTTGTATAGCGGTCTTATAGCCTTCAAATGTATTTCAAAATAAAATGCTGTTGTGCATCGAGATGTTCTTTTTACTGCATCTTACTTAATTCATTGCAAGGCGTGGATTCAGTGGTTTGGCTATTTGTACCTTAAAATGTTTACTCAAACAGTTTTCTATAAATGAAGCTTTAGATTCAATTTCTTGAAGAATTTTTCAAATCAGCTGATTGCTCCTTTCTCCAGATTGCTGACTTTACTTGAAATAAATCATTTATGACTCAAGAGTTTGTGATGATAACTTCATTCGTGTAATTAGGCGACGAAAGCACTTTCTGCTGGGACAACTATTGAAATCGTGGTCATTTTTATTATTTTTCTTTCGTTTATTTTAAATTACAAAAGGTTTTAAGAGCTCTGAAAGGAAAATGTTTCATTGGATGTTGTGGGAATATGGTCATTTTATGAAGAAGGTTATTGGGCAACGTTTGGGTGTTCCACAAACGGCTGAACTTGTTATGCAGCATCTCCGTGTCTATGTATTCCATGCTTGAAAAGCAAGGTTTGATTGGTTGAATTTTGTAGCAGAGAGTTGTTGGTCACATGACATCGTTTTAGCTAGTTGGTCTAATTTTGTTCAAGGTATCGATTAGCTTGAGGAGTGTAAAAATTTGCTTAGATTGTGTCTACCGGAAGTTGTTTTTACGTTATTACCAAACAGCTGTTTTGAGAACCCTCAAATTTACGTAACATGGCAGCTTCGTACTAGACGACATGAAATTCCTTTGTGGGTTAAGACACTGACATGCTAAGAAATCCTTGTCGCGATGTCCACTGTACCGATCACTCCAGCCGAAAGCCTTTGTTGCTCGAACCACTTCAATCGCTGGCATGGACAGGACAGGAAACCTTCAAAAAATGTATTTATCTGTCTTTTGACCTATGAGCTGAAGGTCAAATCCGCATTTCCTCTACGCTCTCCTTTTTTACTACACCTATTGTATATGATTTCTGGCAGTCTAGGATTCAAATACACTTGAATCTAGGCGTCGAAACCGACATTCGTATACCAGCCGGGGCGTTCCGTGGGCGTGGGCGTTCCGGATCAATAATCACAAGAATTGTTTCCTTATAAAAACGACAAATAACACAAACCACTAAAGAACTAAGAATCTATATAAAACATAACTCATACAAAGAGCAGTGAACAGTTTTTTCAGTGATGGCAAAAAGGCGCAATGAATGTTCTAGGCGGATGAATAAAATCAGTTTCAAAATCGTGTACTATTTTAGTACACATTGTGTCATTAATCAAATATGTATCACGGTTGTGCTATGATTGCAACTGTTCATATATACTCAACACGTTGAACATACGGACCCTAGCCCCAGGTTAAGCGGAATTAGATACAAATATGTATACCCGAGTCCCAGAGAATCTGGACATTCCGTCTGCATTAACTAACAACCAAGCTGTACTCATTGTAAAATTTAAGAAAATTATAGTGAAGACGTTTGATGGAAAATACATGGTACACTAGCTTTTGCGGTAATAACTTGTGAGATTGACTGAAATAATCACACAGCGCACAGGATATAACAAATGCTACAAGTCGAGATTTGTATGCGCCATATGCAGGGCCATTCGGTATATTGCTATGCAAGTAAGGATAAAATCGAAACTATTCCTACTGTCGTAAAGTCGGCTTGGCAAGAAACCATTGTGATAGTACAGGTCCGAGTAAGATGTACCGTCTAGAGAATCTGTAAAATACAGCGAATATATATCTTTCACTTTATCTACGGGTTGTTTTACAACTAGCAAAACATAAATATACCGTTTGGTTACTGAGAACGATAAAGTCTGAAAAAGATCGCATAGAGTCATATTCATCCGAGAACAGGTATAGGTCTGCCAAAAGCAGGGCACAATTTGTACCCATTGGAATAACTATACACTGTTGATAAATGGTTTGCTCAAATTCCACATAGATATTATCAATGAGAAACTCAGGTAACTCCATAAACAAGGAGACATCCCACGGTTATTCCTTTTCATTTTTCTCATTCTTCTTCTGCAATCGCTTTTCCTTCATCCTCTTGTTATTGTTATTACTGTTACCAATACGGTTTGTGCATGAAGAGCACCCTGGTCTGATCCCCAGAATTGCTGTCCTCGGTAACTATATTTTGCAGAATATTTTTCTTTCTGACAATATTTAAAGCCTTGTTGCTTGACACACCGGTATCACTGTAAGAAGTGTAACAGATTTAATTGGTTTTTGTGGATTGACAACCTTTGGTAGTGATTTGAAAACATCATCTGACGAATGCAACAATTGAGACATTGACATGAAAACTGTGATTAAGGCGAAACTGACAAGTGCCAATACTGCATTTGCCAGATGCCAATGGGGTACCTTCTCCAGTGCAAAGACGTGTCTGATCACAGTGGAATTAATCACTGTTCTTTTCCCACATAATGAGTACAGTATGCCGTTATCAGTATGGCTACAAAACGTCATCGCAATGGTAGAAATGAAGGACAGATTACATAGCTTAGGTCCCAAATACTTTAAGCTACAAAGGTTTCCATTGTCACACTTTTGTCGCTTATTTATAATTTTCCTTTTTTCCCTCACATTTATCTCGAATTAGACAAATGTCGTGAGTAGAATGTCTATTTTGAACTCTCTACTACATTTCTGTGATATTGCAATCTTCTGTATTAACGCATATTTTTCTGTATTTATCAACTCTAATAGTTTAATGGAAGTGGTGTTAATAGTTGCTTAGATGTGTTCTCGAGAGTGACGGGATTTTCTCTGTCTTTCATACTTGGGTTATGTGCATGCGTAAACTTGACACCGGTGAGAGACCTAACACACATTGGTATGTTATTGACATGAATTCCCCATGTACGCATTTTATATGGACTGCCTACTCTGATCTTAACTTCACACACTGTCACAGCTTTATCATGAGCCGTAAAGCTGACATTACCGCCCAATAATAGGAAGATCATAATCGAAAATAAAAAGCACTGTACATATTCCAAGATCATCAATATCAACATGTCGTTATTCCTGAGCAAGGCAATATCCGTTCGTGTGCTTGAAATCAATCATATTTTGTTTTATATTCATGTACAGATTTCACGATCCTATAGACGCTATGAAATTCTGATAAGTCTCATGTGCCGAAAAGTCACAAAGGCAAAGACAATTTGATGTTTTCAATAGTAATGTCAAATTTGTAAGTATAGGATGAAAAATCCTCAAATATGTCATCGCTTTCTTATAAACTTTAAGACGATATTATCAGAAATGAAAGAATGCACAAATTCACCAAATGTTGTCTGCATCAAGTTTAAACCTGTTGAAGCATTGTCCAAAACACCTAAAATAAAGGAGAAAACATGATTTATCGTATATTTGTTTAGGAGAGATTCAGTCCCTCTGTCGAATTCAGACAAATTTATCAGTCTTTATTTTTCATTGTGTACCAACTTATTAGCCATGAGCAAAAGACACTCATACAAGAGAGTCCTTATATTCAGCCGCACAGAACGAAGATATACAAACACTTTAACGACCACATGCTATTTCATGTAACTTTAAATTTAAAGCAGAAATTGTCTGATCGCTGGAAAATGCATACTTAGGCACTTGACCATCTGACTTCAATTATATTATTGTCTTCAGTTATTTGTAACAGTTTAAACAATCTTGAAAAACATGACAGACCATGATATACATGGTGTCGTGACAGGTAAAATCCGAGGGACATTCTGTTATCCTGTTATTCATGTATAATTATAGTCCTGAGAAAAGTGTGGAAAATTATTACCATGTACATGTTTCTAAGGAACAGCCAAGTTTAAACATCTGTTCATAACTGCGATGAACGTTTTAGCTATTACACTGCCATTGCCATACATACTGGTGATATAAAATCTGCCGTACAGAAACTATAGGCATTTTAGGTACACCAAATAATCACGAGACGTAGACATTTCTACCTTGGAGTAAACACCGTTTTCACTAGATCATTGGGGTAACTTGTAGTTCTTGGAAATTACCCGCTTATTCTTTTAGGATAAATTTAAACGCAGAAGTTGTTAGTACGAGCTGATGTAGGTTTTCACTGAGAAATAATCTGACTGATTCCTTGTTATGATGTCCAGCAATGGACTGTCTTCCAAGTGTCAAGTCTTGAATCTCTTGTCCGAACCTTCATTCTCGAATTTGGCAACAGCACTCTGGAAAAAAATACAAATAGTTAAGCCATTTTTTAATTTTTTAAGTCATTTTTAGCCATCAAGTATGATTAGAATATACAATTTCCTTGATTTTTGAGAGATTACGCATGTCCGATGTCGATTGCTTTCATTCAAAGCCTGTATAAGAGCAAAGGTCATGCGCCTTTTTATTCTTGTTTTAGCCAATGTACCTGTCGCGATATGGAATCGTACTCTTCGTGAATATGCACCACGGGATGTTCAGTGGGGATTCAACTCAAATGTGAAAATGTGTTCCGAAATTACAGCAACTATAGCAAGCAGTGTTGAGTGTTCAATGTAGACACATCCTACATACATACATGTACATAGTCAGAACGAGAGATACAATAAATGCAGGCTCCATTACCTGCGTCATTTAGAATAGCCGCGAAATCCCATTTTCTTAATCCGACATCGAGAAGCTCCAAACACCAATTATCAAAATGGATTCGACAAGTACTGCACCGTGCACAAGGGTCGACCACGGTGACTCTCTGAATGACTGCGAATTACACAGCTGATATATCAACGAGCGAATGTTGACAAGAGAAAAGTCTAGGCTTTACCGATACCGTTTAGGATCAACCGTCATTGCTTGGTTATCAGATTGTCGAGGCGTATTTGTGCAAAACTTCTCTCCGATAGGCCTTCCACATCATATCAACTGCTCGTTTTGTGTTTTCCTTGCATAGTCGGATATAGTATTTGTGTGACGGAAAGTTTGAAAAAATATCCGTGTCAATTATAACACGTCCCTACATATTACTTAATGGAGGTCTTGGTCGACACACAAAATCTAGTGTAAACTCGATTACCTTAAAGTTATTTAAAGTTACATGCATGTGTGAAGGGATTCATGCTGTTCTTGAAGGCTTGCCTACTGGTATGTGTGAAGATTGCTGTGCTGATATAAAAAGATTTCCATACCAGTATATGAAAGTTCCAGTTCTGGTTTATGAACTGTGAAATGTAAAAGTTTTCATACTGATATGTAAGAGTTAGTGTGATTGGTATAACTGCTATATAAATCGTTATTGCAACAACTGAAAATACCATCACTGATTTTTTTTTGTTTCTTGTTTTCACCAAATTAAATGCAGTCAAATGTTTTGATACAAAAGTTAAGTCAAAAGTTTTGTAACGTCACGGTTAACACACATTATCAATATGGTACACACTACCCACCATACAATCAAAACATTTGACCAAATTTAATCTGGTGAAAAAAATCTGACAAAAATCAATGAATGTATTTTCAGATACAGTTTTAATGGTCTTTTTACTCGCCATAACTTTTTTTACTAGGTTTTTTTCTTTAACAATCTTTCTATACAAAATACTAAACAAAAGTATTTGACGCATAATTGTAATATATGTGTACTACACGGTTCAATACAAACACAGTATATAGCCGAAGGCATGTTTTATGAAGCTGGTTCAAAGCTGGTTCTAGCGCATTTACACTCTTCACATCATTATACATTGAGTGCAAATATGTGCCACCGAGGGAAATAGGCTTGACGAAACATTGCGTCAGCGTTGTAAAGTAGACTCCTAGTTAGTAGGCTCTACACAAATCCATTGTCACATTTTCAATTTCCGTCATTTCGCCACATATAGCCATGAACATATTCACTCACCCTAGAGCATAAATACAGATACTGGGAGGCATAAAACGCATCTCGCCAGCCAATTAATTAACTTGTAGAGCCTCAGATAGAATGTTTCCGCTAAAAACACCGCTGATTAAGAATAATATGCTGAGAGCCTGCCCCTGATAGCTTTTGCCTTCACCAATATTCTGTAGTTTTTACAGGCTAATCTGCAAGCCCGGGAGAACTTTTGTATTCAGCTGTGTATATTTAACGTATTTCAAAGGCACAGAACGACATCCCACGCTCAGGAACATATAAGCAAACTGTGTGTTTGGGTTTTTACGTAACATGAGTCAGCCATTAAGGAAATGTACAGATTTCTATTTCATGGATAAGAACTTCTACCTCAGTGCCAATTTTTGCACAGTGGTGACGAGTAATTAATGAAATTACCATAGAAAGCCATAGAGATGACATTCAAAATCCAGACGACTTTTTCATTGGCAACCGTTCAGGTTCTGTTCTAGTGGGTCTTTCTTTTAAATATATACACAAAACAAAGAGTGACAGTTTATTAGGTATGATAGCTATAGGATCCTTACTCGACATGCACCATTGACGAAGTGTGGCAATATTACATTATTGTAGGAAAGGGTTAGTGGGCAGTTTCAATCTGGGTACGTAGACCTCACATAATGACAATATCATTCCAACCCCCAAATCGTGCTTGAAAAAACTGTATCCAATCATTAAACAAATGAAATAACACGATGAATCGAACTGAAGAAGTGAAAAGTGTCTTGTAATATTTTGTATTCAGAATACTGTCTTTGACTGCAAGATATGTTCATTCCATTTGTTATGGTTTCGCATTTTTCACTTAACCGTAATCCTTCTATGAGCTGGCAGTAAGAAAACGCTCACCCAGCTGCTATAATAACTACAAACACCCCTGTTTGAAAAACACAATATTAGCCTGTTACCATTCCTCTTTACTTTGCCCTCATTGCACAATATTAATTAGATATCCATCCACTTATCTTCGTTTGGTAATATTTTCAAAGCAAAATTATTTTATGTCCTGGAAGTGCTGACGGTGCTATTTAGTTTATTTCATTTCGCTGCCAAGAACGGCGCGGTTTTTGTGTTTGTTCTGGTTGGGACCATCATGCTTGAGACAGATAAGGAAACCTAAATTGACCATCCTTTGCAGCGGAAGCAGACATGGGTACGTCCTGGATTTAAGGAATACATAGCACATATCTTCCTATAAACAGTGATTCCACTGTCACGAGATTCAGATTATAAAGTGACACGAGATCCTTGGGATAGGAGCATACTATCGACGTACTGAGTGACGCACAACGCGTGGGGTATTACAACTCGGATATGCCGTTGTCAATTAGATTGGAGAGAAACCTATCCAGGTATTAGGCGCATGGGCCAACTTTGTCACGTCGAACTGGTTATCCAATTGTAGTTGTCGATAAACAAAATATCTTGTGTTTATTCTGCCAACTCTTGCACTATGCTCCCATCCACACAGTAACTGTGGGCAATAACCGAATAAAGCTGACAGGGATCAATTTCATATCGTAGCGGCTAAACCCCGCTGGGAGCAAACTGATGCTGGTGGCCAGTACTGTTCGTCGTGTTGCCACAAGTTTGGGTAACTGTTTAAATACTATGGGTTTACATCATTTGTCTTATCCTTTTTAATAAATGTGTTTTATTTATGTGCCCGAAAAATAATGTGGCAAAATTTTAATATTATTTTATTCAGTTATATATGATCGTTCGAAGTCAGATACATCACGTTTTATGTGGATTTCGTACAATATTTTTAGACGTTATCGTTGTACAACGACTTTAAAATGTGATTATTCATGTGATAATATAAATGAAACTTTAAAAATATGTATATTGATGCATATGTAAGAACAATTCATTCATTCATTCATTTTCATTCGACTTTGGCCTAGTAAAAATGTGTTAACAAATCAGGAAGATGTCAATGTGTTGTACGACTTAATGCATAGTTAACGCCCGTTTAGGTTGTTGTGTAATGAGCTGTTATGACCAATTCAAAACAGGTCAAATGTGAGGAGAAAATGCGCATTGATTGACGTAACTTTCATGTGTCCTTAGAGGGGACTTATGATTTCGATGACCCATTAGGGTGAAGCCTTATGCCACTTCTGTTTTCGACTACCAACTTTGTTCCCTGATAAATGGCAGAAATAAGCACTGGCGTATCCATTGTAGACAAGATCAAAGGGCATAATGTTATAATATCAAAGGGTAAACGACAAAACAGGAAGATGCACATAACACGACATTACACACAAAAAGACAGCGTCGACTATCTGCAGTTGCGCTTATCTTTTGTGGAAAACGTACATGTGTTCTCAATGTTCGGCTTTAATTCACCCGCTGAGAATGACAAATGGAAGGCAGGCGATGATATTCTTCAATTTTATTCCCATATAACCTCTAAGTGCACAGGCACGTCATTATTATTGACAGTACACTGTGCTAAGTAATATGTTACAGTCGCTTTCTCTTCCACCCTTAAGGCCATTAATAGATTTGGCTCTAACACACGCAAACAATCCGGCACAATCTCCACTGACTTAATATAATGCGAGAGGCAGCCTTTATACGGTCCAAAGATATATTAAAGAATAACTGTCTAGAGAAATATGACATAACCATGCTAGGAAACTGACAGTCTTCACGATATACCTGTAGTAACCTGCATTTCAGAAATAGTGGTGATTAAATATAGCAATCTTATCCCTTTGAAGGTATTAAGTCAAAAATATGCCTGCATTTAATTTTGATTCAGCTGTGAGACACATCTTTAAAGTGATTGACAAATTTACACCAACTCATTTCGTTTCCTTTCCATTTCTTATAAGTAAAAACTGTTATTTTTACGTATTGGTGATTCTATCAACCCGACTGTCTTTTTAGTCTGGACAGTCATGATGTAGTGTTTGGTATACGACAAGTACAACATAGGTCAATAAATGAAAGCCAGATGATTTTGCCGTTCCTGCGTACTTGGTATTTAAGGACAAGACCATTTATTGGTTACTTTGCTGAGAATTACAAATTCATTGAATGAGTCCGAAAGAAACCCCGTTACTCTCGCACACATACAGTGCATATAATTTGTACAATATACATTTATTAGAATACTGTTTAATCTAGAATACACAGCCAGTGAGGCAAGGACAAGTTTTGATATACAGTGTATAGAGAAGACTTGATTTAGACCTTACAGATATGTAGAGAATCCCAATGAATTACTCATTTCTATCAGACAATTATCCGGCATTAATATCTAACAACGTAGAAATATCAGACATGGAATGCAGAGTGAGTGGTAGAGACAAATCTTGTAGGTATTAGAGGCGTATCGACAGGGAAACTGTCGACATGTGTTACACATGATAGCCCAGCGGAGTGGGTGCCGTCAATTGGAGAATAACTTGAGGGTTAAAGATTCCTTGGTTGCGGACATGTGGAGGAAGAGATTTGCCGACTTGGAAAGATAAGAGAGGACTGCATAGCCTCGAGTCAGTCCTGTGGGGCTAGGAAACTAAATCCACCCAAAGCAGTGGGATGTGAACTGATTAATAGAAAAAGACAATAAACAGGCATATGAATTACTCATCCTTACACTGCCTGGTTTGACTTACTTGCTCCTTCATTAACAGAATACCACCTCCATCAGTGAGAACACATATTCCCAGCACCTGGCCAGTGTCATTAGCAATCGTCTGTCCAATCAAGCCTCCATACTTGTTTCTTGTGGGCGGGGCTTGGTTCACTTTATAAATGTCGCTCTCTTATCATTTCTCCATATCGGGGCGGCTACCAAGGTGCATTTAATACCATTCCGCTTGCTTTTTGGGAAAGGGCCGTAACAACACATTGGAACAGATCAAGCAGACCTCGGCCCATCACGACTGTCCGTATACTACCAAGCCGTAACCAAAAGGACTCCCTGTTCCAGATTGTTTCAGTCTTTCGATAAAGGAATACACAGTGGTATTAAGTTGTGAATCGACAGATAGGCTAAAACCATTACAGGTACGTGCTAAGTATTTCGTTGTGATACTTTATCATAATGTCTGCGAAAAGTTTTGGTAACGTACAGTTCACTGAGATCGTCCTAACGTAAAATGTATAAATAGAAATGTGAGCAGAAAGTCATCGATACGGTTACAAGCTGTGTGTATTTTCATATTTGCAGCTTTTCCGAGGCAAAATGTCTGCATGCTACTCTTCCATAAGGAATTTATGGAACTTCTGTTTTTTCATTTTTTTCCTGTAATGTATATATTTGTATTACAAACCCATCACAAGGGCGGGCAGGTAAAAATAAAAGTTCGTAAGAGGTTCTGTCATTACCCGCGCACAACAATTATGAAGTCACTGCCACCGACAGAAAAATGATTATAGTCTAACACTACAATAATGAACTTTTATTTTAAATGTTGTTATTGGCTACCAAAACGAAAACGGTTCTTGCAGCTCCTGGGCTTGAATATACACCTGTCTTTGATAAATGGCAAAGGAGCATAGCTGGGTAACAATTATATTCCAAAACAAACGGCTTTTAGTGGCGAAAATACCCGTCCGACAGGCTACAGCGATTGCCTGTTGTGCTGAAGAGCGGTCTATCAAAAGCTGTTAGAATTGCCCGGATCGATATTTTGCCACATGATTGCAGCCGAGGCTGACAATGCTCTGATATTATTACACAGATACTTAACAAACCTGCAACAAATACATAATGTCAACATTAGTTTTATTCATTCGACAGGTGTGACGAATATTGGCGGATTTGTGTTTCTGTTCACCTTGTGGTTTAAATCCGCAGCACAAATAATGTGCCTTTCTCTGTAACTTAGCGCACTATTTTGACAAAGCAATGTCTATCAAAATTAATTACTTTCGGGTACATTTAAAAGATGACTCTCACTGAAGCGTCCGCACAAAATTTTCAGCTCGCCCTAAGCCAGTGGTTAGTATGCGAGAGGGGAGGGTAGTTAAAAACTCACATCGGCTCTCATCAGCCTTACATTACAGTGTAATTCCTGTGCCGGCAGTTTGTGCTTGAACTGATGCAACAAATTCTGTAATCTGAAACGTAAGAATGAATTTCATATACATTAACCAGATAACCAGCAGACTGCAAGGGGTCGGTACTTTCACAAAAGTAGCCATGCCGTATATCATATGATATTAAGAATGGATGCTTAGGTTTTACGTCGTGCTCAATAATTTTTCAGTTATAAGACGACCAGGAGTCAGGATGCATGTGGTATTAAAGGCGTAATGGACAAATCCAGGCTGGTGCATATATATATATCGTCTGGTGAGCCCTGCATGCCTAATTCTTGCCCAATAGCATTATAAAGTTAGTTACACCTGTTCTGTAATTTTCTCAGGGCTGTGTAACTTGCTGATAAAATGATTCAAAGGTATGTATTTACGTCTACATACATTCTGCCTCCTCTAGAAACTACCGACACATTTGCCCACATGTATGTTCTTGTTATTGGGTATTAATTATTAGAAATATTTATATCGGATATGTAGCAGTAGGTGAGCTAAGCAATGTTCACACACACAATTAGCTTTATAACCAGTACTCACAGGAGTTCCTATTATTTCAGTATTGAACTGACTCACCACAAAAGCCAATTTATGGTCTTTTTTCTTTTGTTCTGGCCACTCACCACTCAAGATTTGCTTTGGTCATCAAATATCCTAATTCACCGAGAGACCCTGTTGGAATAACGCGGGTCAAAGGAGGTTAATCGCATATGCATTTATTGCCAATTTTCACTCTGGGTATAAAAAGGTGCTGGGGACCATAAATTATTTACATGGTGTGATTGCTCGGCGAGATCCGCGGCACGCTGGGGATTACATACTGCTCTAATTCTTTCACTCTAAGGGTCAGATTATCTACAATTACTACGTGTTTAACCAGCAGCTTTTCGAGCGTCCGAAACCGTGGTGAAAAAACTGCGGATTTATTTTCCCCACTGGAATTTTGTGCCTTGTTTACGTTCTGTGGTGCACCCCTTTTATATCTGTTGTAGTGTTTATTACACTTAGCCTACAGTTGTAGACCTACTGTTTGTAAATAGGTTTGTCGTACATGGTCTGTGGTTGAGATTGTGGGCATAGTACCATCGTAAAATGCAGGAATTGAACACTGAGGTTATTTCTAACAGAGCAGAAACGGAAAACATTTGCGTTTACTCATAGCTTGTTTGCATTTTCCATATTGGGAATCCCTTTTTTGCTACCTCATGCAAACGCCTTGAACTTTTTGTTTAAAGACGATGCTCGAATTAACCAATGGATATCTCAATTGAAAGGCTTCGTTTAAGAGTAGGTTGTATTCATACTGTACTATGGTTACGATGAAAGACCCTTAACGACGCATGGAGAAACCATACGTCAAATTGCTAACGGCGAACTGTCTAGTCATATTCGGGCTTATACAAGCCTTCACAAAACTTCGATCAAACGAAGTTTATACCGTCCTTTTACAGGTAGACACTCAGATAAATACGTGAGCTTATACTAACGTAATAAGTCGCAAGATAATAATGATATGGCCCCATCGTATGCTTTTACATTATGTTTGGTATTTAGTTCCTCTCGTTGTTTAAAACAAAAATCAAGAACCTTTTCATGGTTGGAGACAACCCGGAAACACCCAGAGTGATTGATCTTTGACAAGCTAATGGCGAACTTTACAACTTATGAACTGTATTGGTGAGAGTGAAGGACTTCAGGCTATAACTTCATGTACGACGACACGAGAAAGCACCACCAGCCGTTTATTACAACCGAAACAAAGGAAATGATTTGTGGTAATATCATTCATATATGTCGCACCATATTGTACATTCGGCTATCATGTGTGCTGTTCACATTACATGGTAAGTTACTCCTACGCGTCACATTAATTGCCACGTTACTCCTTCACGCCACATTATATGCCACGTTACTCCTTCACGCCACATTATATGCCACGTTACTCCTAAGAGCCACACAACACATGCTTAATTCCTCCGATGCACCGTATCTCGTGCCTAGTTACTCCTACTCACTATGTAACACGCATAGTTACTCATACGCATTGGGTGTCTGTCTTGACAGAGATTAATTCCCAGTTTTACAACATTCTGGTCATTTATAAATCACGTTCACCCTAAGTTATGTAACGACAGAAAATTTACTTACAATGTGATGTATTCCATTTGATAAGTGCTACATTATTTGCTCATGTTCTGTTTAAATTGTGTTAATTTGTTTATTCATTGTATTTCTCATTTTCCAGGGAATGTAAAGGCCTATTCAAAACAATTACGACAATAGATTCCATTTGTATGTCATTTTCACTGAAACTATGATATCTAAATATTACTTCGCTTGCACCTCGCTCACATTATTTTTTAACTGTTTTTTTATGTTGATACCATACAGTATTTTTATTCGTGATTATCTCGTTAAAATGTTTCTGAAAGCTTTACATTTGCCTGATAAATTTTTCATGTTGGTATACGTATATGAATGTCGCATAACATCCCTATTTCCCAATGTGACGCAATGTCGAAATGGTACTCTTGGTTTTAAATGTTATACCGTTACCACTTGCGTAACACGCCACGTGTTGCATTCGATTGTGAATGTATGGCAATTGGCTAGGCGATTGCTACATGTAATGCCTTGAATATTCTGTTCATCTGATACAGCAACGTTTTCAGAAAGCTCCCCTTTCCCTTGTAGACACTACTCTAAATGTCATATTACTTACGTTTTAATATTTTAGACCAGTAACGTCTAATAAATTGCAATTGACATAATTGCACATTTGTCAGCTTGAGTCATCTCCTACTGGACTGGGGAGGCTGTAACTTGCTACTGTTTGAGCATTTACACCAACAGTTAGAATAAATCCTTATCTGGGCTAAACTGACCGGTGGCCGGATACGTGTGACCATTGGCCAACTACTACTTTGTTGTCACGGCTCTGGTCTTTCTCTCTATGTTGGTCATATATTTATGAATTTATTGGCTTTTACTTAAAGAGACCAATTACGTTGTCTGCCAGAGGCATTTTAGTTACACAAAACTATATGCACTGATCTACAACTACGAAAGAGATAATATACGTAAGTAATGAAGTAAGACAAATTGACTTCTCAAGGTAGTCTATCTCCACATTGTAAAACTTCGGATGATGGTACTGGCAGATCACTGGAAACCACATTACATACTGTTCATGTTACACCACCCTGATTTAGCCACCTACAGAGAACAGAGTATAAAACTAGTGCTGTCACTGGATACAAAGATTTCTGTTTTATCATCTATATTTGGTAAAATTACTGCGTTACTAATGTAGCTTACGCCTTTTGGAACAAGATCATCTGAATGATAGATGATAAATACCAATAAAACTATCTTTATTTGGATATTTTTGCCTCATTAAGCATATAAATTTTGCAAAGTTGTGCGATTGCGATAGTTGTAATATTTAAAACAGCCTCGTCAGCAAAGTTCAAACGTCCTAACAAAGAGGTTTGAGGTGATATTGCAGCATCAGGCCTGAAACGTGATTTAGCTAACAGACGGCAGTAAATTTATCAGGCTCTAATAAAAATAGAGAATAGACATAAATAATGAATTGGATAAAGTATTTTATTGGTAATACTCAACGTTCCTCCCACATATTTTATTCAGCTTTAGGGGTTTTAGTTTTTTGAGAAGCTCTCAAGGTAAACCCCAAACCACCATTCGATCTCAGTCTTTACATGTCAGAACACAGTAGGTTAAAGCCACAAAAACAAGATTAGGTGGGAATGTTCCTTTTCCACAGGGTCTCTTTTTTCAGAATTGTGATAAACGTAATTTAAGGCTTTAAGTTTAAATGCGAATAGGAAGAGTTCGTTGTCCAAGCCTTTGAGCAAGGATCATTTGTCAGTTTACATATTTGGCACAATAAATACGCCTTCGCACATTGTGCGTCAAATGACAGGAATCTTGGATTACTGAAACCTTTTATATCACTATTCACTTAGAACAAGAGAAAAATGTGGCTAATTTCATGGTATGAATTCCAACATATCACAAAAGGAGTCTCAATGCCCGATAGCAAACGTTAAAAAAGAATCTAATTATATTACATTTATTTATAATAATCATAATAACAGTTGTGATTCGAATAAATATGAGCTTTTATTGGCATTACACAAAGACCCTGAACTTGTTAATTTAATTGCTTATCGCACCAGAGAGACAAAACTGTGCTTGGAATTGAGTTCTATAATGACTTAAGCCATCCTGGCTGGGAGCACTTGGGTGCTCATCTCGGGGAATTACGTAGAGAATATAGGGACATCCACAATGCCTGAGCATGTAGGCGATAAGGACATTCTACAATTGACTTTTAAAATGAAGGCGCCCTTTTTGGAATATTGTGCCTAAATACTGTCCGTCGGAAATAATCCGGAACGATATCCTCTTCCATTTTAGAATTTAAGATCTAAACATCAGACCTGACACTATCGCTCTTGACTTCTCAATCTGATATTTGCTTACCATTTACCATTTCAAATTCGGCGTAACACTCGCCATTCCAACATAGTTTACCACTGGCAGTCCCAACACCATTTGTAACGTCAGTCTAACATTAGTGTACAACTCGCCATTGAAACATCGGTATAACACTGGCCATTACAACTATTAATGTAACACCTACCATTCCAACATCACTGTATTACTCGTGATTTCAACATAACGCTGTAACGCTGTTCATTCCGGTGTGAATGTAATACACGCTATTGCAACATCAATGTACCTATTGTTCTTCCATCATTAGAGTATCATTACATTTGTTTTGTTCACTTTGTTCAGACATAAGCGCATCACTCGGGATTACAGCATCAGACCAGCATTATATTTCTTACACCTGTGTAATCCGAAATCAGTGCCTCTTTCGGGACCTCATTCCCAGCGGCCCCCTGGTGATTTCAACATCATTATTCCATTGTATTTCTTGAACATCCAGTAAGCCATTCCTGGCTGAAATAAAAATTTGAAATACGATTTAAGAGCTTAATTTTAGGACCTATGTATAAACATTTTGCCTACCACTTTAATGTTGTCTTGATGAGACAAATGTATCAAAATTTCAACTTTCAGTTCCAAGAACTAATCATTGCGACAAGAATAGACATTTTAATTTGTCAGGAATAGCTTTCCGGCCCCTGTGTATCAGTATATTTCTTATATAAGTGTAGCACTCGTCATATAGTGTATCATTGCAAAACGGTTAAAATCATTAACGACTGTTGTTAAGGAACACAGGTGAAGTTCCAGATAAATAACACACAGCAAAATAAACAAAAGACAATGAAAAGAAAAAGGGAACGACTAAATGCCATTAAATGAGAAAGGAAAGGCAACCATATTGGAAATCGGACGGAGACCTTACTACAGGAGAACTAAAAAGGCCAAGTCATCTGACACTGTTCAACTCATTCAGAATCTCTGCATGCACGAAACGAATTGGGTAGTTGCATACAGGAGTACAGCACCTTGTGACAGGTCAAGTCGACTTCAATCCGGCGGAGCACGCCCAAATGTGATTCACAGCAACTCCAATTGACGTGTCCACCCCGTAAGCCTGTATATTCAATCTGTATTAATACCGTAATTGGTTACCACCTTGCCCTCCCTCAGTGGCCTCTCCCTTACGTTAGTCAGTGTCGGGGTAAAGTGGAAAGTGCATGCGTGCACAATATCATTGTGTGGCGGCTTAGTTTATATCCCTGGTAAAATTGTAATGCCTGGCGTAATTACAACCGTATTTTAGTAAATTGTCTCAGGCCTTGATGCCTGACTAAGACAATTTAAACGATATGACTACCCAGAGCCAACTGGTCTCGTACTCGTCACTTGGGAATGTGAAAATCAAATCAAACTGAGAAGAGGAGTCCCGACTCCCAGCCATTACATTAAATGGTGTACAGATCGGCCGAGAGAGAATAACGTGCAGACTGAAGGAGAATGTAAAATACGACATTCGCGATTACATGGCCGGTTATATGATCCAGCTGCAGGGGTCCATTTCTCGCTTACAGGGTCTAGTGAACCCTTAGATGGGGTGGAAAATAAATACTCATTATGTTGTAATTATAATTCCCGTTCTAGATTATTGCCAACACGGTGCAAAGCTTTTGCTCCATTCATGGTGTCATAATACATTGATGCAAGTTTCTCCTTAATTGCTACTAAACACAGTCTGTCAACCAAATGAAAGATTGTTTTTCATGTATCATTACTCCTATATAATTTGACGCTAAGCGATATGTATTTATATGAACAAAGACAAATGAACTGCATTTTTAAAATCCCATCTCTTATCTATTATACATAGAAACTGCAAATTGATTATTAGCCTGCAGAATCAGACCTGTTGATTGAAAATATATACTTCTTGTATGAAATTTATCTGATTCTGCACAATATTTTATACTTCATGCTTAATAATAGTTCTAGGTTACAGGTAACATGTTTACCTGTAAATCTCCAATCGATAATACATAGGTTTGGACATGCATTAAGGACGCCATGAAAAAGAGATCTACCAGTGTACAGGAAAAAGAATTTGGTTCGGACCATTTTCGTTTGGAGAGTAAAACCTACCATACTGCATCTATTATTGCCCCAAACACCTTGCTAGGAATATTCCACAGTACTTGTTAAATAGGGGAGGTGAAGTACCTCTACAACCTTTCACCGGAATCTTAAGACATAATAAACCTTAGAACACCTATATGAAATAACCTTTGGTTCATCGAAAGAAAACAATGACCTATGCGGTTTATTTTAATAATCTTCTTCACCCATGCGTCAGGAAAGAGGAACCCCAACTGGATCTGTGTGGGAGTAAAATTTAATGAATCAAAGGTGATCCGCCTTTTTCCTCCGACTCCAGTCTGTCGCAGTGTCAACCATTCGGATGCACCACATCGGCTTGATCCTTAACTGACTTTTTTGAAGCTCGGGCTCACTGTCGTTATCCCCTGGAAAACAAAGGTTATTGAGACAGCCACTTTGATGCTTTCAACCACCAGTGGTTCTCTTATTGGTCTTATCGCTCTGCGTGTGTCCAGAATACAGAGGTGGTTTCTCCGCCTTGAATTAATGGACATGTGGTCGTATCCGTACATGACGGGTTTCCTGCTGAAGGACACCACTTCTGCCCGTCTGTTTTGGTGGGAATAGGCTGAAGGCTATTGACCGCTGACGCGCTGGCTCCATTAGACATAACTACCTTGAGGTTTCATTATCGAGGGAAATCTAGCCCACTGTCGCTCCAAAACTCGCCAACGGGAATGCTAACTAAGATTTGTCTGGGCAACGAGAGCTTAAACATGATTAATTTCTGAAGTTATTTAGGTTATTATATATCCGAGTTATGATTGTGGTTCTTTCCGATAACCAGCTAAAACAACTGGCTAACCTTTATTTCCAGTGATTCTTCCCACGAGGATTGCACATTGACACAACACAAAGGCTGGAAATTGTCCATGAAGGAACTATTAGCTTTTGTTCACCGTGGTTGATGCATGTATGTTCTTTTACATGTGAGGGTATTTCATCTAAATGACAAGACCTTTTAGCTATGCTACCTAAAGATGGTAAAGTTTTTGGGTGGGAAATTTCTTCAGATTTGTACAAGTGAGGATGAAAATGAAGATATGTAAAGAGTGTAGATAAATCATAAAGTGACACATGGCGCCCCATACCTAATCACCTTAAATTCTAATGTAAGTGCAACTTCTGGTCTAGGGAGATGATAGCTTCGGGTGAACTTTCTGTTTTCACTGACCAGTTAAATATCAAGTTTCAATCAAACCCTAACTGATACAAGCGCCATTCAAGTCGAAAAATTTGGCTGGTAGCTGACTAAGGCTTGTGATTGCGTCTGAACACTCTGGCTTCCTTCTGCCTTAAACATTCTCATTGCATACATCAGGACTGAAGTCACATTTGTGTAATAAGTTGACAAAGTGCTCAAGAGTTTTTCACTGTTATGGTCGCGGTCATGAAGTCGCTTGACAGTATTATCAAGAGTTCTATTTGAATTGCCTGGATTTTTTTAAAATTATCATTACTATTAGTTACTATTATTATGATTTTATTTACTGTTATTATCACTAGTGATTGCGTATATTTGTTCTTCATCAGGTATGCAATACTCTGGTGTAATCTAGCGGGATTATTTCATTTATTGTTTACTTCACTTGACAAAATAAATAATCTGTTGTAATGCAGTTTATATCTCTTTTTACCCGTTATGAAGTGTGCTGTATCGTAAAATTGTGGCAGAAGTAGACCTAAGCACATCATGTCATACTGCTCCCGACTGTTGATATCATTTAGTGCTGTCATGTTGGCATTCTCAAGAAGACAATGGTTAGGATGGGCGTGTTATTATTGATTTGTCTTCGAAGTTTTAAAGTTATTTGCCAGGAGCCAAAGCTGTCTTGGCCTCTGTTAGCCAAAAGTAAATATTGCCCTTTAATGTTGGGATTTAGCGCACCGTTGGGTTAGAGCATCTAGATTGAAGATACTCACTTGAGTTTGTCTACATTTCGCTCTTGACGATATTGGAGGAAACCCAAGAAGGAATGTGTTGATTGTACAAGTGAAACATAATCTATACAATAGCTGTTTCTGATTGCCAGCCTCTGTTATTCACAGGCATTATACACAAAGTGTAAAAACAACCATAGGGAATATCCTTACATTTCAAGCGATTTCTGTCATAATCATTTTCAAGTAGCATCCATGATTCATGTAACTGGCATTGCTGGCTGCTTTGGTTGGGATGAGAACAGTGAGTAAACAGTGCATAACAGCTAAGAATACCCATACTTGAACCTTCAAGACCGAAAGTATGTCATCTCTTCCAAAACTTATTTTAACAAAGGGCACCACATAAATCATTGCTCCCCTGATGAAAGCTGTTCTGGTACAGATTTTACAAAAAACAAGACTTTTAAATAAATTACCCAAAATACTCATTTTTTTTAACTTATATCCTTTATATACAAATGATTTATTCGCCAGAATGGTTGCAATATCAGTAACATTGTTAACAGATGAAACTGCACTCTTTTTTCTAACAGGTTGGAGGACAACATGCACGTAGAGACAAGATGGCTTTTCCTGAGCAGCCTGATGACACTGTACTGCGGAGTTCTAGTAACCGGAGAAAGCAGTGCAAAAGGTGATCCGATCTACTTTAGTTTCTCACTCTAAAATTCTGACAGAACTATTTAGTTCTCGCTAAGCGCTAATTTATCGGTTATCACTATATCCTTCAACCTGCCACGAGTCCGAGCGCACAATTATCGCCATGTGTCTGCGCATGCGCCATGCGGCATTTACGTTCCCCATTATTGGTAGTTAATCACGTTGTTTGTTTTATTAAAATTTTATTCCTTCGGTGAGTGGCATGACACATACACACTTGGCTTTAAGTGAAAACTTAGGTCACATTTTGAGTTATGATATAAGATTCTTAATGTCATTGTTTCAGGAATAAATTTTAATCTTTTTCTTCCTTTTCATACCTTTTGCAGTTAACCAGCCTATTAACATAGTGTTCATTTTTCATATACCAGTTTGCCCATCAGTTTATTTAATGCATAAACTGAATTGATCCGTTCCCTACCCGAAGTTTCGTGTTGTATTTGTGGGCCTCGCATTTCTGTAATCATTTATCTCACATAGCGATTCCAAAACATTCTATAGTTTGGCTGAATAAGTACTTTTCACACAGAAAACAATTCTATTAAAGAAAGAATTACAATACATTCGCACGTATTCGGTTATGTCAGTACAGGCTTTTAAGTGGCTTCAGAGCAATGCTGTTTCTGTCGCTATAACATCATACGCACGCACCCCTCTACTGACACTATAAAGGTGTCGGCAAAATCTGCTAGCTAATCTAATCATCATTTAGTTTATAAAACAGTAAAAGGCGTATAATTTTATTTCGCTGATGCCAAAGTCATGTCGTGACAAAAAGATGGCCACTGCGGTGTATTCTGCTGGAATCTCCCTAACATTTTGTTGGCCTCGCCAACAGCCTGTGATGATTTAGCTTGTCTCTGAGGGAATTAAACATCCTATCCTCGAATTGTCCAGTTCGAAAACGCCCCAGGAGGACTGGTTGATAAATCTGTCTGTTAGCTTTCCTCAGAGAGGACTGGCTCGACTCCAATTTTCACTACAAACAATTGATATGCTCAAGGTGGGTGGCGATACTTGGTGTGAGGCAATTGTCTAGATTTTGCCATACTACTGCAATTTAACCTGTGAATATATCTGAAAACTGGGGTTAATAGCGAAGGGACACGCGCAGTAGATAATGTGAAATTACACGCCACTGAATAGTGGTCCTTGTTATGGTTTACACACCACATAAAACATGCTAACGTCAGCGTCAACTTCTTATTCTCTGAAATATGTTTCTCATTGCCACAAACTTTTCTATATTACTCTACCACATTCATGTCAACAAAAATGTTCATAATTTCGACAAAACTAAAAATATTGGAAATAATGTCGTATTTGGTTGATGTGTCATTAGTTCTGTATGTTTAACATACATCTGAAAATTTGCATGTTGGAAAAGATGAATATTGCTTGGAATCGAAGTTTAGTTGGAAATGTTGAAGGATTTTGGATACCATTTGAAATGAAAAGGCAGTTGTAAACTCGAACGATGATGATACGCACAGTATGATGCTACACTATATTAGAGAGTGAGATTATGCAGTTTAAAGTCTGCTCTTAAATGCGTTTTTCAACAAGAAGCCTTGAAGAATGGCATTATATAATTACTTACAACCAATATTTTGGATGATCGCGAGCTATCCATGGATAGGTTTAGGAATAACTTTTAAGTCATAAGGTTGAAGACAAAAATACCCAGTGACAAACGAAGCCTCATCCACACGGTTTCTCCTGAAGGGAATGAATGTGCTTAATTATAGTGCCTCTGCCTTTGGTAATCGCAATGCTTTATCACGGTACCAGGAAAACATGGCCATAGCTAATTTAGATAACTTTATGCCAATTCGGCCTGACTGAATTATGGAAATATATAACGACTTGCATGACAAAAACCAACATGGTTTACAGTGTTACTTATATACAAGCGAACGCAATTATAATGAATTTAGTAGTTTTTGAAGCAGATAGTTTAATCATAAATTCAAATTACCCGGGGTTTTCGCCCCTTTAATTAAGATATGAATACCTTTTATAGGAATATTTACAAATAACATTTGGAACCATGTCATTTACAACTAATTTACTTTCATTCTTCTTAATAGAAATAAAACTTTGTAATCACCAAAATTTAATTAGCAATTACGTGAGTAGAAACTAAAGCTAACAAAAATACAATAACCCTTTCTGTTAACTTTTTTATTTCTAAAATTCCAGATTAAGGTTGGTTTTCTCTTTTGCCATCTTTCTTCAAACCTAATTTTATTAATTTCTGTTATCATACGATTTGCTTTCTTGAATTATTTTGGCGTTATGAATCATTTGCAGTTTTTTTTCTTTGATACCCTACAGATCGCAGCTTGTCGCCGTTCCTCGGTGAAGAGCAAGCCAAAGCGTTTTTGAAGTTAGATCCTGATGCGGGCGACAGCGGCGGCGACAGTAGCGACAATGGGGTTTATCACCGTCAGCAAAGGCGACATGAGTTCTGGGGAAAGCGCAGTGACCTCGGAGATAGTAATTCAGAGTTATTGCGCATGCCACCAGCGCCAGTTCCGGCCAATGGCGCAGAAGGAGATGAATCTATGTCAGACCCTGACAAGCGCTCGCGTTATGACTTTATTGGGAAACGAGGATCCATGCTGTTTGTTCAGAGAAGCTACAACTTGAATCATGGTCAAAAAGAAAACCCACTTGCTCTGCTGCGCAAAGCCCTTTACGCCCCTTCGCATGGAGCAATACACACTGTAAACTCGCGCGCTAGGCATGACTTTGTTGGAAAACGGCGGAACCCAGACTTGTCTTCGTACAAGCCCAGCGGTCAGTTTGAAACCAGTTATCCTGGAGTGAATGCATTTGCTCCGGGCGGCCGGTGGCTCTCGGAGTTTTATCCCCATGATATCCGCCCAGACTTAGCCATTTCAAAGCTGACAAATGCATTGAAAAGAAAAGCAGCTGCCTCAGAGGGCGATGACGATGCGCACCTTAAGCGGGATTTGGAAAGATACGTTGACGGCAAGCGGACGATCTGGCCGACTCAAAGACATTCACCATTGGAGTATCCCTCCAATGGGTACAGTTCTCGCCCAAAGCCAAACTTCCGTTTTGCCATGCCTGTGCCTAAGGTCTTGCAGCGCATGTTTCTTTCAAGGGCCTATAATGACCGTGCTAGGCAATCACTAATTTAAGCAATCAATGGATATACCAATATGGACATGTTGAGAGGCAAGTAGGGAGTTGGAAGAATCTGTCTATTTCTAACTGCAGCTCTCTTTTTTTTTAATTTATGATGCAGCGACACTTTTAAAAAGCCGATGTGCGTGCAACTTTACAGAAGTTCCCTTGCGTTCAACTATTATGTGTGCTCATTCTGTTGGAACCTGGCCATGTGTGCCGCTAGAATGTGCGATCAAGCGTGAGCTTTATACGGTAACTGCGGTTTTGCGTTCTGAACCAAGTAAGCATAATTTCAAGCACAGTTCAGTACTGATAAGTGAATTTGTTCTTTTACAGACGCAGACGTCGAAAATGCCTTTCTTAACTCTTTGAAGTCACCAACCTTGGACTCAAACCCAGCCGAAATCACAGATGACATCTCCAAACTTCAGGAAAACTTGAAGAACAAGAGGGGTTTTGAGTTTCTTGGAAAGCGAGGTTATGAATTCCTAGGAAAACGAGATGCGAACAAGAGAGGCTATGACTTCGTTGGCAAGCGACGTGCCTATGACTTTATCGGGAAAAGGCGCAACTATGATTTCATTGGAAAGAAAGACAGCCATGAGCCTGATAGTTCGTATGAAGAAAAGCGTGGGTTTGAATTTATGGGTGGCAAAAGAGGAATGGAATTTTTGGGGAAAAGAGGGGATAAGAGAGGGTTTGAGTTTCTGGGCAAACGGTTTGCATCCAAAGATGGCGAAGACAAGCGAGGTTATGAATTTCTTGGGAAAAGGAGAGGTTACGATTTTATAGGCAAACGGAACATACAAGGGCGCTTCGAAGAGGCTAAAAGAGGTTTAGAGTTCTTGGGTTAAAACTGATCTATTATTTTATGCCCGGCTACAAAGAATTTGCTCTTTAGTAATTCTAAGGCGCCTTCAAATATTTTTATTCTGTATTAGTGGAAATCACACTTGAAAGTATGACATTCAGAATGAAAAGCGCATGTCGAAAGTTCAAACTTCATCCTGTCACACTTTTGAATGCATGTGGGTAACTTGGCGAATTTAATTCAAAGGCAGATAATCAAACCTTCCGTTCCATATTTAACTAGGTACTATTGATTCTCTTGTTCTGGGATGAGAGTTTTACCTTTAATTTGTATGAGCCGAGACGTAGCCATGGCGATGACACCTGAGCATTTGACATTGTCCATGCTTTCCTTCGATTACTTCGTAACCAACAAATGTCTGAATACAGTTTGATGGAGCTATGTACAACCCGTTTTTGTGTTGACATTTGCGGCTAAGTTGTTTTCGGGTTGGACAAAATCGGAATAATAAAAAAAATGTCCTCTATGCATATGTTTTCATGCATATTACATTTGTATGACCCCTTCTTATACAGACTCAAAGCAGTGGCTATGGACTAGAAAGGGATCGAGTGAGTACCATTTCTGAAATATCTACAGAAATAGACTACACACTGCCCTATTTTTAGACAGGGCTGCTACTTTGGTATTTTTCAGTTGGAGTAAAAAGATGTTTTACATACGGATGGACTGATAAGCAGCTCTCTGGACGCGTTGGCACAGGGAGTGCTTAGCGTGTTTTTCATTTGTAACGTTACCGACTGAAAAAATCGGCATAATTGGATTGGTGTATACAAAAAATTCCAAGATTATGGTGACATGGTACAGGTTTGAGCCTGTCCATACTGATTCTAGGTAAAACAAGATGTTGTCTCATAGGAGGAAATTTCACATGACAAAAAGTCAACCAACATTGTATCCGTCATGCAAGCCATTACAATGGATACTTAACAGTTTAAGTATGTGCTATAATTCCATTTTCCAAGTAAGCAATTTTGACACACACGATTCCCTTTATCTGACATACCCATTTGTATGTTGTATTAAACATATATAAAGAACATGCATTGGGATTTAGACTGAGATAAGAATTTTGAAGTCCACGTGTTGATTTACTAGGCTGATACACCCAAAAATGTAGATAACCTCTAAGAGCATATCTCACCACTCATCCACTGCAGTGAACTGTTATTTAGAAGCTCGAAGACTTGTATGTCCACCATTGAAACAGCTTCTAAATGTGAAACTCAGGCCCAAGGGTACGTGGCATAAAGGCCTCGGTAAGGATTTTGGGAAATGTGAGCTGATGAACGTGACATGTACGGTGTTTTAGTAACATCTTGGTGAAGCATGTTTTAATCTGTACTGACAGTGTACCGGTACTTATGGCGAGAAAGGTGACAAGATTCAGGGCGTGCCAGAACACGATAGCCTCTAGTTTAGTCGTCGGCGAATGTTTAAGGTGAGTTCAGTAGGCTCGCTGTCAACCCGAACACACGGACGTGGTTAGCTTTGTAATTGATCTTCCAGATAGCACGCCGAAGTGTATGATTTGCCACTTGCTGATTTGAATGCTGTCTACAATATCACGGCACCGTAGACAAGGGTCTAATTGCATAATCTAGGCGTCTACCCGTCGTCAACCAAAACGGGCACTTCGGGTCAACAACTTCAAACGATGTTCAACACAAGCCACCAAATAACTAAGAAAGTGTATAAAGTAAGTATATAAACAAGGAAAACTATATTCTCCAATAGTCCAATTCAGGCAGTGTAAATAGTAGCCTCTGAAACGTTAATGTAATAATCCTTAGATGCTGCTTTGTAGCTCTGTGGTCCGGTAAGACAAACAATACAGACAGAAGACGACAGCCAGAGAGAGTTAAAGTTTACAGAAATAGCTTTGATAAATTCTACAGTGTTTCTTCCCAAACCAGTCAAACAGGAAGCATCGCCAATGCGGCTGATAAATTTGGTTAATCAACATACATCTGATGCTTGTCAATAATTAACGAGTTTGTACATAACTCACTTTTACCTTGATCTTACCCCGGGCCTCAAATGGGAGATCTTTTGAGTTATGGGCCATATATTTAGTTGGATCAGCATGCATGTCTTGGATGAAGAAGCCCACGCTGTTCCGTGAGACTATATAGTGCTTGCCAAATTACATACTGACGTCAGGAAATGTGTACCATTGTTATCCTTTTGAACAATAAGGACACTAATGTCACAGAGTGATGTAAATTTACGAAAGTTCAGAAAATTTACGAAAATCAACCTGAAACATGATTTGTTTAAATCTTTTATGTCATAATCTTGAATGCTGAACATCTCATTTGCGCATTAAAACCGGCAGAAGACGCGGCTGCATCGATCAGAGATTATAATTCTCCCTGCGCATTAAAATTGGCAACAGAGGCGGCTCTCAGCAGCAAGAACGAAGGTCTACAGCCAAGGAAATAAACACGTATGAGGTAAAAGAGCTGTGCTTATTTTTACTCACATGAATGTTTGGAGTCCCAAAACACTGCCCGATTTAAGTGAAAAGACAGCTGTGGAGACTTACGCCCTGGAAAATGTGTTTCCCTCAAGGGAGACAATCGGAAAGGAACTCTATCCGAGATATCGATTGAGCTTTCTAAGTAGAATCAATGACAAGCGATAACGTCCCTTGTGTCTGTTACTACTTGGTGTTAACCAGATTAACGGGTCGGCCTCCAGGAAGGTTTTATATCAAACGCCGAACCCCAGAACAAATCTCACCCATCAACGCTACGTTCTATGGCTTTTTCGTCAGCTTCTTCGCGGAAGGCCACTAGCTTGGGACACCCGAAACTCGGATTTAGCACTTAGTCGGACTACACGATGAAACATCCCCTAGGTTCATCGGATCCGCAATGTCAACAAGTTTTACTATTTCTTGCTTTTTCGAAAATGAAGTCCACTCATAATACGCGTTATGTTTGTCTGCCGCTTATTTTTTCCTCATTCCGTGACATGAAAATGTAAACCTCGTCCGGAAATCTCAAGGAACCTCTATGATTCTGTAAGAACCACATTTTAGGCAGAATTATTTATCGTCTTCAAATGGTTTACTTGGCAAATAATCCTTTATGCAAAGCAAACGCAGTTAAGACCGCGTCTAATTCATTTCTTTTACATTTGAACCGAAAACTTCAACAAAACTTCCTGGACGGGTTTATGTAGACAACAGAGGAAATTCTTTAGCAGAACCGGGGTAAGTTACAAATAAAACATTCAGTATTAAGTTTCTCTTGTACAACAGTAATTGGAAGGCTTCTACAAATTCGATTTATAACTATACGTTCTCAAAATAATGTGAAAAGTGAGAATGTGCAACGTTAAAATCAAACCGGCAAATCTGGTCTTTGATGTTTAGCGAAGATCACCTTGGGACTTTAGAGCGTACCTTGGAGAATTCATTTCAGTTACCCACCAGTCTGGAAGGTCTGGTGGGACATTTTCTCCTGTAATTGACAAACCGCAATATATTCAATACATTCACCACCTGAACTGCAGCAAAACGAAAACCTAAGACTACGGAAACTCCCCATTTCTCAAACATAATTATATGATATGAAATATAAGCCTTGAAGTGGAATTGGAAACCACCCAATTATATCGTATTTTAATTCTTGAGATTTGCACCAAGGGATGTGAAAATTAATGAAAAATGGAATGTTATCCCTCAATTTATCGCCTAGGATTAATCAACACGGTTTTCAATTTGCATTTCAAGATGTATTCTTGGCCATGCAATTCATCAGAGTTGAACTCCAGGACTCAGTTTCGTGAAATCAAATAATATTAAGATGATTACTACAGCTTAACAGAAAGAAACCTGTCTGATAACGAAATTAAAAGATCGTTTCGACAAAATTATCCTCGCCATCCTAACGTCCCGGCAGAGTCAGGCACACCAGGACTGAACTGTTAAGACAGTGTGGCTGGTTTGCCGGACACAGCGAGGGTATAACATTAGTTCAATGATACATTTCACGCTGTAGGGAGAATGACATCCAGATGTGCCCGCTACTCCAGTAGTTTCCTCGTGCATCCACACCAGAGTTGTGCCAATGGTAACTGCCCATTGTGTTGTACCACTGGTGATAATTTCAATGAGTCTCAAGGCAACCTGCGGCAAGATTCCTGAAAGGGATTAAGTTCCTGTGCTGGATGATGTAGTGCTAGGTAAAACTTAGGATTACACGATTCGACCAAAGCCTTGTCTTGGACTTAAATCAGATTTTGTCTTAATTTCGGATATAATTCCTGGACTTAGATTTAAACTTTAACAAATATTTATTTTTCTGAAATGAAACTCTAACTCTCACCACTAAAACAAAAATTCTTACGTTGTGTCGCAAATTTAGTACAGTAAACAGATTTAATTAATACTAAATTTGACTTAAATCTAAGATAGCTTCGTGATTATCAACGATGGAAAATATACAGGCGGAGAAAAATTGTGATCGTATAAATCAACAAATAACCTGTATAGTTGCTTTGAAGGTTGCTTTTCAAAGATATATTGCACTTATATGTTCATGACATATGAAATTTTATTCCATGGACTAATGTGCGCTATGTAAATAATGTTTTATACGTTACACCCCTAGCCAAAGAGATAAATGTGTGACGTATCAAAAACCCTATGAGCCTGTTATTGTGTTCATGTATTGAATGTATTCTGAGTAATTCTAAACCAGGTACGTCTAATATATTGCATTTAACATCATGGCATTTTTTTTACCTAATTCTACTTAAGCGATGGTGCTAGGGCAGTGTAAATTGTTACTTCTTAAACGTTTACTTGAACAGTAAGAATACAACGCATATTGAGGAAAAGTGACAAGAGACCGGATTTCACCTGTTACGTGTGACCATTTGTGAACTATCACTATACTTTGGTGCCGTGGTGCAACGGAATATTAACCAACATCGAAGAGCAAGGCCATAAAAAAGATATGCAAAGATGTTACTTCTGCAATGAAATGTATATTTTGTTAAGAGGTCCTACGACACATATAAGTTATACGTGTATACAATGTTTGGAAATGAAAGATTTCAATCTGTCATGCATGCATGAATATAAAACAAACTGATGCCATTTGTACTTAAAGTGAAAGACCACTCAAAAGTGAAGTTGTGGTGCGTGGAAAAAGCATAAAGAAAACTGTGTTTGTACATAATATCACTGATTTTTTAAAGATTAGTTTCCATGAAATTAAACGCAGTCAAATGTGTTGATTGCATGGTGAACTCTATTAACCATATTGAACAGATTTGAAGAACAATGACGTAACACATTTCTTTCAGGTACTCAACACCCTCTGATTGTCATATTTCCACATTAAATACTGAGACACATGTAGTACTACATGTATATCAATGTAGAACGTAAACATATAACAGTTCGAGGCTGTTTAGAAGCCCAAAGGAATGTATGGCGTCAATGTCCTTCAGCCTTTTCAATATGGTTCATAAAGTCCACCATGCAATCAACACATTAGATTGCGTTTAATTTGTTGGAACAAATAAAAAAATCATTGAATGTATTTTCAGATACAGTTTTTATGTTCTTCTCACTCACCATGTTTTCATTTTTGAGTGGCCTTTCACTTTTCAACAAAACTAGTTCTAAGCGTGGAAACGGTTATTTTACTCCCTACATAAATAGCAGCAATAATTAATAATTTACAACTTGCCCTAGCAACATGAAATCGAGAAAAATACCATGAGGTCGATGGACGCAGGATTATGGTATCTACGGAAGTTTTAAAACACCAGGAAGGATCAATTTATGGCGCCGGTGCTATTACCTGATACATCAAGTATTTGAAAAAACGTAATTTTACTTGAAAATTAAGAAAAAGACAGCAACAAAACATGCATTTTAATGGACTCTCACCGATACCTTGTAAGTTCTGTAACATTGCAATTTGATATACTACAAGGCCAACACTGTTACATGAATTTAGCACATGCTAGAGACTGTTCCCTCAGGGATAAACCATAAGAAAACATAAGAAGTGAATCTGTTTATATATAAATGGGAATTAATGTGAACGAAGGGCGAACATCTATATGGTTTCAAGAATAATCAGAATGAAATTGTAAGAGTCATATTTATTCATCTTTTATTTTGCTGTATGGCAAGCAATGCTGTATGTATATCTTGGGAATACATGGTTAGTCAAGGTGAGACAGAGGGCTCTATTTAACGGTTGTTAGGGGTTGAGGCCAAAGCCGATATGCTGTTGTGCGATTTGCCTGGTCTAAAATATGAAGAGGCATGGTTATATATAACAATGAGATATATAGACTATAACTGAAGATACAAGAATATGGTCGTATAGTTTATACAACTACTGGTTGTTATGATACAACTTACAGTCTACAAACTGCGACTCTAATGGTTTACACACGTAGATTACGGCATAAAAAAAAACTACAGCGTAGAGAGTAAACCCAGAGCACTGACGACAGTGTGGTAGTTGGTAAATGGTAACAACCTGTGAAATCTGGCCTCTTGTCAATTTACCTCAGATATACGGTGTTATACTAATTGATCTTCTAAATGCTCAACGGTATAGCAATTTAGATGCGCCTTAACACCAAGGCATAAGCAAAACTGCGTGGACAATTTAAACAATTTATCAGATGCCACTGGTCTAGTATAACTCAAAATGCTGTGTTGCCCTCAAATTTAATTTCAAAGTCAAGCAGATTATGAGGCTGCATTGTTATAACTAACGATGGAATATAGAATGAAGAAACAGGGTTACGCTTTAATATTCGTACACACCTTTGGGATAGCGTATAGCGTTATAATATACAGTCGGAAAATTAGTTGATTTATGCCTGTATTTGATATGTCCTGAAAGCCATAATTTTCACTTATATAACGGCGGTAAGTTTTATAGGTTGAGAAAAGCTGAGTGCTCCGGGTGATGTGTAGAGTGAGGGTTATGGCTAAGAGTTAATGATAACCTCGATGTATTCAGCAATAGAAGATGCTCAGCAGTTTTGATGCCACTATCACTCTGTGCATGTAATTCTGTGATAGGTTATTAAAAGCAGACACATGTAATGGTATATATAGCAGATAACCTGGAAGAGAAGTAAATATGGCATGGTATAAGTTCGCTCAGAGCCCCAAGCATGCATGAAAGACGAAATCGGGCAGATGCATCTGACTTGCAAACCTGTGTTCGACAATTCACATGTAACAAAGACTTTAACAGCTCACCCTTGATTCGACATCGGGCCTCCGTCGCCGAGGGGATTAACGGGTATACGTGAAATATTCTTGAGTACGGCAAAGCACCAATCCAAGAAATAAGTAAGCTGATTCGACATCGTCAGAAGAGTTGATATCCAGGTGGTTGCAATGGTATCTGTGTAATAGCAGTGCTGGTATCATCAGCAATTTGAATACTAATAGGCTAGGCATATGTTGTGTGTTGCTCTCATTCTGAGAGATGCAAATGAGCGATAAATAATTCCATTTATATTATGAAAGATCCGTCGCAGTAGTAAACTGTTGGCATTTAAGCGCCCATCTGACAAATGTCATCTGTGTGGAGATAACAATGTCGGCTTTTAACAACTACAATCATAGCAGGAACCCGTTGCGGGTTCCCGTTGCCTACAGGTCTACTGACTTAAGTCAAAAATTTATAACCTCGTGACAATGCTTAAAGGGACATGGTTGCCCACTATTAGGTATTTTAGTGTTATTACAGAGTGACATGAGTATTAGGGTTTTTTTTCAATAAGTAAAAGTTACAAGCTTTTCATTAATCCCACCCTCAGCATTGTACGTTAAGTGAATGTTTAAAAAGAGATGCAAACAGAACAGTCTGCCAGAATATTTAAATGAGGGACATTCGTTTCAGTAGAACTGGGCCATGCGCACAGCGCTCGGTATACTTTATATGTAAACAAACGTGGCTGATGACACACGTAAGGGAAGGATTTACGGCTCGCTCGTACATGGGTCGGCCGAAAAGAGGAGTAAAAGGGAGCTCAACAGGTTGGCAAACAAGTCTAGCGTTGTAATTGGTGGACAGTTGTCGCTAAACTGCACTGCTTGATAGGTGGGTGCAAATGATGTCGTGGCGGTGCCACAACGTCGAACATGGTCCGCCGCCTTTGTGTTAAAGTCGAATAACGACAGAACTTGTTCGGCTCGCACAAGCTACACACTGAGTGAATATTTTCTATTTCTAGTCCATGCACGAACTTCAAAGGCGTCGCAATCTAAATTTTGGGCGACCATGTCAGTTTAAAGTACAGGCAGCTGATGTTTTGACAAGTCTGCCTTAAAATAACAATTATAAGGTGTGCAAATGTTAGTTTCTATAGGCCCCCGAAGTAGGTGTAAAATCACACTGAAGTAATGACTGAAGTCAGAAATCACTTTGAGTACGACATCGGGTAAGTTCTACTTCACTACTTGATATAATCTTCCGCCTAATGGTAAATCAATTACAAACTTGAGCCCGGCTTCATTCGTATTAAATGCCCGCTTGACGAAGAAAGGACCACGAGATAAAAAATGCATATTTTTAAATATTAAAACTGGGCTAGCTATGCCAGAAAAGTTTTACCCCACATTCATTGGTTCACCTTATGCTTATGATCCATTTTCGCTGTCAATATTCGCTAAATATACCACACTTTTGAAACAACTGCAATTTCGATAGTTCCCCATCTTTCACCCTCTCATGCTGCAATTTTGCATTTACAAATCATCAGTCGCAACTGGACAAATGAGTTTAACGTAGATAAAATTCATGAACTTATAGTAGCAAGTTGTGAATTTTGTATTATAAAATGACCAACATCCAACACTTTTAACAGGTGATTAAACTTCGTATAGTTAAGTATTTAACCTAAGTGTCTAAAACATGTATGTAGGCCTACTCTATAATGCTATAATTTCCATGTGTTCAATATCTGATGCATAAAAGTGAGTAAAAGTTAAACATCGAAATTTTACAGTGTAGTACATCGTTAAACCCGCTGACGAAAGGTTCATTAAGAAGAACGAATGAATGATTGTGGGTGAACGCCACATTTAGAAGATCTTTACATACACAAGTCGACTTTCCACTTTCCACTTCCACTTTCCACTGTTGTAACTAAAAACTGGAACACGAGGTATATTTCTGAATTACTTGTGACCATCACTTTTCAATGGAAGATTGAAAACTTCACTAGCGAAATCTGGCAAGCTTGCTAGCACCTGTAACTTGAGCGTGGCAGATCCTCCTTGTACGTTGTAATTACACTTCTGCCATTTGTCTTCATTCGGTCCCTCCTGGGCTTAGTAAACTCCCGCCAGATGTCCGTGAGAGCATTATCCTTCCATGCTCGCCCTAGGGTTACTGAGATACACCAGATCGTCCACGAACAGCTACCTTTCCCAGTGGACATGCTAAATGGAACGGAATCGAACTCTATTGATTTTCAGAAATTTCGCTTTTTGGTTTCCAGAAGTGTTCTATACTCAGTGATAAAATCTTACACACTGATGAATCAGCTGAACTAGTGGTTGTCATATTAACTGTAACAAATTCTCTGGAATCGAATCAGTGGCCATATCTCGCCTTAGTATGTTACTAAACACTGAACATGTTTAAATATAAAAGACTACAGCACAGAGAGTAAAGCCAGAGCAGCAACGACAGCGTGAATGTTGGCGACTGGTCACAAGTTACCAGTTAAGTCCGGTCCCTTGTCAATTTACTTCAGTTAGGATTTTATTTTAACAGTTCATGTAAGGGTTTAAGAAGTAACAACTTACACTGCCTCCTAGCACCATGGCTTAAGCAGAATTAGCTAAAAAATATTACAGTGATGTTAAAAGTAACTGGTCTTTGGTCTGGAATTAAAGGCTTTTCCCTGTAAGGAAACATTTGTACGTGGCCAGAAGGCTATCATGGCATGTCTGATGAAGCTGATGGGTTAAATATCCGTTAGTACAGCGACAATAATGGAATTAATTTTTTACACCGTTATCATTGTATCAGCTAGATCGTTTCAGCATATTGGTCTACTTCATAACGAACTACCGCATGTCTTATAATAGACAGAGCGTAGATTTCAACCAAGTAATAAAATCATAAAGACGCTTTACATGTCATGCAATCTTGTAAGTTCAACACATGTTTGGCGACTCATGAATGTATTTCTTGTTAAAAACCGCTTGGAAGGGCCATGTTTTATTAGGTATTTTAAATAGTCCATTTGGCATGGCCATTTCATTCATTACCTGTACGCCAAAATCAAAGTCCATTGTTTAAAGTGTAGGTCGAACCGGCTATACCACAAGAAAGTTAGTTTCAGTCTTGACATTGGGAATTATTTTTACTCGGATAGCAATATACCAAAAAGCCCTGAATGCTTATGGTGTGTGCATATCTCTCCTTGTAGTATTTACTAGATCCTGTGTGTTGCTTGACGATCTCAGTCAACGTCACAAGTCAACACAACAAAACCTAGAGAGTGAAGTACATTCCAACTAACGACTTAGCTCGTGAAGTTTTTACAATGAGCACAGATACACTTCCCTATTTGTGTGTAGGTACGAATGAAGTGTCTCGAATAATTGTGTCTAATTCTACACAATTTGATTTTGAGCCCTCGTATTTTGTAAGATCCACATTGGATATATGGACAGTCGCAATCAAAACATGGTTGAGATGCAAATTACGATTAATGACAACTTATGAACTACCATGGTACACCATATGGATACTTATTAAAGAGACTTGGTTGCCCAAAATTGGGAATTTTGAACAAATTATGATTGCGACGTCTTAATGAAGCTCATGAACTAAATTAGTCACGTTCAAATAAAAAATGTTCATGGAATACATCGCTTGTACGAGCCCGGACAAGTTCTGTCGTTTTTCGAATTCAACACCAAGAGGGGGGCCAATGTTAGACGTTGTAATACCGCCACAACAACAACAACATTTGCACCCACCTTTCAAGCAGCGTAGTTTTGCGATAGCTGATCACCTATTACAACTCTGGACTTGCTTGTTAACCTGCGGACCTGCTCTTCTACTCCTCTTTTTGGCCGATCCTGTTACGAGCGAGCCGTAAATCTTTCCCTTACGCGCGTCATCAGCCAGGTTTGTGTACATATGAAGTTTACCGAGCGCTGTGGCATGCTCCAGTTTCACTGAATTGACAGCCTCTCATTTAATATTTGGGCAGACTTTTCAGTTTTCAATTTATTTGCAATATTTAAAAATTCAGTTAACGTACAATGCTGGAGGTCAGGTTAACGAAAAGCTTGTAACTTTTACTTCTTGAGAAAAATACCTAATACTCATTCTGTAATAACGTTAAAATACCTAACATTTGGGCGACCATGTCCCTTTAAATTTACATGCATGGAAAATTTATCATTGCTTGCGTCACTCGTGTGTTCTGAAATCTGTTCACTGTTTCTCTTTATATACACCTAGGCGTCGAAACCGACATTCGTATACCAGCCGTCAAAATGGGCTTTCCGGGCCAATAATCGAGTTCTAATTAATCCTAAATTCTTACTTTTATATGCCTTCATGATTCTTTGGTATTTTACTTTGAACACCGCTTTGAAAATTGGTCTAGTTATTATTGAGCCGGAATACCCATTATGGTAGACGGCTGGTGCACGAATGTCTGTTTTGACGGCGGTGGTTTTCGTTCTCCTACTTCTCCTAAACCACTGTTTATCTTTCTTTTCCCTTTTATAAACCGGTACGCCTTGCTACGTGGAAAGCTCTGCTGTGATTATTCGAAAGCATCGAATGTTTAAAGACAAAACCGAAGTTAGCCAGTTCTTGTACATTTTACCGCCTGTCCAGGGTGTACTTGTCGCCAACATCTCTCTGTAAGCCATATTTGGTTATTCGTGGGTTGTGATTTTTACATCACAAAGGGAACACCAAACTCACACAATTGTTAAACTTATCTCACCATTTACCTTGAAAATGCAACGTCTCAAGCGGAAATTCTACCGGTCATATAATTGCTCCATCGATGTAGGTCTAGTCAACAGTGACTTCTATACGTAATATAAATACAAATCACAAAAACTACGTACAGGGAAAAAACAGAAGAAACGGAATATGTAATTGGCCAAACAACCAGGATATGTCACATCTGAATTATCTCGTAATAGCAGAATTTAATGTTGAAAAGACGTTTTCATAGGAATTTAAGGGGTCGTGCTGACATGTGTGAAACAATGGTCTAAAAGGTATTATAGTTTACGAAATGTTGTTTATGGTGACCCTTTTTCTACAGCGGTTCCTTTAGTCGTAACAGAAGGTACATAGACTTAATACACCATGTCAGACATTCCCAACGCGAAAAGAAAGTTACAGTTTGATAAAACAGATGAATATACGTAGTAACGAATGACGACTGCATCCAGAGTCACATAGTTCAGTTGAATTTCCCTTTAGGGGCCAGTTTAACTTACGCAAAGAAATTGTGAAACATTTAGACAGACAATAACTTATTTTCATAAGAATAATCCTGCTCTAAGAATACTCCTGCTCAAAGAGGTATAGACCTTTGCTTATTTAAGTTATCGCCATGGTAGTCTTCGGTGACATCCTTATCTGGATTCTACCTCGCAGCGACGGTATAGCATAGAAGAAAGCAGTGACAACAGCACAGCATCAGGAAGTCTTCCTATCCGGAAGATGGCCCCCTGTAAAAGCGGAATTGTCGGATCACTATTTACGCTGAGATTCCCATAGCACTGAAGATAAAACATTGCGCATGTGCATAAAGAGCGTACAGAAAGATGGGGGTTTTTTTTCTCACAAACTGTATAGAGTCATACAATATAATGTATCAGAAATAGATAAATAGATTCCAGAAAGACGTTTGGCAAAATTTGCGTTAGCCAAAATTGGTACAGATTCTTTCATCTGGCGTGCCATTTATGTTGACACTTATGTGTAGGCTTGTAACTGTTTGGACATTTTGTGACATTTTCTGTTGTTCATGATCTATCCGGCCTTAGATTGTGCTGACTGCTTCTCTTTGCATGAATCCGTCCTAATTTTTATATATTTTATATATTTCCTTAGTTCTTTGGGGGTTTGTGTTGTTTGTCGTTTTTGGAAAGTCGTCGCAATTATTTCACCGGAACGCCCACGGCTGACGGCTTGTATACGAATGTCGCGACGCCTGGGTTAAGAGATTAGGGAGCTAGCTTGGGAAGATTTCTCGGTCTGTAAGGTATGACAATACCCATTTACTTTTGGAAGGTTTTAAGAGAATGATTCTACAATATATTTCGGTCTTGACAATTCCGAATAGATCCCGAAAGGCATTCTTGTCTACGGGCATGCACCCATATGTGTCAATTAACAGACACATCGGTAATGAGCGTTTCGAACAAAATAGGACGATTCAAAAGCCGTCCTTTACTTCGGGACACTTGCCTAGTAGCTAGCTGTTCAGCACTATAGATTTGTCTGCCACGTAGTGCCGAACAAAAGCCGCACGTTGCCATGGAGTTACTAGCCAGTGCCGCACGACTGCTGTAGTCCTACATTATTATACAGTTTAAAATGTAAGCTCTGGTACTGTGACTGGATCTACGTGTCCATTTCTGTGTAACAAACGCAGAGCATTGTGCGTGAAACTTTCGCCTGTAGACTGTAACATTTTTACTCCAGTTCTCAAATTGTATCATTAAGTGATTGAACGTGAGGCAACCTTTTTACCTTAGTTAGCAATGTGTTACGTATTTCTTCATCTTGATATATCATGAATGGCATCTGAATTGATGATAACACGTGTAACACAACCAAAATGGACAAGGTCACGACAAGATTCGAAACTTTGCACGTGGCGAATTTTTCCGGTATAAAATGCATACAGATGCTGTCATTAAAAACAAAGGTCATGTTATGAATCACACGTGCTGGGTCTAGAACACTGACTGTCCTCTTGCATCAATGGAAAGCACTGAGTGCTTCTCTCCTACGTGTTACCAGCTTCATTTGCTATAATTATAAATAATATTTTTTACATATTCGTTTAGAAAATGTTACTGTTGGTTGTTTTGGAAATGCGATTATTTACTTTGAACACCTCTTAAAGCTGTACAAGTGGTATCCGACTTGGACCTGAATCCAGGTAATCAGAGAATCTAGACGTCTAACAGACATTCGTATACCAGCCGTCGGCCAAATTTGGACGTCCTTTTAATTTAGTTACCCTATAGGGTGATCTGTCTGGTATAAGATTCCTATAGATAATCAAATCTGTTCTTCCCACATATAGAATTGGAAATTAAATCTGGACAGTTATAATTTGCTTAAAGTGAAATAAATTTAAATGGCAATCTAATTTGGCTTCATGCTTTTATAGGGTTTCACATTAAAAAATAACTGCCACGTAGATTTATCATTTGTCACACGACGATCTTGCCAGAACGAGAAATAAAAGTCACAACATTTTGTTAGCCGAAAAAAGTTCTCTTATTTGAGATCGATGCTGCGACACGGTTGAAATACCACAGTCTGTGGTTTTAGGCCATAACCTAAAATTGTCATTTAAGTGACACTGTCATAGATAAGCGAATTGATTCGTTAAGCTATTGATAAGTCTGTATTATTTCACAGGCACGAATTTCAAAGATGTGGCAAGTCTACGTGTAGGTGAAATCGCCGGCGGCAAACAAAACAGGCCCATCAGATGCTTCCCCCATACACTACTTTGTCCCACACTCAGGATTGGGCCTCTATAGGCCCCTGGGCAACTTCGGTTGGATAGTGACTGCTTTTAAGTGTATACAACACAAAAACGCATAGACTTTTTACAAGACGCATAGTTTGAATAAATTTGTTCATTACTGTATAGCGGAACCACCTACTCAATCGTACTACTCCTTGAAATCTAACCTAATCCATGCACGATGGTGGCAGCGATGTTACACCTAAAACGGACATTACAAACTGGTTCATTTTTGACCAGTGAAATTTTTAACGAAGAATCAACTCCAGGACTTAGAACTTTTAGCTCTTTTGTCAGTCAACGGGATCGTCAGCCATGGTTGAAGATAACCACAACAACGATAACATACCGTTCTCCACAAGCCAACTATCCCCGCAAGAGAAGCATTTCTTCAAGCCCGAAGAATGGACCAAACGAATCAGCCGGGTTGAAAGGTATAGCAAAGCAACCGAGTTGGACAGGAGACCCGGCAAAGGCGCAGGTAAACAATTTAATTTACTCTATGGAGGAAGAAGCCGGAGATGTCCTGCGTTCGCTAAACAGATGAAGAAATGCCTGATTATGAGACAATAAAACAGAAATATGAGGGTCATTTCGTGATAAAGAAGAATGTGGTCTTTGAGAGAACTAAATTTAAGCTGAGACATCAGAAACCAGATGAACCTGTAGATTCTCACATCACCGATTTATTCAGTTTGGCAGAATACCGTGAGTATGGGGCTCTAAAAGAATAGTTTATTCGAGACCAAATGGTGATTGGTATCAAGGATGAATCCTTGTCTGAAAAATTACAGCTGGATGCAGAACTGACATGGGAGAAAGCTATAACCCAGGTCATGCAGAAAGAAACTATCTAGAAACAGCAGTAATCCACACACTCGAGACTGCCAGCCTATATACAACCAAAACTGTTGGACTGGACTTCCCAGCGCTAGATACAATTTTTAACATTTGCATGAAACGTGGTCCACTACGGCAAAACATTCGTAAATCAAGATCACAGAATGCGCCCCGTGAAGTCAATGTGCCTGGCAACTGTAGTGATGCTGAAGCTTTCCTTCTTGGTAGTATCTCGACGATTGACAGCGTTGGAAATTGCAATAGAAATCCATGTTTAGCTGACGTCAAAGTGAACGTTCACGTGCCTACATTCAAACTCAATACAGGTGTTGATATTATCGTCACTCACGTCAGTCTATACAATAAGCCAGAACAGCTAAAGTCACTGAAGCCAACAAGAAGAAGACTGTGTGGTCAATGCAGATATGAAATGAAGTGTAAAGGAACATTTACAGCCCCATTATATGTGAGAGACAAATCAGCAGTGGAGGAGATATATGTCATAGAAGTTTAACATGGGTAGCCAGAGTGTTGTCAATCTATCTGTGTCAAAGTCAGCCAACTACAAGTCAACAGTAATGAAAAACCGCCCGGAACTGTTCAGCATTATGAGAGGATGTCAAACCAAGGCGAGTCCCATTACCATTGTACAAAGCTACAAAGAAAGACCCAATGTTAAAAATGTCAGTGTATGGGGACGTACCTTTTAACATGTTACGCTCGAAATGACCCCTGTGTTGGCTTTGTACAATACAATCCGAGAAAATCTCCGCCGATGCTTGATCTTACGGTTTTGGCGACGTACTGTCACAGAAACAGGACGCTCACTCATGCCAACAGAAATGCGATACGCGCAGATTGAGGAGGAAGCTCTCTCACGTTCACTCGGGCATGTGAAAAGACCAGGGACTGAATAATCGGAAAGTCAAAGACAACACAAACAGACCACAAGCCGCTGACAAACAGCTATACAGATCAACTCCTGCAAGGATACAACGTTATCGCTTGACATTGATGCGGTCCGACTTCAAGATATGCTATTAAGCAGGTACCTGCAAGCGAGATGTACGAATCAGACGAACTCTCGCGATTACAAAGTAGAAACCCCAACCAAACTTCCACAATCAGCAATGTACAAATAGAAGCATACATAGACAGCATAATCTAGACTTCAAATAATCCAGGAGGCCAAGGAAGGTCATGAAGTCTGTAAATATGTTGAGGTCTACACCCGGAGAAACACCAAATCAAGGACTCTCTCTTAAGCCATATTAAGCGACTAGAGGTGAAATATCACTTGTCCAAGGAATCCTACTGAAAGCAACCAGATTACTTATACCATCTAGCCTAAAATTGGACATACTCGACAAGTTCCAAGGAATCGTAAAGTGTCGATCCAGAGCACAACATCCCGGATTGTGGATCAGGCTCAGTCGGAATATTGAAGATCTTGCAGAAAACTGCAGGATATGCGCAGTACTCAGAAACAACCGAGCACATTCATTGATGCCAACTCCAGACGCCAAGCATCTCGCCAACCATCTTGGTTTCATTTATGCAACAAAGACTACTTTATTGCAGTGGATTATTTCTCTTGTTATGTCGAGGTAGCAGCCATGACAAAGGAAACGAAAGCTACAGAAGTTATCACAGCTTTGAAAGGCATCCTTGCGCGCCGACACATCTCATCTCGGGCAACGTTCCTCTATACGACAGTATGCCAAGTTTTCCAAAGAATTGGAATTTCGACATAATACCTCAAGCCCCAAAATTCGCAGTAGGGCACCCGTCACTCACACGGAACTAACCCCGGCATGGTCTAATTTGGAAAAACAACAAAAGTTGGAGGAGCAGAACAAAATTAAGCAGAAAACATACTCTGATGGACACCACGGTACTTCCAAACTGGCTTCCATTCCACCAGGGACAACAATGCAGGTGTCAAGGACTTGGACAGAACAGGAACCGTTCTTCACATTGGAGATAATCCTAGGCCATGGCAATGCGCAATAGACATTACATTATTCCATTCAACACTTTTCCACCAGGGTCAGCAACACCACCTTCTTCAGGGGAAGGACTAGGGAAATAGCAACCCAGGCTAAATCAACCCGTCAAGCCTGCACACTTTATGTCACGCCTTCGACGTACCGTCATATCATCACTGGAAGTTCGAAAAAAAAATGATTTAATTTCCCTAAGAAATAAGTGAAGATTGTAACAATGTTTTATTCCGTGTTCAGATTTGTTCAATGAAAGGTATGAAAGCCTTGAAGGACGATAACAATTCATACGTAACTTTGCACGTTACACATGCTTTTGTTTGTCTTGCGTCACCAGGTCACATGTGTTAATTGAGTGCCCGTTTTTTCAAGTTCACTTGACCAGGTTGTGAATGTGACTTGAAAAACTAGTCAGTCCAGTTTTGGTGGTGGTCGGACACGGGTCCGACTGCATACGACACCAAGATTGCGGCTTGATCGGGCGACATTTGTCAGGTGGTGTTTTCCTCTCGATTGGTGACATCAACCTTTGCGGCCCCTCGCCATGAGATTTGTTGGGTGGTGTATTCTACCCGATTGGTGACATCTTTTTTACAGGCTGTGGTCAGAGGGTCTTAGGTAGTGATTTCCTCCCGGGTGCTGACACCAACCTTTGCCGCTACTCGCCGAGAGATTTGTTGGGTGGTGTTTTCCTCCTATTTGGCGACACCACGCTTGAGGCCTCCCGTAAAGAGATTTGTCAGGTGGTGTTTCCTCCGAATTGACACCACGCTTGCGACCTCACGTTAGATTTGTTGAGAGGTATTTTCCACAATATCGGTGAATTCACGCTTGCAGCTTCACGCCAGAAAATTTGCTGGGTGGTGTTTCCAACCGATGAGTGACACCCCGATTACGAGCCTCTCAGCATGAGAATTTTTATACGATGTTCTCATTTGCTAAGTGGTGTTTTCCTTGCGATAGGTGACACCGTGCTTGCAGATTCTCGTCAGCATAAGTCTTCGGTGATGTTTTTCTCCCGATTTATGTCGCCACGCTTTCGGCTTCACGTCCTCTCGACTGACGAAAACACGCTTGCGTCCTCACGTCAATGAGAATTGATGATTGGTGTTTCCCCTCGACTGACGAAAACACGCTTGCGTCCTCACGTCAATGAGAATTGGTGATTGGTGTTTTCCCCCCCAATTGACGAAAACACGCTTGGGACCTCACGGCCATGGAAATTTATGGGCAGTGTTTTCCTCTCAGTTGGTGCAACCACGCTTGCGGCCTACCATAGGGAGGTTTCGTATGCGCTGTTTCCCAGCCAATTCTTATATCCTGCATCCCAAAAACTCACCAGAGTTGAGTTGAAAATGTGGCAAGAAACGGTCATCATCTATGCAAACAATGAAGGACACCTTTTATTGCCTTGCAGGCTTTATTGTAGCTTATATGACAAAGATGCTTTGGTGATGTGTACATAGTTTAGAATCATGTAAGAATACCGAGTTGTTCAGGATGAAAATTGAATCTTGTGTTACTGATAACATCGACACGATGTCTCTACAAGGGTTTGAAAACTGCAATTAACATGGAGGTCATTTGGTTTTCACATGTAATGTTGACATGAATCATGCACCAGTCTGAGGTTACCAGGTGGATAATCCGAGACAAAAGCTGCCGCTGCTTTAGATCACACTACCCTGACCTTATCTAGCGCAGATATGTCATACTTGACATGGTGCTCAGTGAGACACCATCAATCGTAAAAATAGAAAGCCAACCTAGAGCAGTGACAAGTGATAGCAAATGATCACACTTGTGAAATGCAACCTGTTTGAATATTTTCTAAATTAAAGTTCATTCTAACTGTTCATGTAAGTGCTTTACAAGTAAAGATTCAGGCGCCCCACATCACCAGGGTTTAAGTATAATTAGGCATAGAAAAAAATGTAGCGATATTAATTGCAATTCAGTGAAGGTTAGTCCACGATTGTTCTTTTCCTGAGTTATCACCTTCAATGAACATTTCCATGCAAACAAATGCGAATTTGCAGTTTCGCAATGTTTCAATCCAGGGAAGATTGGTGCGACATATTTCTGTTATTACATATGAACACATACATGAATAGAAATGATCCACACATATAACAGGGCGGGGAATTCCACGAAAAGGTTTTTTGAATCGGGAAATCACCAATAGTAAAGATAATCGAATGCAGCGGAGACAACGTTAGATATTGTCACATGAACGTATCCCTTCCTGTGCTACCATTCTGTGCTCTGGTCCAACCTTGGACGAGAAAGCTGAAAGTATAGAACTGAGACTGCATCTTACAGCAACATAACCTGAACGGAAACATTTCTTCCGGGAGTCTCATATCAGGAATTGGAAAGGTAGTATATGCAAAGAATATTGTACACATATGTGTAAGTTCTTTCGAAATTAATTCAATTAGACACTTGTCAAGCAGAACATTAATAATTTTGCAATTAAAAAATTTGACTCTCTAATCAAGTGCCTAAGCTGCTTAGAGAGCACTTGCGTAGCCGTAGGGAAAGAACCTCATCCCCGTTAGAGGAAAATCAAGTTTCAGTCCTGAGCCAATAATACGTCTTGGCATTACCTAGGTTGGCACCCTTCTGCAGATGCCAAGAGGTCACGATGTACCGGTGTACATTGTCAGAGTAATGCCATTAATTGTTGCCCTTAACATGGGAAGGGCGTCATGATATGGCCTATTAATAGTATAATTCATCGGGGCGTTAATTCCAAGGAAACAATGCCTTTGGACCAGAACGAGTTTGGTTAACTCCTCAACTTACAAAAAAGATGTTGATAATGTCGCGTTAAAGCAGTCAGTACAAAAATGGTGCGAAAATTTCCCGACTTTTGCATGTGATGGCAAAACATCAATCAGTGTACGAGGGATTCTGAGGGATAACCAGATTCTTAAAACATAAGTTCAGAAAAAAAACAAACAGAAAGACCAGACTGTCCGAGGCATATGGATAAAATGAAAGGCGGCCCACGACGGGCATATCTGAAACGCAAAGCTTGGCAAAAAGTGTCGTCTATAACCCTCCTTGTGATGGCGACACAAATGATTCGATTTTATGGAAACTAAAAGTCATTTTATAGCAAATATTCTAGAACAAAAAGACCTGGGTCCTTAACCCCTAATAACAGTAATATACAAAACGAGCCACATTGAAAGCGTATACAAATTTATTTTAGGTTTCCAGAGTACATATTATAACCAAACAATAAATATATGAAACACATTAAACAAAATTTAACATGTGAATATATTGTCTTGCCTTACATCAACCAGAATAAGCGGGAGCCTATTAATCTCATACAGCAAGCAAACATATATATAAAAAAAGCACGCGCGCCCCCTTGCACAACGACGAGAAAAAGAAAAAACAACATTCAATTATTATATACTTGACAATGAGGAGCAGATTCGGAACAGTAGGTGTCACACTTGCCCCTGGCAAACACGAAAATCCTCTTCAGAAACAGGATGCCCATCACATACCATCAAGAAAATTAGCTGGCACATAGGTATTACTGCAAACAAGTTCAACGTTTCTAGCAAAAACTACTGCTGGCCTCCTATTCATGAAATGCAATACAATCCATGTTGTCACTTGACTTGTGAAATTAATAACACTAACAAAATTACCATTCTGAAAATTGCCAACCCAACAGATCTAGAAAAAAGAACTTTATTAAAACCGTCATACAGCAATTTATAATTTCCCCGCTTTCTGCACCACTACTTCAACATTGCAAATGAGAGAAGAGGTACAGGTTTGATGTGTTACATTAATCTGCAGTTATTAACCCTTCCATCACATTGTATACGGTTGACTATGGAAGCCATGGCTGCTGAAAGCGGTTAATATACATACATGTAAAAATCTACATCCATACAGAAGTAAAGATAACCTCCCGTTTACATGGTTAAGTACACTGATCTTGTAAATGTTGTATTTTGAGAAATTCTCAGTTTCTCCTAAATGATAAGTTCGTAATTATATTATGTGTTAGATTTGCATGTAATTGTAGATTTGCACAAAGCTAATGGTGTCTTTGATCAGCTTTCGAGTGGCAGGGAACGGGAAAGTAAGAGTCAAGGATTCCTCAAATTTTATAGGCAAAATCAAAAATCCTTGTGTCTTAAAGCTTTAAAATATCAAAAAGACAAGTTCGAAATCGCAATAGCTGAAAACATGTTAGCTGTTGGGGGAATGACCCATGTTAAAAGATTGCGTCTCAACAATTTTACAGACCGAACCAGCCGATTATTGAAGCAAATCATACAAAGAGAACAAAACTATTAAAAATCACCCTTAAACTAGAGGCTTTAAAAATGCTGACATTAGTTGTACTGTACAACACTGAATGAAAAGTGCTGATCTGTCTAACAAAAACATACTAAAATTCATGACATTGCTGAAGTCAACAGATCACAACTTTAGCTTGGAGAAGACTGGGATTGAAGTTGACTGACTAGATTCATGAGAACATTTTTTAAATACTTGCACAAGTAGATCATAATGTTTTTCCTCCATATTTTATTGCTTTCCTTTACAAACCTAACATTTAACAAGTCACAAAAAAGAGATATGCTGGAAAAGGATCTGCAAATGTGGCCCCACGTTACACTCTACTAATAACAGTTATTCACAGAAATTATATTTATATAATGTGCACACTTAGCTGGACAATGTACTATCAATTAAATTCGGAGGTATTATTTTTTGTATAATAATTATGCGGGAAGTTAACAATTTTGGGCAATCACGCACATATTACATGGATTTTAGTCACCAGAATACCTTATATACGATACCAGCTGTACAACATGTCACACTTTCACAACCAGCATGCCACAGTCTTATCATCAGCAAAATTCACTCAATATACTTAATATGGTTACAAGAATTGTTCACAAACTATACCAGCATGAGAATTAAAACCTGGCTGAAAGGGGGTGAGGGGTGAATGGTGGAGGTGAGGTGGGTCTCTACACAGTTGATGCTCGTGTGATGCCACCCCTTGTCATCTGTGCACGTGTGCAACTCAGTGAGAGCAAAACCAAAGCCCCACCCGAAAATGGCGTGAACATCAGACAAACCGTGACATCACACCCAACCATGTCAGTGACTGTTTACATTATTATATCAAATATTATATTAAATATTACCTTTGAAACTTGGAAGATGCAAGTTTCAAATAGTTCATACGAGAATCCGAACAAATTTTCTGCCATAAAATGAGGATCTGTGTTAAAAACAAACCTTTTACAAAATGAAGAAATTCCAGTCCAAAAGGGCAATGCCATTCAACTAAATACCATTACTACGGCAAGATTCAATATATTTACAAATACCTAGACAAACTGTTCCTCTTAATCTTGCTAAAACACCGATTTCTGACCTATAAACTATAACAAAACATCAAGATGTAATGAGGAATTGCATTAAAAGGAGGACAGACAAACCGTACAAAAACTTCCACATTTAAGAACACCAGGAGAAATGCAACACTGCCTAAAATGACCACCTTCTATCCAAGCAAGGCATGCAGTCAAAAACATCTTTCCTATCCGAAGAGTTAGAAAGCCACAAAACTCCAACCAAAGAAATCTAATTATGCCTGATTGTGTGTATGTATTTATACATACATTATATATATATATATATATATATATATATATATATATATATATATATATATATATATATATATATATACACACACATACATATATAGATAGATACATAGATACACATACATACATATGAATCATTTGTATACAATTACACTCAATACAAGTTTGAAGAAAGTAAAGGATATTAAAAAAGAAAAAAAAAAAACAGGGAATTCATGACTAACAGCTTTTACTTGGATCCTAAACCAACATTATGCACAGGATTCAACCATCAAGTAACAGTAGATATCATGTGATACCATACATCTCTTAACTGTCTTGCAATTATCAACTTTGACTACTGTGTAAACGCCAAGCATGCATTTTCGCGTTTGTGTAGGTAAAAAAGATCAATAACACGAAATAAAAACACAGCAACATTTGTTGAACCATTTTTTTTTTTTTTTTTTGGCCTTGAATTAATCCTTCGGGTGTGACACGAGCAATATTATACATGGACATGCATTTCAGACAAGTTCAGAGTGTGGTTAAAACTGGCTCACAAATTTTCACTACATAGACCGGGTTTATCACATCACCTAAACAGAAGAGAAAAGATATGAAAGTATAATTGCATTTTCAAACAAATTAGCCAATACTGAATGAACTTTGCTGTGAATGTTTATTGTTAAAGCTGAATTTAGTCCTTGCTATGAACTTTGTACTAGTGGTAAAATTTTTAAATGCATCAATAAACAGCTACAAGAGTTTGGCCGACTAGAACGCGACATGACGGGAGATAGGCACAAAAACTGACCACTTGTTTTTACAGGTTTTCAGGTCAGAATGGCAGGATGACATTTCAGTGTTGCTCACTAAGAGATACAATCAACACTATTTCAAAACTGTTGATACTTTTGTAAAACATTGCAATGATTACACAATCCACAAAATACAATCAGTTGCTAAGGTAATATCACAAAAATCATCCTATTAATGGAATAGCAACCTTTTATTTGTGGGAATCTATTCTCTATATACACACCACCATGAGATCTCTGGCTGCCACTTATATACAGATCATGAAACATAAAATATCAGTAACACTTGACAAGCTAACCACTGTTCACAGGGCAAAATGTCACCCATGTCACTCACAACGTCTTGAGCATCAGACATAATACAATCCAATTTATCTCACTCTGTCTCCATCATGTTAGCTGGTTTTAAATATACATGTACATCCTCAACATCTTTAACTTCATGAAAATGTTGTTAAATATAAAAACTAAAACTGTTCAAAATGAAATTTCAAATAAATAAATAATTCTGGTGGACTTCTTGCTATGAAGCAACACTTTTCTCCACCAGAATGGTTGAGTACATCATAAAAAATATTCATAAGTTGTGATATAAATGACAAATATACAAACATTTCATTCTTACAATTTTGTGACGTAGGGCCCAACTAACGCCTAAGGCCATCCTTTAAAATATGTTTGTTTGGTGTACCCTAACTCCAAAATGACCCATTTTTGTCACACAGGGTCCAGTTCTGCCCAACAAACTGTTTTGTAAGGATGGCCTAAAAAACAAATTACTAAATGAGGGAAGAATACTTTTTTCAGGACTGATCATGCAAGTCAGTGTCTGTCAGCTTAATGACTAGATACTTGTACATCTGCATCAGCTGCACTGCATCTTCAATGAATGAACTAAGCTAATAGCCCAGCCACACCTACACTTAATTAAGACAACCTGCATACAAAGAATCATGGGTAATGGGGACCTATCAAATGGTTGGCAGCAGGACCTTGAACATTTAAAAATGTGCCGCCTTCCTATTGTCTGAAGACATCACTCTGAAGATACCAACAGTGATTGGTTTGGGGTTTTTTTCGCATAAAAAAGTCCAGCTGTTATTTGCTTAAACTGTGACTACCTTAACCAGCCAGTCTTTGTCCTGGGAGCTACACACGAACATCGTAAACTCTCTCTTGATTCCATGCTGAGATAATCTCTGATGCCTCTGATATCAAGCAATCATGTGACTACTGAGTCTGACCACATGTAACCTATGAGTCGTTGTACGAGTCAATTTGAAGGTCTAGGGATGACTGAAAACAATATCTTGGGTTTCAAGCAAATCATCAACGACTGACCAAGATCAAAGAGCATAATGAATTGCAGATGTTGTAGGTAATGGTGTAGCTGTGGTGTGACTGGGCTTGAAGTGTCTAATGACCTGGAATAGGTGTCCCATAAGGTACAAGGTGCTCTTTCAGTATAGCAGACCGAATATAAAGATTATAATACATCTACATTAACTAATACCTCAATCCGAAGCAATGAATAATGATGTAAACTGATTGTCTTTAATAAATGTTAGAACAGGAAAGACGACATCCTTCTACATATAATGTTTAAATTCAGAACAGTTTACTGCAGTCCATGTAGGGCAAATAATATTCTTATAAGACATATAATAAACTACCTTGATTGATAAAATTATGACTGGCGCACAACTACTGCCAACATACACACAGTGATAATGAAATTTACATTCACACATCTCAGTATGCTTACACTGCCCATGTATACACAGTATCCTGCATCACTGTAAACGTAACAAAGAATCCTGTATTACTATAAAAGTAACACTGAATCCTGTGTCACTGTAAAAGTAACACAGAATCCTATATTACTACAAAAGTAACACTGAATCCTGTATCACCGTAAAAGTAGCAAAGAATAATGTATCACTGCAACAGAAACAAAGAATAATGTTTCACTGTAAAAGTAACACAAAATAATGTATTACTGCAAAGTAACACAGAAATATGTATTACTGTATGAGCATATGAAAGCCATGTCACCTGTTCACACTAACGCTGCCCTAACTTGTGGGATGAAATAAATGCCCCATCAGGTTTCTGGGTGGTTAACTTTCAGAGTTCATTATTATTATCACACTACTGTCCATTCTGGGAGCAGCACATTAGTCTGGAATGCTTAGGTTCACTGGTTTGGTATGATTTTGACTGACTGAGTGGTGTTTCCCACGACCTTTTGGAAGGGTGACAATGAGCTCAACAGCATCACACTGCTGTACTGGTGGTTAAACCTACAAGAGGAAAACAAAAAACAAATATAAAAACATTGATTTATAACATTCAATATTTTGTTTGATATATTTATTGACTTCATTGTTGCTTAACATGTACTGAAGAATTATTCACCAATACAATGGAATATTGGCTCATTATGGGTAAAGAAAACCAGAATGTCTGGTGTATTTATTTATTAATTTGATTGATGTTTTATGCCGTACTCAAGAATATTTCACTTATACAATGGCAGCCAGCATTATGGTGGAAGGAAACTGAGCAGAGCCCGGCGGAAACCCACGACCATCCGCAGGTTGCTGGCAGATCTTCCCACGTATAGCTGAGGAGGAAGCCAGCATGAGCTGGACTTGAACTCACAGCAACCACATTAGTGGGAGGCTTTTTAGGTCATTGCGTTGCACTAGCGCGCTAACCGACTGAGCCACAGATACTCCCAATGTCTGGTGTAAACCATCTGCCTATGGCAAGCTAATGACTAGCTTTCCCTCCTGTGACAGTCAGGTGTGCACATCACGTTCATGGAAGACAAGTGGTCTTTGGAAAATATTACACTGTGTAAACAGGCTCAAAAACACCATCAACCTTCTGTACTGTCACCAAGGCTACAAAAGCAGCAAAAGGAGTAGTGTCTATGATTTCAGGATGAGTCGTAACCATGATCGCTTTAAGTTTTATTGTTTAACCCGTTGTACATGTGCAACTTTACAACAAACCTTTCCAAACCTTTCTTGTAGCAGTACAGAGAGTACAGAAAGGATTCATGAAGGCCATGAGGAACATTCGCCAGTTTATATCTACTGGAAACATTAACATCTTGTTCTTTAGGTTAAACCACATGCTTTTGATTATTTATTTTTTCCTCTTTTTTTTATTTGCAAATATTTCTGGATGACTGTTCCTGTGAAAATAAAAATTATCAAAAAGAAACCGTGTCCCAACAGAGACCTTAATTTTTTATTGCAGCCAAGCTTTTTCACTCAGCGCTCACCTTAATACACCTTTATACAGTCCCTTTGGAGGATGGGTGGGTGATGAAAACAGACCAAAACAGCGGCACAACTTTCTGAGATTTCTAAAGTCTTTTGGGTCTTTTTGGGTGAAGACTACTGAATACACTGCACTGTAAGAAAAATGAAAAAAAATTCATATTACAATGCAGCGCATATAAACATGTCCAACTGAAATGAACACGGTTCTGAATAACATGTATGTGTCCTCATGTACGATGTACTTTAACCACTTGAATCAACATCGGATATTTCATAATTATAACCAATCAAAAAATATGTTAGGACTGCGATCAGTTGATTCAAGGGCAGTACATCAACACATAACAATGATGCTAACAGCTTGCCAATATATCCCAAGAATTGTCCTGCCAGGAAACTTTAACTGTAATATCAATGTCCTCCATTTGCATCAATGCATAACAATAATTAAAAAGGCCATAAATTCAACTGGGATTTAGCCTTAATTCTTCTGATAATGTAGTCACCAAAGCTCTTTATTCATTGTGTGAAACTATAAAAAATCACAGAAGAGTTACGAAGTGGTATTAAAACACACTAATGAAGAGCCAACAGCTTCTCATGTTACTCAGAAAGGAAAGAAGAGAATAAATAATTGAGAGTTACAGCACATGCTAATTTCTAGTATCAGAACTCACCCTTTTTGTGGCAAGATTGCACTACCTTCTTTGTCCAAGCATCCTGGCAGTGTTGTCAGAGTCAATGCAATACTCGTTCCCAGCATGCTAGCTATTTGCCTGTCATACTCCTCTTCCACCATAGTTGCCACACCTGCCACAAACACTCGCTGATGACTGGGGAAAAATGTAACACAAATTAGTAAATCATTTCTTCCAGGTCAACCAGTACATGCTCAACACTGTGTATGTATGTATGTGTGTGTGTGTGTGTATATATATATATATATTAAAATGATACATTTTTTTGGCATCTAAAGTATCATTTCAATGCCCTAATGTGCTTCTGAAAGTGGACATTTACATGCTAAACTTTAGGTAATGTACAGTAAATGAATGGATGAAGATGGTTTAATGCCAGACAGACATCACCTCAGCCATATCATGGTGAGAACCACAAACAGATAAGGCCTTTAACAGAAAAATAAAACTAAAAATAAACTAAAAACAAAAGTGAAATATAGATTTATAAATCTTATACAATATTTTAAAATAAAGTATCTGTAAATGTTCTACTGCAGAACTGCATGCAAAAAAATCAATCCAAGGCCCTTCTAAGGGCAGTTACTTTTAATAAGAAGATAATGACCCATTCTGGCCCACAAGGAAAGTCACCTGTTATACCAAACTTGATTTGTGGGCAAAGTCCAAACCAAAGACCCCATAAAGGACAGTGAGCATAACTACGACTAACTAGCTAAAAAATTCTTTTTACAAAAGATTTTGACAAAAAACAAAACCAAAAATGGAAAAAAAAGAGCCACATATGCAAAACAAAAACTAAAGTTACCTTATAATCTTTAAAATGTACTCAAAACAAAAAAAAAAAAAAATAAAAAAAAAAAAACTTTTCTGGGAAATTACAAAATATCTTTATGTCTATAAGTTGCTTGCCTAAATGTAATTATGAAGGAAACATTCAGATAAAACAAATATATCAAAGGATCTGCAATACAAAAATCAAAAAGACTTGCATATACAGCAGTCCATACATCAAGGCAATCAAGATAAACACGAGGGCAGGATGAATGCTGAACAGATCACCCCTGGGAATTTTAGCCAGTATATCCTGAAGACACTTGGATTTTCAGATTTTCCTCTCTTTCTGTTACAGGACATCTAACAGAATCACTGATGAACCCTATTTTCTTCAACTTCACCAACATTTCAACCCAACTCCTAGGACCTCACAGAATGATTGTAATGCACGTGGATGGATATACTTCTTCATCTGCCCGAGGGAAATGGAATGGCTAATCAACACATCTGCACAATTCCAATGAGAAATAAAATTCTGGCACTTATTTTCAAGAGCGCAGAGAAATGCCAAACACAGTGCAAGGAGAGCATATTATGCATATATAATGCACGGTTACAAAATGTATTGGAATACATGCACTTTCCTTCTTATCTACAAGATAAGAATTATTATTTCATTGAGGATGCTTAATCATCCCTTTACAAGTAAAATCTAAAAAGAGAGAAAATAAAGAAAAACATTTAAATTAAACAATTCCGTTTCTCTAGTGTTCTTCTAGACTTCCAATTGTTAACACAGGTCTCCATCCTAACTTCTAGGATTACACTGCTGTTATTTATCATTTGCCTGTTGCTTAATGTCACATTCAAGAATTTTTTACTTTCTGACTGTTCAAAAGAAAGCAAGCAATTTAACAATTAGACCACCTCATGGTTCCACGTGCTGTTACTATATAGAAAGAATATACAATGATGACTACCAACAGGGTATACTGCTCACAAATCACCTGGACACAATACTCAAGAATTTCTCAACCACTCAGACAAACAGAACATTTTTTATCACTTATTTTTTATGATAAGGCTGTATAAAACATGGTTTCTTACAGGTTGGTGGCTCTTGGCCTCTGGAACAGCTCAATGTAGTAGTCATCCATTCCATGAGCACCTTTATATGGTTGTCGATAAACACGTGACAAGTCTGGGATAAGAATCTGTGGCAGGTAATCCTTCTGGGAGATGTTCCAACCATCCCAAGCTCTGTTTAATAACAGGGAAACAATATGTATGAGTACATCCACATCAAAAACAATCTCCATGTATCTTTTAACCATTACTTAACTTAACATATATCCCCCAAATTATCAATATATGGCTGATGCCAAGTCTCCTGTGAATCATAAGGGAAAACTAATCAATCAATTTCAAAACACTACCTAACCTATAAGGGCTATATTACCCCACTGCAATAAGAGTGTTACTACATGTTTACATGTACATACAAAATTACAAGTAGACGTATTAAGTAGGTAAAGATATATAAAAGGCAACTAAAAATCTTATTGCATTTACCTGCAATGCTATTTTGTTTTCAGCTATAAACATGTGCTTTGAAGAGATTCCTAAATTCTGTGCTGGCAGCCATTTTAGTGTCCTTAATAATTTACCCCTAAAGATGACTTGGCCGATGGAAAACAACAGACAGCAATAACAAAGATAAACATCTGTAAATTTTTAAACCTTGCAGTGGTCTTAATACCGAGAGAGGGCTGTTCAAATACATCTACAAACACACTACACTGAACCAGTCAGTCACCAAGTTGGTTGTATACTGACTCAAGTTTGTCTTTACAGGCCTTACGCTGTTTGCTGTACGTTCAAGTTCACCCCAATGAGAGGTGGTTTGTATAAAACTGTCACTAAAAGTGGGATAATTTGACAAAGTATATTATATGAATAGTTCTCCTCGTGACACTGGTATAAACATGAGAATTCTTAAATCAAAGTGCAGAGTATATCGCGCTGAACAAGGCAGAATCACTACTGAAGTCCTATTGTCTCCCGACCGACATCAAAGGGTGATTAGCCGAGATGCCATGCATATTGGCCACTGACGGCTAAATACAGCACAAAAAGCAAAGAGAGCCATGTTTGCACCCAACATGGCAGCCAAAAATGAAGTCATTGACAGCATAATGCAGTCTCTACGAGCTTTATATATTGTAAATACCAAGTGAAGCCTGTCCCCCTGCACAAAATTATGACAACTTTTTTCTCATGTGGTGTACAGCAGAGGGAGGTTGGACTGTTTAAGACCAAATGTGTGTGTAGCATTGATGTTGACTTCCACCATGGAGGTAATCTATTTTACCTCTATGCTTCCACAGAATGCTGCTGGTTATTATGAGAAATCAGTCCAGTGATAAGAGGATATTTGGAGAGGACTGAACGGTATGAAGGATCATGCATGCCCAAGAAACTTTGATGAACAGGATTATAGTTTCAGTAACAGATATCAGGCAAACATACTATTGCTTTCAAATGTATTTGCATCACTCACAGACATATTCAATACAATATGGGTCAAGTAGGAGTATATATTAACTACTAATTAAGTCTTCGGGATTATTAAACATGTAACTGATACACTGATTTGATAATATATTTATATACATGTATTAATTGATAGTAACATAATGTCTCAAACATCAACACACAGCTGCAGAATATATTATTTTCAGAAGATTTGCATACTACTCTCTTTTGACACAGTCTTGCATACATATACTTCTGGTACTTTACAGACTGTACTTTGAAGTGGTCCCTTGAAAAATTTGAAAAACTCTTCACACTCTTTCCACATATTCTTCTGTGTTCATCCCTTAGCTTTATTGTTGACACCCCAAGTGAAGCATGATAAACAGACATTAAGCCATCTATAAGACAGGTCTACATGAATGTAAATATATCAACATTTGCAATTGTTTATTTTTTTGAATGAAATGAGAGAATACTTTCATGAATGGTCAGGATAATGTTGTGTTGTTATCAGGTGTATTGTGGCTTATAACATTTGCTGCATTCCCGACTGAGCATATGCCAGCCCCAATGACTTTTGCAACAAATAACCCATTAAGAGTGTAGGTGAAATTCCAACCTAATCCTTTCATTCACATCTGTGAATAAAACATTTTGTTTGATTATAATGTACTTGTTGCTTTAGGTACTAGAAATATGCTTACATGACAAGCTGTTGTCACTGGTGGTTACTTTGCTGGTCTGGTGTTATTAATACATATGCCTATGAGCCTGAATCTAAGATAAACTGTTGAGTGGATCTAACACTAACATAATTTATGGGTTGTGTTTAATGTTCATTAAACGTATTGCTGTTTAAGAAATTTGCTAGTGTATGGCTGGAGAGTGAAAGGCGAGAACAGATCCATTACCAGTACTAGCTTTCAGACATAATGCTAGTTCAAACATGCAGCCTATAACATGTAAATATGTACCTGGGAATACTGTCAGAGTTGTATTTATCGGAGGAGATGTACACCAGGATGATATTTAGAAAGTTTATACCAGTTTAAAGAAGCAGGATGCTTTACATGGAACAAGGTATACACTTTCAGTCCACACATCAACACGCTGTGTTGATATTGTGATAAACAGTGAACTTTTTGTTACATCTCTTTAGGCCAAACCAGCATGGATCTATTTCAATACCATGTAGACCTGTTCTCATTAGGATGAAAGTTATTTTCTATCCATCTTTCAGCGAAAAGTGAACGGCCTATCATGAAAACCTTGCCTTTGAAATCCTCGACATCAATCTCATGTTGACCAAAGTTACATGAATAGACTACGACTTTCAGAAATTTGAAATTTTCTCACCTGTTATTACAACAAGTTGCAAGATTTGGCTGTAGGTATTTCTCAAAGGCATGTCTCTTCATAAGGAATGCCAGCCCGGGGAAATCCTCCACTCTCAGTAACTGAGAAACATTTCCCGTCATTGTCTCATATCCTAATTAACATTACAATGGAATTGTTACAATGGCTTACATGGAATGACATAATATGACTAAAGAATGGGACACTCAGGCTGCCAAACTATAGGGGACGTAAGCTATGTCAAAAAACACATTGTTTATACGTTTATATTTATTTATCTGATTTGTATTTTACGCCGTACTCAACGGCAACCAGTATTATGGTCAGAGGAAACTGAGAAGAGTCTGGAGGGAAGCCACAACCATCTGCAGGTTACTGGCAGATCTTCTCACATACTGCCGGTGAGGAAGCAAGCATGAGCTGGACCTGAACTCACAGCAACCACAATGGTGAGAGGCACCTGGGTTATTACACTATCATCCTCGGCCACAGAAGCCACCTAATGAATATATGTCACGTATAAAGTTATAAAATTACTGATTATTAACAAGTATGATGCTAAATACAAATGTGCCGATTTGAACGAATCTGGCGAAAACTCGCTTTGTAGAATCGTTCCACTGTTTCACAGAAAGGTACACCTACATGTGCCTCCATGTGTAATATTCTGTCAACCATTAACCAATACAATCTGATTAAGATGCATAAATTGCATGCATCAGACAAATTAAAATATGTGACACATCAGAAGACAACAACATTAAATTTAGGCTGAATTTTCTATTTGGCCTGACTTGCAATTGTTATTATGAAATTATGGACGGTGTCTTTATTATTTTGTTTTCAATAATATCACAATATTCTAGTTAATATGTATTTTATTAATAGAATATAACACTGCATCTAAGGTGACTTCTGTTGTTGTTGTTAAGATCTATTCACAACAGGACACGCAAACCAATACAATAATCTTCAGTGCTTACCATTTGGGTTCCATGCAGAGACTGCCAACAGGGATTCATCTTTGTCAAGTGCTTCTTTACACTGGGCCATAAACAACAGAAAGTCTGGTCCCAGTAAGATCTCTTCTTCCAATACTATAATGTAATTCTGCAAGTCCAAGGCATACCTCCAAATCACACATTTATTTAGACAAGAAATCCAACAAACCCAGAATAAATAAATTAATAAGTAAGGCCATGAGAGAAGGGAGCATTAATTCTCTACTTGGTGAACAGTACCCACAACAACAGCTATTATTCTACATTTAAGTCAATGTATTACCACTTGTAAAACAAATAAGAAACAAAACAGAACAGTAATATTTTAAAATGGCCACCAATGAAAGTAAAGCATTCTACTGTTTACAGGAAATCACACATGATTTAATTATTCATCACTGGGATTCCAGACCAGAATGTCTACTCCACATCAAAGCCTTGTGGTGCGAGTAAGTGAAACTGACCTTATCATGAAATTGTGTCCACGCCTTTTTTATTGCTACCAACAGTAAATCTGAAACGCCAAAACATGCATACATTTTTATCTGCTGTTCAAAAATCCATTATCTCCATACACCTCAATGCATTCTATTTCAATGAATCATTGCCTCTGGGCATGCTATGCTTAGCACATATGATATGGTAGCATTGGCATTCAGAGAACTAAATACCTTCTTGTTTATCAACGGAAGTTTACACTTCCTGACCATTTCATCCCGTTTAAAAAAATGCACTCACTTTCATATGATTTCTGACTGGGCAGTCGGATATCTTTAAATCCAAAGATGTGAGCCAGATCAGCATATTCTGGAAATTGTTCATCCCATAGGAGCTGCAACAGTAAGAAAATGCCTGTTAAATTGCCCATACATCTCCTCAGTTTTTAGCACATGCATGTAAAGCAACTAAAGGGTTGAAAGGAGAATATTTTTTAAACATTTTTATTTAATTATATGTGCATTGTAGAGCATGTACTTTATCCCATTCAGTCAAATACATATGTATTGCATATATCATCCACCCAGGCTTTGATAAGAAGATTGGGCAGGTGGTGGTGGTGGAGTGGTTGATGCAAAACCATAAAAAACATTTCTTCTACAGAGCTAAAAAAATGCCCCAAATCATTCATGGCAATCAACAGGTGATCACTCCTGATCTACGGGGCCAACAAACATGAATAAATCTAGGTAGCCCATTTAACTTCTTTCCTTGCTTTACATTTCTGTAACAAATATAAATGTTCAATGCTATTCTGGTAAAACAATCATGAAGCAAACTTACAAAGACCATGTCAGGGTTGATTCCAGACTGCATGGATGTAGTCTCCAATGTTTTCACTAAAGAGTTGTGATTAAGGCCTGGAATGTAAGACATGTAACAAACTGATTTCTGCTGAGAAATATAGCTATAAATCCAATGCCTGTATTTTTATGGATGTGTCCTCAGATCTGATAACACAAAAAGCTTACAATCTGTAAGTTTATACCCCAGCTTTTTGATACAAATTGCACTTTCCACTGCTAGATTATTATTTCACTACTGTTACATCCACTTTTTTTTTTAAATCGCTCATGTGTTTTTATAAAAAAAAACATTGTAAAACCATTAAAAGAGCTCTGCTTGATATACAACAAACAAAATTTTATACAGTCTGGAAATTATGGATTCACTAAAGTACACACCTTGTTCATGTGGTTAGAGAATGCTATTTAAACTTACCTGGTACAATAATGATTGGAGATGAATATATCTCGTTGCCCTCTAAAGTTTTCTCCATCAACGGAACTGGCTTATATTGATCATCCACATGTGCAGCTTAAAAAATAAAAGTAAATAAAAGTAAATTTAATTCCAAAACAGCTTGTGTCATAAGGGTATCAACTAGTCTTATAACAACCAAAATCAATGAATCCCCTCTAAAACCATCTCTAAAGTGGTGTTTAATTCAATTTATACCAATTACACATCAGTGCAATAAAACCCTATTGGAATCAATTTATAACCGAAACAGATGTAATGTTAAATACTTACGATCACAAAAGTCTACATAGCCATCATTCTCCTTACAAAAAGCTCTCTTCTCATCGTTTCGCCAGACCAGTGGGTCTGGCATCACCTTTGTACTTTTCACTAATAGAAAAACATGGAAAAAATTCCACAGTTAAAGAATGCTATATCCATTTATATCCTTACAATGCCAAGCATCAACACCACTAGGTCATGTATCTGCATCATTTCAGTACATGTAATAAGAATGCATCAGTGTGGGTTATGCTAAGGCAAAACGTATACACCACGAACACTCCTTATTCAAGGATTCCACGATGTATACTGTGACATCGGATTTACCTGTGATTTGATTTTGTTTATTGCTTTAGTCAAGAGTTCTTCACTGAAAAAGTGGCAATATGTTGCAAGGCTGAAAGAAACTACAATGCCCAATGTCAACCACCCACCTTTAGCAAGTTCCTGACTAACTAACCTACACCTCTCCCTCATTATAATGTGACTCCTTACAATGCGAGATTCTCTACAGTGTTGTCGTGGAGCTGTCCCTGGCTTTCACAAGGCATTGTTGTTGCACGCGTCTTGACATAAACTTGCATGTACTCTTTGAGCGAAGACAACCTTAAGGTTTTGTATTTTGTTTGCCCATAGGCCTCCAGGTTGTGTTAGGTGTTTATCCATGCAACAATTTTGTAATACATGCACATGTAGACTGATTTACAATAAATGCAAAGCTACGTTGGAGTGAAACATGCCATGGCACGGCTTCTGGTGATAGATTGGTCACCCAGCACGGGCTTTTATAAAGCTCAGCGCAAGCAGTGTGTATACGCCGGCTGTGTTTCAAAGAAAATTATCAGAGATAAATCTGTGATGTATCAGTAGAACATATTTGTGAATACAACTGCATGGGCAAGATAGTCCCAACGTAAAATGTTTTGACGGACACATAAAATAGAGCTAGTGTCAACAGTGGCCCTGACAACACCAGTAACCACAGCAATAGCGACCAAGACAAGAGCCTGGCTGGTAAAACTGTCCCTTGCTCCCAGGAAGTAGTGGGCTACCTGCAGGGCGCCTTCGCTTGCACAGAGGCTCGGGACAACACACCACTCTGAGTTATTCAACTCAGAAACATGATAGTGTATGTGAGAGGGCAGCTGCCTGCAGGAAATCAGAAGAAAATGGGTGGCACTTTCAAAACAGATACTGTTAGAATTGTTCTTCAGTTTTGATAGGGGCTAATGGCAGGCATATAGCTAGGCCACTGCTATTTTATCTTGACCTTTGTATGAAATATTCTAGATTATAATATAACAACAGTTATATCTTTATATTTTGGGCGTTTTGGGCCTTTGCTTAACACACTCACTACACCATGCTACCAACATGTCCAACAAACCTCAACTCTATTTCGATTACCACAGGGTAGGCAGGGTATGTTGTGGGTCTTTTTTTATGAAAACTCCTTCACATAGACTGGCAGATATCCTAACAAGTGGTCTAAACTGGAAAATAAACTTTGGATATTACACAACTAGAGCAGCCGAAACGAGGACTGACCTTGTGAGATCAAAGGTACAATCACAGTTATGTGGTCGGTAAAATGTTGATGCTTTTGCTAGTTTGGTTTTCCAGTTACCTCTAAGTGAGAAAAACAGTATGAGGGTGATTCAAATATAAAGAACACTTCTATTTGTGGTGTTTAAGTCAATAATCATGAATATATTATTTTTTCTTTTTCCCATTGTGTCAGTCATTGCTGTAACGAGCTGAACTTAAAACACTGTCGGCAGAATTGTCCCCCAACAACTGTGTAGTAATAAGGAAAGGGCGTAATAACCAAATAAAGAGAAGACATTGTTCTTGAAAATATAACTGAATAATTGCAAGACAGTGGCTCTATCAATAATGCACGTACAAAAAGTAGCCACCTACATTTTGTTGGAATGCAGAAGGAATGAGTTAGGGGCTTTGGCCACTGACCATCTGGTCCAGCAAAACTTATCTGCAAGGGAAATATGAGACACACCATCAGAATCAGAACACAATATTTGCAAATTACTTAATAACAAGTTTCAATATTCCACAAAATGAAATGTCTCTGTTCACATACTTCCGTTATCTCTCTCTAGCACTGGTGTTTGCACATTCCACTTCACTGTGGACAGTCATTTCATTTCTACTTCAGGCATATCCCCATGGTCACTCCTTGTAAGAGGTCAATGTTGACATCTTTACAGCATTTGATCACCACACACTAGCCCCAATCAGATCACTTATTTATTTATCGGAGTTTTACACAGTACTCAAGAATATTTCACCCCAACCAGTTAAAGTTCAACGTCACTAGATCAACAGACTGATCAGTTTAAGCAGGGTTGAGGGCAACAATCATGCACTGATGAAGATAATTTTACTTGAAGATGTAGTCAGCCTAGGTAACTGTTTTACATCTTACTTGTTCTATTGTTGAGAAGCCATCCAGCATTTTCTGGCCCACCAGGTACCACACATCCCTGAAGCGGAGGCTCTCAATCATGCTGCTGCCAAACTCCTGCAGAAGCTCCTTCGCGGTTACAGAAAGTCTACAAGTGAACACAAAAACAAACAAATGTTTATATATTGTCAAGTTTCAAAATTTCTTTGCAATCTATAACAAAGGTATTTTTCTATCGTAGTATGTTATATGTGGTAATATTCTCACAATCAAAATATAAATGTACAAGCAGGTAAGAATCACTAATGTAAACTTTCAAATAGCTAACCGTCAACCGCCACCAAGTCCCCTTCAAAAATTACAATGTCCTAATCTTTACCAAAATGTTATACATTTATATACACATAAAAAGCCAAGAAAGATACATGTAACATTCACATCAGAAAATAAAATCTCACTTTTTTGAAGACTCATCTGCAGTTACAGCAATGATGATCTGGGAGCCCCACACATCTTCCAGGAACATCTCAAGAGGGCTACTGTCTTTAAAATGAACAGAAAATCAGAATTTACATGTAGAGGACAGATACCACGAGAATGTTAAAGGCTAGCAGTCCTCTAGATGTAATACTCTTCAGAGAAATCAATGAAAATCAAAAAACGCAATAAAATAAATAAATACACGTAATCTATAGAAAGGTGTTGCAGAAATTATAGGTCAAAATATAGATTCATGAAAAGTACTGAAAACCCCAGAACAGAAAAAAGGTTACCTAAAAACAGTCATAGAGGAATTTGCATGAGCACAATATAAATTTGCGTGAAACAAATTTCTTGTCATCTTGTTCCAAGACTTCCACTAGGACTCTTACTTTAGGTGCAGGTAAACTAAAAATCCCTCCACTTGATAAAATAAAAAACAATGTTACAATCTACACAACACTTTACCTGTTTCATATGTGTCAAATCTTGCCATTTTGACAATTTTCTTTGTTCTTGGGTCCAGCACCACAATATTAAAGCCCCTTCCACCATCATTCAAATCAGTCCCAGAAATACTGAAACAAAACAGGGAAATGTAATTAACATGCCATTATAGATACACTGCATCCAAAATACTCAAGTAGGAATTCTACTTCTTCATAAAATCTCCTTCTATATGTACCTCAACTTTTTCATATGACATTAATGAAGAATGTTACACTACACATACAAACACATAAAGCTTTGGAAATGTTTCCTGAATTTCAGACAAAATTCACAGGTGAAAGTGTCCATTTACAAAAAGCACAAAGAAAGTCTTCAACACATACTATTTCCCATCCAAGCAGATTTGAGGCCCTTCTGTATTGCCCTTTCCCGTGTACACGAGGCCTGACACAGAGCCTGTGGGGCAGGGATCAGGCAATCCGCAGTTCGGGAATGGCTCCCCTATCTTCATTTTCTCAGGTAAAATGATGGCAGACTGAAGACTGTCAATCCTGTTTTCCAGTGGACCCACTGTCAAAACAAAGGTACAACATTTCATCAATGACATTTAATTCTTCAGTAATCCGAGATCATCATTATGTATGTATATGTGTATGTATATATATATTGTTAAACAGGAATTTTAGTATTAATAACGATATGGAAAAATGAGACATTAAGGTATGCATTTATTTATTTATTGTTGAAATACAGCTGATATTCAGCTTATTATAATGAATGATATTCTGCTACATGTACTTACTTGGAATTGAAAAACAGCCACTCTTTTCAATAATTTTTGCAAAGCCAGACCGCATTCTGTTATGCTGTAATTTAAATAATTAAATAGTAATACAACAATGGGCAAAACCAGAAGCACAACTTGAAACATTCATTTAAACACTAACTATAAATAATACCATCACAAAACAATAATTCTTATGAATCAAATTTAATACAAAATGACGAATTTTCCAATATAATTTTTAACATAAATAACTTACGTATTCAATGGCATATCCAGAGTTCAAATTTTTCTGCCCAATCATCATGAATGAATCTCTGAACTTAATGGAATCTGCTTGGTTTGACCCAAGCTTTTTCAGCAATCTCCTCGCATCGTTCAGTCTGCAATACAGTACCAAAGGGAGATAACTTGATGTTGCTTGTATGACAACTAGACTTGAGATGGATGAATTCCCAATTACATATTCCTACATGCACATCTGGAAACCATCACAAGGACAGCCCTCTGTGTAGAACACATTCTACATAAATCGCTCAGGAAAACATTTAGCCATCTCTAGGGAATCAGCCTGTCCTCTCCTAGAACAGATTCTAATGTTCAATAAGTAACTGAGACTGCATAATTAGACTTAAGAATAAATATATTCAGTAATGTAAACTGATAAGGCTACTCATTTATAAAAATTGTCTTTAATTATAGCACAAAAACTTTAACTATAGAACAAAAAAATAAAGTTTAACTCACTTGGATGACACCTCATCGAAACTGGCAATCATAACAACATGATTGTCTGCAAGTTTTGTGCGTATATATCTGATGAGTGGGGTATCTGAAGGAATAAATTCCAATTACCACTGAAAATTTGACCACAATAAAATATAATATATATATTATATATATAAGACATATGGTCTTGCTATTAACTTCCACATGCAAGCATAATCAATAAAGTGCCTTGTTCATAGTACATTTTTTGCAACTGACACACATGTTGAGGAGCATTTAAGTGGTTCATAGTCCACTGCAGTTTGATGGTCCACCTGTCAACTCACCATCTATGTATGTGTCAACAGTGAAGGTATCTACAATTTCTGCTGTTATGTCTGCAAATATAAATACAAAAAAACCCCAAGGTTTAATGAAGAACAGAAAATGATTTGGCATAAGATGCATTCTTATCACACATAAACTTTTAATACCAGCTGGTAGCTTTATGCAACATAGATTGTGTGACTACACACATCGTAGACCGTACCGGCACCCAGACTGTGTGACTAACAATGGTGGCTGCAGACACCAAACATTCAATCATATTTTCTAATTAGGCTGAAGATAATCTTTGAGACAACAAGAATGAAGAATTTCTCAGGAAGTAAACTTTTTATCAAGCACCTCTACATTTTTCATAATATCACCAAACTCCCCCCCATTGTGTAACCAAATGTACGTCAATGCATTCCACAATACAAAACGTTTGCAGGCAGGTTTCCTTATTTAGCATAAAATGTTAGGTCAGAACAGGTGAATATGAGTTACACTAATAAAAGAAAGACTACAACTAGGTTTGGAACTTACCATCCACAACAACCAAGTTAAGTCCTCTGCCACCATTACCCACATTAGGACTCATAACTCTGTCAACATAAAATGAAAATAACAATACGTTTGCCTGATCTAAAACCACAGCTGAACTTGCTTGATGCTGGAATTTCGCATCAATTAATAACGGCAGATCTTTGAGAACTGAGCAGAATGAATATATGTGTACCTGTTCCCAAAGCCTTAACAGCTATTATAATTGCATGTGTTCTTAAATATTAGGCAAAAATGAATTTGAAAAGACCAAAACCATAAGAAAAGAAACCCCAATACTTCCGCACCATACCACACAAGTAACATTTTGAAATATAGGATAAAGAACCTAAAATTTAGCCCAAGATTTAAGGTGCTCATTTTGCCAGATTCTGAGTTTCTTCAAGAAGGTTTAAAAGTTTTTTTGGAAGCTCTAAAAATTCATTGGGGCAGGAGGGGAGTGAGGTGGCAAAATTTTAGACAGCTTACTGTATGATTTCATCCCATTAACTTAGGTTCACTTACACTTGGTCTTCAAAACAGATTGTGGGTCCCAGCTGGTTGTTTGTGCCAGTTTTGATATAAAATGCGTACTGATTTTCAGGACAAGTAACCCCACATTTAGTACCTGTAAAAACAACCAGTTTACAGTGATCAACAATTTCAACTCTTCAAAACATACTTTTTAAGATGTACACATATTCATGATAAACTGATTTCAAAAGTATTTCTGGTTCAAAAATGATAAATGGGAAGTACATGTGACTAAATAGGCAAGAGAAAAATATGTTTAATTTAAATGATGATGTCAAGAAAAGCAGAAGTCTGAGGTAAACGATTTAGTCACTGTGAAATATATTATCGATCTATTAATTCCAAAACTAAATGCTCTTAGTCTAAATACCAAAAAATTCACACAAAGAAAACACAACATATATTAATTTCCTTAAATAAAAATGATGTTGGGTAGGTTTACTAAATAAAATCAGGAACTTCATCTGTTTTAAGGATGTGTCACAATACCAATTCCATTACAATCAGTTCACTACATTTCCTCCAAACTCCAATGAAACCAAGAAACTATCTATTTGGCTTGGTTACATTATTATTTCTCACCCTTGTCAATGTGCACCATATGCCCGCATGTAGATCAACCAAACACATTTAGCAAGCAAATTCAGGGACAAAGCAAATGTTTGAACATAATACAGTCACTCAATACAATGAATTAAAGAGCATTTTATAAAGTACTTTTAAACTTTACAGCCTAAGGTATTACATGCAGGCAATATTCAACTTGGTTAATTTCATCAAGTGGCGGAAATATTTTATACCGAAAAAAACAAAACAGCTGGTACGGATATTAAATAATTCCTTAATGAACATGTTGTACATTATATGTAAATGTTTTTAATCATCTTGAAAAATGTTCCAGGAATATCACATTCTGTCATCAAAGACTTAAATGGATGTCAACTCACAGAACTGAGTGATTTGATTTCACTTCAAAGCATCCATGCACTTCTAACAATGCTCAGGTTGAGTGCCCTACATGATCATTCTCCTAGTCAACTGCGGCCAGTGTCACGTTCACATTCAATGTTCCAAACAACAGGGCCCAGGATCAGAGCTGTCTAAGACTTAAATCAGATTTTGTTCTAACTTATTATTCCTGAACTTACATTTAAGCTTGAATACTAGTTTTCATTTCTGTCATGCAAGTCTAAGAATCTGCTAAGTATTGATGCCTAGGACAACTTTTTGCTCCTGGTAGCAGAAGAATACAGGTAGCATGCTATTAATGTGACAGCACATAGAGACAACTGCTCATATCTACATGTGCATGCCATTTACAGGTTGCAGCACAATGAAACTTCTGTGGAATTTTATTTGTGAAGGGAGTGCGATTTTTTCCAGGGGGGTTGGGGGGTGGGGACTTTTTTCACTCATTTGCAAGTGTAGCTTTTTTGTGTGCAGCTGAACTGAATTTATGTTTATTTCCTTATGTTTGATCAATCATACTAAAGAACATTTAAGGGCATATTCATGGGTTGAAGAAGCTCTGCATAACTTGGATAAAAACATCTGCATGTTGCTCTGAACCCGTAACACGCAGACAAGCTACAGGTTAACCAATAGAAGCTGCATTATATCATGTGACCTCATTAGTCAAACCGTGTGAAGAGCTCGTCCTATTCACCTATTGCTGTAACTGATTTACTTTAAAATGAAACTGTGGCTAACTGCATGTAGAAGAAGTCTTAGAAGAGGTAAATGGTGACTACAAAAAGCTTGAACTCCATGCAGAATTCAACAAATACAATGTTTCAAATCATAATGTAACAGAACTTTAAGCCTTTTACATAAGCAAGAAAAATGGACAGACTTGTCTGACTACATTCACACCTCTACTGACTGACTCATATTCGCCTAGATGCACTGTTTTAATTCTACCAATTCTTTCATTTTACCTCTATATAAACTTGAAAATGAGAATGTCTACATCAAAATATTACCAGAAATAAAATTGAAGAGTTTGTCATCCAAGACTACTGCTCTTCTCTTCAATGGATATTTATCTTGGGTATTTTTCATGACAATGAATTTACATGATACCGTTATAATGTCAGCATCATCTTAATTTAATGATAGCAGTGTACAGGTATTTAAGAGGGTTAGCTCCTAAATACACCAATAATAATTTGCCACTAACACTTCAAGAGGAACAATCTCTCAATGTTCACTATGTAAGTTTTTCCTGACAGAACTTGAGATAAATGTAGTCATATCTTTCAATTATGATATTCACAGACTTTTTAGACAGACTTTTATTATTTATATAGCTTAAAGACTGTGACCCTTGATCCCTTGTTTCCCTTCTTGATATTCTGGAAAGCTGGTGCAGGTAACAATTTCCCTTGTTCACTATCATTATTTGGCTAGATTTTATAATAGTCTCCTCTTTAGTGACCATTTCTGGAAAAAAATGAAACAATGAGTTCTGATGAGGAGGGTAAAAGTACGTGCGGATGGTGACGGGAAACAAGGAGTCCACCATGCATCACATAACATTTACATGTACTATTCTATTTTCAAATTATGTACATTTTTAAAATAATTACATGTATACGGACTATATGTACATGTATGTACACTGCATATCTGTGTTTATCAATTTGTACATTGTGTGCTTATCACAACAGTATGATAACTGTCCCACCATATAATCAAATCAAAATAGAGATTATTACCTGTACTTGCATATATTTTGAGGAGTATTCATTAACTATTTTGGTGCTGAAGCCTTTTAAATATACAATATGGGATGAAATAATAAGGACGGCAGTAACTGATGCCATGGTCCTAAATTCTGACCAACATCTACGACTCCAATACACTACTGCCCAATATAAACATGGACACGTGGAAAACAGATTTTCTGCCACTTCCACCTTTTTCCACAAAAACCACGAAGCCTAGGAGCACTTCAGTTTTGTTTAAGTAGCTACTAATCTAGCAGACAGGATAGGGATGCAAGAGTTACATTTCTATAAAATGTGACATGACTCATCACACCAAAATCGTACAGCATTGGCATGTTGGGGATAACACGTCAAAAGACTGACTTCTAGGCTGGTGAATGGAAAAGCACAGATCTGTTCTCTGAAAGTTTTTTTATTTATTTCAAGACCACATTCAAGATTTTTTTATTTCTAATATTATGGCAGCCAAGTTTATTTGTGGAAAAAGTCAAGAGCAACCAAAACAGCAAATGCTGGATGCAAACACGCAGCCTCATTGGTGTAGGGCATGACTGTCATGCATGAATGAACACTTTATCCCAAAAAAGTCAACTGTGATCAGAAAGAATGACAAATCTCTCAGATCCAACACAAAATCACACGTACATGTACATTTACAAGAGGTAAAGTTTCTTCTATCGTTTATGTCTTAGGCTGTAACCTTTCAATCCTGCTTCAAAACCCGACTGTAGTAGGGAATAGTAACAAGCTTCAAGCATATTGTAAGCAGATGAGAGATGGAGAATACAGTGGGTGTTAAAGCTTTGTTAGTAACGTGCTCCCCATGCAAGCATGAGTAAATGTAAAGTTCATGTACCGAACACAATTATACATGTAGTACATGTTCAGCAGAAATCGGAAGACATGTAGAACTTGTTCTCTCACAGTGCATCAGGGTCTGCCTGCACAAAGCTTCCCAAGCCACACACATTAGAAAACATTACGTTTTTATTCGCCCAACATTAAATTCAGGGCTTAAAACACTAAATTTCAACTTAAGGGCAAATGATGTATTTGATACCAAAATGGAACACTGAAGAAATCATTTGACACCTAAATACCTTAATTTCAACCCCTCTTAACCTATAATCCCAGGAAGCTTTATGCAAGAGACACCAGTTTAAGGACTACCCTTCCCAAACCAAGGGAGACAAATCATGTCTTAGGTCAATATAATGCAATCATAACAAGCCATTTCATTCAAATCATCACATTTTCTTTCCTTTTTCTCCCATCATCAAAGCATATTAGAAGTTTAATAGGAGTAATCTTCCTAAATACAAACCATCTGTTAGTCCAGGTTTCACTGTAAATTCACAGTATATAAAATTGACAACATTTTATATCCATTTTGGGACTTAATTTAGAAAGTGCATGTAGAAATTTGAAAAAAGAAATTTACTTAATATCTGACAAACATAAGCCCACATATGTCAGACCTGTTAATTCAACTATAGATAGAATTTCCTAAATCAAGAGTTTTGCCACTATAATCCAAAACCATCAACACTCTTCACAATATCAACATCAAAGCAGAAATTTAAAAAAAAAAAAAAATAATAATTAGAAATTATTTACATTTATTACTACAAAGAGCAAGGTTTAGAAGGATAGCATTTTTGTGATATCCATTATATTAACTGAGACACAAATATTATTAACAATGGCAAAAGAATACAAAAACAAATTTAAATATCAATTACAAAAATAAAAGTATACCTCAAGTTGGAAAGGGAAGGAAGCCTCTATATACATGATATAATAGTATATGATGAATAAATACTCGCTTGCTAAAAGCTTTCTGACTTAAAAATGCGCAAGCCACGTTTTAGCATAACATATAAAGTGCACATTCGCTGCAAACACAAAACATACACGTACTGGGATAACAACCGCGAAGTGATATCACAACTGTAATATATGTATACAGCGCTTCCATACAGAAATTAATATGTGTATTGTGATATTCCTAAGAAAGGTTGTGAATGTGATGTGTACTACAAGTATCATTAGTCTTCAAAACATATGGACCTCAACTGACAAATAAATCAATAAATAAAAAGCTAAAGAACTGGGGTGCTCAGGCCAGCTATCATACAGATGTTGTTTTTTTTTTATTTTTTTAACAGTTGCCAGGTCAATCATTGTGAGTTTTATTCTGACCCATATTATACATATTATTTCATGGATTAAGAGACTCAAAAGCTCTTAAAAATCGTCACCTTGATTACATTATGTATGTATGCCTTACAGAACAGAACTGCTACCCAACTGTTCAGGGAGATTTACTATGCATACCCTGACATCATCTAACTCAGGTGTCTACAAAAACACCATTTTTGCTTTCTGTCACTGTATCAATAATGCATTTGCTTGATCAGACATAAAGTGCAAATATTCCTATCATAATGCTGAAATTTAACACATACGATGTGATGAAAGACTATTTTGCTATGATTATGTCAGGTTTTTGAACATTGAGAGTTCAGCAATGGATGAACAAAAACTACAGCATCTTTTAGTTCAAGCACAAGACCAACTGGAAAATTAAGTTCAAAATTAGTCGTTGCCAAGATCTCAGTCGCACACAAAAATGACTGCCTAAACTGAATGATGGCTGATACCTCAGGTATTTATACATTTCATGTGGTAAGATTCAGTTATTAAGCTGTCTACATGTAAGAACTAGATCACACACAAATATTAACCATCAAACAAAAATGAAACAACTCTTACCAGGAGGTCCGGTCACATTTCCACCTTGTAAATAGCCACCATCCCATATTCTCTTGTCCTCTAAACATGAAAACAGGTGCCAATTAATTAGTAACAAGCATGACAGGTACAAGATACAATAATCTACACCACAAGCACATGTGAGTGTTTTCAAAAGTTGTGCATACTTTTTCTTTCCAAAATAGTTATTCACATGCACATTCTAAGATAGCTAATTCCCATAGTATGATTTACATGTGGAGTGCATTACACATATATTTATACCAATATTTCCAATTTTGTCAGTATTACTATAGGCAGGCAATAGGTTAAACATGGGGTGAAGTTTGGACTGGAAAACACTTTTCGCTAGGTATTCTTGAACCTACATGTATAGAAATGGCAAGCCAGAAGTGCTTTCTGCTCCACATGTTCCAAAATCAAGCCACCAATAAAACATTTTTTTAAAGTTTTATCTTTTTCATTAGTCAGAAGAAAAACAAACACGGAGATATTTACCTAGGTATGGGTTACCCCCACAAAGAGTTTTTAAGCAGCGCCTCACTCCTTAAAATTACACAATTTAACAAGGAAAAAATAGGAGATGGTCTTTCAGATTTATCAAAATTGTCTGGTAACACCCAAGCTGACCCCTCGTGGCAAACACATATCACTCTATATGTTGAGGTCACTGAAGACCATAAGAGGTTATTAGAAGCCACAATATGCATCTGCAGGCTCCTAACACAAGAAACACAAGCAAAGACTGTTGTAGGTAGTACAAAAAAGTGCCTTGATCGCACAAACAGTGACTCAGATAACATCTGACCTTTGAAATTATCTGCCTCTTATTTTTCTCAAAGAGTACAACCTTTTGCTCTGCTTATGTGTAAATGTGCACATATACATTCAAGCTGCCTATTCACTGGAGATACTCACTTGGACCAGAGATCATCAGATCTACCAGGTATATCACAACCACAGTTACAAATACCCATATCCAGAAGTTTTTGCAACCTGAAATAAAACAAAATTAATTTTATTCATTTATTCATTAACACTTGACAGGTAATACAATTATCCTTTACTTTTTAATCCATACTGATTCAAGGAAGATATAGAAATACTACAAATTTTATATTCATACACTTAATCTGCATGATACACAGCCTACACGTATGTAGATATATGCGCAATAAATATTTCATTTCTATACTACATTAAACAAAGCCACACATTTCAGCTAGGCAGTGATATGAAACATCTAGTTTACAGGATACAACTGATGTGTCATTTGCTGGTACATGTATGATGTTACAGCTGCACCATACACAATTTTTATATTTACACATGAACTGATCACAATGCAACTGTCACTTAACAGTGCTATTAGTAAATGTTAGGAAATCAGATCCTGATGCATAATGAATATAAAATTTCTTGTTTATCTGAAAAAAATTAACATTCTGTTTATTTCCAGTAAATAGCTTTAGCCTGTTACTGCTCACAGCCAGTTAACATGGCTAGTCCCATGCTGCACCCCTTCCCCCAATCCGATGAAGATTTCCAGTACTCCAGACTCTCATTGAACTGAAAACCTCAATATTTGTAGGTCCCAAGAAGTTGGTAATCTGTAATGACTTGGTGTTCCAGAGAAAAGTATTTTTTCAGAACACCCACATCTTCAGACCTTTCAAACTGTCAGTGACATCATGGCACCACAATCGCTTTCACCAAAAACACCATGAAAAGTGATATCGACACAAGAGGGGGTTTAAGATATTTGGTGTCACTGATTCACTGACTGACATCAGATATTTCAGGGTACTTGCCCTGCCAAATGCCCAGAAACCAACTTTCGTAATTAACCTTGCCACAATCATTCATATTGAATGAGATGCAGTTATACAAGAAATTCCTTCTATCCATTTCATCAGTCAATGATCTGCAGTCATATTGTAAATAATATGATTTTATCACCTATACGGATAGAGCCTTGCTAACCCAATCTTTTGTATGAATCTACACAGCCTGTTGATATTTTGAATCTCAGTGGTTTGGAGAGTGCATGACTTGGGGGTGAAGTCATACATATTTATATTCACCCTATGTTTAGATTTCAATCCTTGTGGTGCTTAGTTGTGTTTGTTGGTGACTGTGCAACACTGTGGACCAGTAAGAGAGTAACAAATCAAATACACAAGTGAGTTGATGCAAGAACACGCCTCTTTGTCTGCAGAGTGAGTTTACCCCCATGTGGTACTGGGGTTACTGCGCCATATGTGTATACCTTATATAGTCATTTGTATGTACTGAAAACATGATTAACTTCATAATACTCACTGCCAAATTGTCTAATCGTCAGTCGCCTCACGCATCTATAATTAAATCCCATCTGGGGCCCACCTGTAAGAAGACAAAATAATGATATAAACAGAAAACATGAATAGAATTCCGACAGGTGCTAAAATGCACCACAACAAAAAAAACTTTTATGGTTTACAGATTTCGATCACACTGTAACTGATACAAAGCCGACATTGAAAATGAATATATTAATGCAAAGCAGATGATTGTATCTACTCTCTGCAGACAAATGTGGCCTGTCTGGATGTTCGCCAACATGTCAGGGTGGAAGTTAACATCTACTTACATACTCCACAGTATGTTCAGTTGTGGCAAAACATGTCATTTCTGCCAATCATGGGAGAAATGCACTGGGATCCACATTTTCCAGTTTTTACCAGTATCCTGTCACCACAAAACACACACAAACACTTTTCCAAAAACTAGAAATATAGAACTGAACTTTATAATAGCAATTATCTCATTACTGCAGCTGTGGTGGTCCCAAGTAAATTGAGCCTATTTGGGACAGGTAGCCAAATATTAATTTCAAGTTCTGAATACATGTCCCTGATAAAGTATACTGTGTACCATTGACTGAGAGATCTAGTTAAGCTTGTTTGTATTTCTAATGATTACATTCCGGACATCAAAATCTGAATTGGTCTTGGTCAGTTTTCTAGAGTAAAAGTGAAATCCCAAATTGAGAAACTACAAATGTTCTTTGCTTCATGGAAGTACCCAGTTAATTTTGTTATCAGAAGACAGCACGTAATACTGTGCTGTCACTCCAAGGAAAAGTCTGAAAAGCTATTTACTTAAAGACTTGCCTGATGTCTCAGTTAAAGAAGACTGCGATTCTTGATCATCTTATACTTTTCAAAATGCTAATTTAAGGGAATAAAATAATATCACAGCATATTAATAATAAGTTCAAAAAAGTAATATTACAAAGCTGAAATAATGCAGAGAAAAAATAAGAGATATTCAAAGGTCAGTGGTTAGTGAGAGGACTACAGAAGTCCTTAATAACTGTCAGTATTGTACTTTTGCACCATTAGTGTGTTTTACCAGAAAATGTTCCCCACTTCTAGTTTGGACGGTACTGTCGTGAATATCTTATTTCCAATAAAATGTTGACATTGATCTGTCCATCCTCTCTTACAATGTTAGATACACATAATACATTCTGGAGAGAATGCGTCAGAGGAATATAAGGACCACTGCATAATATATGTAACATGTATAGAATATAAGGGCACACTTCATGCCATCCTCTCACATCCGATGATCCACCTCGGAAGATTTCAAGAAATTCAGCAACTGATATTAAAATGCATCAAAGGAATAGGCAATTGTTGCAGGTTAAGTAAAATGCACGGCAGCTGAGAAAATCTTGGGCATTTTCATTTTCAGTTTAAAAAAAAAGGACAACATACTTTTTTCCTTTTTTTTTTTTTTTTTTTGTTTTTTTTTTTTTTTTGGCTTGGGGCTTTTTGTGGCCACAGCAATATGTGTCCACATTTCATCTAGATTACATGGTGCATTTACCATTTATGAACCACTATGTCTCTCAACTTCCAATTCGTACTTTCTAGAATCCGGGTTCTTCGCAAGAAACCAGAGTGCATAAATAACTGGGCTAAATGGGCAAAATGCTGATTTTTGCAGATTTCTAGACTTTCATGATTTGCAGGTCGCTGAAACTGTCATGTTTGAAGACAAGACTAATAATGACTACTTTTCCAGAAAACATTTCTTGCCTAAAAGCTTACTTTTCAGTTTTAAAGGCAAAATCTTATTTCAAATCAATTTTGCCTGGGTAAAAATTTGCTTTGATCAAAGACAGTGCTGTTGATGGCTTCAGAGCTGCTATGACACCACTCCAAAACAGCTATGAATATACGCTCGAATGTCACCACATGGAATCTTCATAAAAGCCCTATAAAATATGAAGAAAAGGGCCTAGGAACATGACTGTACACATTATCAGCTTATGAAACATTGAAAAATATTTTGCTAAATTAAAACCTGGACACAACTTGACTGAAGACAAACCTGCACCATTCTCATACTAATGATCCCAGTGTACATACTAATGTTCCTAGTATAATCTATTGCTTTTTTGATCTCGTTTGAAAACATTTCGCGCAATTTCATAACCTAGAACATGCATTTTACAAAAGGAAATTTGGTGATCTGAACTAAAATGTGTCATTCTGGGTTTCTGTACAAAAGTTTGAAGTCTGACTTTACAGGACTAGATAAATATTTTAGTTGTCATTTTAACTGGATTTTCGATGTACTCACAACTGTGAAATTTGAGTGTACATTAAAAAACTCGCTGAACTACTATAACTTAAGACCACTGTTCATAGCTCATCGAGTTATAATAAGCTAATAATGTCTGAAGAACCCCAATATAACACATGCCCGATCTTTCTGGTAAAAAAAAAACAGATAGTGCCTTGTCGCATAAAAAAACTTTCATGAATAGTACAACAACAACGTTTCGAGGTTTTAAAGCACAGTTTCTGACGTATAGAATCCGCCTCCAGACAAAAAAAATACCTCTGTTATTTGCCGATCAAGTGGTGAGTTCGATCAACACGGTGAACTGGCTTCCTATTCTCGTTAAAAACAACGGTCCATCATTTTCCACCTAAAAATTAGCACATCTCGCTGTACATTTGGCGTTACCTCTCCACGCAGGCCTTATATCTATGAGATTTCACTATTTGCCTCATCATGTGAGTGGAGAATAAGGAACGCCTCCTGGTGGGTGTAGGTGACAGCAAGGCCTCTAGGGGAGATAATAGTGTTTGTGTAGGTTACCACGTGCGTGTTGGATCATGCACAATTAGATACACCCTCGCAAGCCCGCACTTGCACCCACATGGGCACACCAGACGAAGGGGTGATTATGAACTACCCATGGGAACATTAAAAAGTGGGGGAAAAAAAAACAAACAAACGAAAACAAAAAAAAGAAAACAAAACAGAACTTGTGCCCGTCGTTTCGATGATGATGACCGAATCGACCATAAATTGAAATACACTCAGCTACCCATCATTACTTCATGTTGCTTTTGATTCTTGCATATTTCCTTGCATTATGGAGTCGTTTTAAATGTTATTTCTGTCAAAATGTAACAATGAATCATTCAGTCGTAGAGAGAATGACGCAACTGCCGTGAATTTCAAACATGAAGCAACACGCTGCGCATGCCCGTGTAATCACACAATGAAATCTGCATTATGCCTTTGTTTAATTTACGTCTGTAAAACTCAAACCAGAGCTAGGATGAACAACTAGAATATATTTCATTATAACATTCAAATCTGAACTTAATCGTGATCTAGTGGCTAGGTATAGTCTCTCAGCATGGATAATCCCTTGGGAAAGTGCAGTCAGTATTGTTAATAAACTTAAAACTGACTTAAAATAATTTCAAGATATCTGAAATTGTTTTTAAGATATCTTATATGAAGTTAACCAGCCACATATCCATAGTTTCCCACTACATATATAAGACATGAGTGGCCACTTCAGAAATGACAGTAACCGTACATGTACAGTTGTGGAGAAGGATGGAAGCGTCTCTGAATCACCATGCAAATGTAGGTCACATATCATGACTTCAATTTTTGATATGCCGAATTGGCGTTTATTTAAGATATCTTGAAATCAATTTCAGATATTTGAAAAATATTCTGTGAAATGCGCGGGACAAATCTTATTTAAAATGTCTTGAAATGAATTCAAGGCGTGTAAAATTATTCCAAGGTACATGTATCTTTTACCTTAAATGATTTTGAAGATGTCTTTAAAATATGCCTCGGAGCTGAAACGGCTTGCCAATAGACACTTGTCAACTTAAACAGGGTATTCCGTATTCGCGCGTCCGACTTCATGTAACAGGTTGAAATATAAGCGCTGTCTACTAGAGGAAATTTCCCTTTAGTCTGCAGGTAGAAACGTGAACTCTAAACCCAAAGAATTTTGGTTCAAATCCCCACATCTACACATGCAGACACTCTCAGATAGGAGAGGCCAGCACACAATTTGAAAATTGAAATTCTAGAGCATTTCCATACATCTCGATGCATGATGAGCGAACAAAGGATCTCGCGCTGCATGTCGATAACAATCAGGGCGGAACATGACGCGTTGCAAACTAAGTAGCATTTGGTTAAACTTTGTTAAATAATTGCCACAGTAGCTGAGTGAAACAATATTGATTCAAGTTTTCTGTGGTTTCGCTATAAATGCACATGTCAGGACAAAACAAATAGTTGTATAGCCAGAATTGTTTGTTTTCCGGGGTTCTGTCGAACATATTTGTGACTTAATCAACCCTAGTAGCTAGAAAAGAGCATTATTTCGAGATCTACCAGGGGAGAGAAATAGAACTGCTCCAGTCCCACACAATTCTATACTACGCATCACTCTCCGGAGAAACCAGACTACTTGGCAAATACAGTTTGAAGTGAACCCCAAAAGACCTATATTTCAGTTACAAATTGCATGACTGACATATTGTACTCGTTACACGCTTGGCACTTCATCTAGTCTCGGGCCTACAAGGCTAGGACTACATGATTCTGTATGTCAGGCTCGGTTGAATATAACTTACAGGAAGCATAGTCCATGACGTACTGCATAGCAGCCTACTTCTTTTTTGGTAGTGTGTACAAGTATAAGCACCTTAAGAGACCAAAGAGTTCTCTTCGTATGTATTTGTAACTTAAAAATAGTGCAGAAAATGCAGAGGGTTTGCTTATACACGCATAATATCCAGTGTCGATAATGTCGCTACCGCAAGCCGTACGCAGTAGTCTCCCTTTCAGAAATAACTCTTTAACTTCGTGTGAATTTGCTCAAAATCAGTAGATCAGAGTGTGAAGTGTCGTTTGGTCACCTGCTGTGGTCACTGAAGAGTGAGACGTTCATTGTCACTCGTTATGTGGACAGTAGTTTGTTTAAGGATCGTATTTTAAGTTGGATAATGCTTCTGTTTTGTGAAATTGTTCTCTTGAATCACCACAACATGGGCGGGGTTTTACGTTTGTGTCGCAAGGAAAGAGGTTTTCTTCATATTTCCGAACTAGGCCTAGTCAATTTTTAGACTAACTTTTCACTTTCAGCGAAATTGAAGATAGCAATTGAAAATACTAAAACTATGGCAGCTAGTCTTCCATGTGAACTTAACAAATTCGCTGCACATACTCAGCGGCTGCGTGAAATTCTCGTGGACACGAAGAGGTGCTTTAATGACATCAATATCAGTGGCAGATTCGATGGAAGTAAGTACTTAAGCACTTGTACAAGATTCAGCAGCTCGCGTCAATCAGATAGGTTAGCAACTGTATATATGTGCACTACCACACTGACTTGGCTTGAAAGTTCGCCTGTTACTTCTGTAGGTGCAAGAACTTCGTTTGGCACTGTCTTCTGTATTAAGGCTTGTGAAGAAGTTCTACTGTGCATCCATCTCTCCTTTATATACTGGATAGACTGGATATCATAGCCACAGAGGGAAGCATTGCTAGAGCTCACACGCTTTCACACAATGTCAGTTAAGTCCTTTGTGAACACTGTTTGCAACCCAAAACAGTTGTCAACTGCATCTCTTACCTCTCTGCTCGGCTGCACACACAAAATCCCGCATATATTCCACTTAGTAATCGTATGCCAGCGCAAAGTTCGCGAAACTGTCATCGCTTCAAAGACAGCCATCTTGCATCATGACATTTGTGTGTGCTGAAGAGTTCTCGTTCCTGTGAAGGGGCATGCAGGTTATACCCGAAAGAAACACATCATGAACAGTTAGTTGTAAAATACTTGGTCCAATCGCAAACTTTGGGCTGGCGTGCCATGACTGAGTGTAATATCTGTGGGATGTGTTGTAAGCTGAGAAGAAAGAGACACAGTTGACATATGTTTGGGGCTGCAAAAGTTGTGCAGAAAGGACTTACCTGACTTGGCGTGAAAGCATGTAAGCTCTAGCATTGCTTCCCTCTTTGACTATGATATCCTGTCAGTCCAGTATATAAAAGAGGGATGACAATAGCAACCTGAGGCTAACTGTGCCAGTACTTCTAAACTGTACATTGATGGCAACTCATAAAGTCAACATGTCTGTGGAAAATTTTTGATATCGGGTGATGGGAATATTTAAAAGCCTCTCAATGTCTCCATTCAATCAAACCCTGCCCAATTTTTTTCTGACTACAATGCAACATTACCATATCTTACCTTTGAATGAGTGGTATTCAACTTTCGTGGAAATATTGCAGGATCCATGGGATTTGGTTAGTATGGATAACAGATTCACATTACCCAGGATTGTTTGGTTCGACATGAATGTAATCCACAATATTAACCTAAAACCAATAAATAAATAATAATCTGAGGACTGTGCTGATCCCTGTAAAGTGGTAGGCCTTCCCACAATGTGTTTCCCAGACTCACAAAATCAGAGGGCTCTCAGATGATCTCTGACATTGGAATCTAGCTTATTCATGACACTCACTCATCCCATTAGTTAAGAGTATCTTTTGAATGTTCAATCTCTACCACTGACAGAAATTAACTTGTGGTTTTGTACTTTTGTCAACTGGTAGCACGTCAGTGGTACCAAAGTGCTTGCGGTCAACAGTCACTGACACAGTCAAGTGACCGAAGAGGAGTTCCAGCATTTAAAACATTACAAACTTGAGAGATTTCCTATCCCATGCATCTGCCAATTCATTTTTATTACTCAACCAAAAGGTTTAAGGATGCAGCATTATTGCTGCAAGTGTGATCTTAGCTTAGTTGGCAACAAGTTGGCACTTTCTTTGAGATACCAGTTGGCTCAGCATCATAATAAATGTTAGACTATTAAAACAACTAAGATCCTGTCCAGATGGATTAAGATACACTTCAACTGTTTATCACTCTGCAACTCTATCATAGCTACTATGTTCTTTATGTTTTAGACATATAAATAATGTGTGTTCAAGCAAGTTACATTTAAAGATTCTAGCAGATTTTCAAGACAGTCCTACAAAACTCAGTCCCTTGTTTCACATCATAATATTTTGGAATAAGTTTTTGTGTTTCATTATTTATATTAACCTAAGGAGTATTTATGTGGAATTAGTTGTTGGAGGTGTTTCTTTAATGAGAATATACCCTTCAGTGGTAAATGATGCCTAAAAATACATCAAATGTGAGACCAGACGTTTTTATCTGGAAGCCTTCCATTTCTCAGCTCTCTATTGTTTTATTCACTGATGTTTTACCCTGTTGTCCTGCTAGAGATTATTTAATATTTGGAATGCAGGTAGGGATTATTAGTTCAGTAAACTGGCGACAGCATGGAACAGTTGCAACTTTCCAAGTACCTGTAATAACCTTCTCTTTTAAAAGGATGTCATATACTTGATTGTGATATGCATTTGATATCACACAACTGTCATAAAGAAAAGTGGAATTTTTCAGGATTAGGTAATGACAAGAGTATGTCTGTTAGGCTTCATAAGTTGGGAATATATGATTCATAACCTGCTTAAATGTTAGGCATGTTAAAAGCATGTCTAAGTAAATCTCTCGCCACGATATGGCTGAGATATTACCGATGTGGCGTTAAGCCATAATCATTCTAAGTAAATCTTGAAGATTTAAATGTCAAATGTTTAACTCAAGGTGTTTATCAGTCCATTTTTACAAAATATACATTATACAGTAATGTTTTACACAACTTCTGTTAATGATAACATTTAGTTATTTAAAAAGAGATGTGTTTATTCTTCTGAGTTCATTTTTTTTATGAATGCTCAATGGTCATTCATATAAAATGTTTGCTGTGATAAGTTTTGATGATGGCACTGAAACAAGTCTGGATGCAAATAACAAAATTTACATGTTAATGAATTGCAATAGACTGCATGATACAGAAAGGTTTTCTATAAGACTGTGTGATCCTAGGAATGAAAGTGTTCCCAAAGTCACAAGATTTGGAGAATTTTTGTTGAACATAATGATTTGATAAATTAGTTGTTTTTTGTATTGACCAAGATATTGATCTCTTGTGACAAGATCATTGTAACAGCCATTACCATTAATGGAACGGCATACTTCATACTCAATAAGAAATGTTTGGTCAAATGCATACGCTGAGATCCTTTCTGTTTAATTAGTGAAAACACATGTACCTTACACTCTGATCAACAGACTTCATATCAAAGGTTGATCTCCTGACCCAGCTTAGGATACAAAGTCCATGTTATTTGCTTTAGATTCTCCCTATGTTGCTTTAGATTTATCTTACCATAACAAAAGCTGTAAACTTTTTGTTTATATGAAACAGTAGCAAATAAAAATGATATATTTCCTTAAATATTAGAGTACACCCTATTTCCATGTTATTGGAGTGTTTTCATTTATCATATTGGAGAAAAAAATTCGTAAACATTGTTATGCTAAGATAGAATATGTAAGTGTTATTTATATGACGTTTCTTTCTGATGGCTTTTTTCTGGTTGTAGCTCAGATTATCACGGCAGAATTGTTACGTGAAGAAGAGGCCGAGGTGGTTGGGACAGTGGAAAAGGCACCGTGTATTGTTGTGTTTGGGCAGAGTGCCTGTGCTAAAGGTAGAGCAATAAATGAACTTTTCAACCGTAGCATTTTACCTGCATTTGGTGAAGCAGATAATGCTGCCAGTTTTAGAATGGTTCGCTTCAAATACGGCTCAAACCCCTCTGTCAGTCTGTCCTTGCCGGATGACTATAGCCTGGTCCATGTCATGGAAGCCTACAAAGGACCATGGCAGTGTATTCCCAGGGGCGATCTGGAGCTCTCCGACGACGAGAAATCTGATCATGCCAAAGGCTCTGCCGTCCTTGATGTGACTCTGAACCACCCGCTGCTGCGTACCGGAGCACAGGTTGTGATGTCACCTTGTAACCATGGAGGGGACACAGAAGAGGTCATCAAGTCATGCCTTCAGGGAGTGTCTGCCATACTGATGTATGCTTTTACATCAGATCAACTCTCTAACAAGGTGAGCCTCTACAGACTTTGGAGGGCAGGAATTCATGGTTCACATGTGCTTCTGTAATTCTTCAACCTTTGCACATGTTTGCAAGGTTTCTTAAGCAGATTTTGAGGGTGTTATTTTATTATAATTTTGTGAAACTGTAAAATTGGCCAATCCAACAGATGTCTCCAAACTCAAATTAAAAAAAGTGGAAGAATCACATTGATAGTTGATCTTCCACGTGTGAAAAGGTTGAGGAATTTATGTGTGCATGTTCTGATATTGTTTTCAACACAACTAAACTTCTCCAGCTTGGTACCATCATAGGGTGAAGAATTTAATTGATCAGTAAACATTGAGTGGAGTGTTAAAGGAAAATGTAATTATTCATTATTTTTGTAACCATGAAGTTTATCTGCCAACAAATCAATTTGTGACAAGACATGCATGAATATGGGATGTATGACCACCTTAAACAGTTCACCTTTTAGTTGTGATTTGGTATTATAAGTTGTTAGCTTCTAACAAAACTTCTGTTCAGTGCATTAAATAGATGGTAGACTCAAACTAAAACTGTAACATGGTGACTTTAACCATATAATATTTTGGTCTGTGAGGTCTGATTGGTATTTTTGCTCTATTTCTTTCATTTTAGCATCTGTCTGAACTAGCTGTCCTCCGGAAACATGTCCCTTGCCAACCTGTGCTGTTTATAAACATCACCAGAAACAACTCGAAACCTTTGGCTAAAACAGCAGAAAATGGGCTTTTGAGTCCCACATCACCAAATCATTCCACTCCAAGGGAATCCAACCATACACCAACAGAAGTGTTCAAGGCCCCAAGCAGTAGTCCAGAAAAAACAAAGAAGGACCGAAAAAAGTTAGCCGTTTGCAAGCATCTCTGTGATTTAGGATTCTTGAATTCTGACAACAACCCTTTGCAGAGACATTTGTCTGCAGACTATTTCAAAGTGGACAGTGACTTGGTGGATATGGTGGAACAGTTTCCCCCAGCAGCCATGTTGTTTGTGAGACATGTTCTGCAGAGCTACCTGATTAATGCTTCTACAGTGCTAAACAACACTCACAATCGCTGTTTGCAGATGTTCATCATCTCTGCTTTTGACATGGCACGAGATATGCTCATAACTCCAAGGAAACTGGAGTTTGCTCGAGAAAAGGAGGATGAACTGTACAGAACATTACTGCAAATGGCCATCTCTAAACACGATGAGATTAGAAACCTGATTTCAGACACTATTGAGTTCATGAGAAACGACATCCTGGTCAAAACAGAGGAATATGACTTCATTGGTGAGTAGTGACTGAAAATGTGACCCTTTCCTCTGTACATAGCACGTTTTCCTGACCTGTTCTCAAGATGACAAGATGAGTTCTGTTCAACTCAAAGTATAACTTTGATCTTGGCGAACTTAAAAGTGCTCAAGGGCCAGGAGGGTTACTGTTTTCACCAACTACACACAGTAGTATTTGTTACCTTTATCAAGGCTTAACTGCCATGTAACACAACATACATGTAGTTTTATAATTCGGCAAACTAAATGGAGCATGATGTGATCAAATGGTAAGATATTTGTCTTTGAGTCTCTGGAACATATGAAGTACAGATTCAGTTCCTACTGTGGACGTCTCAGGGAATTTGTGAATTCCCCCTCTCTCTCTGTTCGTGGAGCCTTAGTCACAATCAGTATTCGACAAAGTTTGTGGTTGATTATGCAGTCCAGCTGTTCTCTGAAGACTACTTGTTTTCCACCAATATGATATGCATGTCTGTGCACGTGCATACTGTAAGATATGCACAATATATACTTGTGGAAAGGGTTAACATTTCCAAATTGTGGTTGTTTTGAAATTTGTGTTAGTGTTAGACAACTAATAATGTGTCATGAATTCAAAAAGCCGAAAATTACCCAGTACCTGTATACTCTATTTAACTGTGTGTTGATGTCCGTATAAAAATCTGTACGCCTATCTCTGATTTATACTTGCAGGTGTTGATGTTCCAGAGAATGGTGCAATTCAAACAGCACGTGACCTGAAAATTTGTACAGGACAGATTCAGGAGCTAGTTTTAGGCAGTCTTAACCATGCTGTGGCCAATAAACTGGTTAACTCTGTAGACATACTGAGAGATACGTACACTGGTAAATATATACTGATTGTCAGGCTTTATATGATAAACATATATCCAATAGATGACTCTTAGTTCGATAAAAATGTCCTTACATGTTACAAAACTTCTGAAAAATTCATGGGTCACATATTGTAATTAAAATGGCTGTCCTAACTTTTTGTTGTTCTCCACAAAATGTTGTAAATACTCTAAAGGCAATGGTTATCAAGCAATAGGTTGAAAATTGTGATAAATTTTTGTCTGTCATGTTGCATCATCAGACTTTGTAGCATTCTTAGCCTTGCAATTATAGAGGAAGTGCTTTTGCACATTAATAGTTCACATTTTCTTTTGAGAAATTAAGGGCATTTGAATGGACACTTGTTGCATATCAACATTTGGAGACATTCATTTGCCTTAAATTTTGTGTACTCGACATGCTTGACAAAAATGCTCTGACAAAGTTAGATGACTGCAGTAAATATGTTAATAGGGGCAGGGTGTATCAGGATAAAGTTAACTCAGCTATTTTTATATCTTTAACCCATAATCTCAGTTTCTTTTAGGCGATCACTGTCTTGAAACCAGGCTAATCATTAATGTAAAAATCTATACATACTGAAGTTAATTACTGTATGAAAATGTCTTTCTCAAAAGCCTTGTAAACAGTACAGACTTGAATGCACTCTCAGCGGAGTTGGTTTGCTTTGTATGTGTAGCTTTTTATGGAATGCATTTTTTGCAACTGCAGGCACTTTAACCAGGTGTTTGGAGAGTTTAGAGAAGATTGACAAAGAGCACCCAGAAGGAGCTTCAGCAACAGAGGCCCTGAAGCAAGTAAGGAAAGATATCATGCTCTTGTTAATGCTCTTCATTTTCATGTACCGTAGACACAGAAAAATATTATTTATTAGTTATTTGTACAAATGTAAGAGTGCCTAATAAATGAGAATACTGGTTTATGTACATGTATTACCGGGTATTAATCATGTGCCTTGAGAAGAAATACTTGTCAAGTGTTTTGATTTTAAATTATGTTTTAATGTCTCCTGTCTTAATCAAACTACCATTTGTGGCAGATTTGGTGGCCAGGGGAAAACACGGTATAACCTCCTAATACAACAGAAATTGTGTCAGGCTATATGAGCCAAGCTAAAGCGTTACATCACAGACTACCGACTTTTCCCATTTCTGCCCTGTGAAGGGATTGACATCTTCTTTTGCATATTTTGGTTTCGTTCTGCACCCAGTAGAATAATGCTCCAGTCGACATTTTCTCCAGTGTCACTCTTTACCCTGTTGTTTGATTTGATTACATAGTCATGCAAATCCTATACATAACTGCCAGCTTATACAATTTCAAGCAAATGTACAAAAAACCCAGCACTAGAATGTGATTTTGTTTTCCCTGAAGATCCTGAACACAGCTTATCAGGTGGAGATAAACCATAACTCTAGCTCTTCACTGATACGAGTGCTTCTGGAGAAGATGAAACAGCTTGTGCAATCCATGCCATGGAAAACACCCCCCAAAGTAGACAACGAGTGGAAAAAAAGAGTGGCAGCAGACATGTTAGGCAGCCTTAGTGCTTCCAGGTAAATCAGCATCTACATGTACCTCTGCATTGTCTGTATAATCAGTCTTGATGTACCATGTAATTTACCAAATGCAGTATGCTTCAGTGTTTTGTTTCACTCAAAAACGGCTACACATGAACAATTTATTCGTAAAGGCATTATGTTTAATCACAAGAATATATTTTAACATTGGCTGAACACATCTGGATTTCTTTTTCAGGTTGGCAAAAAGTATTTCCTCACAGATAAAGGAAAGATTAAACAAGTCCCACGAGTCATTTGCAACAGCACTGAAGATGCTTGAGTCCCGTCACTCAGGTCGCCTAGATAAAATAGAAGAGGAACGCCTTAAAATGAGGAAAATACATGCGCCCAGAGTGGCCAAGCTAGCACTGGAGAGCACATCTCTTAGAGATGTTGTTTTGCATGGTAAATCATAATGATTCGTCTCTGGTGTTTTAGATCCCCTGATGTATAGTATGACACTTTGTACAATTTTTGTTCACTGCAAATATTTTTGTCATCATTAGCAGCTAATTTTAGGTAATTCTTAAAAGATATTGTGTTCAGATCTATGTATATTTATTCCAGCCCATAAATTGTCTCCAGAATTTCTTCTTTTTGTAGTAGATGAATTAAAGAAATTGATTTTGTAATGTCCAAGTTTTTTGTGGTAAGGCTGCAGCCTGTACTGCAAATTGTCAGATATTTTTGCATTTTTCCCAATGGTGTACATGATAAAAGTGAAAAAAACTCAAGAGGATATTTTGTTAAACACAATTTAATATCTAAAGGTGTACATACTCATGGGAAATGACGTTTAGGTTTTGATCCCTGATATTTAATTGAAATGTTTACCTTCTTCCTTTGGCATATTGGCACTCAGTAAATAAATATGTTGAGGCCAAGACAAAAAGCACACTTCAAATGTCAAAGTATACATGTAAGTTTACTTATTTCCCTAGGTATGCCTCAGATGGGACGTGAAATTGGACGGGGTCAGTATGGTGTTGTTTATGCATGTGAAAATTGGTCGAATTATTCCCCGTGTGCTGTGAAGTCTGTGGTCCCTCCAGATGACAAACATTGGAATGACCTAGCACTGGAATTCTACTACACCAAGTATGACTATGACAGCTCACCTTTATAAGAGGCTTAGGCTATAAATGCACTGTTAGATGTAATGTAACGTTTTGCTTTATCTCGTTGATAAGTATTTTACCATCCTCTTTCCTCAAACTGTGTAAGCGGTATTTCATTTATTTCTTTTTTGATTAAAAATTGTTACAACCTCATAAAATGGCCTAATTAACACCACCGTGAGGAAAATAGCCATGGGGAAAATAAGACGATCTGAGACAAGAAAGGCATGGTATGCTGTAGAAAGAGGGCATATTTTTAATCCCGTGAGATAGCTCAAGGGAAGCAAAACTTTTAGCCATTTTGCCGCTAGAAATTGATTGTAGTGCAACATTTAGAATATTACAGTGCATCGGCTGCTATTGCAATGTCACACTGTCTTTAATGTGATGTCATTATGATGAGTCGGAAAGCAACATTTGAAGTCAAGGTCCTGTTGCCGGGTGTTTGATGATCCCACATTGGCTTTTGTCTTTCTTCCCTGTATGAATGGAAAGATGTTTGACAGATGGAAATATTGCTAGGAATTTCATGAATATTAGTTGTGAATGTTTATGGTGAAGTCTAGTAAATATTATTTTACAGAGAACCATGTGTTTCATTAGATACTTGTTATGAATTTCATACCGGCTGTGAAACTTGGATACTCCACATAAATTAGTAATCAGATGACTGTGTAATTGCAGAAACGTGCCGGACCATGAAAGGATTGTGGCCCTTCGTGGGTCAGTGATAGATTACATGTATGGAGGTGGCACCTCTCCAGCAGTGCTGCTGGTCATGGATAGACTGCAGAAAGACTTGTATGGGGCAATCAAGCAAGGTCTGGATTGGACTAGCAGGTACAAGAAACAAACTTTCCTTTGTGGAAATCTTGATTCATTAGATTTTTGTCAATGGCATTAATTTGATAAAAAGGGATAACAGAAATAAGAACATCTTTGTAACAATGAAGACTTCTGAATGAATACTCATTGACTCTAAATCCAGAAATACATGTACCAATTATGTGCCTTGAATGGATGTGTGATGCCCATTTTTAAGTATGCATAATGTATTCATTACAGAGTAGGTTTGACATTGCTTCTAACTGAATCTTTTTCTTATCCTAGTTAAACCTGAGTGTCAAAGTATTCAACATGCTGCCTCTTAAGTATAGGTATAACTGTTGATTCTTGATCATTTTTAATTTCCCTTAATTGATATAAAATCATTAGAGTCCATATTGACAAGGCTTAGACAGGTGGAAGAGAAGTTTATTGAGAAAACAACAATCACATCTCAAAGCGATTGTCCAGGTTTAGTAAATTACGCTCATATCAGTACGTGTTTTATTTCTTTTATAGATTACAAGTGGCCATAGATGTTGTTGAAGGAATGCGGTTTTTACATAGTCAGGGACTGGTTCATAGGGATATTAAGCTGAAAAATGTGCTGGTGAGTATATGTTGAATTCAGCAAAGTTACCTCCCCTTGTATTTACTGTAACTTCTTTCTTGTTAGCTGTGTCAGTTAAGGTAAGTTCTCTTTTTACAGGAAATGAGTAACTTTGAAAGGTCATAAACAGCTTGCCCAAGTTTGAATTTATAATGGAAAGTGTTATGCATTTTAAGTTTTTCCAGCAGGAATGCATCTGTTTATGCTTTTTTGCATGCAAAGACATTAATGTAAACATATCATGCACCAAGGTGTATGGAGTGCTGTTATTTCTTTGTTTAGAATGATTTTCTGAGATGTCATATCACTCTTCTTTACTCTTATTTTCTGTTTAGCTTGATCGCCACAACCGTGGCCGAATCACAGATTTGGGTTTTTGCAAACCAGAGGCCATGATGAGTGGCAGTATTGTGGGCACACCAATTCACATGGCTCCAGAACTGTTCACGGGGAAGTATGATTGTAGTGTGGATGTGTATGCATTTGGCATCCTTTTCTGGTATGTCTGTGCCGGACATGTTCGTCTGCCATCCGCATTTGAACAGTGTGCAAATAAGGATCAACTGTGGCAGTCAGTCAAGAAAGGTGAGTGTATTGCCTGCATGTGTTACTCGTGTTAATCTTGTTTTAGAACTCGCTCCTGTTTTTCATCAAGTTTTGGTGTACTGGTATATTGAGTAAGTGATGGTACTATAAGAACTGAAGTATAAACTGCATCATTCGCAGTCCTGTTTGTTTCTTTGTTCTGTCTCCTTATTTACAATTTGTCTTTTTCTTTGATCATGTGGGACTTCATTGGCTGAGTGGTTAGGGTGCATAATGACTCAAGCAAAAGTGATTCAGGAACCTGTTACCAGTGTGAGTTCGTCCAGCTCAGGCTTGCTTCCCCTCCTGTCATATTTGGGAAGGTCAGTCAGCAACCTGATGATTGAGGGTTTCCTCCCACCATAGTGCTGGCCATAGTCATATAAGTGAAATATTCTCGAGTAAGCTGTACAACACAAGCAAATAAATAAGTCCTTGGATGATGTTATGTTTTCTCAGCCAAGTGTTATATGCCTGCAGCAGAATGACCTGTGAGCCTCTTAATAGGAATACCATCACCACTTACAAATTTCCACATTTGAAGACAGCTGATGTGTAATTCAAATGATATTTTTTATTTTCATGGGAAGAATATGAATCGTGTCTCCTTTGTTTTGTTGCAGGTTTGCGGCCAGAGAAGCTGACCCAGTTTGATGAGGAGTGTTGGCTTCTGATGCAGGCATGCTGGGAAGGGGACCCTGAGGTCAGACCCCTCCTTGGTGATGTAGAAACTCAGCTTCGGGCTACTTTACAGAGGTTTACACGGCACATGCCAAACACAAAGAAGAGTGACCATCGCAGTTCGGTGCAGCGTGGAATGCGCCCTGAATGACAAAGTTTTCCACAGGCAGAGGTAGAGTTAAGTTGGGGCCCCCTAGACCTGCTCCATGCTCTCCCCCCATGAATTTTCTCCACCCACAACTCACACACAGTTTCATGGTACCCATAAAGTTCAGAATGTATTTCTTTGTATGCCTTGATGTACGTTGTGCACATAATTGTGTGACTCATGGACTATTGTACCCTTGGAATATGGTTCAACAGCTGTACATTTGAGCTTTAGTAGATTTCTGTGACATAAGGAGAAAGTAATGCCAAGATATGCAGGTAAGCCTTTGTTTTTTAGCACTACTAGGCGAAGACCAGAAAAGATTATGTATTAGCAAGTTTTCCGGCATCCGCCTGTCTATCTTTCTGGCGAGTGTTAACTTTTGTTTCAAAACGTTACTACTCACACAGTTTTTGCCAGATTTGAAGAAATTTGGGTCAAGTGTAGAGGACAACATACATACAGAATTCATAGCAACGATTTTCCATTTCAGGTAACGGTTGTCCATTTGTTTGTTTATACAGAATATGCTAACATTTTCAAAACACTACTTCTCCTATAGTTTCTGTCTTATTTCAACGAAACATAGTGCAAATATACATCAAGATACATAATTTGTAGTTTTTGTGCGATTTCAAGGAAACCTGGTTAAAGTGTAGACTACAGCAAGATACACAATTCGTAGTTTCAATTTTTCATTTGAGTGATTTGTTGTCCATCATTGACTTTTAAGATAGGTAAAAATTACATCATGTCTAATTACTGCTTAAACTGATCAAACAAACACACTGTCTTGTGCTCCATGATGTCAGGATTACAAAACTGCAACAATTATTTTTGAGCATTGTATAGTTTTCAAGTTTTTACTAAGAAACCAACAAAAATTAGTCACTTCATCAAAGCCTTATATTATGGGTTAGCTGACCAAATGGTATAAGTACCGAGAGCAGTCATGGTATCTCTTATTTTCTTTTCACTGACTTTTATCATAGCCCCAGTTAAGATTGTTAACCTGCAAATAGGTGCCTGACATTTTTCAGAACATCCCTTTGTTTGAAATGGTATGACCATATTATAAATACTGGAAAAAAGGTTTCTTGGGTCATACCACTTTCACCAAAGGGGTGTTTTCAATGCAGGCTTGCATTGTACTTACATGAAGCAGTCTTTACAGGCTTAAATCCAGTTAATTCCTGTCAGTCCTTACTCGCTCTTTTTTTTTCAAATATCATGAAATTATTAGGTGCTGCAGACTAGTTCTGGCACTCTGAGGTTCACATGCAGTCTGTTTCTTTTGATTTTTTACATAGAAATTTTTCCCCCGCAATTTTTATTGTTCAACCTGACCTACTTTGGACACCATATTGCCATGAATGGAATGTGTTGACATGTCATTTTCTCGAGTACGGTTCATGCAATTGAGCTGAAATTTATAAGATTTATCAGATCAGAAAAAAAATTGTTTTCATATCTTTAAAACTGGAAATGCATTGGTCGCAGAAATTGTCATGTGACCAAAAGTTTTTGAATTTAAATATTTGAACTATGCTACTTGATGTACATGTAGTATGATGTCCTGGTCACAAATCTGATCTAATTTATTTCCTGCGATGTATACTTTGGACACAAATTACGAGCCAAGTCCCAAAAAGTGCAGTTGTCCCTTAATTTGGTGGTGACATGACAGAAAACCATTAGATCTGTTGTGCTGAAAATTGCGCAGTGCAAAAAAACATAAATTTTCCCATATTAAGAGGTCACATGATAGGAAACCATTATAGTTGTAAAACTGAAAATTGCTGAGTGCAGTTTACCATGAGAATGGAAATCATCTGTGCTACACTGTGTTCTTTATGTGGTTTGTTATGGGCCGTGAGCAAAAGATTAAAGCTGCATTGCTTCCAGGCTGGTTTTTAGAGGTAAGCCCATGGTATATGATAGCTGGCAGTCACGGGCTCAAATCCAGTTCATTTTTCTACCAGGTGTGGTAAATAGGTAATAGCTTGGATCCCAGCAACACTGTTAGAGTACAGCTTCAGTTTTGTAATTGAGTCCGTGATAATTTTGTGCCAACCAGTAGAGCTACTGCCTCATGAGAGACTCTGGTTTTGCTGATCTTCTATACAGATGTCAGAAGGCTCTTCAAAATCTTCAAAATGTACCTTACTTTGTATAAGGCGGCTAGGCCCATGTTTCCATGTTCAGTGTAATAGGGAAAGAGTACTGATTAAGGCACGGGTTGTATTAGTTAAATTGATGTTTACAATTGTTACTGATACTAACAAAATGCAGAAGGTTCCCCTCAAATAGTCTGAGTGAACACCATATTGCAAACATGCAAAAGGGTGGAGGAAATAGGGTAATATAGATGTCATGGCTATAGCCATGACTGCTACATTTGTGGTGTGGCATTAAGAGACCTGTCACCAGTGTTGTGGTGCTTCTGTGTTGTGTATGTTGGATAAGTGGCACAAACTACATGTACACGTACGGGCTTGTAAAAATTAGGGCTCATTTCAACGAAGTTTGCAGGCACTTGGATTAGAAAGTGAACTGTCCTCTTTCTACTTTCTCTCAATGCAGGTGAACCGTCTTCTAATATTTTGAATAGCCGGTGATCTGATTTGTGGCATTAAATTCGTTCACATGTGTTTTTGTTACAATGTATCCCCTTACTGTACAGCATTGTAGGTTACACTTGTTAAATGCTAAGCCAAGTTTGAAGTCATTAGTGATGTTCAGCATCCATGTACATGTATTTATAGATGAACAAGTTTGTGTGGAACAAAAAATTGTTTATATAATGCTGCTATCCTCTGACAAAAGGAGACAAGTGACAAATAGGGCAAGAAGAAACAAGGTAATGTATATTGCGTAATGTAGTTAAGCCTGTGTCACATGTGGTAAAGTTTGTCACTAACTTCCAGTTGGCTGGCAGTTCATCCCAGGTACTCTGGTAGGCTCCATTCATAAGATTGACTATCTTTGGTTCGGTGAAAAATTATTGTGTATGACATCAGACAATGAACAAATAGATATTGTTAACCAGTTCAAGGATGTGGTAAAATCTGTTTTCAAATGTTGATAAGGAAGAAAATAAGTGTGCATATTAGAATGGAAAGGAGGAAAAGTTATATACTTGAAGTGTACTTACCCTAATTCTTCTAATTACTGGGACAGATATTAGTCATCTCAATAATTTTTTAATTTGCTGAAAGCAAAATATTTCATTTCTCTCTCAGTTTTTTTTTTTGAAAAGTGAAGATATGGATATGTTGGTCATTAGATGGTTTAACAATGGGAGAAGAAAGAAACTTGGTATCTGTCAGATTTACATGCACGTTAGCTAAAAACCGGGTGTCACAAAAATTAGAAGAATTAGAGTATATGACATGCAGCAGTTTATTCTGTTGTTATGGCTGTAAGGAAGTCCCCCATGCCACTTTATTTTACCTTCTAGTCCATATCTCTGGCGCTTTTTTCATGCTGGAGTTTATATTTGATTGTCTTTATGTGTGCCCATTTACATTATTATAAAATTAGTTTTGATTTTCTCTGTGTTTCTTCAGCTTGTGTTGAATTCAAATATGCTTTTGACTTGGGTGTCCCAAGTTACACAAAAAATTTGAATTCAAGGCTATATGGCCATTGTTTCACCAGGTTAACAGTGCCTATGTATTTCTTCGCAAACACCAGTTGGACATGTCATACCACATGTAAAACTAATATTACTTGCTAAACTACACAATGGGATGGTGAGCAACAGGGCTTCTGATGACTGGTAGAGGACAAGTACTGTTTTGCATGACTTTAGAATGTTTATTCTTCTTCCTACAAGCATAGTCAACATCTCAAAGAAGATTTATATTAAAATCACCTCAGTTTATTGTAGAATGCCCCACTTGCTACCTCATGGCGAAGGACAGCAGAATAACTTATTGTGATATTTTACCAAGATATACATTCATGTGTAGCGTTTAGTTTTCCTTGTACAGTCTAGGCACACATACTAGTACCATTCCATGTCAGCAAACTTTGCCAGGCTGTTTTCAAGTCAACCCATCACATTTTAGGTTTCCTTTGTAATTAGTGTTTGTTCTGCTTAAGCGCTACTGGAGGACTAAGGTAGCTAGCATTATGTGTATGATTCCCATCCACCCATAAACCTGCCACTCATCACACGACAAAAGTTATCTGGGGTATTGTACGGAACACTAATGACATGAAACATTGGATAGATAAAACCAGGCTTTAACTTTGAACATACTGTAATTTTGGGGGATTTTCTTTTTCTCTCATGAAGATGCACTATCCTTTCATGATGGAGGTAACTGCAAGTGTGATCTTTTTCAGACGTAGTAAATCCACATGAAATTTGAGTAAAGTTTAGGAAGGTTTTACGAATGTGTTTCCCAAAGTTATGATCTCATAAATGTTAGAATCACTTGCATCACCAGTTCTCCCCCTTCTTGGTGTCTAGGCCAGCTGCTGAGAAAGTTAGTACATTTATTGCTTTGTGTTGATGTGCAGGATGTGTAGAAATTGGAGACCTAAATAAGTTTTGTACAGTAGTGATAAACTATAAGTAAATCTCCCCGTTCTGTATGTACTACACGTATGTGTATGTAATAAATTTGAAAACAAAGGTGAAGAAAGTCTGGAGAGGACTCATTATGGCTGTCGGCCTTTTTAGGATACAAAACTGTTTCTTTTATGATACAAAACGTTTTTCAAGAGGTCAGATAATATATCTGGCTGAAGTAAGATTGCATACAACTGTTAGAATTGCAGAAGTGAACATGTATATGGAATAATTTTTGATTGCTGTCAAGAAAGTAAGAGTTTGTCATTAGGGTCTTTGAACTTTTGAACAAAACTGTAATTTACTGAAAGTTTCATGTCTATTAAGATTCTGATGTATAATTATTTGTTATTTTTTTTTAATAAAAATCACATCTCAGTAATTAGCTGTTATACAGATTTTAATGAATTTTTGACATTTACTATTTTTTGCCTGTTCATACTAATAGGTTAATTGCAGTTGGCCTTCACGCATCTCTCAAATGCCCATTCCCTCCTCCATTTCCAAACCTCCTATCCACCTGGTTCACATACGAATTCCACCAAAGTGGACACCACTTGATGTCAGTTGCAGTACTGTGGTTGCATATCTTAATGCAGTTGATTATTTTAAGATAAATGATACAATATTAGTAGTTACTTCCTGACCATTAGAAAAATAAATTCAAGGAGTTAAAAAAAAGATGTATAATTTGCTGTGGAGATATTATGTTAACTCACTGCTAAATTATCAATTAAATAATGTTTTTTCCTCGTCATATTTTTCTCCTTGAATCATTTTGCATTGCTGGTGGTTTTTGTTTGAATAAAAATCTACATTTACAGCTGATGCTGTTTATAGTGGGCATTGAAATGATTGCATGGCTTCTATCTCATGTGAGATTGTTACATATTTTATGCTAGTAACATATACTTCGCAAATATTTATTTGTACAGATATATATATGAATACATAGCTGTCCGGCAGGCATGTAATTTTATACTGATATTCCTGAGCTTTAGCTTCATAATACCTACTCTACTAATACAAATGTTGGTGACAATGGTTGTTAGTGTTGAATGATTGACACCATGTTTATAGGTTGTAAACAGGTTATTACTCAGTCATAAATACCTGTGCTAGGTGTTCGTACTCCAATTGTTGAATAATTCAGGCAAGGATTCTGAAGATCATCATTGTCAAGCTTTGAAACTGTCAAGACTTTTTTTTTTCTTTTTTTTTTCGAAATAAAGCATCCATTTGAAAGGTTTTCTGTGTGGGATTTGTCATGTGGATGTTGGGTTGACATAGCCTGCATGAGCTGTATATAGCTTACCTCCCTTTGCCTGTGGAGTATTTGTGTTATGTATCAAAGCTTGTTAACATGTACATGTAAATGGTCTTCCCCAGATATGTGCAATGATATTAGCACTTGCAAGATATGGAAGTTGAGTTATTGGATTGTCCTGATACCAGATTAGGATTGATATTGTGTGATATTTCTCCAAGTGGTGATGCTTGACATTGTTTAGTTCTTGGAATCTTGATGTACTTTATTATTTGGATATTAATATGCAAGGGAAAATGGTTCTTTTGATTTTGGGCATTCCCATTCCACAGCAGACCTTTGCATGTGCGAGTATATATATATATATATATGTTTGTAATGTTCTTGTGCCTGATTTCTGTTATGTCTTTCAGTGAACTATGACACTGTTTTTCGTTGTTGTTTTTTGTATGCTAGCGCACACCTCTATAGAAACTTTTGTAAATATACATGCAATGCTTTAATAATTTCTTATTTGTAAGTCTGGCTTGCTTACATATATCAGCCTTCACCCCTCTTTGTATACCCTAGTGTTGATGTGTATTGACTCCACATAAATGTGTTATTTGCCGTATGTTTGTATTATACACCTTCGGTGTTTTCGCCTTTAATGCAAGCAGCAGTCTTCAGATTTTCGAATTTAAATGAAATGAGAAATATTTACTGTACTTAAGTATGAAAAGTCAAATTAATCATGCTGAAATAAAAGGGTAATTTGAAGAAAGCCACCAATGAATGTACTTAGTGGACAACTGATGGAATTTTCAGCTTTTTTATGCCCAGGTAGGCTACAGATGGACTGTTATTAGATGCAATATTAAGAATGGACAATAGTTTTGTTGGATGAGACATTTGTTAAAGATATTTAGTTAAGATTGCCTGTACACGTACAGATGAAAGTTAAGTTGATCATTTGGAATAAATGTAAAAGTTAAAAACACTGTTGTCCCTGCATTGTTTTGTTACGGACAGCGCCAAGGCATCTGGTTCAAAACCTTCACAATCTTCATTCTGTTCATTTAAGAATCATTTGGGAATATTATATACACACACCATACATGCCTTTATTTCAAGAATTAGTTTTACTTAAGTTTTAAAAGTTTTACTCAAGGACAAAATTGCTTTGTTGAACACGTCACTGACAAGGTAATTTAATTACATTGTAACGATGGTGATAGACATATGTATAGCCAACTTCAGCATCATATAACAGGTACCATTGGCAACTTCTTAACGCAATGTCTTACCTTTCTATGATAGACTAATGATCTGAAGGGTTAGTCAGGGAATCCTGCTACTGCTAGTTCATCGTTTCGACATACGCGGCAATGCGTGAAGTTGTTATTGAATTCGTTCCTTTGATATGGAGATCATTTGCATCATTAAACAAGAATTACTTTAATAACCTTTTGATCTAACCCTCACGAATCTAAGAGAAATGTTGATTTTTGTTTCAACAATAATAATTTTTCTCCAAATTGTGAGAGACAAGTAAGAGGTATAATAAATGTACAGTTAAAAGCGCATGACAGTGTGCTTGTCCGCATAACATATTTCATTTTGCAGAAGATATGTTGATGATTGATTTAAATTACATAAACCAACCCGTTTACGTTTATATGGTAGACGGACTAGTCATAAATTTATCGGATGGATTTCATTTGCGTGCTTTAACAGGTCATAATCAACCACCTTTGGCTATATAGCGTAAGAATATTTGTGGAATACAAACTATATATACTATTCTTTGATAGATTTGTATGAAACCACAGCTATAGAGGTAGCAAACACCAACTCGCCTGTACTTGGTTATTATCACACCGGATATCATTGTTACAGTTTCAACTGGGGAACGTCGGACCAGTAAACCTAAAATTAGCATTCAATGAAATCCCAATCTCAATGTTTATATGCCCAACCAAATTCTCGACAAAGGAATAGCGTTAATCTTTGATTCGTTGAATTGTCATGATATCAATATTCATCAGTCGCTGTTTATTGAAATACATTGTAATAGAGATGGTACAAGAAGAACGCGGTTACTGTACATCTTTCCGAACAAACCATCCGGACACAAAGCCTCACCCAATCACACAATATCTTGACACTGGACCAAGCTAACTGACCATCATAGCGGAGAGCTAATATTCAAGTTTGTCACTCTTTGCCATTTGACTGTAGCCCGACATATACTAATCGAGCGTTTAAGGCTCAACTCGGCTGGTGGTGCGAAGTTGGCCCAAGTCGCCGATGGCCATGCACGACTATGAACCTAATGGTACATCTGGACATTTGGACTTGTATTTGTACATAGACCACAACAGTTCCCTGTCACACTGACTTCACGACAAGAGGGGTAGTTTTGTGAATTATCCTTTCTTGGATACCAATTCACCGATATATCCTACATATGGCTTGTACATACATTGTATCTCGGCTTGAAGCGTTAGTTAGATCATGTGTGATGTCTGATGATTTCAGTTAAAGTCATTAGTAAGTACTGCAAAACTAGGGTGTCAAGGAAATTCCATCAAATGATTCATTCTTTCTTAAATTTCAGCTTAAGTTTCATAAATTTCAAAATGAATTGAACGAGGTATCCAGAATATATATGATGGGGGCCTCCGTGGCTCAGTCGGTTAGCGCGCTATCGCACCACAATGACCCGAAGCCTCCCACCAATGCGGTCGCAGAGAGTTCAAGTCCACCTCATGCTGGCTTCCTCTCCGGCCGTACGTGGGAAAGTCTGCCAGCAACCAGTGGATGGTCGTGGGTATTCCCCGGGCTCTGCCCGGTTTCCTCTCACCATAATGCTGGCCGCCGTCGTATAAGTGAAATATTCTTGAGTATGGCGTAAAACAACAATCAAATCAAATAAATAAATATGACTGATTTATAATTATGTCTAATTTCACTTAACCAGTGGCTCACTGAATGTATTGAATAAGGTCGCTTAGTTGGATATGAACAGTTGTAAAGTGCAACTGACATACAAATTTTATTAACGACCAATTACAAGCCAGCATGGTACAGATACTTATTTAATTCATCCACATTGAATTATCCTTGCGCCTCTCTGAAAAGAGTTGCAATCATAACGCAATCTGAGATAATATTTGATAAACGACAACATACAAACTAGGATGTACACGATTTTGATACTGATTTTATTTTGCCAAGAATATTCCTTGCATCTTCGTCACTGGAGACTGCTATATCACAGTCTGCTCTTTGCGAGATTTCTACCTTATTTGTTATCGGTACAATATACTTGCTTAGTTCTTCGCATGGTGGTTTGTGTTCAATGTGTATGGCCACTATTGATTCTGAACACTCATTCTGGTTGAAGGCTAGTATGAATGCCCTTCTCCACGCCGAGAAGTGTATAATAGGCCTGGGTATATGGGCCTCCAGAGATACAGGAAGTGTGGAAATCAAACAGGTATAGAACAAAATCAAAAGCATGCAATCATGATTATAAAGGCATCCTAACAATGAGTTAATAATGAATGAATATGTTCATGTACAAAAAAGACCATGCTCCAGACTATGTTCCAGAAGCTCTTTAATATAGCCTGCAACGCAGTGTGTATGCAACAAGAGATTTTGTCATGAGTGAAACTGGAGTGGCTTAGGTGAAAAACCTTTCCTCTCTTTTCGTCCAGAACGCTTTCTGATTAGTAAAGAAATGGTTCTAAAATGAGTTCTCCAAAAGATGAAATTGAAGTTAGCCTACATATTTTGTAGGCCTACTTGTTTTCTTATTGTATGCTGATAAGGGTGGGATGGATGTTTTGTTTGCATTTGAAGTTTAGTGTGATCCATAGGAATTGAAATGATAGTAAATCCAAACAAGACTAAAATGTGTTGTTTTTTAAAAGTATTCCAAGAAATAACGACTATGTCCTTTCACGCGGCACATAGGCATATAGGCCTATCATGATTTCATCGTGAGGAGATGTAGCCGATGTAAATGTGCTCTGTGTGATGCTTTAGGCCAGTAACTAGAACATTATTGTTACGCAGTCATCATCTAGTCATACCAATGCAAACCAAATATATTCGTTTTTGTAGGAAATACACAGGTATTTTGTAGGAAATACACAGGTATTTTGTCGATGAATAGGCAAAACATATAATTTGTATATTAACTTGATCGTATGTCATCCTCAAGGCCAGTTATCTCCCTTTGTGTGAATGACTTGCCTGGGTAGTCAGTACATATTTGGCTGACTCTTATCTCTGCAGTGTGTATACACAGCAATTTTATCAATGAATTGGCAAAAGCATATAATCTGTATACATTAGAACCATCTATTAGATCTGCGCTCTGTAAGGTAATACGCGTAAGACATTTCTGTTTCCTTGTCTAGTGTGTATAGACTTATAACAAGAAATACCGGTACAGAAGTATTATCTTCTTACCTTTGAAGTCCCATATACCAAACGTAAAACTGTCGTATTGAGACAGTATGCATTCTGACGCCACAGCCTTGCTCTGTTCTGTTTACCACGCACCGTAATGCAGTGCGTGAAATATTCAATCAAACTCCAATCAAATGAATAATTATATTGCTCACAGCAGATTTTGGTGAATTAAAACGCCTTTCATAATGTCCTATAATATTCTGATAGCTTCTCTGTGTAAGTGGTATGTTATTTATCCGAAAAGTTTTTCGCATTTCGAGAAATCTCGTTGGCTCGTTCGACCATAGAACTCCCCCGTCTCTGTGAGCGATTTTGCTCCGTAGTGTGGTGGAGTGTCCGAATCCATTTCTCCCTGTAGCTTAATCTTTGCCAACATAACTAATGCGCCCAATAAAATGTCTGCAGCCTTTCTTCTTGAAGGTTTATTAGCTATGTTTACAAAGGTACTCTGCCTGGTTCTTGTGTTCCCGAGGGAGATCATGAGAGCCGGGTTATTTGCCGAAGGGCAGGCGCTCTATACCCGGTATCCTTCTCAGATAAGGATGACTTCCGTTTAAGTGATATATTCCTAAGATCGATATAAAACACCAGTTAAATAAATAAATGAGTGCTGCCAGTTCGGTCATGCCTGTGGGCATGTTAAAGAACTGATGATCTCTGCAGTTATGAAGACATATTGTTTTCTGCTCATCCGGCATTAACTATTTCAATTTTTTCCATATTGCAGACACTGATTTCATTTAATTTTATTTACATAAATCCCATACTGTAAAAAAACACATTTCATCTGGAAATGATAGTTTAATCCATGGGAAACATTCCCATTTTCACCACCCAAACCAGTTTCTCTTCCCATTATTCCTGACACATTGCCGATTTGGCATGCGTTAAGCCATAATCACTTGCTCATTCAATCCACACACAGACCTGACCGCCCTCATAGAAGTGAACGATTCTTGAGCACGGCAATGAAAATCGATCAGCGAGTGAATCGATCAAACTCCAAAATCAGTACGCAGGTACTTGTAACTCACAAGACATACACTTGCTTGTACATGTCAGGTTTTTACATGACGAATAATTGCTTACAACCAAGTTGCTCTTTAATCAGCAAGTTTGTTGGTGACGTATTGCTGCATTTATTGTTACATGTAATTCTCAATTCCATGTGGTTAAGAAAAATCTTAACTGTCGAAGTCACCTGCGAAGGAGTGTGTGTATAGGAGAATTTCTTAATTTGTCTAGACATTAGGAAATGTGTATATCACAGGGAAGCATGAATACTCTTATGCTGTACTGAATTTATTAGGTATATACCGTGTTTGATGTGTATTATAATCAAATTATTCAATGCTTTCCTGGAATTCTATAAATAGATATTGAAAAACCCCAGAAATCACTACAACAATATGAAAATTAACCACGGTATACACTGCTGTACAGTGGTTAGCGGCTGGGTATGAATTTTGGGATCCTAATGTCTGGATTATCATTCATAAGATAAATGTTCATACATGTCAGACACGCACATATGTGATGATTTGTCAGTTATGTTTATGCATACATGTATAAATTACGCCTACATAAATGCATATGTGTACACGTTATATACGTATATTTATATACGTTATATCTTACATACACGTACTGTACAGATATAGATAAAAACACACAAGTGTAGATGTATTTAAATATACTCATATGTAGACATACAGTAACATGCATGTGCCTGATTATAACTTCTGTGCATGGAGATTAACAATGAACATGTAACAGTAAATACGCAGACCGCAGTGTCATTATCCAAACCAGAAACACATACATGGTCAATATAGTCTCTTGAACATGTGCATGATGATAAAGACGTACTCATGTACATGTACTTTGATGCAAGATGAACAATGCCTATAATCGCTGTGGTGATCATTTATTATGTGTATTACATGTATAATTTGGTAGAACAAATGAGCGTGAAATATGGATAAAAAGTAACGTTTCCATGCCTTCGTATATTATATATTTGGCCAATGTTATGTCTGTATACCGTTTAATAATGTAGTTGTCTATAACTCGGTAGGTGTCAGTATATAATTATCACACTGTTTTGCTGAAAGTAGATTCCATTGAAGAGAGAAGGACAAACAGTATTATACGACTGACCACACATCTCAACATGTCTTTGTGTTCGGAAAAAATGAAAACCAGTTGAGAAGCAGTTGAACTGCTGTGTATACAGGATTGACCTCATATAATTAACATTTACAGCTTGACAATATGGAGGTTACAGGATGAGCGTGTGTTATAGGTATATAATTAAATATTGAGATTGAAGATCTCAGAAAGTAATTTTCTATAGCCTGTGAGAAAACTCTGATATCACTCAATTGTCCATGTGTATTAGGTAGTGTGTATATGTGCTGATAAATCGGATTTAAGGTCCGTGGAAATATCAACGCGTTGAACTTTTCATATACATATATAATCGATATGCGTGTCCAGCAAATGAAATGTGTTTCTAGGTACTTGTTTCTAGCTTTTGCATTTGTCATCAGTTTTTGACTGGCAAATGTAGCACAATTAACTGCAATACAGTTCGGTTTTGATCACTAGACACTTAGGTTAAGAGTTTATGACTTTAAATGTTCATTCCACAAAGCTTAGAATAAGCCGAATTTCATTCTAGCAGAATTTGCTCTGATATGTTTAAAATTATCTGTGCGGTCAAAAATATGTTACCGTTAATATACCACGATTTAGAAAATTGAAAGCTTTTGTCAATCCAGATACTGCGATCTTGTTCATGGTCAGGAGGATAATATTTTATTAAATCGTCACAATTGTAATCCTCCGCAAACTTCAAATGTCCCCCCCCCCCCAAAAAAAATTGCACTGACAATGAAAGCTCAGATTTTATAGTTCATAAATCTTTTAAATCCAGTGTGAATAATAGGTACAGTTTTAGAAAACTTGACGGTTGTATTTTGGATTGTTATCTCATGCCAACATCTTCGGCAGGTCAGTTCGTTTGCACTATACATGCATTCTCTCATTGGAAGGATTAAGGCGGGGCTATGAGAAATATGGTATCCACCCACATGACCAAATCAGGAAGCGAAAATGCTTACCACAAGTGATGACACAACGGAATAAAAATACTCTTCTAGACTTTCGGCGGAGAAGAAGGATGTTACAAACTTCACGAAATGATCTAGCCTATTTTATTTTGCTGACATGCTGACCCAGGAGAAAATAACGACAGTGTGCATAAACGCAGCTGTTATCTCTGAACTTCTTCGTCACACGTGGTGAACACGAGAGAAGGTTCGCCTGAAAAGCTTCGAGAAAAACTTCTAGTAGAGCACTATCTAGACTCAGGGATTTCCACTGGCCACATTGATAGCCACATCATCACTACTTGCCTTGCGGCGTTAGCGACGTCTGCCTATACGTGGAGTGATAGTATATATCCGTCTATGTACATGCATTCTTTTTGCACTTCTCCAGGTTCTAGATTCACTGAAGCGTTATTTTAACTAGCAATTCTGCAGAATTAGTAAGTTGATGATGAAGTGATGACCCTGCTGATCAAAAATGAAATCAATATGGACCTAGTTTTACCATGATATATCAGAAATTTTTTCTAAAAACTACCTAAAAACTACGAATATAACATTCTAGGTGAGTGACCCAAAAATTATGCTGAGTGTTGCTGTCTTCTAGACTTTGTTTAAGCAAATCGGGGATAACTTTTTGAATGCAGAGTCAGACCTAGGATATTGCTAACCAGGTTTTTTCCCACTTGATGAAAGGCAGTTGGCAACTGCTCCGATCAGTCACAATGCATGTTCATCAAATCAAAATGTCAGAAAAAAACTAGTAAATGATGAATCAAAAGAAGAGAGAGAAATTATTAACTAAGCCACAAAGATATGAACCGGAATACATCAGCAAATATATTGCAAATTTACAACTTTTTTATAAAACAAAGAGCTGATGTTGTCGACGTAAACATAAACTCAGATACAATACCCAAATCCGAGATCAACCAATTTTTCTGTTTTATTTTTTTAAGATGGAAATCCATGTGTATACACTTAATATATGGGTATAGAGTACTTTGCCTCTGTATATCTGAGAAACTAAATTAATTATGTTTAATACATGTATTATAATTTTTATAGAGGCAATAAAATATCGATATTTGTCTAATTCATGTAGTGGAATTAACAGTTACATGTTCGCATAATTTCTTACGCCTTTCTGTTTGCATATTTGATAATGGCCATGTTATCCTTTGAAAGGATAATGAAAATAAGGATAGTCTAAACAAGACATGCACAACGGCTTGGTCCATTTTTGCTTGAAAGAAATAAATAAGATCTACCAAAATAATATACAGAAGTCTAGTATTTTGTTAGTTATCCTCAAAACACCACACCATGAAGAAGTATTGACAAAGATTTAAAATTTAAGTGTTTGAAAAATAGAAGAAATGTACTGAAAAATACAAAATGTACAAACTTTAATATTATAAGACACATTTACTTTAATTTATTATCCACGTCTTCCTATGGTTGAACTAGGTTGCTGAAAATCCCTTTCCACATTGGCATTTTCTCCTCCCCATACTAAGATTCCTCACGAACATTTAATTAACAGATTTTATAGGTACTTGTTTATTACAAACATGTCAATGATAAATTAATCCCAAAAGTAACAAGACTTTCTTCAGTTTTACTATGTACAAAATTTGTCATTCGAGGGATGTTTCAGCGTTCAATTTGGTTGCTGGAATTCTTTATTCACTTTATTCTTTTTCACTATGGAAAATTTAGTGATGTATGCTATTTACCAAAAGTGCATTGATAAAGGATTATACCAAGTGGTACCAAGTGCACACTTCTGTTAGCCGTCCTATGCATTTTCCTATGAATCCGGAATCATTAACGGCAATCTTTTGAAGGCTCGATCACTTCCATTCTCAATGATTAATTTGATTTATTTATTTGATTGGTGTTTTACGCCGTACTCAAGAATATTTCACTTATACGACGGCGGCCAGCATTTCTCAATGATTAAAATGATGATATTTGTGCACTATATATAATTCCCATACTGCCAAGGCGGTGAAAGAAATCTGTTCACCATCGTTGGATGTGAAGGACATCTTACACAGACCTATATGCAGGGATAGCAGTATAATTTCAATTTTGACATTGTAAAATTATCTGTATTTGGATATAATATTTATGTGCCAAACACTCTCGAATATGAGTATACAAATCTTGCCTTGTGGCATCTGTCGCATGTAGCGCTTCATGTGGCGATTTCAATCTACGTCAGAGGTGTTTGATTAAAAATCTAGTGTGTCAAGAAGACTCTAAGTTTTGTGAAATGTTGTAATGAGTATAACACCCTTTTTGGGAAATATGTACAGCGTGCTGAAAGTTTCTGGCCGTCTGTGGGATAACCTGGGATAGGGTGGGAATAAGAATCCATGTTTATTACATGACAATGGTACCTTGATGAACAGTTGCATTCAAGTTGATTTTGAATAGAACCTTGTATTTATGGGATTGCATATTAAATGTGATCATCTCAAAGCACTTTGTGTAATTCTAGGCCAGTAAAGTCTAGAAAATTGGAATTAATATCAGTACGTGTTTAACTAACTACTTATGCAATGCTGTTAGAGGGCGTATAAACTGTTAACATTTAAATGAAAATTAGAATAAACCCTAATGGAAGAATTTCAGAGGCCGGATTTGACAACCATTTGACAACTCTCACACTCTTCTCCCTGCTCTGATTTTACTCTGTCTGCTGTAGCCTTTGATATTGTGTTCGATATTGACTCCAAGGTCTACGAGTGATATAAAAATGTCTTAACGCCTAGATTAATGGTTTTATTATTTTTTTAATCCTGTATTTGAGAAAGTTTGAGGTGTGGGATGATTTATTACGAACACTGGAAATCAATAGCAATTACCCATAATTATTCGAAAACATAAACAGTTGTAAGTTGAGGACTAACATTTCATCGCTCTCTAAATAAATTCTGCGACACAGTCTTTCCAAGAATAATAGAGTCATGATGTGCTCTAATTATAATAAAAAAGCTGTGACGTAACCTACTAATACGAGACGACATGAGTGTCAAGCACAATTTGTCACTGTGCTTATATATTAAATTAGTAATAGTTTGTTGAGCAGCAGAAAAAAGCCCTTTTTGATAACTTTAATTTCATTACGTCCGTACTGTCATTGTCTGTTAAATACACATCATTTGACCGCTTATGGTTATCCGTCACAGTCGCTGAATCACAAAATTTGTCCGTCAACATTTGACCAATTAGATCTGTGTAGGCCTAGCCCGTTTGTCTTATAAACAAAATACATGCCCTTATGAAAGGAGCTTAACATCATATGTTATAATGGCTACAAGCGGCATCTAGCCCAGTTTCTTCATTTCATGTTCGTCAGAAATGGTTAAGGGCCTAGGCGTCGAAACCGGCATTCGTATACCAGCCGTCAACTAAGGTGGGAGTTTCGGGTCAGTAAACGCAAGTTGAGTTTCCAGTACTACAAATAACACAAACCAACATATACATACGAGAAATCAATCAACATATAATCAAAGCCTAAAGATTTTTCTTCTGTTAACACATGTAATATGTGGAAAACGTCTTTCAAGATATTTCTGCACCTGCCGGAAGCACTATGAACGGGATCTGTTTTACAATGTTCTAGGGCCTGTTTCACAAAGCAATTTTGGGCTTTAGTTATCCAAGCTGAACAGTTAAATACATGCATCACATCGGTTAAGTTTTTACCGCTGATTCCATGATGTCATTGGGAGATTTCAGCCAAATTTGAGCATCCAGTAACAAATATTTTGTTTTCTATGAATGAAAACAGACCCTGTACTACACAGTAAAACTGGTTGTTTCATCCACTTAAGTACAGTACCCAAAATTTTGAACAACAACGTTTACTACAGACTGCATGTGAGCGGTGGAATGAACCACTGATTTTGTCAGGCATGGTAAAGTACTGGTGCACAACTTTCAAAAAAGCGTATATCCTTCAATAGCTCTTCCGCCCTGACCGCCCCAGCCCCCTCCCCACCGTCGCGCTTTCATTATTTAATTTATGAGTTCATATCCTCTTGGGCTTAAATTTTGCTTTAAATTAGCACATTTATATATCATACCCTTGAACTAATATCAGTTTATCTATATGCTATTTCGCGGACTCAGATGACTTTTTTCTCTAAGGGCGAGGCCTATAGCTTAGATAAGTGCTGTGTTGTCCGAATATCAAAAATATATTTCATTTATATGAACTGTTGGTGTTTAAAGCCACACTCAAGAATATTTCACTCACACGACGGCGACCAGCTTTATAGTGGGAGAAAACAGGGCAGGGCCCGGGGAAATAAACATTTGTGTAAAGTAATTCTCATACACGGGGTTGGTCAGGCGATATTCAGTGTGTGGGCACAGGGTGAAGGGTGTTAGTGACAGCGCCATATCCGACATCGGTACACAATGAGGTTGCGTTCTAAGTGATTATCCACAAGATTCATTTCTAAAAATAAACCTAAAGCGCCAGTTCCCATAGCAAGATGTAGGAAATAATACGCATGTATAGTCAATAAATTTGGTAAGAAGTCAGTCAAAGCAGAAGCAGTCAAAAGTTTTTATTGATGCGGGGAAGGCTGTAGATTTTCTATATCTCGTAGTCCCTGAATAATTTAACACCTGACATGTTGATTAAATAGCATTCTAATTGAAAAATGTTGTTTGAATATTAGGCAGCAGGCTATGGTGGGTATGAATGACTTGTAGGCCTTAAGTGTTTTTCTCCCCTCAGTTGCTAATCTCTGAAGTGTTGTTGTCCTCTCAGTTGTAGGGCTGAAGTGTTGTTGTTCCCTCAATTGTTAATCTCTGAACAATGAAGTCACAAGTTCGAATCCGGTTTTCGTTGGTTCGTCGGTTTCATTTGGGAACTCTGGTTTCTTCTGAGAAGTCGCGCTTCCTCCACCAATAAATATAACCATGAAGTGAAAAGTAAAGCGAAAACTTCTTGGTTATATGTGTATAAACACCTGTCAAATTAATAACTGTAATGCTGTGGCATCTTTGATGGGTGAAGATTTAAACAAACTGACATGAAAGCTGGAGGTTATTGATTAGTTTATTTGGCATACTCTTTGTTTTTGCCAAAGTTTTCACCCGGGATTGTAGGAATGATGGTACGATGAAACGATTATGGCTTTAACCGACTTCCATACCTGTGATCTCTCCATTATTTGCAAGACGAAATGCAGCCATGAAAACTCTACATTGCCATGTACCTTATCTCATGCACACACTTACGCGTTAGGTGCGAAGTTTACTCCCTTCATCCCCGCCACAACTAATATAACAACATGTGTATATAATATTGTGCTCAAAGGCCGTGACGGTGAAAAATGTAGATAGCCGTAACGACAGTAGTTTTCGTTTCCACCTGCGTTGTCCTGAGTAGTCTGCTGATTGCAGTGTGTTTTTGTGCAGTGATTGGTGCGACTTACGGCTGGTACAGCTCAGAGCCTGCGGCTATTGCGAAAGAGCTTCTGGCTTACAAATAAGCATGTAATGATAACCACACAGTGTGTGCCATTCATGATATGAAAGACTACAGCATAGAGGGTAAAACCAGTGTGATAATTGGCAAATCGTCACGCGTAACCATTAAAATCTTTAAAATACGGCCTCTTGTGCGTTTATCAGAGTTAAGGTTTTATTCATGTAAATGCGTACATGACAGCAGCTTATACACACCCCACTTGCATTTAAGTAAAAATGCACTGATAACATTTCCTCAGCTATCTTATCACTGAAAAACTAAATATACATGAAAGATCTGGTTGGTTATGCCACACAATTAATCGGAATTTGCACTCAAAACTATGGAACCATACTTTTTACAGTTAGTGAGCTGGACCTTGTCTTACTTACGATGTCATTAGCAAATGTCCTTTGATGTGGAATAATTAACTTCGGTACGATCAGAGAAATCAGAAAAACATGAGGCTGTACTGCACCTATGTCTGTATCGACCAAGAATGTATTTGAATGCTGGGTGTGAAAAGTTAATGAAATATCCAGATGTGATAGCTTCGTGTATGTACATAAAGGACAACGCATGAAGAAGTTTGGAAAACCCCAAGTCATTTTTAGTCAAGATATTAACACCTGTTTTCGGTTGTACCGACACTCGTATACCAGCCTTCAACCAAAATTTCCAAAAACAACAAATAACACAAGCCTTCAAAGAACTTAGAAAGTATAATTTAAACTCTCGCAGGCTGAGTTGGTTAAAGTGCTGGCTTGCTTTAACAACGGCTTCTTAAGAAGTCTAAACCACTGAAGAACTAGACGTTCACCTGGGATTTCTCTACTCTCTCTACTACTACACCTCACACGGATTTAACTGATAGAATTTCACCGTTGATTGTTTCGGTGATAAAACAGCTCACCGCTACATTAATGTCTGTAGCAAACAAAGCCCTCTTCAGTTCCACTATAAACAAGGGTTACCATTCATGGGATGTCTCGTTGTTTATTGAGTAACTTGAATTTCTTATAGATAATATCTATGAGAATTTGAGGAAACCATTTATCAACAGTGTATAGGTATTCCAATGGGTACAAATTGTGCCCCCACTTTTGGCAGACCTATACCATTCCCGTATGAATACGACTATATGCAGAAGTTATTAAAGAGTACTTTTCGTCACACTTATTTTATTTTTTTATATGTTTATTCACCAATTACACATACACAAATCATTAAAGAAAAAGTACAAAAAACTACTGCAAAGAAATGGATAATGTATAGAGCTATATCACGTTAAAAGGTAACTGGGGGGAGCAAAAACCCCTGAGGTCTTGTATTATCCCTGCAACACTTTAAAGTAACAATATCTGCTGATAGGGAATAGAAGCGGCATGTATCAATTTCACATCTGTGAACAAAACATACATTAATCACAGAAAATAGCAAATAACGTTAAGTAATTACAATGTTTCATATGGACAAGAGCGAGACGGAGTTTTATGTATTAGTTAATAGATAGGACGTCATCATACTCTTGAACAATGAAAAAAAGACACACGATCTTTCCAATTAACCAAACAGCCATAAAATAACCATAACAAAGGCAGTGATAGATAGATAGATAGATATAATTACAGATTATCCAGATGGTACATCTTACCGGGACTTGAACCTGTACAAAGACGACAGTGGTGCCCTATCACGCCGACTTTACGACAACAGCGATATTTTCGACTTTTGTGTTGTGAATTATCTCTACTTGGAGAGCAATATACCGAATGCTCCTGCATATGGCGTATACATACCACGCCTTATAGCATTTGTTAGATATGTGTGCTGTGTCATGATATCAATCAACGTCACAAAGTACTAAAAAGTAGGGTGTGTCAAGGATATTTCATCAAACGCCTTCATTGTAAGTTTCATAAATGGTACAATGAATACGCCTTTCTGGATAGTAAATACGGAAAGAGTGTTCAGAACATCTGGGACTGCTGCATAACTGTGTCTAAATCCGCTTAACCAGGGGCTAGGTGTCCTATTTTCATCGTATAATCCCCACGTTATACATATGAACAGTTGCGATCAAAGCGCAGTTCAGATACATATTTCATTAACTGTACCATATATACTAATATTGTATTTTATTCATCCGCCTACAATATTCAATTCGTCTTTTAGCCATCATTGAAAACTGTCGATTTTTTCTCTTTGCATGAATCCGTTCTATTGTTTATATTTTATATACTCTCTTCGTTCTATGGTGGTTTGTGTTACTTGTCGTATTTGGAAAGTCGTCTTCCGGTTATTCACACGGAACGTCCATTTTGGTTAACAGCTGGTATATGAATGTCGATTTCGACGCCTACGTTTGACATATAACAGCTGAATGAAATATATATATGTATATATATTCTGTGTACCGAACTATCCCGCCATGGAAAGTTGATCTTTATTATAGACAAGAAGCAAGAGCATTTAAAAATAGATATACAGTTGTCACCGAGACCAAGATATAGTTTTTGATATGCGCTCATTGCCCTGAGGTTATCGATCTTCGGTATCAGCGATTTATGGCATATGGACCGCTTTGTATGGTTTGATGATCACGACCTAATGGTTTGTCAGTTCCAAGTTTACATCTGAATAATTTATCTTCTTCCCACATCGTACCAACCGTATCAATCAACCATGGTATAAAGTATGAAGTTTGTCTTTCTTGAAATGGAAATCACGCAGGAAAACCGGGTATGGCCATAAATGCAGCATGGTTACAGCTTGGTATCACTTGAGGAATCCAAGGCACCATCTTCCACACCAACTTGTCTATCTAACGCCGTGATCATATAATTTGAGCACCAGTTTTGAGCTAATGTGTAAATGTTATTTTCCCCAAAACTCAAGGGTGTTGTATTTGTCATCAAAAAAATTATAATGACCAAGTATTTTCCTTTTCATTTGCCTCTTTTCCTTAATTTTGCGTCTCATGCTGTTCTCAATAAGACATTTATATGAAATATCACAATACGAAAGTTTGCTGTTGTAACAAACGACTTGCTTAAATACACTTTCATTGTCGACTTGACAGGAGTTTAATGTAGAAAACTAGCTTCGTAATTTCTGTTGGCTTACAAGTTAAACTGCCGATATACTGTCAGGTAAACGTCATATGTATTCAAATACAGCAAATACTGCTTAGCAGTTCTATCGAAGTGCGCATCCATGAAGGTATAGAATAATCGAATTACAGGTATAAGAGCCAGCTGAACATAGCTTCATACCTAAGTAAGCCATATAGGGAGGTGTCATGCCAGTTATAGCTGTAATATTGAAACCGTTCTCGCCAGGCCTGTATCCAAGATGCTTGATGCACACACAACCAGGAGAAATACACGTGTTTCAGTGTACAATCCTGCTACAAGGGTTTTAATCACTGGAAACTTTAAGTTTCCACAACATAGTACAGATTAAATGAGAATAAACAAAGATGATAAAGATTTCAGTTTAAATAAATTTATTCACTTCATCACACAGATATTTTACACAAATAATATTATAACATACACAAACGGGAAAACTTGCAATCCCAATTAAATAAATAACATAACACGGCAAGTTATAACCATGTGTGAATAAAAGGTCTTAGTTGTGTTGCACTAATTCGGAAACATGGTACGATGTATTAAGTTAATGTGTATAACAGTTTCCGTTAAACTTCGGTATGCGTAAAAGCACAGTAGGTATAAGGTCCAAAAAGTAGTTGTGTAGAAAAAATCAGAATGTTTAAGGTCCATGACAATTCAACAGGATGAATTGGTGAAACGATGTCCAGTTTTGTTCCGAAGATGCTCAGGAAGCAGAATGGGGTCGACCTATGCATACTTGACATGGTCCATTAGCAAATGTCACGTCGTGAATAGACTCCTGTGTGATGACACTTGACCGTTATGGGCAGATTTACAGCAGTTGGGGTATGGAATATTTCTTGTTCAAGTTACAATTGTATCTTCGGCAGCAGCAGTTGATAGGGACGTAGAAGACTTGTTCAACCAATTGGCCGCTGTCGCAAAAGGCCATGGCAGGCAGGTACACATAGGTATCAGGTTCGCATCTATATGTCTGGTAATAGGGGAATGGGTTGTAGTAGTCGCACTGGGAGCTGCATGTCAAAAAAAACAAAACAAAAATAAGTGATACTGTCAAAATTGTATCTATCCATTTTATAACCTGTGATTACAAAGTTGTTCGCACATATGATATTTCCTCATTAAAGTAGACTAGGATGAAAGTACTGTAACTTACTTTGCGCATTCGAAGTAAGTCAAGTCCACAGGATCGACAATGTAGCAGAAGGAACCATCGGTAGCGTCAATAGAATATGCGATTCTCTTTTCTCTCGGTCGGCACATATCCGAAACTTTTGATGCAGCCAAGTAATCAGGACCCACAGCCCTGTAGCAGACAAAATACAACTCTAATGAGCCATGGATAAAAAGATAACAAAAACAGAGATAGTTGTAGCTATAAACTCACAAGTACTTTGCTAATACATATTACAAGAACATGTATGTTGTGCACACTACCCGGTGCCGTACAAAATTAACACAGTTGACCTTTGACGCCGATATGAAATAATACTTCATACATGATTTAAACACGTCAATGGAGCTCACCTTTTCGTTCTGTTCCTTTCTTGAGCAGCTTGCCTGTTCAGCGAGGCTCTCCTTGCGGACGCCTCTACAACAGCTCTCCTCTGTGGATCTCGCGCAAGAGCATTAGCAATAGCAGCCCTGAAAGACAATGCAAAGTAGAGGTTTATAACACTGTCTTGAGCTCAGCCTTTCTCTACCATACAGTACACCTCAAACAATATTAGGGCATTTTCAATCTTATGTCCAAAATTTAAATTTACACATCAGAAACTTTTTCATCTGTGTAATAAAGTTCAAATTATAAATGTAACTTACGCTGGGTAAGGACGTGCATCGAATAGAAGGCTGTCCTCGTCAACGATTTGGGGATCTCTGTAAACGCCAGACTCCCGCAGATCACAGAACTGATATAGCGTACCCTGCACAAAATATGCCTGGGCAAGATAGACTACTACCAGCACAACAAGTTTAATCTGAAAGATATAAACAAGTACATACCGTGTAAAGATGAAATAGTTCAATACATATACATCTAGGCAGACATACAGTACGTTGTGTATCGAATTTAAACACAGAAGCTATTTTTGGTATTGAATGAACTTCGTGAAATTAGCTGAAATTAGCTGTTTTCAGTCTTACCTGAAAAGCCATCTCGAATGTCTGGAAACCTAGTAAAAGACTTTAACTGAGGTCTTGCTAGAAAACGAAGGTTTTTATAGTGAAAAGCATCAGAAGGGGCGGAGCTTCAGTGGTTAAATTCGTGTCGTCAGTGTTAATTCTGATTGGCCTATCCCTCCTCAAATCGCTACCAGGGCAATTTGACGGCGCAGCAAAAAGTACTTAATGCAAAACAATCCTTCGCATCAAAGCCTCAGGGGTTTAAACTACGTCAGACAAATCTGCTGAGATGACCGTGTTTTTTTTTATTCTTTCATACACTTCTCCCGTAGTTCACAAATTATTCAATAACACTGAGTTTTTTTAACTTTTCAAAACTATTTTTTAACTGGAAAAGATATTTTCTATTTTTAAATGGTCGGGGTTCGGAAGAGAGCTAAAGCACCAAACAATCCCAAAGAATGTAACTGTCCCTTATATCTGTTATATCTATTAAAGTTACTACAACATGAAGGAATTCTTTTCCGCTGGGCCTCTTTACTTGATATCATATGATACTCCTAGTTTTGAATTTGTTACATTTCTCTAAGGAGAAGAATATGTTGTCACATTTCCAGCGAAATTCAAAACGATTTTTACCTCGACATTCAGAGGCATGTAGGCTTTTCATTCTTACATAGAGATTACACAGCAGATGATAATAAACTTAGATTAAACGACTGGATTAGTAAAAAAAAAAAAAAAAAAAAGAAGAAGAAAGAAACATAAATTACTAGAAACTGAAAACAACACACTACCAATGAAGCTTGTGCATCTTCGACTGAAGTATGAAATCAGAAAGTTTTCTGTCAAAATCTTTATTTGGCATGCATTACTTTACTTCAACCGGAAAAAGACTGAGCAAATTACATCTATCAGTATGATATAATTATAATAAAATATTTTCAAACCCATGTACAGAATCCGACCTCGACATTACATATTTCCATAGTAATATAAGTTCCATATATAAAAATGGAAGAAAAAAGTAGGTCACTCCACGTCATTTCTAGACGAACCTTAGCAGAAATGTGATTCGAGTTCCTACATTATCAATTGGATGAACAGAGAATGACGAAGAAGCAAATTCACACAGCCTCACACGTAAAATCAGTCAACTGAAGCGAAATTTTTCTGTCTATATGATCAGCAGTTTTAATGGGATAGCCGAGAGCTACTTTCACCTCGCTCTGTTTCATTCGTTAAAATAACTTACTACAAACCCAAATATTAATAAAAAAAACTAAATCGCTGCACCAAACACATTTTTAAGATTATAGTTCAACCTCATTGGAGAACGTAGACTGACATCTATCAACTTCAGGCCCCGCCCACATTGGTCTGTACTCCACATAAATACCAATTCTGAATTGGGTATATGTCAGTAAACGATTCATTCTTACTGTGTTCCAAGCGTCTTCTAACTCAGAAAATGGGATTTACGGTAAGCATGGCTTGTAAGCTAACTGCTACAGTGTGTGGTGTTATATTGTGTGCGGTGTTACTGTCAGCACCTACTGGTAGTATAAAACTAACATAGTTGTCTACACTGCGTATTCCTGACTCACTTGTGCATTACTCGAGTGTAGACCGCTGATCGATATATCATTTAGAACATGGTTTAGGTAACAGAATTATCGTTATTAGTGATTACACTGGGAGACCTGTAAGTCGTTGCTGGCGATTAGCTGACTAATTCTTCCGTCACTGGTTCAGAAAAAGGAGTTATTCTAACTATTCTATTCTAGGAGTTATACCCAAAAAGTACAACCCCTAGTAACAATACCACTGTTACTTGTCAACATCATGCATCAACAAATGGATTTTTCCATAAGGTAGTAATGTGTTGCATTGTTTATTTCTTTATATTTCAGAGAAACCTCCAAATATGTGGGCTGCTGTTGGCTGCAGTTATAGTTCTAACATATGCACAGCGTAAGACTTTTGTCTTTCCACCAAGACCAAAAGGACTCCCAGTTCGGCCGTCTCTCAGCAGACCTAGCAGCAACCCGAACAGGATATCCGGCCTGCCAAACCCATTTGCAGCCCCTAGTGTGAGAAGTTTCCTTCATACCTACTGTCCACTGACCTTTAAAGCCCCTTTCAAAGATCCCAATATCCTTGAGACAACGCCAACCCAGTTAGCGTAAGTCACTTTCCTATCTTTATGTGTATACAATATCTAGAAGACAAAAAAAATTTCGCTTTACAGCGTTACTAATGAGTCGATTCTTTAGAGTGTATTGATTCTTTCAATAGTCATTTTAAAAATGATTTCAGACTACATGTAAACTCTGTAATTTTGAGGCCTTTTGTGGAAAAAATCAAAAGCAAGGAATCTGCTATTTTTCATTTATGCTTGAGTGGAACATAGAAATGTACATCAGAGCCTTCGTATATTTTTTCTCATTTGATCCAGTATTTCCTTAATTGGAACAACACGTTGGAAACTGCAGCCGGAATACACATATGTAAAAAAAATGAAATGGCTCACGGGATTTTTCACTCTAATACTTTTCCGCACCAGAGAAAATCTTATTTTATATCTATATATGGATGTCATTGGAGGAAATGAATTAAACCTTCAAAGTGTCAAACGAGTTCAGTTTGCTGACTCTGGAAGAGGAGCATGCGAACAATTTCCTGCAACCCTTTCATATATAAATGACTAACACTCCGAACAACTGTATCTTAAAGTAAAAGACAGATCATGACTGAGGCACTGTTTATTAAAGAAAAAAATCAAAATTCTCTTTTAAATACAAAAAATGTTTGAAATTGTGTAAATCCGTTTTATGAATTATCTTCGTTTGAAGTGTGGGTATTGTGCTGCCGACAGGGGATGTATAGGCTCCCATGCTTTTAAGCTTATGACCAATCAGAGATCTAGGAGATATCAGCTGTGATTAGCTGTCACGTAAATCTTCTGAGTTGAACGTCAATAAAACATATAACAACATTGGGAAAGGACACTCTTTTAGAGTTGTACGTTTTAATTATAACAAGTACAGGTGTGAACAACGCGGCAAATTATTTCCAGACCATTGTGTTATGACGAGAGAAAGTTTCTAGATCATCTCATGTTACAAATTTACATATATACTTAAGTTTTCGCCCTTGAAACATTCACGTCACAGCACCGACAGAATGGCCGCGTTTCATGCCAGTCAATGGAATACGGTCAAATGTCAATTTCCACTGTAGTAGTAGCTGTTAGAAAATAATACTTTACCGAAATAAACATAATATTGTCAAACTTTTTTTGCCAACTTAGCTTGGAACATGAGCTCTCTTTCACTTTAAAGAGATTAGAGCAATACCACACATGTACGTGGTATAAGAATAACAATCTCTGGAGAATAAAAAACAATTAGCAATAACATTTTCTAATATCAACTGAATAGGTCAAAATGCTTTCGTTACATGATCGTGTATATATCTGTCTTTTAACAGTGCAGCTCGAGATTCTGGCAGACTTAAGCTGAACACAGAGCAGAGGCTCTACCTTGATGGAAAGCGTCTGCAAACAGTTGCCCGTGACCGCAGGCGAAACCAAGACCAGGCCCGAGGAGGACCCGCTACTGCCCCTGGACGTACTAAGAGGTTAGTAGCCTCTTATAATGAGGAAGCCTTATTGCATAAGTTGAGTTACGGCAATCTGTCCACATTCCACAACTAAAGATTTCCTGTTGTTGTTTTTTTTTGTTTGTTTGTTTGTTGTTGTTTTTTTTTGTTTTTTTTTTTGTAAGACTGATCAGTGAACTACGTTGCATTTTCTATACAATGCTCTGTATTATCCGTTTTCAGACAGGAGCAGTCCGTTAACATTGCCCTGTTAGCCCCAACTGAGAAAAAATCGGTCTGCAGATCTGTCGAGAAGGTTGTGCAGAGTGTTTACAGTTTAGACGAAGTTTGCTATCTTTTTGACGAAGAAGAAGTCTTATACTGGGAATGTGAAACGTAAGTCCACTTTTTTAGTTGTAAAATTTATATACATACAATTCCAGCATCTGAAGGGCAAATTGTGTCACAGAATCCTTTAATATTTAGTTCATATATAACATCAGACTACTTACTGAAGAAATAATATCGCTTCTGTATTAATAATACAGCGTTAATACTACTATTAAAAGTTTAAAACCCACAAGTCAATTTAAAATTATGGAAAGACACCATGTCAATTACACTTTTTTTATATTTGCAGACAATACGCCTCATTTCCCAACACCGATATCAAGATGCAGCGTTATTACTGTGAATTGGACAACTATGTGTACCAATCGGTCATGGCCTACTGCCCGACCTCTGACGATATTCGCTGGGTTACCATTTACGTCCCCATCAGCTGTTGTGCCCGAAGATACTCCTGTGATTTTACTCCCTATTCTTCTATCGACGGAGCCAAACGCTTTCAAGCATAAAAATAATGAGGCCTTCAAGTTAACCTGATTGTTTCAAGAACTGATGGGTCTTTCTAAAACCACTAATATCGAGATTACTTATAAACCCAGATTTTCAGACCTTTGTTTTTTTCTTTTGTTACTAAACCCAGCAGTAAATATCGTTTGCGCCCCTTTTTCAAGAAGGGGTTTCAGTTTCCTACATATAAGATAACAGGGCGGCATGGCCTGGAAATGCCTGAATAATGACGTGCAAGATGTTAAGAGTTTGCGTGGTTAACCCCTAGAACATGACATTCAATTTTCTGCTCACTTCATGTAATTTAAATGAAACACACACGAATATTTGTGACAACGTATGTATTATTTATTGAGTGTTGTAGATACGATTGTGCTACTTATGTCACGATTATTTAATATTGTATTCTATGACATCGTCTTTATTATTAAAATGTTTACAACTCAAACAAAAAAAACTGTCGCCTCTCATTTCTAAAACATCAAAGAATTTGTTGGATCTCCAGTTTCTATACCTTAAACATACTGTTTACCGCTTATGCGTAACATGGCCGAATGTTTTCTTTAATAAGGCCAAGCAACAGCGTAAGTTCTGTTGAACAACATTGATGTTGGTGTTCCGAATAGAGATCTTGTTACCCACATCTTGGCCCATGCAAAGTTTACTCCTTGTAATCGCTGATTATATCAAATTATATACAAACGTTGAATGCAAAATGCCCTTTCACACTAAAAAAATCCTGTGGTGACAAATCATTTTTTGTTATGACATAGAATTATGATGCGAAGCCGACATTTCAAACCAAAACATAGGTCGCATTGAGTTCACTACTTGAAATGACCGGCAAATATGATTGTCACTGCACACTTTGCTCTATTCAAAACCAGAAATGGATGAGTGAAGAAAAAAACGACCCCATATACAGGGGCAGATTGGACACGGTACAGTGACCACGAAGGTGTACACATCAGCAAATGTTGTAGCTTACATATCAAGGCTAACAAGCGTCATGCTCCGTCTCTTATATTACTGCCGGAAATAAAAAAATATCCTAAGTCAAGTTAAAACGAATGTGCAAGCATATCCTCATCAAAGAATAACAGGTCGGCGAAGTTTGTCCTAACTTTGTGCAAAGTAGACCCATTAGAAAAATCTCATGACACAGCTACACCGAAATGTGACGACACGGTTTCATACATCCAGTCAGTAGGCTTCTAATGCTGTGAGGGTTTTACCCGGTGCTGTTTGGTAAAAAGACAGCACAAACACGTAGCAGTGGCCTCACCGCCAATGAAGACAAAACAAAAAACACCAGCTTCGGTGTAGCTGATGCACAAAAAAATGGCTTTAATCGGGACAAGATCAGTAATAGCTCGGAGGTTTACGTTCAAGTATTTTGGCGAGCCTCAATTCATTCTAGCCGTCCGTTCTAGTCCATTCACATGTACATATTGTCATGCCGCTAGATTGCACTTGTACTTATGGTGGTGGTAAACGCGGTGTGCAGCTGGGTGCGATATGATGTAAGCTATCATGACTACGGTACTTGTGAATATTATGGAATCTTTGAAGGTTGAATAAGACGTTTTCTAGGCACTTTATATCAAACAGACATAGTTAAAAATCTACAATTATACATCCAAATTGATAAATTACATATTTATCTTGTCACAAAATCATTTTTGAATGGTAAAATGAAAACTGATGATAGCTACAGTACATTTTGTGTTAACAGTTAGAAACAGCAAAAAATGAGCGTAATGGTTTTCTATAGCTAAACTGAAGCCCATTTCATGCTGTTGTAGACTTCGCTGTCAGACTTCCATTATGTCGACATGTGCGGCCAAAGACGTACTCACGTGAGCAAGCATACACATTACAATATCATGGGAGTAACTGTCAGCGCAACTGAGACATATATTGGATTAACGATACCATAACTACTAAAATGGTACACAATTTGGAAACTGATTTTATTCTTCCGCTCAGGGGTCCGTTAATGGGCTCAGGATAGAATCCGATTCGGGCTGCCAGCTGCCAGGCGAGAAGAGGTGGTTTAGTTCGTGCCCTCCATTTCACCCACCCATAAACCAGTGCCCTTCTATTATGTAGGTTGCAATTTATTAGACGTTCAGTGATGTAGAATTACTCAGTATGTTTGTATTGTCATCGCATTAAAGAAACAATCACATGAAAACAAAGCAAAAGGCACTCGGCCTCGGAGCATCATAGTCCACCTGCAGAATCAGGAGAGAACAGCGAAAAGTCATAGCCATCAGACCATCATTTCGAATTAAAAGAGAAGACCGAGGAAGTACTGAACAATTTGTGGTAAAAGGGTATAGATTTAAGATTTAAAAACAGCCATCTGTTATCGGATTGTGTTCTGTAAATCTTCAAACCTTACTCTCTTCACTGCAATTTACTTTATACTTTCCCGATCTTCTCCCTTAAATCACGACACAGTATGTAACGCATTTCCAGATTGACTGACCACGTGACCAAAACCTAGGTAATGGAACACTTCCAATCAAACTATGTAAGCAAATAATCGTGAGTAACATTCACTCACATCAAATATTGTGTAATAGTAGAACGATTTCATATTACCATCAGGCTGATTTTGAGAAAAGCCATAGGCGTAAACATAGTGGTGGGATATATTTGTGTACATGATGTGACGTTGGTCCTTGACGTCACCATGGTAATCTTTCTGTCAGACTTAAAAGGACTCATGAAAACTTTGAAACGAAGACAAGACAGTTTTGAGGGAACTGGAGAGAGTTAAGCCATCTTTTATGTCATAATATTTGAAAATAAGAATGCAAAATTAGGTAAAACAAAAGTCAGTAATGATTATTAAACTTTACAGGAAGGCACTGTTCTAGAATTATTTAAAATGCATCAAATGTACTGAATAATCGCACGAAAACAATACAGAAGGATAGGCAGGTCAGGCTTGCATCTACTAATTCATGTCAAAATGTAACACTTCATCATGTTGCACGAGCAATAGCTGGAGCTATTATCTGACGGACATGAAAATAAGCTGAGATACCCTTGGAAACAATTGAATGCAAGCTGGTTCCCGTCATGAGTCCATACTGCTATAGACCGTTACCTGTCATAGCAAAAGTTAAAGCCTATCAGCATTTAAGGAACATATTTTAAATACATGTGGCGATCAGTTATGGATGGTCCAGATATATATTTTTTATCCGCAACAAAAGTGAGGGCCCCTTTATACTTGTATATGCAAGATGGAGGAATTAGACCGCCTTTATTATGTATGTTGCTCTAACTGAACAAATACTCTTAATTGCCGAGGGAAAATAGCTAAATGATGACTGTATCAAAATTTTTTGGCGAATGTCATTTGTGGTCAACTTGTTTGGTTGAAAATGTTGCCATGATTGGCATCATTTTTCAGAAACCACAATCTCTGTCTGCAGTAACTTAGTTATAGACAGGTAAGACAAACTGCAAACTCTTCAGCACAGCTATTTGCATGATCGCAGAGTCACGAGCACCGGGGTAGATTTAACATCATTCAAACTCATATCATTAAGCATTCCAGATGTTTAGGATATCCGATTTTAAACGTAGGACCTAAAAATATTTAAGCTTATTGCCTATAGGCATCTCTTTTTAATTTTGTAAGAAGTACGAACTTTGAGTAGATTTTTACGTTAGGTCGTTGGCCTTGCAACCGTTGTGTTGTGACCTCATTCTTCACAACCATCCCCGTTATCGTGGTATTTTGCGCCTTGCAGCCTATTTTTGACGTTGTGTTGCTTATCTAGCCTGGTGTTTATCATCGTTTTGGTTTCTTCTGATACACTATGACATGCTTGATACTTTATTGCATTATTCCTTATTTTATGGCGATAAACAGTTACACGTAATCAGCTACTGAAATATCAAATTGTGTATGCTATCGGAAAATAACCTATTTTGTAAAAGGCCCATGTACATTCTTCAGGTCTCGAAATGATGCAAGTATTCTGTTCAAAGATTTCAAGGGACATAACTCGATGAAGCTTTTTCTCATCGGTTGCAAAGCGTTCGTGAACGAACTCAGGCTAAGGATAACACTTAACTGTACAACAATTGCACTCCAAATACTAAGAAGAAAGCTTTCTTGTGCCACACCCTAATGATGTCTCACCTTAATTCTCATTTCCTTCCGATCTATGGAGGAAGCTACCAATGGTAACAACGGTTACACGGGATATAGTTCAACCCTGGCCTTAGACAGGAAATTTGTAGATTCATAAGATCTCATTCTTCGTAGGGAACTCGACAACAATAAGCAGTTGACGACCTTGTAGGACAGTTTCCATACTTTCAATCTCGATGAAGTTCCCTCGTCCTCCACCAATATGGGGTGCAATGAGTGAGAAATTATCTTTAGCAACTTGCTAATTAATGATTTATCTTAGGCTTTCTCGTCTCCTCCCTTTATAAAACTGACCGAATAATTGGAAAATTTAATATGACGTTAAACAGCAGTCGATCAATCAGTTAACCAGTCAGTCTGATACCGGTAAAATACGGCCTCTTGTCAATTAAACTCTCCTTTGTTTTATTTTAACTATTCGTGTAAATACATAAATAGTAACAACTCACACAACCTCTATAGCACACCAGCACCATGGCTTTCCCACTATCGTGACCCTGCCAGTATCTTGACCATGGTAACATTTCCGTTATACGAGGTTCAAAATAATTTGATTAACTTAATTTTGTTCCAAGGTCATGAAAACAGAGATAATGATGGCATTTCCGAGGTTTTCTGCATGTGATGATTTGTGTCAGAACCAGACTTCAAAAGAGACGGAAATAATATAGCTGCCTCTGGCTACATCCTGGTGGTGTGAAAAGAGGACAGTAAACATAGACTGGTACCCGTCGGTAAAACACATCACAGGTGTAAACCAGTAACACGGGAGCACATCTCCTTGCAGATACTATTTCTGTTATAACACCTTTCAGTCTAGGAAGTATCTGAACCTTAACCACAATAGCGAAATGTACGATTTGCAGTAATTAATTAATTTCATGCACGGTGTCATCAAGCTGTTTATCTTGTATCACTCACCTTTCGTCACTGCATGGTGCTTATTTATAAAATGACACATCTTGATTTATATGTGTATGTTTCCACTCAGTGCTGTAGAATGCAACGGAATTAAAATAACTTTTCTTCTGAACATGAAACATACACAGGGCTATCCTTAACAACAAAAAATAAAACATATCATGAAATGGATGAGTGATTCTATGAAGATAAAACAGTTCATGCCTCGAGCAACTTCCGCTTATGTATTCAGAAAGACTCAGACCACAAGTCGCCCTGAAATAGCCCGGGGCAGGAGCAGAAGTAGGATATATTCTTGATCAAGGGTCCTGGCCTACAGACTCTATCCACAACTGGAGACGAATTTATTCGCTCTATTCAACCAGGGGAAAAATATCACGAAAACAACGATAGTTTGAGGTATGTATCTCTAACCTTGCATCAGAAAAGTATGCATGCAATATAAACACCTGTAAATGTGTATGTGTATATGTGCATCCATTCAAGAATATTAACTGTGGAGAAGTGCACCAAACCGCCTAGGCCTCTGTGTTCTTTGAAGACAGAGGATTAAGGAGCGTATGTGAGTTTGTGTGTTTTGTTAGATGCTACACAAACGTGCTGAGGTAGTAAAATAACTTTGTTCTTGATCCACGTTGAGCACAGCCCGGAAATGCATATAATTTATTTCCCGTCGACGAGCACAGATTTCATACTATATGAGTAGTGTGGGTCGTGAGGGTCCTAACGTGTACTCTTACATGAACGAGAGGAAACCTATCTTTTTGGCATAACAACCATTTGTACGTATCCAGGTTTTTCGTAGGCGTCGTAATTGATGTATCTTTTATAGCCAACAATATTGCTCAAATTTTCAGACTTCCAGAAAATAGCTTTTATCAATTTTGAGAGTGCGGGCCTAATCATATTGATTTTCCAGGAGCACTGGAAATTTCTGAACCAATGCCGATATCTGTCGCGCATAGTGGTTGCTCCCTTAACTTTACAAGTATAGAGAATTTCATCTTACCAATAGGCCTATCTGGCATGTGATATGTAAGCCTATGTATGTTTGGAAACCATTATTCTTATTCTAAGCTTATCTCCGTGTTGTCACCACATTCAAAGGACAGGCACATGGAGACAGTGCAAAGGGATCTGCCTATTTAATACACCAGTACAGTATCCCGAATCACTTTGCAGCTTGCCGCCAGATTTCCACAACATTTGCCGTCATCTCAACACCTGCAGAAGAACTAAGAGAATGCATGTATATTTATTTGTTTCGCAGAATATTAATATTTGCACACCGTGTATATGCACATGACGGATGCGTGTACACGTATATACGGCATCTTTGCCTTTGATGGATGGAAGCCTTTACAGCAAGGATAGTCAATGAAATGAGTCACTTCAACGACATTTATCACAAGAAACCTCGTGCAGATAGTATTTGTTGCACTGTCATTATGTGATTGACACGACGTTACATTCTACTCCAAAGCAAGCATAAGGGAAATGTCGGACCAGCTTATGGTAATGTTTAATAGATTATTCATTTAGTTGTTTTGTCACTGATATTTATATATTATACCTTATGCTGGCTTTATCTACGGTGGTAAGTTGGTAAGTCTGCCAGCAACCTGCGGATGGTCTTGGGTTTCCCTCGGACTCTTCACGGTTTCCTCTCACTGGCTGCCGTCGTATAGGTAAAATATTCCTGAATACGGCGTAAAACACCAGTGAAAGAAATGAATGAATAAATGTCTATGCATACAGTATGGATTTGATTTTCAGGAGTCGATTCCAAAATTCATTTCTGACTTTGGTCAAATTTCAAATACGATATTAGAGCTTATATTTGGCGTCTAGAAATTAAAATTTTGACCATATCATCATTAATGTCATGAAACAAATGTGTCAAAATTTCAACTTCCTATGTCAAAAACTAAGCACTGTGACGTTTTAAATTTTGAATGAAGTGGGACATGACTTTGTAGAATCGGCCCCCAGACGGTAATGTTTTACCTTGTAAATATGTGTTCAGTGATTATCTAATGCAACACATTTTCTCACCACTAACTTACCCACTCAGAATCAGATTTGACACTCTAGCAAATTTTCTACAACAGCTCGTACTTTATGTATATAACATGACAAAGCAGAAGGTCTTTCAAAGGTCAAATCCAGAGATGTCATTGTTTATAATGGGGTACTCTAGCATGAGCTGTCTAAAGAATTTGCTTTGATGTAAGTGGCTGTTGTTGGATAGTAAGGAGCTTTGGTCATCCGTGTGAGTCCATACTATATAGAGTCATAGTTGTATTTTGATGGCAGGAAAATGGAGACATGATATCCTTGCGATGTATGACACTTCAACAACGCCATCTCAACGATCGGTTTTGGCAATAATCAACTTCCCAGGATTATGTTAATCGTGCTCGTTGTACAATATGTGTACTAACGGTGTCCCTGGTGTGGTGCTTCAATGTGATTACCTTCTTTTATATTCAGATGACGATGTTCGTCTCACCTTTGGTAGCCGCCTTGATGGCCTGGCTTGTGGATGGACAACAGACTCTCCCACCTCCTCCACGTAGAGTCCCCTCAGGGCCAAAGGGATTATCGTCTTTCTCTCAAGTGCATCCGTTTCAAGGCTTCGAAGGTTTAGTGACCTATTGTAATCTCTCCTACCCAACCGTATACAGGGATCCTAGCATTATTTCATCAGACAAACCAATGATGACCCAGTAAGTAATAATTGTTACTATGTGTGCCTGCCTCGAACATTTTTTGCGATTAGATATGGCAAAAACTGTCGTCTGCATACCTATTACAGATCTTCTCAAAGGTAGCATGGTTTCTTTTGTACATGAGTGAAACTCACGTATGAATGAATAGTGTAGCGCCATGATTAACAGGGACACACCGGTAGAGATTAATTGAAATTGAAAGAAGAATTAAGGAAACCTGAGACCATGCCTCAAAGGATAAATACACCAATGTCCTATAAAAAGTCCCATAATACCTTCCGTAATTTAATGTCGCTGATGTGGTTTGAACATATTGCTGATGTGGTATTGAATACAGCCCGTAATTACATTTTTTTATTTTATGACTATACGTCGAGGATTGACGACGTCATGTGCTCTTGACTGACATAATATTAGAATATTGGAAAAAACGATACGATCTCCGGGGACTTAATAATAACCTTCTGGTATAATATAGGAAAGCAGTCTACGTCATCTCGATCCATATCATTTCCTTTATTTTATAACACTAAAAATGCGTAATTTTTTCAAACAGCCTGTTAATGTTAACTTGCAGGACAAGCATTGACAACCTCCTGCGCGATGCACCAAGTGCCAGGTCTTACAGAGAGTCCTTAAGGGCGCGAAATCGGGCCCAAGACGCGACACGACCACAAACTGCTATCAGAGGAAGGTGGGGTAGTTTACAAGCACTACTAAAGCATAACCAGTATTCATTAATGATCCAATGTAGTCAAAAGTGGAATAAAACTAAGCTTTCAAAAACATTTCAATTTTTTCTGTAATAATAATCACAGAGGTTTTGTGTATGACCTCAATATTTCGTTTCTCCTTCACTTGCAGTGAAATACCAGTGTCATTCATCGCACCAACATCCAAAATAAACATCTGTAACAGCAACCCGAAGTCAGTCCATGCTGTATATAACGGTGGTGATAAGTGCTACACCTTCCAGGAAGAAGCAATTAACTATGCAGAATGCCGATCGTGAGTTGAAACACCTTCAAAGACATCACCACTATCATATTATCATGCACTACATGAGGTTGAAATATGGCCTAACTTGGAGCGTTTGGTGTCAGGCGAAATATATTTAAAATATACAAGATCTTTATAAATTGTGGAATCCAGTTATTTTTTGCCATTCTGCCCATACAAAATAGATTTTTGGAGGATTTTAAGAATTCTCATTTCTTGCGTTTAAAGTTTAAAGGAGCGCACAGTGTAATGCAAAAACACAGTGAGTATAAAATCAATACCCTGACAGCTGAAATTAAAAGTATACTATCTGGATAGCTTCATATCTTTGCCACACTGAATACATACGACACGGAACAACAGTCCTTTACGTATTCTTATTTCAGGAAGGTTGCAGATGTTCCAAATGCTTTCCCACTTATTAACCGATGGTACTGCGTCCCTGACGGTTACAGAGATATCACTTTCATGGTCATCTGCCCCGATACTACCGAGCTCTTTAGATGGCACACGATTTATGTCCCTATGAACTGTTGCGGGAGGAGATATGTTTGTGACTTCAAGCCTTATCAGTCGCTGAATGGACCGCAATTCTTTTCATAGAGAGTCTGAAGCGGATGTGCGTTTTTCATAGACAAAGACGGGTGGCAATCTTGTCTACTGCAAATGGCAGGCACTTTCAAACCAAGACACGACCAAGGTTATAGTCAATACAAGACTTGATGGTGATGTTGTTTTCATTGACAACAGACCTGCTGGAAGCAGGAAAGATATCACTGTCTCCCTTCTGTTGTTGGGGAAAGCTATTTTGGTTCCATTTTCCACACGGGCAATTGTATAGTATTTTACCGAAAGGCTTTGTGACTAATTCATCAATCAGATTGCATGAACGTTGCTAGAGAGACGGTAGCATTACGGGTGTCCCTCGAATCTGGCTACCAATGAAATAGTTTCTTAACTATAAGGTTGCTAACTTTAGCAGAAACTTTCACAGTGTACAGACTGCTACAGAAGTTGTTTGGGTATACGGGTTGCGTATGGACAGATTGACAAAAAGTGCCCTGCCGTGAACGAATCCTGAAGGGAATCATAGATATTTTAAGTACATTTTCTATTAGTATTGAATTAATATAGTGATGAATAAAGTATATTCTGTTTTTGTAAACTGTTTTTCTCGTTTTTTCTCTTACCCTCTAAAGATATCTATATTATACTGTCAGTTTTACATGCTGCTGTTTTGTCTCTGCCTTTCCATACACTGGCTGAGCAATACGTTGACTAAAAATTGGCTGACAGGAAATCAATATAATATTACAATATGATTTTCAAAGAAATATAGTTCAACATAGACAGTTAAGAAGGTTTTTTTTTTGGCGTGGAGAAAAGATATATATATGAAACTTTCCCAATTTCTAAATTGCTATTTTCCAGCGGCAGGGATCAGATATATCTTTTATTTTGATCTTTAGATCAATAATGTTTTCACGGTTTAACAAATTAGAAACGAATATGTAGAGCCGCAAGCCATAGATATGAAGTGAACCTATTTCTCAGACCTGTTTACTTATTGTTGCAGGGTTATGTCCCCGTGACAAAGCATAATTACAGACTGTGCCTCGAGGAAACTGGTTTTCAATTGTCTTCGGGAACTGTATCTTGGATCTTGTCATAATAATTTGATGGCCATTCAAGCGTAGAAAAAAGTGGCCGCCCAAAGACATTCATCCCGTTTGATTAAATTATGGTAATTATTTATCACTTACTGTCACCTTGGAAGCAAGCAGCCTGCACCACATACAGTCTCTACACTCATCCTCTGCATGCTGTGTAGTACCGAGAATGTCCCTACGTTCCGTTGGTAACATATCGGTGTGTTTTTTTATGTGGAACAGGGAGGCGAGATATTAAACATTGTAACACAGAAGTCTTTTGATCCATCAATAGAACGAAAAGCAAACTTTAACTGTGAAACTTGGTGCAACAGAGATGGTCTCCTGGAGTCTTAAAAGCTAACATCCAGAAATAACTATTTTCAAGCCTATGCGAAATGGAAACTCACGGAGCCACGAAGTGGCAGCTAGTGAGAGTGTAACTTGGTTACAGGAGTCCAACACCTATCTCTGGTGGTTTACGTGTCATGTTATACTCCAGTAATATTTTAGTATTCTGAAACACGATGAAACAGGAGAAGCGGGTTCAAACCCGGCATAGGACACGGAATACACAGATTCCCCCAGTCTCACTGTTTGTTATTTACGTTTAAGTCTCACCTTCGTTGAAGAGCTCGTGTCTTCCACTAATATTTCGAGGCATTTTGTACGTCAGGTCTGAAAATTCGCCAGTAACTTGCCAGTGGTCAGTGGTTTAGCTCGAGCATTCCGGTTTTAAGACCTGTGCTTTGAGATGGGTGTAGGAAATGAAGTCAAAAACATACATCTTTACATGGTGTATGACCATCTGCCGGCGTATAAGAGAAGAACGTGTCAACTCGAAATGTAATAAAAAGTAATATAAAGTAACATAAAGCCTTCATGTATGTAAAGCGTTCGTTACTTGCTTTAGAGTTGTTGTAAAACTGGGTCATTGTAGTTTTTCTGCAATACAGATACGCATCTGAGCCATAATTAATAAAACTATGAACCAATCAGGGCAACTTAAAAGTAGTGTCAACAATGCATAGAACTACTTTCTTAAGAGTACAGAAAGATTGTATACGACACATGAAAAGCACTAAGAGATGTACTGAATTGTTTGGCGGTCATTACGGCTAGAGTTCTCCATGCAACGAGTAATGTCATTTAGGAAAAAAATATTATTTTCCCATAACCAAAAGAATAAAGCCTATCAAGTGAATTCTCAACAAGGGTCAAGAAGAAAAAATATCGTGTTCAGGGTTCGGGGTCTCTACGCAGAAGGATTTGACTGATCGCATTTTCTGTTTGTTTTAATTAATATAGAAAAACAAGGTACAAGCAATTTGAATTTTAACTCACTAGACCATGTTCTGTTTAGTTAAATCTAAAGGAATATCGTGACACACATAAGATTTCATTGCCTGATCAAAAGGGTTTCCATGCCAATCACTCGACGTTTCACGAGGCTAGCTCACTACATGATGAATTAACATAGTGTTATTGCCTTCGAGGACTTTACACTTATCCAAAACCTTTGGTACGGTTCGCCATGCTATCCGTTTGAAAAAACTGAACCATGGGGGAATTTGTGGCACGACTAATGAATAGTTCGAGAGCTACCGTCAGTCTGCACACAGCATGTAAATTTTGAAGGTATGTACAGTCTTGCACTATATCTCAAATATGTGGTGTACCACAGGGTTCTATGCTTAGATTAGTTTTTTCTTGATTTATATAAATGATATAGCGTCTTCCGATCTGCTGAAATTTATTCTATTTGGCGATGATACAATCCTCTTCTCATAATATCAGTAATGGGATACTAAATATAACGTCTGTTGAATAAGGTGTACACATGGTTTTTTGCAAACAAACTATCCTCTTGGGGCAATGAGTAATAAAATATTACTAAGTGAAAACAATTAGAAAAATTAAATTGATCAGGTCATGAGTTTCTCCTGAAATCCAAAATGACCATGGTTCATGGCGTACAATTCATACTTAGTTTTCAAAACCTAAACCATGATGAAAAGATGTGCCATATATTGGTGTTTTACACAAAATATAAACATCGTTATCATTATTTATATACAATGCATCTACCATACGAAGCACTAAGTGTAAAGGGTATATACTCTTTAGATGTTGCTTCTTCTTACAAAATCTTCCGGTTGCTTGACGAAAAAAAAATTTTTTCTGAATTTTACAGCGTAACTGCTTATGCTTGAGGCAATATTGTGTGTTCCTTTCTAAAGATGAGAAATTTATGTAACAATCATTTCCTGATGTCGCCGATCACTACCAGTTCCCTTAGGCGGAGGAACAAGTACACTTGTAACAGAAGGTTAATAATAGCTTTGGGCATTTCATTTAAGACAAGGAAATCATGGCCCATGATAATGACAGTTAATTTACATACAATCTAATCTCTAACTATTAATCAGTTATGATAATTACTTTACATCCCAGTGATCCCCCTAACTGATATTTGTCGGGTGCATAGCAGGCTGCAGCGGTTTCTCGCAAAGCTCATCGCCGCTACGTGAGATGTTTTCGAGCACCGCGTAAACCACCATTCAAATATACCAATAAATAATAAACTGCACTCTTTATGCCATTTATCTGACCAAAAGAAATCTCGACGATTTCCTATTTGTTGAATCTTCCTAGCTACCACAACCTTGGTCTGAATCATGCAGTGTACATTGGGAAAAACTAATTGTGCTTTTGTGCAACCTGAATACCAAACTTTTATACCCAACTAAATGTCAGTAGTTAGTTTACGCAGGTTGTCCTCTAGAATTCGGCGCGATGGCATTGCATTATTTCCTATCACTAGGCTATATTTCTGGTTCTTGTCATTTTTTTTTCTAAAATGTAAGGAAATCAATTATTACTATCTATTATTATTATAAGAAATACTAAATGTCTTAGAAACATTTCTTGCAGTTCATCACGGAAAGTCATTAACCACTTCTTCAAGTGCTATGATTTCGTTCTTTACGTTACTGCTGGGTCAAAAGCTCTCTCGAGTCATTGCGGACTTTCATTAAATTTGTGTAAATATTTATTGCTTAATTGACCCCTCAGGCATGGTGTTGTATGTTTTATTTGAGGCCCTGGAGTCTCTTATGATTTAAAGGGCCAACTATTCAAATTAACAACACTGTATAGCAACTGATATCCAAACGCGTGTAACAGGTCTCTTGTTATGCTTCATATGTGATATTAACATTTTGAACTCTAGTATGGTAATCCCGGGTATAGCACTGTTGTGAATTATACCCTGAAAAATTGTATTAAAAAGTAATTAAATTCATATACACTTTTCGTTGCAATAACCCCGAGGCATTGGCTTTGTACGTTTTTACTTCACGCTTGCTTTCAATTTATTTAACAGGAAGTATCTTTTTTCATCGTAAGATAACCAGCTTGTAGAAACTCGTTGCTACATGTAGGCTTTGTAGTGTATGGTTTATTTACCGCGTTTGTGATGACGTCTTGTGGGGAAAATTGTGTTTTTACCAGTGCAAGATAGCAATGGTGTATACAGCTTGGGGACCCTAGTCACCATTCCGCGTGAAAACCTGCCATACTGAAAAAAAATTATTTAAATTAGGTATCCACTACCCTTCATAATCTGTGCGACGTTAAATAATAATGATAATCACCCTTTATAACCTGACAAATGTCAGCAAAGGAAATGGGCCTGTTACGTTATAAATCCTATTATTATTGCTATCACCTGTTGAAAACAAGGTGTATCTAACTTCCACGTTAAATACTGTTGTTCAGACAAGGGTCGTTTCCAAACGTATAACCCATAATGATGCGTGCAAGTCACATGTGTCCAGACAACGGTGTTTTCTATCTATAACATACTATGAACAAACGGTAAGTCGCGTTGTACTTTTCAGACGAAGCTGTGTGTTTTCAATATCAGTCGGTGATCAGTGCTTGTGCACCAGAGCACGTGCATCCAAACATGTGACTCTTGAACAGAAACGATTGTAATTTCACAATGGGTCGAATACTTTATTCAGGTTGATTTTAACAAACTCATTTCCATGTCCAATGTCATATATTGATGTGACAGGGTTGTGAGTTCTAATAAACTTATACAGCTTTTCATCAGTAGAATTCCTTAACAGGCGGCACCACGAATGTTAAATGTTTTAGTCAAAAGGGAGCTAGCCGTAAGTAGATAAATTCGAACTTTGGATTTAAGTGGTCAAACATGACTGTTCCCAAGCAAATGCCTCATTAACTCTCACTCTATCAACTACAATTTATTGTAAACATTTAGCTTAAGTTTTATGGTAGCAGAGTAGTAATACCGAATTGATACATAAATAACGTGAATGAAATGAACACATTCTAAAATGTACCTGTAATATATAAGACAACATATTGACCATCTTCTGTTGAGAAATTTGAATTTATCGCGATTAGATGTATTTTACAATACGTTATTTGTATCACACCAGTTTTCCAAGACAACTTGCCCCGTGGCAATCTGGAAAGGGAAGCGTGTTGGGTATTATCTGCACCTCAGATGTGAACTCGAAATCTGAGTCGTCGCGTGGACCAGGAAATGTGACCTGAAATTCAGGAGAAGAAGTCGTTAAGAAGTGTGCGATTCATTGGTTTACATATTTTTATTTGGTTCTTAGCTCATATGATTGAATCTGGACTCACGGGCACTTGTGCCTAACGGGTCTGTGCGTCCAGTTCTGGTGTGATTTTTCCAAGTGACAGGAGGGATGACGCTCGTTTCAATATTGTTAACTATATATTTATGGATGGTAATATCCCGGAAATCCCTCCTTGCATATGGATTATGATCAGCGACTTCAATCTAGTACATCATGAAACATTATTGTAGACACTTCCCATTAAGACTTTACCATTCAAAGTTTCTTAAATTACCAGTTATTTTTGGATTTGGATACTCGTTTGTCTAAAACATTCCTTGCCTCTTTCCATGAAAACTGTTAACTTCTCTTGCATGAATCCGTCCAAATTTCTTACTTTACATACTTTCTTAGTTCTTTGGTGGTTTGTGTTAAAGGTTGTTTTGGAAGTTCGTCTTGCTGTTTTTAGCTCGAAAAGTCAATTATGGTTGATGGTTGGCACCGGAATGTTCGACGTCGAAATTTACATTAGTCTCCACTAAAGCCCAGTAGCTTTGAATTATAAGAAGGCTAGGATATTTGTTTTTAGGAATCATTTAGCAAATTTTATATAGTTACATTATCCACCATTGCATCAGTACAGCATTCACCTTAGCGAGGAGCAAAATGTTGGTATCGCGGTAAAACCATAAAAACCACCCTTGAAACTAATCGCTGAGAAACACTCTTTAGTGCCCCCTTACACTTAAGTGTCATTTCGACATTCGTATACAAGTAGCGTCCTACAACACCTATTTCCAAAACAGCCTATAACGCCCGTTCCCAAAGGAGTACGTAAGAAATAATAAATACTAAATAAACCTGGTAACATGTAAAGGAGAAGCAGTCAGCCGTTTTCAGTGAAGTTGGAAAGACATTCGATTATTTAGGCATCAAAATCACATATCAAACTCATAGTCCGTGAGTAGTTTCCAGATCACGCTTTGATTGAAAAGTACAATATTGATATAATGAACACGGAAGATTATACAATCCTTAGCCTCGGGTTAAGCGGGATTACATGCAAGTACTACACTATGTCCATATGTGCTAACAAGAGTGTTACATTTATCGTAGTATTAAAAAAAAGCACTTAGATTGACGACATTTGGTGAAGTATCACTGACACACATTACTTTGAGCCTATGGTTTGTGATTTACACTGAAATCCTAACATTTTGCACAAGATCTAAAAAATGCTACAAGGTGACGTATGTGCACGTGTATACCATATGCAGGACCCATTGGTAAATTTACTGCTAATCCAATGCTGATAATTTACTAGTCTTTTTGTCATAAAGCTACTGTCCGGACTACCAGCTGTCTCCTTCCAATCCAACGACCTGATCTTTTGTCACTTTGTTAATACTGAAACTGTATAAGGCCAATAGTTAACAAATATATCGCCTGGTAAATGAAAGGGATCGACCTTTAAAAAGATTACTCGTTAGTAAATTTTGCATATGAAGTGGGCATACACGTATACAAAAAGATGCGCGCAATTCGTACCAACTGAAATATCTATGCACCTTTTGTAAATTTTTTTTGATATCCATGAATTTAAGACCAATATAATTGATCAAAAATTGTAGCAATTTAATGAACAACGAAGAGTCCCATGAATGGTATCCTTTATATACATTAGAACTAAAGAAGACCTCATTGCCTTTGGTGTTAATGTAACGGTGGCCCGTTTCAGTGAACACGGGGACAACTGATAACGATATTATGTTTGGTAAAGTTTTAAGTTTAACGAGTGAAGGAATGCTAAGTGGATACATCTTAAAATGGTATTTGACCGTCAAGTTCTTGAATGGGACTGTTTGAGTTATTAAGAAACTATATGCTGTTGACATTTTTGTAATGGCACAACAGATAGTGCTCACTCAAAAATGACACTACTACAGAGCTCAAAAGGGCTGGCCATAACTGGAAATTTTTTCAATCGCAATAAATCGACCTCATAAATAAACAATTATCAGTGATTCAAATACTCATGAAACATATATTAGGCCAACCTGTATGTAAAATCCAGTCCACCCTTCAATGGGATTATCGAAGGAGGCCACATAAACACCCAGCTCCTAAAAGACGAATATAAAATCGATTAATTTGTGTATAGTCTAAATCCTTTAACCTCTTACATGTAATGGTTATTTATACTGTGTATGCTTGTGGGATAAAGATGATGCACATTTTCAGTGCTCAACTAACATATAGAGTAGTCTACCTTAACTGCTCATTTGGTAAAAACAGTGAACAAACTCTATAAACTTACAGCCAAGTGTGCTGGCAATTTTAGGAATGAATGCGACTCTATATCTACAGCAGCTTATACCCAATCCATTTTCCAGCAATTAAAAAACCTTAACATTTCTTAACTAAACACCGTTTAGTACCTCGAATACATCTCCATAGATTATTTGCAAGAACTAACCAGTCTGAGATCCATTTCAAAGGCCCTGGAGAATAGAAGACACTATTCCAAAATCTTTTTAATTTTACCAGTAATTTGAAGGACCACGTTATGAGTAACAGTGATAATCGATTTTTAGCAAACATGTCATTAACAGTTCGGATTGTGTATTGTCACAACGATATTTACAACCCTTTTTCACTGTGCTCATCCGTGTTGTTTGTATAACAGTTTACTGTGCTCTTATTCAAGTGCACCAACTAATGACAGATTTATGCTAACACATTAGCTAAGCGATCGATTAGTATGCACGGTACCGGGTTATTGGCCTCTGTCTTCGTCCAAAGCACTGGGTGAATTATATAACCGCCTTTGTTGTTAGGGTCTCCAATGGCAAGTCGGAAATCTCGTCTGATAGGGAGCAAGCAAAAGTAAAGTTAGCTTCACAGCTGAAAAATGGCTGAATAGTATTTTTTGTAAAAAGCCTAGTATGAGAAGTCATTTAAAATAATACAGCTGGGATCACCTACAAGTGTCAGAACCGTGGCATCGAAACCGACATTTGTGTACAAGACACTGAACACAAACCAAACACATATATACATGTTATACGGATGAAGTTATAATCTAAGGATATGAAACTGGCTAAAGGTGGTTTTCTTTTCCATATCATGGTCTGAATTATGAATTTGCAAACTACACTGTCGTCGCTGCTCTGGTTTTACTCTGTGTGCTGTAATCCTGCTCCTATTGTATTCCTGCTGGTGGACTAAGCATCCCTGAGGCCTGGTCTCTGCAATGTTTTCCTGTTATTTTGTATACATGTGTTAAATGTGATGACAACACAGTACTTTGAGAAATTCTAGGCCAATGATGTCTAATAAATTACTTTTAACATCACTGTAATTTTATTACCTAATTCGATTTAAGCCATGATGCTAGGAGTCATGTAATTTGTTACTTTTGAAACAAAAATAAAACCCTGACTGAGGTAAATTGACAGGAGACCGAATTTCAATGGTAAAATGTCATTTGCCGTCGCTACTTTGGTTTTACTCTCTGTGATGTATAACTCTCTTATATTTATTGATCAACTTATGGAGACACGTCTTCCAAATCAACAGAAAAACAAGATAAGCTCCAAAACCAAGCCAAGTGGTAAAAGGTTACACAAACCGGATGCCATCCAGTGTGGTAGCGTGATACACATGCACTGTCGTCGGCTTTGTCTTGGTATATAAGGTGATGGACCCACCGGTATCCGTCTGAAAAAGTTCATAAATCAAATATGACCTATGAACTATGTCTTAAAAGGACAAACTGAACCTCAAAAGTATTATACTGCTTTGGACATTTTATACCCGCTTGAGAAATTTAATAATGAAACCGAAAATTCCTATACGTAAGATTTAAAGACATGGAAACTTGTAAAAAAAAGTCAAAGTAAACAGTGCACAATTCTCATCAATGCTATGATGTTAGACACAAGAAAGGTTTTAAGCCACTGTTGTAGAAATATGAAAGCAAAAGACTTTCTTGGATTCCATGAATAGATATAGCTGAGTGTATATGCAAATCTTAAAGAAAGAAATATTCTCGTTATATTTTGGACTCACCGTGTTTCTGGTCCAGTGGAATTGTGGTCGAGGAAAATTCTGCAAGCAAAATGCGTTTGAAACACAGAGATACGTATGCATTAAAATGATTTTTTATGTAGTTCGGAGATCTACATTGTCCCTTTATGAATATAAATTTCCATACCTTTATTAAAATGATATGTGTAAGCTACTGCCTTTTAAATGCTAAGCTTTGGTAACAAATCCTCTTCATGCCAGAATGGTATATAATTTAAGCCTGTTCAGGATGCACATATGTAAAACACACAGTAACACGACATACCTCAATAATGCTGAGGAAAAATGCTCGCACCCCAAAAAACAGAGGGACTCGATGATATGTCAGACTGTGCTCAGCATTCGGAATTACTCTGTAAAGAACGGATATCAAAAGTTGGCACTATACTGAGATAATGTTTTATAAACATAAGTTAGACATATTTAAACTGGAGCAACATTAGATGAGAGTAACTTTACCTTCCAAATTAACGTTTTCACAATACCATAAAAGTTAAGCAACTATATACATACCAAATTCAAAAATTAACATCCAGATCGAATATGATATACGGTACATTTCAAACTACCTTCAAAGGGTATCCTACTTTCACTTATCTCTGACATGTTTTTTCTTCTCACCTTAAATACTTGTCGCCAATCATCTCGTCAAAGTAGTAGTAAGAGTCATCGTCAATGAAAAACTCATCTCCACTCGTTGTTATGATGTACTTAGGCATTGTCAGCCTGTCCCTGTAAGCTGGAGAGAAACACCTTTGATGTTCAAAAAATGACAGTCTCTTATATATTCTTTGAAGTGACAATGCCGCAGTGCGCTGAAGAATGTAATATTTTCTTAAGCCGGCGTCTTTGCAAATGACCTACTCGGTTCAGAGTTAGATACAGCTCTTTGATATTCTATTTTTATGTGCGAAATTCAACTGCCAGCAGCAATTTTCTGCAAACCGGGTGAATGTTGGGAAAATTCGTGGGGGTAAAATTATTGGTAACAATTTCCATTAAGCCTAACATAAATGTGTTCCATGCACAGACAGCTGTCATTTGGTATATGACTACAATGAGTGTTTGGAATTTGTTTGACTTGTGAACTAACGCTACACTCTGTATTTCTCCGTAAGTTTTTGGTTCAGGAAACATTTTAAAGAAAAACTTAATTTTACAGTAGATGAGAAGTAGAAAGATGCTTTGGATTAAGAGTAAAATAGAGCTTCTTTTATTAATTTACTGTGTGTGGTATTGAAGCAATACAGATGAAACAGTCGAGATATATTGTGCACACATTCCGACACCTTGCTATGCGGTTTCTCCGTACATTGTCACGGGTCAGCTGTAACTGCCCGAAGACAACTATATCGAGGCCATCGGTCAGTGAGTGCGCAAGTGGTGTTACAGTCCTCTGTACAATCCGTCGATCTCAACGTCTACATGTTGTCCAGCAAAAATAAATCTACACTTTATACAATACAAACTTTATGTTTGTAATAACTGGGATAAGAATGTAGTTGTGGGTAGTTAAAAGAAAATAGTTATTTCCTCAGACCAAGTCGAAATCCAGTGCCTCTGTAGACAGTTAATTGCATAAAATAATAAAGGTATTTGCGACTTGAAGAATATCGCGTGAATTATTGTAAACTGAGAGGATCTTTCGACATTACACCCCAGATCTTACCAAAAGGATCTATAATGTTGGCCATCTTCTGTACTAATGGGTTGTCCAGTTGCGAAGTGAAATTCAAGGAATAGTAATCACCGAAAGCGAAAGTCCAACCCCCAAGAGACCGATAGTGATGGTGGAGATTCTGTTCAATCAGAAGAAAACCTTCCTCTTGCATTTAATATTAACATTTCCACCAAAAAATTACTAAACACGTTGTGAACCTTATAAGATGTTCACTGGTCAGAGGTGTTTTTTCTTTATGTTTCGGTAAAAATCCATAGGGAATTTCAATGAATTCATTTCTGAGATGGCTTCTTTTGAACAGAAAAGGATTTTTTGGATTATTTCATTTCCACCATGAAGGTACATTGCTTTGCCTGACACAACCCCACTCACACAGAAGCCAGTATTGGATAATCAAAATTGATATAGCTTGTAACTAACTCAGAAAGATTTTAAAACACATAAAGGAAGTTCGTTTATCAATAAATGAAGGATCTATACATTCGTTTTATAGACCAAATAAGAGGCATTTGATTTGTTCTCTGCATGATACAAAGTTTTCTTGGAAAATTAAATTGCGGTTATACCTTTACAAGATTAAGTAGGTCCATCACCATCGGTGCTATTCCGACGACTCTCTTGTCGACTGCAGCGGTTGTCCATGTGGTCCATCCCCGCTGTTCCAATAAAAACATCATGGTTATCAGGCTACTTTGTGTGTAAAATGATCATGGAAACGATTTACCTCCGGATGTGATGTTGATAAATTTAATTTCCAATGAGCGTCAATATGATAATTATCTTTCATTAAATGTGGTTTAAGACGGACTTTTATATCTAAACAATAAATTCTTTAACAAATTCCAAGCTATTGTTGGACTAAACGTGATTGACTTTACTGGCGGCTACAAGGTCCCAGATCAATGAGATCCCGTGTTTGAATCCAGCTCCGGCTGCGGTTTAAATTCAGGCAGTTTGTTAGATTGGTACTCCAAATTCCTCCATCCATTAAACTGGTTATGATTGCCGCCACGTAAATGAAAAAATTGAATACGCCGTTTCACACTAATTAAATAAACAAACTATTTCACGGACCTACCTTCGATTCTCCACATACGAAGTACTTCTGCACATTTGATTCAGGTCGTAATTTCTTGGTAAAATTTGTTATAGTATCCATCGCACGAACAGCAGCCTGAAAGAAATGGTACCAATGAATTTTAAATGTAATGTGTCATTAGGCATACCGGTATCTACCAAGATAAAATCCTGATTTGGAAAATTTATTTCGTATACGATGATTTCTTAAAAGAAGTAGCATAGAGACACAGAGTGGCGTATATGCATAACACTTATGCAAAAAGTTACTATGAAACCCAAGCAGAGGTAAAAATGACAAGATGATACATTTCAACAGTTACGTATGTCATCGCTACTCAGGTCTTACTCTCTATATTCAGTACTATTTTCTATTCCAAGCGGTCTGGTTCACAGATATGGGTCTGTTTTTTTTTTGTTTTGTTTTTTTTTTATTTTTTATTTTTTTATTTTTTTTTTATTTTTTTGAGGAAACAGTGAAACCAGTAATATATGAGACTCCGGTATGGGGAGTAACAATAACGCAGCGACGACGGATGTAAATTGGATGTAAATTCCAATTTATTAGACAGCAAAGATCTACAATTACTCAAAACGCTGTGTCGTTACAACATTTGTCAAGCAACCACATGAATACAATACAAGGAGACCAGTCGCCGGGGATGATTAGTCCAAGAGCAAAAGTCCATTTTATACAGGGATACAACATGAAAATCTGCAGCCTAAACATTTCATACAGTAAGGCTAGAACTGCTATGATACCTTACCTTTGTCATGGGAAGCCTGAGAAGCCATTCAGGTTTATCCGGATATTCTTCTACAAAAGTCCTCCACGTCCATGCAATGACGGCGTCCTCAGATCGGCGCTTCTGTGATGGGTCGTTCTTCACATATATGAGATGCAAAATATGTAAAGTCCATGCCACTGATTTTCAACGATCACCAGACAAAACATCACGGTCTAAACTATCAAGTATATGTTTGTGTTGATGTGTTTCTGGATATTTTCCCTTTTCATAATCAATACAACTTGAAACCATGCAAAACAGCAAGTTGGATGCTCTTGCAACACTGGCTGGAAACAGCTCTAAGCCATATAACTTAATGTGTGAATGAAGACATCAAATTTCGATGAGGCCTATGGTAAATCTACCATCCTGAACTATTAAGTAACGTAAATAAAAATAGAATATAAATCCTTCAACTAAATGAAACATTTTACTATAATTAAATGAAGTTTGCGTATACTTCAACGTGGCATTGCTTTGTTTTGCTTTGTCCGTTAACTTTCCAACTGACAAATATCATTTCTATAATGCTTCGTAACCTGGATGTCGCCTTTTAAAAATCCTTGTTCATATAAAGTTCCAAGTGTGTAGTAATTACAGTGTTGCTTTTTCTCTTTCCATGTCAAAGAATGTGTTATTTATCAGTTTTGTATCAACAAATAAACTTTACCTTAAATATTACAGGTTGATTTGGCACCTGTCGAAGATTTGCAGCTACTGCGCCTGTGCCGACGGCCATCAGTGATATGAAGGAAATAAACTCATCTCCAATATCAGGGGTGTAGCTAAATTAAAAAAGAATGTCGTATCATTATGCATTATAACTGCTCATGGGGCTTAGTAATCTAGAAGTCTTTAAAACCAACAATATTGCGATATTTGCGTCTTGATGATCACCCTATGGATGAAAAGTTCCCAATCTAGGGGACATCACTCTGGTTTACAATGCAGATTCATGTTCCTGAGCCTCTACAGATTTACTGTGGGATAAGGAAGCTTTGTGTCCTGTATAACTCAAAACATCTGTCTATACAGCTCTATTTCAGATATCTGGTAGCCGCGGGTTAAACTCCCGAGCGAGTTCAAAAGCATTAGCATTCCATTTTCTATTCTTGTTTTACCCACTACTTTCAGCATTAGCTTTCTTATTTCCATTGTTGTTTCATTACTTCGTGAAGTTAAGTTCAATTATAAACAACGAATTTGACTGGTCCTCAGACACGCTAAGAAGCTATAGGTGTTTTCTTTTTTTTCAGATAGTAGTATGTCCAGAGAGCTGCTACAAAATCCAAGGCCCATTTCATAAAGCTATTTTGATATTTTTTTCTCAACACAGTCATTAAAGTAAAAGATTTATGACTGAGGCACTGACGGGATCTGGAGAGGCCCATGCTTTAAAGCTTATGAGAGATTGACCAATCAGAGAGCTAGGAGATATCAGCTGTTTATAAACTGCGACGTAAATTTTCCGAGTTGACTGTTAAAGTAATATGTAATAACACACACACTGTTTTAATGTTATATATTTTAATTATAACAAGTACATGTGTGAACAACACAGACTATTGAGTTGTGGCGGGAGTAACTTTCTTGATCATTTCATGTTATAAATTTACATATATACTTACATGTCAACCAAAACCTTAGCGGCTTACTAGTCTCGCATAACAAGAGTGTCCCGCACTTGGAACAATTAGATCACAGCTCACACAGAATGGCTGCGTTTCATGTTAGCCGACGGAGCACGGTTAAATGTCAATTTCCACTGTCTTAGTAGCTGTTAGGAAAAATACTTTACCGAAATAAACATAATACTGTTCAACCTTTTTGACAAAATTAACTTTGAACATGCGATGTCTTTCAAATTAATTATAAACTGATAGGAAACCTGACGTACTTGCCACCATTGCTTCCATATGAGATGTATAGCAACCCGGCCTCTGGGTGTGTCAGCTCATCTGGGACAGCCACAGTCATAAAGTGCCACCAGACAGGATGATCGACTTCATTCTCTAACAACAATGACATTTCATCATTATTTACAAGTGAATTTCGTCAAGTTGAAAGATGCTGATTGAAAGAGCTTAAAAAGTGAATTATAACCATGTTTACAGGAATGATTTCTACTGGACTCCACTGCACACAAACCGCAAGGTCATTTGAACATACAATGTCCTGTCTTGTATATTTTATCACGATTTTGATGGTGACGTTCTATTTAAATGGCATTTGCAGGGGTGGATGAGGTTGGCGCATTTATTGAAAGATGACCCTTTGAAAATAAAAACAGTTTCGGTCTAAATCTAGGCCGATAGCCTAGATTGTATTCTGTTGTGGAATCAAAAACTAGTGTCTAAAGGATACCCAATCAATGGCCATCACTCTAGGTTTCTAAATTATATCAATTCATTAAGACGGCCAATGTGGACAGGGCGTTCAGGATCTCTGGCGAACTGTATCTAATTCCGCTTACCCTGGGTCTAAAGGGAATTTTGAACGTGTAAACATTCATGCTTATAAGGTCGACATGATGCTTTTATGATGGGTTGCAATCAAAGGGAAGAGCTTTACTGTGGATGCTTGATGAAAATAGTATTTCATCAAGTGATTTGAGTTTATTTTTCTTGGGAGACGGATAGAGCTCTCACTATCAAGAGTGGGCTATGTGAAGCACCTGAAAGAGGACCTTAAAGTCCATACTCGCTGATCACATGAAATTTTCTCCGTTTACCGAGAATAGCTCAAGTTTTTGTCTCTCAGACTTGGAACTGCATTAGTTATAAAAATGGCAAAATTAGTGTGATGTTTGAAAAAGTTATGAAACGACCCGCAATTATATGTTTGATGAATTTTTTTATACTCATTTTGATCGCTGAAACGTACATAGACGAGGCTTGTATCTGGTGATAGGTAATTATTTGGCCTATTCAAAGAGCAATAGGCAAAATTCCATTAGACCTGCGCAAGTCAATCTGAATTTCGAGAGTGATAGCAAACCTAGTAAGTAAGGAACACTTTGAATAACGTTTCATATTATCAACCACCAAATTTCAACAACAATTAGACCCGCCCGGATAGCGCAGTTGGTTGGGCGTCCGCTTTCGGACGGGGAGATCTGGGTTCAAACCTGGGTCGGGTCATACCAAAGACTTTAAAAAATGGTACATTCTGCTTCCTCGCTAGGCGCTCAGCAATAAGAGGATAGAGGGTGGACTGGTCGGCCCGGTGTCAGTATAATGTGACTGGGTGAGGGGGCTTGTTGGGTGTCTTCGGCAAGTCGTCTCGGTGAGGCAGCACCAGATAAAAGATAAGGTGGAAATCCGTCCTGCACCAAGGAGACACCGCCTTCGTATAAGTGAAATATTCTTGAGTAGGGCGTTAAACAATAAGCATTCATTCATTCATTCAACAACAATTAAAATAGACAAAAGTCTGAACACCTTCCCTGCCTAACTAAAAATTTACATCAACTAACTCCATCAATAAATCAACCTTATCGAACTGTATACTGATGACGTTTTATAATACATTGTAAGATATGTATTTCGAGAATAAAACTGCTGTGGAAGAAAAAAAGTTGTTCCATTTGCTTTGCCGTGTTCATTGGTATTCTGTCAATGTCTGAGCACATATTATGAACCCCTGTCTTCATGGTTGAAATGAGATGTGCCTCTTCCAAATGTTAAAAATATTGGCCATGTGTTCATTGCTATAATGTGTCTCTGTTGTTTGTCTCGCGATTGGTACTGAACCGGGCATATCATTTGTACGTGTTTCCAAAAATATTAGATTGTTTCTTCGGTGCTACCGTCCGATGCCTGTCTCACCAAGAGAATCGCTTGGCTGAGTTGTATTTCTTTAGGTTGATCGGTATGAAAGGCATGCACCATATGACGAACCTGAAATAGTCTACAGAGGCCCTTAAAGGCTTGATAATGCTCATCGGTTTAAGGTTATTTGTTGTTGGGGGGTAATAAAAACCAACTTCAACATTTGTAAGCAAGAGGTGTCAAGCGTCATTTCTGGAAACAGTGTAACTTGTCTCTCCATACATTTCCCTCTCCAACTCCTGGAGCCAATCAGTAAAAATAGCTCATGTCATGCATGCCTTTTTGTTTGAATGGTATTGAAAATACACGCAAGGGTTTAAGTGTTTGAAATACCGAGGAGTTTTAGCGTGATCAATCACGAGACGGGTCAAGTTTTCTGTGCATGTTGAATTTGCCGTGCGAACCAGTAATATCCATATCTTGGCAGGCTTTGATAATATTGCTTTGGTGCGACCCGGATACTGCAGATATCTCGCAGGTTTGCAATGATTTGCATGGACGGCCACTTCCGATCAGTCGGATGTCTTCATAGATTCGGTATATGTATGCCCACTTCCTGTCGATTTGCAAGTCTTTGTAGGGGCAGTAATATGGATGTCTATGGATGACACCGGGCCAGTAGTAATCTCAAAACGCGATCAATTTCAAACAGACTGTTCAACACAAAGCACCAAAGAATTAAGAAAGTACACAAAGGTCGCACATTAGGACAGATACATGCAAAGAGAAACTGTGATGATTATTGATCCGGAACGTTCATTTGATTGACGGCTGGTATACGAATGTCGGTTTCAACGCCTAAGTTCGATGATGACGGGAAGACGGCAGAGGTGTTCTAGATGTCTGAATTTAAATCAGTACGGTATTCAATCCATGTGCCGGGCTAGTTTATAAGTTGTCCTTCATCAAAATATGTATTACAGTTGTGCTTGGAATATAGCCGTTTATGTATGTGTATCCTACGTTGTGACATTATTCAACACGACGAATACACGGCCTCCAGTCCCGAGTTAAACAGAATTAGACACAAGCCAGAGATGTACACACCGGCCATATACACTCACATAACAAGTTCATTCGTTGTAAAATTTATGTAACTTGCAATGAAGGCGTTTGATAGAATATTCTTGATACACTAGTTTTTGCAGTAATTACTAATGACGATGACTAAAATTAGAACGCAGCACACAGGACCTTGTAAATGTTACGAATCGAGATATGTACGCTACGCGCTCTTTACATTTCTCTTTACATTGAAAATTCAAAAGGTCAGAATTGAAACTAGCCCCTAGCTTGTTACTTTGTTGAAAGCGGATTGCTCAAACCTAGCAAATCAGCAGTATAAGGTTTGGTGACAGACAGAGAGCACCAAGGATTACTCTTTGATAACTTTGTGCATACAATCGTCTTGATTTTAAAAGAACTGGTATTTAGATGTGGAGTCCAGACCTAGTCGAAACATGGGGAAACTGCTATACCGTGGGGAGAAACGATGAATTGTTCCATCTCATGAAATCTTATTGTAGGACACACCTTTCTAGCATTACAGGATCTTGGTAGGTCACACAGCCACAAGCTTTAAATGAAGGCGCCTTTTAGTTAATATGAGAGTGTATTTCTGTTTTCTTTTTCGGCGCCTCGACCAAAGTTCTTTCCCAATGAATCCTGTTACGTGGTATAGGTTTTAGCGGCTTGATTAAACAGGTAAAGTGGTCAGATTTACACTCAGAAATCTTAAATAAAGACATCAATTAATTGCATCACAGCGATAGGATCGAGTGTACTGTAATCAGAAGTTTATTTTGTTATAAATAAGGTAGACAATACTTTTTATCTCAAATGAAGATGTGTAAGAACTAATGGGTTTAAACACTCAAAAACACAAGTGATTGAAGAAAACATACATTTACGAATCACGCATGAACGTGCTAATGGTTAACGCTCATGATTCTTAGAGAAGAAATGCTCTCTCTTTCTCACAGTGAAGACTAAAATTAGCTATTAAGGTTGGCGTCGCAAAATCACCGCCGCAGTTTCGCATGAACTATAATACCATTTTTTTTTTCTTTTTCTTTTTTAAGCAGCCATGAGGGTTACGTTGAAAGCGGAGGAGCTGCACACTCCCAGCACAGTTACAGGGAGTGTATAGCCCGCTGACCCCAATTTTACCTGTCAGCCACTGCTGGGAGGTCATGTTGATGAGGTAGAGAGTAAATCGGTCGCCTCTGTACTTCCAGTCCAAGACCTCATACTTGTAGTTGGGGTCTGCTTTATTGACGTAGTCATCAAGAGGTGTGGAATAACACTTTCCAAACAGGTGCGCACCGAAAGTTGCAAGAATCGCCACCGTCAGCCTTCCACATGCAGCGAGTAGAACTGCCATGGTGTGTGGTAAAATTCAACAGTGAGATGAGCTCCAGCCACAATCTGTGCAGGTCAAGGCCTACAGAACTTTGATCCTCGAACAAAGATTTAGTATAGATGTGTTAAGACACCCTACTGGTATCTGACATGTGATATACATTTAAACAATGTCAGATTGCAATTGACATCATTGCATTTTTTACCTAGTTCTGCTCAAGGCATATAGGGAGGGTGTAAGTTGTTGCTTTTTAAAACACTTACATGAAGAGTTTGAATAAAACCTAACTGAGGTAGATTTACAAGAAGCAGGCTTTCACCAGATACGTGTGATCATTTGTCAAATATCACAATGTCGCCGCTGCTCTGGATTTACTCTCTATGCGCTCTAGTCTTTTATATTAAACCGTTCCTTTATCAGTGGTGCAGGTCAAATGCAAGTATAAATGTTTATTTCTGTAAAGAGTTAAGTAGTGTAAGCTATAAAACATAAAGTAAAGCTGAAAGTTGACTGCATTCAGCAGGAAAAATGCTAGTTTGTACTTTAAATGGGTTTCTCACTTTCGTAGCTGTTTCTCTCTCACTACTAAGATGTCAGTGTTCCTCTATTGTCTGCATATAAATGTGCTGACAACATGGCATTCTGAGTAATTCTGGACGAGTGTCGTCTAATATGTTGCAATTAGCAACGCTGCATTTTTGTGCCTATGTCCTTTTTGTTTTCCTTTACTTTCGAACAATGTTCAGTCTTGTGGACGTTATCTTTTCTAGGATTTACAATCAGCGTTGAGTGGCCTTCGTGGGCGTATATGTAAATCTCAATCAAAAATAATAATAAATAAATTAATGGTAATACAGGCCGTGTTGTACCTAAATCAAATGTATACAAAAACAGCAAGACCATTGGTAGTTTTATTGCAGCTTCATTTGCCTTATATAAACTGAACATAAATACATACACATGTGTATATAATACTCAGCAACCTAGTAGAAGTAACACGGGGACTTACATGTTGGTAAGTACATACATAACTACAGACATGGACACATACAAACTCCATGAACCATGTAATGGTACAGATGCCGTGTGCAAGTTCGTGTAAATTTGAAGACACTCATTGAATTTCTAATCAATGTTATCACTCTTGGGGGGGAGGGTTGTCTTCTGTTTGTGGGTCGGGAAAATCGGCTTGTCTCAAGTGCTTGTCATGCAAGAGTGAGGAAGACTGGATGTCAAAAATATTTTTGTCACAAAAAACACAAATATATTCGCATTTCTCCAGATGACACCGCTTGTTTAATTCATTCATACCATGGCTTGACAGGACGAGGCTTAAAACATGCAATCGGTTCATGCATGAAGGATATTGTCTACTTTCTATAGATGAGGATCGTATAAATTCTTGATTGTTTTCCAAGAAACTTCATCTTACACACGTTCAATATACAAGGCGATGTTTTTTAATATAAAGTTTTTCATACTAGGAAGATTCATAAATAGTGAAGGACTAAGAGATGCAAATTAAATACTTGAATGGTGAATGAATACATACTAGCTAGGTACAGTCTGAAATTCCTATGCATTAGGGCATGATATGCAATCCAACGTCAAACATTTCCATAAACTGTTCTCGTACATCCCCAACTTGGCACCGCCCTATTTTGATCTCAGTGCCCCAGTATGTTAGCTTGACGTCATATGCAACTATCCGTAAAGGTTGTCTGCCGTGTCACGATATAGCATTTTGCAATATTATGTCATTCCACACAGACCAGCCGCCAAACATTGGACGGGAAAATTCACTCACACACTATTTACATATTGAATGTATACACATAAAGTGGGATCGGAGGATTCCATCCAGATCTCAGTCCACATATGCTGAATGTTCCTTTTCTATTGTGTAAATGGTAGTCGGTGCGCTGGTGTCCATCAAAACACTGTGGCTGGCGTAATAAACGGGTTTTGGTGGTCGCCTGACAATGGCCGCCACGAGGAAGAGCAGGAACGCCAAGATACAATTGATGCCCGATATTAGGCAGACGACAAAACACCATCCCACGGTACGACCCATGTGAGCCATTGCGAACGATCCGTAGATTATAATCCCGATGATGATGAAGATGCCTAAAAAGTGTAAGAAGAAAGCTCATGCATCCATACATACTCGTGGGACAGAAAAAAAATCGCCATCATTCATACAGCGTTGGCAATCACTATAGCTGCCGAACGCTTAAATGTTCCTCAAGAAAAAAACTCGCATTCCATGAGATCACTGAATGCAGAACCGAGCTTTTAACCATATGAAGCAAAAACTTTAATGACTTAAGCACAGGAGTCACAAGAAGAAAATATGGATTGTTGAAACAATTCTCCACATAATGAATGGACTGAATTACTGATAACCCGATTGGTTGATTTAATATTTTAGTCGACTGACTGATTGATCCACTGAGTGGTCACAGAGATCGTTAACTTGTCCACTCCATGAGTAATTATTTAACTTGATGCCATGCTCGAGATATTTTTCACTTCCATGGACAGGATTATGGGATGAGACAACTGGAGTGTCTGGAATAAGCCACCTTTCTTCTGGTGCATCATAAACCTTCTGATGCAAAAAATTGCATCCAATTAAGCCAGACCAGGATTAGAGACTTTGAACTCATTCTCCAGGTGTTTTGTTATGGCTAGACTAACACTGTAGTGGAGTAAGTGAACGGCAATTAGGTTGACAACCATGCGTCCCAAAACATTCTTTTTCAAACATTGCAGACTTTTATACAAACATGCACACACCCTTTGGTCACTTTTCGTCATAGATCTCGACGTTTCACATTAATTGTAGTTGATCATCTTACCTGAGACAAGACACATGCCCGCTGCAACAAGATTCATGGTTCGGTAGTACAGCCCATGGGAGGCGTACAGGTATATCGGGATAACCACGACTGGGAGCGAAAGCACGATTACAGCCATAGTCTCCATTGCCCGAACGGCTTTCAACCAGGCTGTAATAAGTAAGATACGTCGTTCACATATTTATCACTCATATATTAAACGGTTTACATACACAGAAACTAGCAAAAAATATGACACAGGTCTTGGTTTGACTTAATGGAGATGTTATATCAAGTATAATTTGTTTATTTATTCATTTGATTGGTGTTTTACGCCTTACTCAAGTGTATTTCACATTTAGTACGGCGGCCAGCATTGTGGTGGGAAGAAAACGGGCAGAGGCCGCGGGAAACTCACGACCATCGGCACGTTGCCAGCAGACATTCCGCGCTGGTGAGAGAAAGCGCCCTTGCTCCACCAGCCATGGAGGCCCCTCAAGCATAATTATGCACAATTAAATAAATGCCACTCACTAGTTCAATAGGCTTTGCTTAATGTTGTTTTTCAGGTAGTTCAGGCAGCTTGCACAAGAATATCTGGCTTTTTCGCTACACTTTTTTGCTTATATATAAAGGTTGCATTTTTTCAGGTGTAGGCCTACATATAATACTACCATGTAAAAACTTTTGAAATTTCTGACACAAAACGATGGCATATAATGAAGTATGATACGGTAAACTAGAAAAACTGGTATATACGGCCAAAATACCTCAGATCCACTGCAATAATACACCCTGCATTGTTATTATATAACGATGACCTATACTTATGCACGATCCAAGTGTCACAAACATACACCAGTCATCCATATTCGATCCGCACGCATGTAATAGGATACCCACAAAACCCTACATCCTACGATAAACATGTGGGCTGGGCTTTTAAGTCTAGTTCTTGTAATGTCCTTGAAAATTCAGCGTATTAACTATCAATTAACGCTGAAATGTCCTGATGTATAACATAACAAAATCTGAAACCGGCTAATAGACCTTAACTAATGAAGAAGACTAGAAGTGATCTCCTTTAGTGTACTGTATATGTAGAGATTGTATTAAATGGTTTTAATTTTGATTGTCTTATTCTTTAACACACGGTAATTTCTTTAACCATAAGATTTGATAACAGTGATAGGTGTGAAGTCGTGATTTAAATTTCAAACACCTGTTACCACCACTGTCCCACTGACACATCTAGAGTATAAACCTTGAAAACTGAAAATTTATGGAACATCTGCGGTAGAAACACAGGATGCAAATGTCACCCATGTATAACATGGATAGAGACTTAATGCGAGTGTAGACGGAAGTTTGAAACTTTTTACATGTATACCATACTAATCAATGTTATTGTGATTCTTGGTAGCAAATATTAACATTGTTAACATTTTAACAATAAAATACTGCAAACAAAAAATATTTATTTGTATAAAGTTTATAACATTGAATATGGCTTTGGATAATTTCTCTCATGACGGTTCAGTTCAATGGAACACGGTAGTCGTCATAATCATTTATTTGCTGGAAAGTTAATATTCAATAATTTCGCAGTGGTAGTAAATGTGTTTTTCAAAACAGTCATGAAATGATCTTTTACCACTGATCCGTCTCACTTATTACTACCCATACGTCCACAAACTCGCACCCCTTACCCATCAAACACACCTTTTCAACTACCTAGTACATGTCAGTTCGTGCATATCATGATCTTCATAGCCTACAAGATGAGTCATGATATTTGAATTTAGACAATTGTGCATATACATATATTTGTCTTGTTGATGGCAGCGGAAGTGCCAGTAAGCATCATAACATATTTATACAAATATTCGGGTATGTATGCTCACATAAACATTTTAGACACTTTAAAGTGCTGTGCATATTTATATCTACATATGCGTGTGCGTATGTACACATATTGTATGTATAATGACAGCAAACTACTTGCCAAAAATATTTTTAAACCAGCTTACCAGTAGTTGTATAAAATTGTATTATTATGTAACTTTATATTTTGCAGTATTGTTTTACAACATCGGGTTTACTAATTACCGAATTGCACTACCTGACCCTATTTTCAGCCGAACCCTTCCCATATATACTCACGCGGTATATGATCGTGGTAATCGTAATTCCAGCAGCCAAGTGATCTGCAGCCTGTCCTCCTCCACAAACCATGGGAATATAGGGAATCGCTGGACCAGTAGGGCGAGGCGTAAGATAGCACCAGGAGTATCGCCGCGACCAAAGAGGCTGCACAAGCCGTCAGGGGAAGGGCTGACCGTCCAAAGGGACTGGGCATCTTTCTGTCTTTTAGTACTGTTCCGAAAAGATGAAACACTCCACAAGGGTTGAAGTATACGTAATCTGGACTGGCGAAATATAAATCTCAGAAGATACCGTTAACTCCTTTGAAACTCGGCACTATCGTGTTAAATTCCACGGCGAAATTAACCACTTGACGTTTGTGTTCAGGCGTGTCCCGTGCCCGAGTAGCCAAGACTAAGACGGTGGTCCTCTTATTTGTCTTCCCCACCTTAGAATTTCATTGTGAACTAGGCCAAGCACACAGCCAGACAGTACAGGTATATTACACAGGTGATTCGACGAACTGGTCTTCTACACTAAACAATCACGTGATGTCGGGCAAGGCAAAACCGGGTCTGCAGCTTTTGATGAGAGAAACAACTTTTTTCTCGAAAGCGGATAAATAATGGAAGCTAAAAATAACACGCGGCAAAAGTCATTTATATCTAGGTCAGTCAGATATTGAGAGATCGATGGAAACACGATTTTACAGATGATAGAAAGTCCACACAATGGCAGAAGAAAGCAAAATAATAACTCCCATTACCCTGTCACCTTAAATATCTCCTTTCTTCAAACTATAAGTGAGTCCAGTCTACATATAGTTTCGAAGCCCTGTAACAAATATTATGGATATGCAGACCCATAAGTATAGTGCACCGTGTATATGGATGCTCAGTGGACTGTGACGACCCAAAAAGATATTTATATATTGATAATATGACCGGATACTCGTACTTGTGCTGAATAAATATACACTCTTGTCAGATATGTATCTTAAACAACTTGATAATTAACTATACGTGCTGGCGCTGTTAGCTCAGCGTGAATGCACGCGTAGAGGAAAACTGCTCAACCTAACAATATAACGTCAGTCGTTTCAAAATCTGCCTTCACATTACCACATGAATTCGTTTCAAAACCAAAATGCATGGAGAAACTGTCCGGAAAACAAGCGCTGCGTAACCAGATATGTATAAAAGTTAAAGGATGCATGCAACTTTGAAGTTATGAAGCGCAAAATAAGTGATTTATTATACGCATACAGGAATTCGTTATTAACATTGTTAGCTTGCTAATGTATGGACTTTAATACTCATTTCAGATCTGCACAAGTTTTCTTATAAGGTGTATAGGTGTATATGAGAAACGCCAGTCAGATGATGAATAGCTAGTTCGGAAGGAGCTGCAAACTTAAGTCCTATGATTACTTAAACAGTTTTTTCCTCTGAAACTTGAGAAGAAAAAATACGATGAACAAAACCAGTTTCTGTTGCTGTTAGAATCCTCTTAGAAATTTTATAATTTTGATTTTATATTTTAACCATGTAATATATTATTTTACTACAGAAGTCAGATTATAGAAATTCCTGATCGGAGAACTCCGTGCATATCGTTTATAATCCATGTAACGAAAAGTGATCAAAAGCTGTAATTTACTTGCACATTTTACGACAAGCAAAAGAATGGAAATAGCACCTACAGTTTATGTTTAAATGACTTTTAAAAGTGTAGTCCATAAAAAGCAGAGCGACTGTTCAATAAGAATGTATCGTATCTTGGATTGCCCATACAAAAATGAACGAGCTCTAGCGCACTTGAATCTCGTATTCCCATGATAAGTAACGGTTTAAGGCTTTTAAACCTTATAGCAGCAAACAACATCAGTGTCTATAAGAAATGAGTACCGAAAATGTTTCGCTGAATTCATGTGAACTTAGAGTACAGCAAAGAATAGAATACGTGCTGTTCAAAGTTGGACGAAAGCAATGAGGTACACAGAAGTTTTCTAAACAAGGAGCTTTAATCTCGCCTATTATGTTCCAACTGTTCATGCATACATTCATATCTTTGTTTCATGGTGTCAGTCACCACTAAGTTGTATTGTCGTGTAAATTCATGATGTGAATAAACAAATCAGCAATTCAAAGAAACGAAATTCAAGTGCTGTAGGCCTACAGCTCATTGTAAAATATAGCACTACAAACCTCTGAAGGCATTATGCCTTCTCAGGCGCCTCAGTCAAGAAAATCCGTCAAAAGATTTTGACTAACATATACCAAACCTAACAGAAACATTATTCTGAGTAGCTATAAGACAAACATTACGCCAGAAAAAAGCAGATACCATCTATTAATACAGCCCCCAACCCACCTATTTCACTGTGACTGGATGACAATTTCATGTGCAAGACCACCAATGAAACAAATTTGGGTACTGTTCTATGTAATACACTGTTATTCCACTGAAACCCGTGTCTTCATTTGTACATACATATATGTCTTTAGTGTAATGGCAATCTTTGTATAGGTAACTGTGTACATTACACCAAACGATGGTACTCAAGTTCATCTCCTGTCTCAGGAATTAATTATAGCGTTCTCATTAGTAAAACTTTCCATCATTACATTGGTTTAACCCGAGCCATTCAGAATGATTTGTCGCTATTGCTCTAAGTCATTTCAACCATCTCTTCGAATGGAAGGCAGTACAGTCATTTGAAATTAACATATTGAATCATACATGTCCTTTTCTTAATTTTGTGTTGTGATTTTGCTCAGAATTACACCGAGAGTCTGACAAGTTGGAAATCCTCCCATTTCTCCTACACCACCACAGAGCCTGGCGTTGAAGAAAGTAGACTAAGAATCCTCTCCTGCCGCGGAGAGTGACTTCCTTGCTTTGCTTCACTTCCTAAATTTCCGACTACATTTATCCTGCCTCGAATAACTCAGATCCGTTTATGAATATGTCAGTGGATTTTGTGTACTGTAATTCCACATCCATAAAGTCATATTTATACAACTGTTAAGCAAAACTACTGACATAAATGCAAGATGAAGAGAAAATGTTTTTTTTAGTCCCATTTAAAGCAGCCAGTGAAGCGTTTTGCTGGCTTATTTCATGTTATTGTTTTTAATTCCGTTTTTATTGAATCTGATCCCCAGATACTTGAATTAGGTAATATTATCTAACTTTGCATAAGACAACTCTAGGTACTTAACTTTCTTTTTTGCGTGTACTAATTTACGCCTAAATTTGAAATGAGCAAATGTAAAATTTGCTTATACAGTTATACATGCAGGATTTTGCAGTTGGATATCTCAGTATTTTACAATACACTTCCGTATATAGACGATTGCACCACAACGAACTTTCGTTTCCAAATCCTACCTACGCCTCTGCCAATGTATTAATATTCTCTGAAGTAATATTAATACTATAATTTAGTACCCCAGTTTAAAACATTCAAGCTCAGAAGAGTAATATAAATAGGTCCGTGTTGGTCACCTTGGTGTTGGTAAACTGGGGTTGATAATGACGATTGTCCTATTCTCTGGGTTATAACTGAAATCCAAAATAGCTTTAAATAATGCTATAAATATAGGGACATTACTATGCATGGCGCTTTGTATGTACACGTACTTATTTACTAATTGGTCAATCCTTCATGAAAGCTAGAGACGGGTTTAGATTTCCAATAAATGTATGTACTAAGTCTGACGCAAAGATATCTGAATTCTGTTGAAAGATCCTTCACTAGCCCACTTGCCAGCAACTAATGAAAATTTTGCATGGTTCTGCCTGTATTAACGATGAGTTGTAAAGTATCACAATAATCGCTGCAGATTGTATGTTTCAGCCCTGGACAGCTCATGATAATAAATCCATGTTAAAAGCATAAATTAATAGGCTACATACACTTACCGCGAACATATGATCTTGAGCATTACTGTCGTTAAATGAACAGAAAAGACCTAGAGACACGCATCTCCCTATTGCATACAACACATCAACGTTACACAAGAACAAATCTGCTCATTTCGTACGTTTCCTTTTAGATTCATACTCCGTCGTTGTATTTAAAATAAGTACTTCAAATGCCCTTCAGATTAACAAGTGTGGTGTCAATGCACGGTTCGTTTGCGGGACTGTCACTGATCAGTCAAGTTCAATTAGTTTCAGGTGTCCGTTTTTGTTTGTTTTTTTTGTTTTTTTTTTTTTTTGTTAGTTTGTTTTTGTTAGTTTGTTTTGTTTTTTTTTTGTTTGTTTGTTTTTTTTGTTTTTTGTTGTTGTTGTTGTTTTTGTTTCAAAAACCTTTGACAAGATGTATAGGCAGAGAGCACCATAAACCTTCGATGAGGCGTACAGGCAGACAGCATCAGAAACCTCTGACAAGGTGTATAGATAGAACGTACTAGGAACCTTTGCAGGCAGCATCAGGAGCCTTTTGACAAGGTGTACAGGCAAACAACATCAGAAATCTTTGAATAGGCTTGAATATGCAGGTGTACAGTATCAACCTGTTAACGGCTATGTCTACGCAGACAGTATCAGAAGTTTCTGCCCAATGTACACAGTTTCAGACACTTTTAACTGAGTGTACATCCGTAGATAATATAACAAACAAGGAATAGGCAGACAGATATTCAGGACTGAAGCCCAAATCTACGAGGCTGACGGGTGTAAGGGGCAGACACTCTACCTACACCGCAGCCAATAACTAGGTCCACATACACAGTATACATAGGAAGTTTTGACTTGCCCAAAGACAGCATTTGCTAAGCATATCCAGTATCAAAAATCTTAAACTGGATGCTAACAGACATTTCCTTAACTGTTAAACAAACAAGGTATCAAAAGCATCTGACTGGTCCCGATAAAAATATAAAAGCTTCTTAGACCCTAACAGCTTGAGACGTATAACTACTATAAACCTTCAATTAACATGCAAATATTAGATAACCCAGATTTTGTTACACTTAAATCGAAGATCTTGAGAGGAAAGAACAGATATATTGGGAGATCATATATTGCCGAAATGAAGCGTGAGGTACATCTGAGTTCTTTGGAATGTGATCACAATTGACATCAAAAGCTAAAGAAACAGTAAGTAAAGTTTTGAAGATGTATCTTTAGAGCTTGCACAAAGAGTTAGAACCAGAGAAAATATTCTGAAGGTTGGGTAAATTTCACTTTATTTCACTCCCGAGGAATTTACATTGATTGCCCGTAGGCATTTCATAATGACTTTAAATCAAATCAACAATTAACAAACATCTTTGTGTTGTTTTGCGTACAGTCCTTGGAGGCTGAAACCATTGGAGGTGTACACTGTATGAACATAATTGTATGCCCGCCATCACACCTCAAATGTACACAAACCTTTAGCAGAGAAACGCAAGAAAGCCTTTCCGATACACAATGGCCAATCTTACATACACAAAATAATGAGAATCATATGTTTAGAAACAAGTGTATGTAACTGTTACGGTGACACCAACAACAGTGTAACAGCAGCCAAATACACCTCTTCATCCCCTAAGACGAAAAGATAATTAATGGGTACAGAGATTATTAGAGAAAAATTAAATATTGTTCATCTACAAAAACAAATGCAATTAATTCGATGGTTATTTCTTTAGATAGATTTTGTAGCAATATTTATTATCTGGACAATAGCTTTAAAGTTTAACAAAGTTTAACAATTTACATTCATACAAATAGAGCACTATTTGTATTTTCTAATACATTCCTAATCCGATGGGGCCTGAATCCCAAATGCTTCAATCCCCATGTCATACATATGTTACAAATTATATTTGAGTAATTGCATATAGCTACCAGACAACTTACATAAATACTAATGAAGACAATTGCAGCTAGTGAAAGACCTACATTTCGTATAACAAACCATGTATTCCCCATTGTTCACACTATATTACTGCAGAACTGTAATAAAGGCGACAGCAAAGGTAGATGTTCACCGTATTGCCAACGGAACATGTAGATGTATATATACCGTTATATTCTCGGACATAAGAGGGCAATGAAACATATCTGATTGGAAATTTATTTTCGCTTTTAAATATTCTTTCCAATGCATTATTGCGTTGCTTTGAACACCCTGGAACATTTGCAGTTGTAACAAAAGCAATTAATGCAGCCTGAAAACGAAACATCTTACGTACAGCATTGTCTCTCCTAGTCTACACAACATGCTACTGTCACCTCATGAATAATCAGACAGTCAAGTTTTCACAGTTCAGGCAAGTATAACAAAACATCACCTTCATGTATGTTTTTGATAATCAAACAAATACATTTACCCACTGCTAGATAAAAAACAGAAATGGCCAGAACACATTTATCCATATGTTCCAATGGTTTGATAAACTATTAATTCTGGCCTCTGGTCTTAAGATTAACCAATGACTATTGTTACAGTTTTAGACAAATTTTGTATTGCGTTTTCATGAAACTGAGTTTTTGATAAATTGGTGATGAAAACATACCGAGTTTTCTGATTTCTTCAAACGAGGTTCTGAACAGAAATTGTCTAAAAATACAGGTGGATGCCAATGGTTATATTTTCACTTTTAACTTCAATATGAGACCATTAGTTTAAACAGCTGTTTCACGGATGAACACAACCTCTATCTTGTGTTCCTTAACAAGCTTCTGAAGGCTACTAAATAAAATACATGGCATCATGCTTCCGTATTTCATATCTAAATGTATAAACAAAGATGACCTGAAAGTAATGCTCTACAAGTTGTAATTTCTCTAGCTAACTTAGCATACACATGTAAATGTATCATGCTCAGAATAAATAATTAATCTTGAATGTCTTTAGAAGATTACATTCCTCCCATCCTTTGCATACTAGTACTTGTTTAGCAGAACATGACTCAAGAAGGGAGAAAATGAGTGATCAGTGCTATTGTGGAAGGTTCATAAGACAAGCCTAAGAATTTGTTCTTTAGACATGAGTATTTGTTTTACAAAACTGGCATCCAATCTGGCAAAACCGACAATTTGATTATACATGATGACTTAATAAATATTGCATACTTGTTCTCCCAAACACAGGAAAGATAGGATCTAAAATCCTCTTCCATCACTCCCTCCCAAACATCAAATTACAAAAAGTATCTGATTACTCCACCACACCTATCCCCAATGGCCAAAGGCTGTGTGTCAGATTTGTCGTATCAGTTATCTTTCATCATTGACGATATGCTGCCAGAGTTTAAAAATAACGTGCCTACATAAAGTGCCTCTTAGCCTCAGTTCCAGGTTGAAGATACTTTTCTACAATACGTAACAAATTGGTCACTGACTTCACAACCTTGATTGAAGGTATTCTACAAAACCAGAGGTCGGAATGAAATTACTGATAGTGATCATGATTGCACTACACTGTAAAAGTCAGAATTTCAGGAAACATGGCATTCTATTTATATACTTTCTGATTTTATTGTGCTTATATGAACACCATACTCAACAACTTGTCACTGATTATGGCAGTCAGCTTTAAGGGTTGTGCAAAGCAGACTGCCCGGTGTCTAGCAAGTTGCTGACAACCCATGATTTTTTGAACAGACATAATGTGCACACAGATAAATGTGACAGCAATAATGAAAGCTACACCGGTATCTTAAAGTCTATGATCAATATATATATACAGCCAGTCTGATTATAAATAGAAATTTATGCAAGGATGGCTTCTTTATATTAGTAACACGATTCAAGGCAAGCAAGTCACATATTTCCAGAGTAGTCCCCCATTAATTTTAACTTTCCTGGAGTATTAAAATCTGACCCAAGCAGGATACTACATGAACAACACTCGTGTCTTACAAAAAAGCTTCTGGCATTAATTTGTGTGAACAAAAATTTCATGTACAAGGACTCTACACAAGCAATAGTCTCAAATACACAATATAATTTTTTACATCTAAATAAATGAGCTTTTCATACTTTATACATGTTTCTATTTTACATATTTACATTTAACAACCTATATTTAAATACCGTGATGCCGTGTCTCTTTCTCCCAAGGAAATCCGAAATCTTTTTCACTACCACCTTAGGCCACAGGACAACAACTGTCAGGATGCGAGTGTCTTCTGACACAAAAACACACACATATACTATCAACGCCGGTGTCTGAAATACATTATTTTTGATTTCTGGTTCTCTATTTGTCCCGTTATGACCATTCTTGTACTCAAGATACCCACATGATCACGCAATAGTGCTTCCAACAGGTGACCGCTTTGTCAACACAATCGCCCCTACATTTCACTTCGGCTGACCAAAGCACTCACACTTTCCCCACACACCACTGTCTCCTACTCAGTGTTCTACCAGCTGTGTGATGCAGTTTGTGTTTCCCTGATAATCTGTTCCAATGCAGCACCTGGTGAGCACTGGCTACTTTATATTGGTAAGCTGGAATAACAGTCACATCTCTATACATTCAAGTCTTGCTTTTGAGATGATTTGGAGCATCAGCAAACATGTACTTGAGTTTGTAAGCCTCCGCTAGCACTTCACCAATCTCTTCGTTGCCCCAATGATGTGTCGGCAGATTCTGCAGCATCATCATCAGACCCTGTATGTCAGGAAAACAAATCTGATGTCAGTTGACTATGTGATAATTATGACCTTTGGTTGCTTATTTCTTTCTTTATTGTTTAATGCTGTGTTCACAGCTATTCCACTTTATGTATCATGATATTCACTCAGGGTTACAGTTTCCAGAAAGTGGAAATCACTGCCTTTACAAAGTGCACATACCAAACAAACCTCTATGGAAATCTTAGCCTAAATCTAAGGCCTCCCTCCACTTTTACGAGATTTTAAAAATAAGCACATTCAAATTTTACTTGCCCAGGCATGCTGAACTTTCTCTATAAATCCAACCTTTTATTATTATTTATTATTTCACTGTTACATGGAAGTCCTTTAGTACGACATGCATATCCAAATAAATGCAACATTTATTACACAATTATTTACCTGGAAGTCCTTTTCCCTCAAGAGATCTTTTGAAAAGCGAGCCAAGAAAGCAGCACACACATAGAGGTGGAAAATGGCAAACCCATCCTGTTCAGACTAAATAGCAACAGAAGATGAATCAGATGTATTAATTCAATTAGCATTTCCAAACATGAACATTAACAATGTTCATTTACTGCCACAAGTCAGGAGAGCATGTTATAGGTAAAACTTGCTCGTTTTGCTAGAATATTGTTCTGAAGAATCCTTTTCAAACGATTGTAAGAGCATTCATATGACTCACTAAATAGGTATCCCAAAGTCTTATTATACAGCGCAAGGGGATTTCACGCATGAGCAAGTTGTTCATCCAGCGAAATGAGAATTGTAAGAACTCAACATGGTGTTCCTCCAGGTGTGCATGAAGTGGTGCTGAAACACAGAAAAAACATAATTTTATTTTACTGAAGTTGCTGTTATGAAGTTACCTATACTAACATATCCAAATAAGTTGAGTTCAATTTATTTGAAACATGTATCAGTCATTTTAGAAGGACGATACCTTTACTCCTAAATCCAGGACTACTTATCAACTGTAATAGCTACAAGTCATTAAAATTAGTACATACATATAACTCAAAGTACGTCCAACTGTTCAGAGTTGCATTACCTGAAAAATATTACACTGTTCCTATTAGCTCTATACTGATCGTGCTTTTATCTTTTATTTTGTATTACCAATATCTTCATGCAGATCTTCCAGAATGTCGTGCTCAGGATATCATTAAATCTCTGCATGGTAATGTTGGATAGATACATACACGCTAGCAGATGAACTGCAAGGAAACTAATTTACAACCTTCTTTACTACTGTCTTACAAATGTATCATTTTTTATTATAACAGGTAGAGCCCTGCTAAAAATGCCATATTTTTACCTGTGAAAGCACAGATAACCTAGGTGTCTCCTGTCATTCAAATAAATCTTCAGAATTATGAAGGGCACTTAAATGAGGATAATACTTGGTGACTTACTATCAATTCTTTTCATGAGCTCTTTCAAATCGTTAACTTTTTGCTGGATCCCTGGCTGGGCAAATGTATAGTTATCCTGGATTCCGTCAAGCAGCTTAGATGTGCACCAAAAGCTATCTGCTTCAATAATTCTCAGTGTTTCTTTTGGAAGCTGTTCTAAATCACAGTTTTCCACTTCTACATCTGAAGAAGTGGGAAAAAAAAATCACAAAATCCTTGCAAAACAATTATAGCACAATTATCTCCTATTAACTATTTGCCCATAAATGATCATGGACCAATGTTCAATGGTGTACTACTCAAGTCCTGGTTAAATCTCATTTCACCCCTCATTCTCAAAACATTACAAGTACACATGCGTATGTAACTCCAAGCCAGGCTGAAGTTAATATCTCATTTCTTAACAGACACTGTTCAAAATATATGAAGCAGATGCAATTTTACTACATATACTTGATTTAGAAATGCATAATCACTGGAATACTTAGAAAAACATTCAAACACAAGTCCCCATGTCAAAACTTACAATGCAGGTTGACTTTTTTAAACTGGAATAAAAAGAGACAAAGGACTAAAGTACACCTACCCATTTGCCAAAAATCACTATTCCCTTTCCTTCATCCGTATCCAATCACAATAAGTGGCTTCCACGTCAGAAATGTTATTAGAATTAACATGGCATATGACAATGAATAACTGTAGTTACAGAATAGTTGCTCTTTTCACAATCATGGACAAATTCTTGTATTTCAGACACACTGTACAACACATAATGCCAACCATTAATGAAAACGAATTTTAAAAAATACCTTCAAACTAAGTTGGTAGGAGAGTGAAATTCACACATGAAGCTGAAACAGTCAATTTTATTATTTTCATGCCACTTACCATTTTCTATGAACTCTGACAAGAAGATGACAAAGAAAGGGGTGACCAGATCATTGATTCCTTGCACATAACCACTGGCTTGATGGCGGTATGCCCAGATATACAGAATACGCTCGAATATCTAAAATATGGAAGTTAGCTCTAGAATACAATAAATGTGTAAGCACTAAACAGTGAATAGTAACAGTGAAGTGAATCTGTGGCTGGAATGTAATAAACAGGTTAGCTTTGGACTCAGTTTGTACATGTGACAATTTTATTTGTGATACAGCCCGTGGAGGCTCTTTTGTTAAGGATTAAATCTATCTACAATTTATCATTGACCAACAAGGACTCTTGCAGGTTCAGCTGAAGTATTAAGACAGTAGGGTTTCACAAGTGTCCAGCAGCGGCTTAGTGAATGCTCACTGATTATTTCCATCTACAAGCTTATCCACAGTCTTTTGAACCTTTAAAGAAAGTCATACACATATATTTGGCTGGTTGATTCTACTTACCTCCTGAACAACTTTTTGTTGGAAAAGAGGGATAAGAGGGTTCATCCTAGGTATGTCTATACTGATCTGAAAGGAAGTGATTGAAATAAACCGTATCATCCAATCTATATCAAACACACAGACTTGCAGAAAATATAACTACATCTCGGGAGTATGAAATTAAAAAATAAAACAAGGCATGCAAAATACTTTTCAGTTTCAATAATTAACAAAAGAAAATCACCCTGCTGTTGTACCAGAACCCAAAAAAAAATTCACAAAAGAAACAATTAGAAAATTTATAGCAGACAAAAAGTGAACAGTGACAATAAATTGATTAAAGCCTGAAGGAGAACAGTCCAAAAATATTTACAGTAACAAGCATTTTTTGTATTTTTCATTTGTAGAAATTTAAATTAAATCTGAGTAGGTACCTGGCGGAAAGTGTCTTGATAATTCTCCTGAAACCGGGTATCATAATACTGGTCAATGAAGTTAAAATATTCCTTTCGTTTTCGTTCTAATGTTGGGTTCCTTCTGTCCTCACTGGCAGGAACATAACCCTGGAAGAACAAGCCATCAGATAAAAATGCCTGAAATGGCAACCATTATTACACTGGCTGTGCTTTATTTAGTAGGACTCTAATCTGGAAAAATAAACGGAGCAGTTCTGAGCAAGCATACTGATCAGAGAAAGGGGCAACATGTTTTATTTTTTATATTCTATATGCATTGTTCAATATAACTGCATCTGACAAAGTCAAAAGAGTAAAATCACAATATCAATCAGAAAAAGTACTTCCAAAAGTATAAAGTCTACACATTCAAAGGAGAGTGCCAAATGACTAGTTTACAGCAGAAGATGCATGCTGACTACATGTATTTCACAACGCACACAATGATTAAGTACACTAGAACCCCTCAGGGTTGAAATTTGGCCAAATTTTTTATTTTCGCATTCTTATTCTCCATTCTCTTATCTTTCCTCTCACTTAAAGATGAAAACCAAATTCAAATTGCAAATACCTTAAATTTGACAAAACGTATGTTGTGAACCAAGGCAAATGTGTTTTCTTAGTTTCCCCTGATTAGGGAGATTAGCTCACAGAAGTGGGTTACCTGCTGTGAATAGACACGCCTCCGATAAATGTGTATTGCCTCCTGCTATAAACTGTGCATGGCTACTTGTGCAGACTACCCTAGCAGGCCTATTAACTAACACAACAGCCTTAATCACTCCACCGGTGTGCCGTTGTGGGGAAAAAACTGAACTGGCAAACCAATTAATGACGAATTTAGTCACACATAATGGTCCTCCATACATTTTAGTCTTTTTCTCCCTTTATATTTTGAGATGAATGTGTAGTGAATTACATTTATTTCTCGCTTATTTTTGACATAATGCTATGAAACTTGGCACACATGTAGCTAAAAACCTAGCTAAAAAACATTCCCAAAGATTTTTTATATCTTTTCTAGTCTTCAAGACATTAGTACAAGAAAATCAAAATTTTTTTAAATTTTTGAAAGTTTTAACTTTAAATGATCACTCAGACCAATCTAAGATGAATATTTAAAATCTGTGGGACCATTTTTTAGTTTAAACAGTAAATTATCCACTTCAGCAAGAAAAATTTGAAAATTTTGAAAATTGGCAAAAAATAGCAATTTGAAAAACAGCTCTCATTTTTTTTAAACTTTCTATTTATTTTGAACAATAAGTAAGATAAATTTCAAAAGGTTTTTTTGTTCAAATCAGCAGTTGTTTAGCTTTCAGAATATATATATACATACAACCATATTTGATCAATATTTTGAGATACACAAGGCAATAAGTGACAATTGGCCCATGAGAGGTTCTAGTATCCTTAAAACACTTACAGCAAGAATTTTCCATGTTGTTGCTCTCATGCACCGGGGTATACCAGACCAGCACAGTTTCCTCAATTCATCTAAAGAAAGATACAGATTAATAGAGGAAAGATTTTGAAACCAAACATCCCAAATGTATAATATTTGTTAAGGTAGTTTCAGAATTTAAATCTTTGATTACAAAATTCAAACCAGCAGTTCCAGAGATATTACACATTGTCAAATTACTGTCAAACTGACAAACATGCTCCAAAAGCTGAATAAAGTGTAAGGTACAAGTCAGGTTTCATAACTGTTTTTAACAGTGCACAAAATGAATATTTTGGTTGTTTATCCTCTATGTAAAATGCACCCCATGTCTTTATGTCTTTATGCAACCCATACCTAATCCACATTTTCTCCAAAAACTTTCATGAAGTTAATGTAAATGTTCATGAAAACCAAACACAAAAAAAAATGTGTGGTACATGTTTTGCAATAAATAAAAAGAGAGTACATTTATTTAACAATACCTAAGTTTGTGTTTCCCGACAGCACAGATTTCATGCGTTCTAATTTTGTGGATTCTCTGTCTGGGACAGGCATCTGCCCCAGCCTGATATTGGTTGTCTTCACAGGTTTGTATCCAGCATTGTTAAGACGAACACCTACACCTGGCCCAAGGCCAGGAGAGGAGAGGCCTGAGGGGACAAACCCTGCCTTATCTGTAGGGGAAAAGAGATGCAAAATATTATTCAACTTAGAAGTTTTTTGAATAAAGATCTGTAAAAAAACTGATGCAGAAAAAACAAATGCCAATATTGTTTTCAATGCACTTACAGTAAACTAATAATCCCATGACCAAACTTGACACTGCAACACTGCAATACTGCAACTCCTGCAGCAATAAGTACCCTGGATTGCTCTCATCTCAATGGCATATTTTCCAATAATGTATTTGAAACATTCAGGGCTTAATTATGTTTACGATCAACAAGAGAACATCTCAGTGTTATACATACCATTAGCAGAGCCTGCTTCAACCTGCTGTTTACTATGGTGGTCAAGAACAGCTTTCGCCGTAGACTGAACATCTCGCAAGGATATCTGCAGGTTTGCCATATCAATAAGGTCATCATCACCATCATCCCATGCATCAGATGTGGAGTTAGTAAAGGCCACAAAGGAATCATTAGAGCGGGCTTTTGTTTTGTCATCTCTCTTGCTATTTTGATTCATAGGCGTCCTACAAAACAGGACAAAAATCCTTGTATCACACAATGTTTAAGAGCAAATCATTTAATCCTGAAATGCAACTTTGGCAAGTTGGTGGTAACACACATGTATACTTCGAAATTGAAATCTGCCTGCTAAAAATGCAAATGGCACTTTATTAAAGCAAACAAACAAAATAAAAATGCAACCTAAAGAAGAAAAAGCCTTCACCGGTGCAGCTTTTCAAAAATGCCTAAAGTGATGGTTCCCAGTTGGGTAACAATCACATGTAACATGTGGCTTAGTATTGGCAATGATGTGAAAGGCAACTCTACTGACTGAGGATTACTGAAGTGTACATAAATTCAGTAAATGATCTAAAATTTTGTCCATGACTAAGTTTTTCTTGAATTCTACTTACCCTGGAAAGGTGTTTGTCTGAGTTTCTGCACCCAATCTAATGTTTTAAGAACTTTATTGGTGAAATTTTAGGTCAAAATACAGTATTATCTTCATTATTCACAATAAAGTGAAAGACAGTCCATGTTCTAAGTTGAGCTTGCCGAAAAGGTTGGACAACATTATGGTGAAGTTTTCTTTCTAACCACAACTACAACAGCCTACATTGATATTTGACCGTGCTCCGTTGGCTACCTTGAAAGGCAGCCCTTCTGTCTGGGCTGTGACATAATTGTTCTAAGCGCACAGCACTCATATCACCTGGGACTGTAGTAAGCTGCTAGGGTTGTGGTTGAATCTTAAGTATATATGTAAATTTATAACATGAAATGATCAAGAAACTTACTCCTGCCACAGCACAATGATCTGAAAAAACTTTGCAATGTTGTTCACATATGTTCTTGTTATAAGTGTGCTGTCCCTATGCTATTACATGCTACACTCACAGACAACTCAGAACATTTACATCACAGCTAATAAACAGCTGATATCTCCTAGCCCTCTCATTGGTCTACCTCTCATAAGCCTAAAAGCATGGGTGCCTTCAAAACCCCAGTTGGCAGTCCAATACTTCACACTTCAAACAAAGATAATTCAGCAACAAATTCATACAATTTCAACAAAGTTTTACATTCAAGAGAGAATTATTTACTTATTTATTTATTTGATTGGTGTTTTACACTGTACTCAAGAATATTTCACTTATACGACAGCGGCCAGCATTATGGTGGGAGGAAACCAACAGAGCCCAGGCGAAACACACGACCACCCGCAGGTTGCTGGCAGACCTTCCCACGTACGGCCGGAGAGGAAGCCAGCATGAGCTGAACTTGAACTCACAGCGACTGCATTGGTGGGAGGTTTTTAGGTCATTGCGCTGTGCTAGCGCGCTAAACGACTGAGCCATGGGGGCCCCAAGAGAGAATTATATAACATGTTTAATGAACAGTACCTCAATCATGAGGTGTCTTTTGCTTTAGTTGTTTAGTTTGGCAAACTAGTCATCAAGAAGTATAATAACAGTATAAAGTCTTACTCTTGTTGTCTGTCTTGTATTGGGGGATGCTGAGCTCCATACACAGGCTTTATACTACAACAGAAATAAAATTTCATGATAAATACTGAGATTCTATATTTATTAATTTTCTCCACTTCAGTGACAGTCCAGAATAGAGCTCAATTGCAATTTTTTCTGTGTTTTCACTGACTATTCCACTAGAATCAGTCCTAGTGTCCATATATAGTCTCAACTGTCACACAGACACATAAAATGCATGAAAACAGGCTGAATTGTGTGTGACTGCCTAAGGTTACAATGCTTTTAACACAGTCACAAGGGATTGTTTATCCACCAGCAAAGGAATTCCAGTCATGCGCACTCGAAACAGCTATCTGGTTTATATCACCACCAGTCCCAAGATATACAAAGTTATTAATTCACATTGTGATTTGTTCCATTCAGTGTAATTTTCAGAATTACCGCCAGTTACTGGAGTTCTACATTTCATAAATCCTTTATGAGGCTTGCTTCAAATTCCAGATCATTGAAATCGTGCAATAAAGGTCTAAAGGTAACCAGACGGGGATTATTACATTTTCTTGCAAAGTCCTATTAATCTTTAGCTCTATACGCCTGTGTTCACAAGCATGTGGGGAAACATATACATGGACATACATACGTAAACATATAAAGCCATACACTTAGACATAGAATGGTTCGACTGTGCACCGACCATCGATATTATTTACATTGCAAAGACTTCAGAACCTTTAAATCCTTACAACAAATATGTAGTCATGCAAATATGTAACTGCCACCCGACAGAATACAGACAGTGTAATGTGATCCTACTGACCAGTTGTTGTTGTACAATGCGTGACGTTGGACGCCCTCCCTATGAGTATCAGCACCGGGCACCTACCTTCCCGGAACGTTACTGGATTTCTTCCAGAAATTTGATTTCGAGCCGTCTTTCATTCCCGCGTTGCTCACAGCAGACATGGCTCAAGCGTTTGGTACGCGCCTTCTTCTGGTAGCATCTTTCCTTCAAATCATAGCGAAGATACAATTTCAGCTGACTTCCTTCTTAAAAGAACACCGGAACACATCAAAAACATATAATGCGAATTTTGCATTATGGGATACTTGAAACGTTGTCTTATTGGGTGGTAACCATCCAGATGGTCTTGATAGGTGGTTCACAGTAGACCGGATCTGGAAATTCTGTGACATTCTATTCACACTTACCTCCCCTGGACTCGTGTCGCGTTTTACGACCAGACATTCGTCTTCAAAACACGAATTATACAGGAATAAACAAAACAAGTGTCAATCTTACTACTCGTAGTAAACAATTTCTTCGAGGGACATCAGAACTGCGAATGGAAAGAGAAATATAAATCGCTTCAAGGGGTCCGCCAGAGACGGCTCTTGTTTAATATTGGCCAACGACATTGTTCACTTCCTGAGATACTGGCGCCACCTATAAAACTACGATCATGGATTTTGATTGAACAAGTCGGAGGAAGTGACTTTCACGTAGTTATTTGTTGAAGTAAGTTAATTAGTGTAATTAGTAGATTAGTTTTGGTGAAAAGGTTGGCCAGTAATACTGTCACAATACGCCTAACCATTTGCATTAAACACAGAAGTTCGAACTGCAGCTCTCCTTTTTTAAATATGGTGATAGACAGAGAGATACAAGTGAAAGCTAACGACATTATGCGAGTGATTTTATTAGCAGCTTAGACACCGATCCATGTCTAAATAATATGAAGTAGAGAAAGCCTAAGGGTGAACGCAGTATAGATGACTTGAATTGTGTAAAGCACAGTCCCAATAACTGAAACAAGCTGATACAATTTACTCCTTACTCTTATAATACCATCTTTTTTATTGTGAGGGGTAAATGAGCTTGTTATTTTTTCATTTATTTGATTAGTGTTTTACCTGTATATTTGACATATTTAAACACGTATAAAAGCATTATGGCAGCAGGAAACCGGGCAACGACTGGAGAAACCCACTACCATCCACAGGTTGCTGGCCGGCTTTCCCATATATTCCCGAAGAGGAAACGGTGGTATGTCAGAGGGGTTTATTAGTGGGACAGTGCGATGTAACAACCCAAGTGGTTGTCAGCAATGTGATCTCTGCGAGCTGAAGTCACACTCACACTGGCTTCCTCTCCTGTCATACATGGACAGGTCCGCCAGCAACCTTCAGATGGTCTTGGGATTCAGTGATAATGCAAAGGCAGCATGTTTTTTTTAATCCCGTGAGGTGGCCCGTGTGAGAAAGAACAGTCTTACGTCAAAAATTGATTGTAGTGCAACATCCACCATGTTGCGGTGTATCAGTTTCTGTTGTAAGGTCACCCTATCTTTTAATGTGACATCATTATGATAAGCCAGAAAAGGAACACTTGACATCAACAAAATGACGTCATGTTCATAGCCACAATGGCAAGCAATGGTAGAGCTTACAAGCTTTTATGAGGAGTCAGATAAGCCCTTTTTGTGAAAACATTTGCAATCCACAACAGGTGTCAACTGTGGCTCTTACCTCTCAGCTTGGCCGGACACACAATATCCCATGTAAATTCCACTCGGTAATGACATGCCAGCCCTAAATGCACAAAACACTAAACTATTTTGCAAGTATCCAGCCATGATGTGCTTCTTTTCGGGTTTACTATGTATGCGTAGTCACAAGAATGAGAACGATGTGAGGGGACAGGCTCAGTGACTGAGCTGATAGGTTGGGTTTTACTCAGGAACTGTAGCAGTTTATGCATTGATGTAATTGCTCTGCACGATTACCAGTTCAGACATTTTTGAGTGGTAGGAGTGTTTGGATACTATGGAAGAGCCATGTGAGTCTGACAGTGCAAAGGTAACCGTTGATCTGTCATAGGGCTGCCCATAGTACCTGACCATGGTGTTCAAGTGAATACGTCATGTGTTTGGTTTTTTCATCAGTGGGGTGTGTAATAGACTCACACTCCACAACAAACCATCTTTATTGTTACAGCTCTTGGCAATAGTACAATAAGTCCAATTCAAACAAATGCTTTTTTTTTTTTAGGGACTGCTTTCGACAGACATGCTTGAATAAGTTTTTATACTGTATCCCAACATGTATTCACTGTGAGAATTTGATACAGTGGTAAGTGCCTATTAATGGGGTATCCATGGTCAGAGGACAAAATAACATCTTAATGGCTTTGAATTCAGTTATTACTCAGCTGCTTTCACCGAAATCATAATGACAGTATACAGACAACACCACATGAGTTCAAGTTTAGAATCGCCCAATCAGTTCCACTCATTAAGCTATCTAGAGTCGTATAAGTGAAATATTTTTAAATTGCATGAAACAGTAAGAGAATTGACATATTTCTCCTTTCAGTCCTTGGTGATGTACAAGAGGGTAGTGATCAACAAGCCGGATTTCACATATCTGAAAACTAAGCTGTGAGTAAATCAATTCTGAGTTCATGGAATGCTTGTCTCATTAGCTACTCCAGTTACAATATGCACTTAGTACAGAAGGGTGATTAGTTGGTGGAAAAATTATGAGAAGACATAGGTATGTCATTTACTTTAAGTCTTATAAAATTTCCCATAATTTTAGAACAACAAAACTACATGTAGGTATAGCTGGTTGGTTAGTGAATGAAACTTCCATGAAGTTACAGGGGATTGCTGCACATTGACCTAATTATTACATGAAAAATGACATAAAATAAGATATCTTTCCTGGAAAATGAGGTATAATGAGCCAAAATGATCTTATGTCACAGTTAAAATTTGGATGTGGATGATTATTGTGAGTGCTTACCATGTGTGTACATGTAAAGGACAATATAATGTAGAGTTTATCACAGCATATTATTGTTTTTATTTACAGAGAATTTGAAGAAAATACTGACAGTTTCACAATTGATGCCATCCTTTTCAAGTATACGATAAAACAGGCAATTGGAGTTGTCTTTGGAGAGGTGGAAAATTTTTGTCAGTTTTTAACTGGAGTACATGCGCCAATTTTTAACATTTTATTGTAATTTGCTCTGTTTTGAATGTAGCTGTTGTACTTTCATAATGTATCATTTTTACTTTTATACACAAAATGCAGATAAACAAATTAAGTGAAATTGTTAAATTCAGTAATATAACATTAAAAGGTTTTCTCACTGGTGCAAAGTTCAACCCTGTTTTCTAGGTTGGTTCTAGTCTAAATGTGGATGTTTTGAAATACTCAGTCAAGCAAAGAGAAGCAATTTTAAGGGTTCCTACAAGGTGAGTACATGCAAATATTTGTACATAAGTGATTGGGGACAGAAATGCTCAGATTAGGACGTTTTTGGATTGAATTGCACATACTGAGCTGAGAACTTTATGACTGTAGAAATATCACAGGTATTGTGGAAAGTGTATTTAGCATATAGTAATGACTTCAAAAATTGCTTGGTTCTCCTCCTAATATTTGAAAATAGAGATTAAAAAAAAACTGAAGACTATACCTTGTCATAGTAAGATTGTCATTAGTTTCAGGCAGTAAACTGCGCAGTGTTTCTGGGATACACTAAAGATAGCCTTAACTTGCACCAGAAAAAGAACATTTTCATATTCAAATAAATGTCATAAAATATTGCTTTTGGTTTGAAACACATATTTTTCCAGAAATGTGTAATTCAGCCTGGCACAAATAGGCTTCAGAACACCTTTATAAAATAAGTAGAATTATCAGAATCACACAAAAGGACTAACTGACCAATTGACCAAATTTTAGGCTGTTTTCCATATGTTTTTTTGTCAGTTTACTTTCCCTACATATATGAAATTGTTCAGCTGACAGTTTTATCCAGTGTAATAGTTAGAAACCATGTGTAATGAAGAGCTTCACGAAATTACTTTTAAATCTTACTGGTCAATAGTGTTTCATTTATTCATGTCTTGGCCATTAAATGATAATTTACTTTCTGTTTACAGTGCTGCCGTGCAGTTACAGAGTGCACTGAGCCTTTACAGCTCATACAAAGGAAAGCTGTGTGCATTTCACACTTTGCAGGTCTGTGAAAAACTTTGTAACTTTATAGGTATGATATTTGTTATTTCTTAAACTGGTCTGAAACATTACAGAATGTTTTTGGTCTCTTCTGTACCAAGAAAGTTAAATCTTACATAGCATTATCACTGTACTGGTATTTCTAAATAAAGATTAAGCAGCGTGTGTGGAAAATGAATTCAAGCTTTTGACATTAATAACTTTCAGATGGACAGAAATAAGAAGCTTTCAAGAAACAATGTTAGGACAACAGAGTGATGTCCCTTTGTGATGTGATGTCACCGCTTTAAGGCATTGTAAGGTTAATTTCACAATTTAACACAGGCTAATTCATACACTGTTGAACATTTATCAAAAACAAGGAAATAAAACTTCCGAAATGTGGGAGGTTGGGCAACAGAAACGAAATTCTGATTCTTTTGAACGCATAAACTGCCATGGGTAAAGGATAAGCAACTGACCTTACTGTGCTGTAAAATGGCGACATCATTTCCCATCGAGAAGTTACCCTGTTGTCGTAACGATGTTACCCCAAACCTTCGTACTGCATGTGTTTGACTTGCATCACGCCGGGAATGTGGGTATTATCAGATTACTGATGGTTAATATATGGATTGTATTGAGGGTAATGATGGACCAGGTTATATACCTATGCAATACTTTTTGATTTCAGGTCTCTCCACATCTTATTTCGTTGACTGTCAATAGCCGGAATATTGACGTTTAGTCTTGGGTTTTGACAGAAGTGTATAGACTGTACAGGTGATACTCCAGGTTTGAGGAAATGTCAGATCCGTATGGCACTGTGGCCTCAGGATCCTTGAAGCTGAAGGGAGTGACCGATCACAAGATAAAGAAAAAGAAGAAGAAGAAGGATAAAGAACTGAAAAAACTGGTAGAGAACACTGTCAGTGAGGATGGAGATGTCCCAGCAGAGGGTAGCAGTTCACCTGTTGTGGTAAAAAAAGAGTATGTTGACAAGCGAACAAAGGCAGAACTGGCATTTGAGAGAGTTAAGCAAAAGCGCCAGGAAGAGGAGATTCTTGAAAAAGCCAGCAAGACTCATAAGGAAAGAATCATGGATTTTAATCGACATTTAGATAACCTGACTGAACATTTTGACATTCCCAAGGTCAGCTGGACAAAGTAATCAATCATGCCAACCATTATCAGTCAGAACTGAAAAACAGTGACCCCCACCCTGTTCCTCATACACTTCCTATTCAATAGACAGGTTCTGTGCCTAATTTGGGACTTTGAAATTGGATAATCTGCTCTTATGTCTGGCTTAAATTTTGTCTGGGTTAGAGAGAGTCATACTAGAAGCAAGTGTGTTCCTCGCTGGAAGAGATTTGTGTAACTACATAAAGTTCAAGTTGTGCAAATTGTTTGAATGATTTGTTTTAATCTATGATGTTATAAATTGCATTTATGTGCGAGTGCATACATTTGTGTACTGATGGAGGTTTATTGGTCGTATTGTACTATAAATTGGCGTGCATTGTCTGCATAAGACCAGGAAGTCCAAGCATGGATCAGATGCACACCACTTTAAAGCAAAGTATGAAATTTATCAAAGATTTCAATCAGTCCTTGACAACATGTTAGCAGAGATGTATTGGTGTATGTGAGTGTGATAAATTCATATTTTTTATTACCGTAAATAAATAAATCAATCTTTCTTTTGGCTTGCAGTGCATTTCAGTCTTCAACAGACTTTTTCATTTGATTGGAGTTTACACTGACTCAAGATTGTCTAAATATGACGGCAACCAGTATTATGGAGGGAGGAAATCTGAGTAGAGTACAGGAGAAACCAACAACCATCCACTGGTTGCAGGCAAACCTTCTCAGCCCCCATGCAGGCCTCCCAACCGTCCTACTTTTTTAGATTTTGTCCTATTTTTTTCTTTCTTTTTTTTTTACTTTTTGTACGGTTGTCCTACTACTAGTATTTGGAAAGGTTGTCAAGAAAAGAAAACACTGAAATGCTAATAATGGAATGAGGATTCATTCATTCATCTTACCTTCACCTACATGTATCATTATCTAACCACAGAATCACAGTTGTGAAATTCACATTTTCCAGGTTTTCTGCATTCTACTGATAAGGGTACAATTCCTCCTGCAGTTACCAACAAAAAGCTTTGAACCTGTCAAGTCTTGTGACGGGTCCTTTGTGCACGTGCCCAGTTGTGCTTTTGTGTGTGTACATAAAGCTATTGTTTGGTGCTGATTTGCAAATTATAACATTTAATTGCATCGATTTAACATTTATTGCATTTAATCAAAGCCTTCTTGAATTCTTGATTTTGTTTTAAACTGATAGGTGTTGTGGTAGTCACTTTCATCATGTGCAAGGTACTGTGATTTTTTAACAAATAGCTATGTAATTGTGTAAATCCCGAACTTCAGAAAGCAAATTGTTCCAGATAATTCCTGAGGGGCCAATCGGATTAGAGCAAGTACAGAGGAAGGTAATTGTGGAACCCCCACTGATTTGCCTCGGGCCATAATAAAGAAACACAGGAAGTTTCATAAGATGTCTTAAACGCAGTATAAATGTGGTTTTAGAATATGTCCACGTGCACATGTGTAGTGACAAGTAGGCTTGATATGCATTGTCACCTCTTCTTGACCAATCATAGTGCTGTATCTGTCACTCTTGGTATTCTGAGAGCCTACCAGCAGATCGCTGTTAGCGTTTGAAGGATGTTCCCAACGAGTCGGTTTCTAAGCTTACAGAAGTGGCGATTAATATATAACAGGTTGCTCGAGGATTCCTCACAGAGAAGATCCCAACAAAGAGTACGTCGTAGACGTCTCTGAAACATGCCACATACAGTCAACATATAACATACAGTCAACATATAACATGCCGTCACCATACAACATAGCATCTCTGTATATAGACTAGTCACTAATGTGAAATTCATGTTTTGCTCCATGGAAATCGCTTTTAATGTATTATATCCTGTCAGCGGTCAGGGAGCTTCCAGGGCGTAGCCACCCCTTGGACCCTCGGCTTTTGTTTTGTGATACTGTTGCAACCCAACCACCACCACCACCCCAAATTTTGCAAACCCTCAACCATGCTCGGTTAACAGCATTTTCGGCCATTTTCTTATTTGTACTATCAACTTGTTCTAAAATCCCCAACGAAAGTTCCAACAGAGGAGCCATGATCATGGTCTTCGGGGGTCATGTTTTTGTACACAAATGCAGAGTAGATCCTCCAGATGTTCGTTAACTTCCCAAGAACGTTGCTTTTTCGGCGTTAATTTGCTAATATGTTTCCTCGTCGTCCTACTTTTTCCGGAATAGTATCACACTTGTTTGCAAAGTTTGGTTGGAGGCCCGAGCATGTTTACCACTAGAACAGAGGATAGACTAAAGACTGCGTGAATATAAAGGTGAAAAAAGGTGGCGTTACCATTGTACCTGTGAAATACGTAAGTTGGAGTTTGTGTGAACATTGAATACATATAGTTCTCAGTTTGTAGTGGACTATATTTGCACAGATATCACGTGCAAAGTTGAACGTAGTTTTTGCAATGAAACTTTTGCACGAACATTAAAGTATGTTTATAGTTCGCTTTCGTGCGCAAGGATGAGCGAAACTTAGTCTGTTTTGACATGTTTGTATGTTGGTTTAAACTTGACTTAATACCCGTCCGTATTTACCAACAGGAGAAGCGTACACATTGCAAAATCCAAGACACCTAGAGTGAATGCGTCCACCGAAACATTCCCGACATACTAGTTTTGGCAGTAATAATTTGTGACGTTAATAGAAACCATAACACTGCACAAAGGATCTTACAAATGCTACAAGGCGAGATATGTATACGCCATATACAGGACCATTCGGCATATTTCTATCCAAGTATATGGATAATTCATTATATCAAAATCTGAAGATCCGGGATGGATCCCGGGCTGGGTCATACCAAAGACTAAAATGTGCTATTTGTTTTTGCCTCGCTTGGCGCTAAACAATGAGAAGTTACAGCAAGGAAACACGCAGGACTGGTCGGACGGTGTCAAAATGATGTGACTTGGGTCTTTTGCAAGATGTTCCAGTGGAGGCAGGGCTCTGACGACGGATTCTAGCTGCCACAAGAAGACAGAATATATACATTCTAAGGACTCTTCGTTGGCATATAACTGAAAATGGTTGAATACATTGTAAATTTCGATGTTTAAGGTATAAACATTTTCATGCATCAGATATTAAACACTCAGAGATTACAATATAGGCCTATTTGCATGTTTTAGACACTTATGCTTAATATTTAAATATGAGTGTATTTAGTCAACACGCTTGTTTTGAGTTTAATCATCTATTAATCGCGTAGGGCATTGGTCATTTTATAGTATACGACATAAAACCCAAGCATACATATATGCAATGGCCGCTTCTTTTAAAAAATGAATAAACGTGGAATAAAACTCGGGTTTGCCGTGTAAAGCTTGTTATTGTGTGCAGTATAGGCCTCTCCCCACTTACTTACACAAAGGCGGCCAGCATTATGGTGGTAGGAAGCACACGACCATCTTCAGCAACTGAATAACGACGTACATTACTAGTGTAATTTTATGTGTCCAGGTAAGGGACTGTTTTTAAAAATCGAACGATTTGCGAGGTTACTACTTTCTCTTAAGATTTCTACCGGAAGATGATTCAGCAGTGGCACAAACTCTAATTGTCCAAAATGAGTTGAATATGGCTTTTATTTGGTGCATGTGTGGGCGTAATGAGGATGTAGCGGTAACAGCAGCTTTTGGTTGCATAGTGACCAGTAGTGTAATGTACTGATAATTATTAATGCCATTAGGGAATGAATACAAAAATTTGGTTTGCTCAACTGCCGTAAATATAATGCCAATTAAATAGTTTTTGACACAAATTTGTGTACATGTATGTCGAATTTCAGACAATTTAATATCAGTTGACGAATGTTATTTATCATGAAAGCGTGGGCTGTTTATTGATACTCTGCAAGGGTGTACATGTTGTATAACTGCATTAAACATTCATGTAATATTGGCGTGACGTGTAAATTTTGCTGAGTTGAAGTAGAGCCTAATCAATGCTTCGTGCACCAGGGACACATGCTGGGGCTTACACGCTTCTGCGCCAGTCTAGCTGCTTTGTGTGAATTAGAAAACTTGGCCACCAGCCAAAACAGGCGCCATGAATTCAACTATCCTTCATTAGAACTGATCTCGCCTATGCCGGTGAATGAACGAGAAAGCTATTCAGAGGATTCCGCAATCATATGCAGGACATCCACGGCATTATTCGAGGGCCTCCTGTAACCATCAAGTGATCAGAGTTCACCCTGACATGACTAAGCTTGACATGCTTGTCGTTATAAAAGACAGGTGCAGTGAAATTCCCCTAGACAGCGCTAACGAGGGTAATTGAGTTCACTCATAACTGGAGTTAATATAACTAATGCACTGCGATACCATGCACGTTATAGGATCACAGTCCTTGCCCTGGAGGGATCGCTTGGGAGAGCATTAACATGTCTTTACTCAGTATGATCACAGTATTGTAAGGAGGACACTCAGTGGGTGATGAGTGTTTCAAGAACTATTTGAAATGTGGCGATGTATATATAACTTTTATATTTATAAATTTTGTTGATGATAAGCTCTTGTACACTGAAGATAACTCTTGGTCAGATTCTTTGTTTATTAGGTTGTTGTGATAGGCCGAACACTTCCACCATTACGATAGACGATCATGATCACCTTTAATTCAATTGGCGAGAAACCGTCAGACTGAAAGCTGCAGCCGGACTAGGGGAAAATGTACACGACTCCCACGGCATTGACCGTGGCCAGAATTGACGAGGCGATAACTTTAGTGGTGTAATCCAGTGAGCCAGCGATGATCCACCCAACATAAAACCACAGTGGGATGGTTGGCAAATGGTCATTCGTAACCGGTGAAATCATTATTATGTCGCGGATAACTTCTCATGTACATCCTTAAATAGTAGCTAATTGCAAAACTCCTATCTCCATGACTTAAGCTGAATTATGCAATCATAACACACTATGAAAGCAATTTATTAGACGTCTAGAAATACTCAGAATTAGGTGCTGTGGTGGGCACATGTAATAAACAATAACCTCAAAACAAGGTTAAAGGGCGAGGTCTGGATGATGCATAGCCCATCAGCAGAATCCGGGATGATCAGTTGAAGAAAGATTTAGTGGAAGACCAACCATCTACAAAATCTTGCAACGTTATTATCAAAAAAAAAAGGCAATGATAGGTTTATGCTGGAGTGCTTGAAAGTTCTTGATCGTACTCGTCAAAAACCCATGGAATAGAGAATTTTGTGTATGTGAAATAATTGTGTGGATCCATCACATTTAAGCTCTATGTGTGCCATTTTATCCCTGGAAGTATAAGAATACGTGGTGACGTGTGTCGCGGTAGTGTACGTAATGGCGCGGTATACACTGCATAGGAATAGCGATTTTGGCTCATTTCTATCCGACTTTGGCACCGGTGATGCAGGCATCCTTAATGGAAGACCCGTTAATTCAATGAATAAATCACCCCAGTGTATGCTGTTGTGAGTTATAATCATTCGTGCACTGCTGTATATGCGATAGAGAGTCTGTCTGTTGCATGTTATAATTATTATCCCCTGACGCTAGCTTCTTTCCTGCCATGTCAGAGATTAGTTAATTTGCCGGTAACAAACCTGTGATAAATGGAATCATATTTCAAATGAATTCATCCACATAAACTATGACAGTCACGTTTAATGGTTGTTCAACCATCTCAAAAGATATCCCCATGCAGTTATATGATATTCCCTACAGCAACATGCACTCAGTGAAATATTACAAGTTGAAGACAATTAAAAACCGGCCATATGTATTTGCTGCATTTGTTTTTTGCTGCTTAAATTAAAGGGGGAATGAATATCCCTTACAGTGTTCCTATCATCGGTAGTAATAATAGATTGACAGAGATGGATAAATGACTATTTTTGTCGGTATTCGATTTGAATGTTACTATGTACGGCCCATGTTTTAGGGCCAGTGGACACGTAATCTATATTTTGGGATCATATGTATTGCAGCGTTGCCCCTTGTCGTAGTGGGTATTACTGACAGCTATATACAGACTCATGGCTGGATATTGAGTCAACTGTTGGCTTTGTGCACGAACTCCTTCACCACCCAACACCCGCTCATGACAATTAGTATACAGGCCTTATGTATTGGACATTGGACGTGGAGAATGTGTGAATTATTTTGACAGAAAAAAAAGCAAAAAAAAAAAAAATAATAAATAAATAAAAAATGAAAAATGAAAAAAATAGAAAACGGCGCAGAATGATAGGCTCTTCTTGTTCGATTTATAGAGCTGCATGCATCTGCCAAATCATGGCGAAAAAGGAAGTCTGAAACCAAAAGTTGGCTTTTTGATGTTGATTTTGAGTAATCGGTATGTACAGAGTGGTTTCGAATATTGTGTGAGTCAAATAAGACATTGCATGTTGGACTTTACTGCTGCAGTGAATATACTGTCTCTCTTCGCAGCTTTTGTTTACTTTTCAAGGAATTATGCAATAAACTCAGTGCTGGTCCTTCGGCATAGGCCCACCCATATCCAAATGCACTGCACAGAGATGAACTTTGTAATTGAAACTTGGAACCAGTATCATATTGCTCTCGACAGTTCTTTTGTCACCAATTTGTCACTCACATTTCGTAGTTATGTAACTGTAGGCCTACATACTTTGTGAATGACTTGCCTCACATAGTATATATACAGCCGGGGATGTGACCAACATCCGGTTTATTATGTAGAGCGGTGTGCAGTAAGACCACCGTGCATGTATATTCAGTAAGTTGACATGTAATTATTTCCCCAATTATATTCCTGTGAGATCACTCGTATATACCAGGATTATGGAATTCCCCATTCCTAAATCCGCTCAGTCATAGAAAAGGTTTTTAAGAAATCAGTGTTACACTCGGTTCAACCAATTCGGATAGCCCTGTCCGATATAATTTACTTTCTACGACGCTTCGGGGAACCTCTAGCTATTTTGTCGACAGAGACGAGATTGAGGAGGAATAAACTCACACATGACGCCTGTTTATTGATTTGCTCGTCCACAGACTCTAATAAATCGCGGTTGACGTCAAACATCGCTTAGAAGATAAATAGCTTTACAACCAACCCTTAATAACAAATAACCTCTTGTTTTTATTATACTGCGGTGGATGTGATTTAATAACTATTGGGAATTAGAGTCTTTGTGCCACGAAGGCATGGTTAGGAAATCGAAACTGTTCTCGCTGTCGAAGACAGGCATGTGGTAGGTCTATTTACTAAGAGCAGTCAGCGCGCATGCGTGTCCGGTAACCTTTCGCCAGGTATTGCTTATATCGACTGTATATTTTGGTGCCGTCGACACAGCCTGGTGATGCAGGGGAGGATGCCAGGCACTTAGCACGGCGATAGATGCAAGCTATTTCACCGGCGTTCGACTGCGTGTTTGCCTCCGACAAGCCGCATGGTATTCTTATGGGCTGTGGTCCAAGCTGGCCGGCCTCGCGGAGGTTTTGGGACTCCACGGATCATGAGGAAAGCACACAGCTTACAGAAGTGCTCGATTCCCGGAGAACCTCGGCAACGCCTTCCGTCCAGCGACCAAGACTAACTAGCCAACCCACTGTTGCCATGACAGGTGTCTTAAGACGATCCTGCAAAGAAGACGCGGACATGAAAGCCAGCAGAACGTACATGGACGGATTTAAAGGCGTTCGCAAACGTACTTGTGCCGAGCACAAAGACAACACCGCACAGGTCACGTTCAATACCTTTTCATCAACGAAGGCAGTGTATATTCGTGGGGATAGCCGGACATCAACGATTACGGTAAGATTGTCGGCGGATTGCTCCACATTGCAGATTGAACAGGTGGAAATGACTCATGGTGCTAATCAGATAAACACTGGAAACCAGAAAGACGCTAGTATCGGCAAGGCTGGAATCGATACCTGTCTCTTGCCAGGTGTGAGAGACGGAACGCCTAGGAGAAGCATCAGTGAACCAATACTCAGTAGCAGTTCTGAAGATCGAGAACAATACAAATGTCACGGACAGTCGCAATCACCAGACTCCAACGATTCTGACTCCAGTGTGGTCGAAAGCCTTTGCCATATACAGAGTGTTGCCGATTATGTACCTGTTAACCATTCCATTGCTGGATAAGTTCAAATGCCCTGCTGCCGCGAGCGTTATATTTATCGCCTCAAGCAAGCACCAGCTTTGTACAGGTGTAACTTGTTTTGTTATATGTTACAAGAATTGACAGGTGTTTAGGGTTTCATGTGCTGGGCTGATCAGTAACACGAGAAATAGTCCAGATTGTTGTGTTCTTTCCGGTGAAATAAGACAGTAAGACTGGTGCTAAAGCTTCGCAACGAGCTGTGTCCATCTTCGAAAAAATGGGCGCGTAATGTCGTTATAATCACCGAATATAGTGCCTGTGCTGTAACTCATCAAGTGAACAGCCATGCAGGCATGTGTTTTTGTGCTGATGGTGGCATTTTGCTCAAAACCAATCAATGTGACAGCCACCTGATATCATTGATATTTGCTGAATACCCTGATGGCCATGAACTGTCATTTAATTCAGTCTGGGGCTGTTCTCCCAGGTGCTCAAGATGTATGGTTACTTCGATTACCGGAAATACAGTTCCGCGTCTCTTTATACCGGAGAAATCTCATTGCGTTCGCAAAGAAGACAATAGAAAACAATGTCGTGTGGCGCTATACATATATGATCATCGTTATAGCACGATGTGATTATACATGTATGCAACAACCTATGCGTTACACTATACTTAATTAGACACGTGATGAGAAAATGCCCTCTAGAATAAATATGCCGTTATTTAACACACTGATAAATATTTTGGTGTTCCTGCTTTGTGTTTCGGATGTCTAAAAGGTATAATAGTCATAGAATCAAAATCAGGGTTGAAGCCATCAACTTAATAAATAGTATATATAGTCTAATTGTCATATACAGTGTAATGCGTTACCATAATCGTTGTATACTACTGCTACATAAGCTTGTTTTAATTTTCAACATGTCTAAATAAAATAAGAGAAATCAAATATTACATTTATAAAGGGATATTAAAAACTGCATGCTATATGAATTGTCATGTTATATTCAGATAGTTCGTGGTACTTATTTTGCATGTTGTGATTACAGGAGTTATCAGAGATATATACACCACGGTAATATCTTTCACATATATCTGCAGCTGAAGTCGATATCCGGATTGATGGACTAAGTACACGTAGTATATACTGGGATCTTTGACCTGCTAAGGTCAGGATGCCTGTTGTTGGAAGATCGACTATGAAATTGTATTTATTTATGTGGTCGGAGTTTAACGCTATACCCAAGAATGTCAGATTTATGGATAGACGAAATCGAAGTGCTTACAGTAAACCTATGGCCTTTCTCAGGTCGGCCTTGAAGCGGGAGACAAACAAGGACAAGAGATGTGTCTCATTGTATTATCCAGATATACTTGCATTCGTATAACTGGTGTGCGTAGCTCCAGTTTGTGGGCGAATGGTTAGAGAGTGTGCGTAAAAAAAACAAACAGTAATAATGCTAATGCCAGTTTGTAACATTTTAATGTTGATTAATTTTTTTATGCTGGAAACGCAGCAGTAATATCATGGCGAACGATAGCAAGCTAACGACTAAACAAATCACAAAGCGCCATCAAACCCACGCATGCGTTTTATCTAACAAAAACATCTTGCATGTCATAAATAAATAGTGAATTACATTGCATCACATCAGATGCAAAGGATTCCATATCCACAGTGGCTAAACTATAACTGGAGACGTTATCTAAACAGACTTTATCGTATCCATAGGTTATACCATTTAATTAAGCAGGCTGCTATATTCAGTGTATGCTAGCATGAGTTTTATCGTCCAAATGTCAATGCATAGTTTAATGAAGTGGCATTAACAGACAAGTAACCAAACGTACCATACATTTTGCCTTAGTCAATGAAATTCGCCTAAATTTGGCGAACGAGTAATCTCACATGCACCCACTTTGGGCACAATGGAGAAGGTGAGCAACCCCACTGGGTTCTATTCCATAAAGGCAGTTTTGGCATTACACAAAAATTTTAAAGGTGATTCGGACCCTAGTTTTTGGATATCACAGGATTTATCATTCGGAATACGTAACAACGCCAACGTTTTAATTCTTAAATTTGTATTTCCGTTCAAATGTAATGCGCATTATATTGCATTTCTCAACGCTGGCTTTGTCAAGACCTGCTTTATGGAATAAACCCCGTCTTTGCTTATCAACCAAAGGCTATATTGATGATTTACCAGCTGGAAAAAAACTCGTAAAGGGAAGGTAGTGAGAGATATATCCACCTTTCAATTGATTTAAATCAAGCAACAGATTTTCCAGATGGTACATCTTACTTGGACTTGTACCTGTACAAAGACCACAACGGTTTCCTGTACATGTCATGCTGAATCTACGACAAGAGAGATACATACATAGCGTATACATATCTCGACATGTATCTGTCTTTTAGAAAATGATCTGGCGATTATTGACCGCGAACACTATTTTGGTTGATGGCTGGTATAAACGAATATCGATTTCAACGCTTATAGGTTAAGAATTTTACTTACTTCGATAAGGATGACCTTATGAAGGTGCAATGTGTTTAGCACTATTTATTATAGTACACCAAGTAGCAAATCCGACTGAAAACTAGTGTATGTATATATTATATCTACAAGTACAGTTCTCCACGATTGTGTTGACCGTACATCTTTAACAGCGACATTATGGTGGAATTGTGCAGTTGCGAAGATTAGTAATGGGTAGAAATCTTCACCGTTATGGACTTCAAAGTAATTCTGTTAGGCTCAAACACCTGAAAAGAATGAAATATTGCCGTGTTTTACCAGATAATGCTAAACATTGTGTTGATGTTTGTTCATAAACCCTGAAAAATATCTTCTCTCCAGAAAGGCACAGCGTTTACACGGGATATACTGGAACCATGAACTTTGTCTTATATTGCATCGACTATTTTATTGATGTCGTATGGCAGTCGTATGGAAATTCGTAATTAGAATAACCTTCAAGAGGATTCGTGTGAAACTGGTGTTACAACGACAAACGACTAACGACTTAACCACTGAAAGCTGAAAGATGTCTGACATCTTAGTAACCTGTCTGTGTTAGTTACATAGAGGTGAAAAACGCTCAGAAAGCATAAATGTCGAGCTATAATTTGACGCTAACTGAGCCTAATGATGTCTAATGAATGCTCTCCGTGTCTAACAAGTCCAGAGCATATGGCGTGCGTATGAACACACTTGTGGTGTTGGATGTCGTGTTCTGTGTAAGCTGTGCGTGCCTTAATGGTGTACCTCTTTTGTCTAAACTCCAACATGTTGTAGGTAATCACACACCTGGAAAGGTTAATTAGCTTTCTCAAATTTTTTGTAGACTTGTCCCTTTTTTCTTGGACGATACACAGTTGAACGGATACCCCAAATGATCTGAATAACAGACCAACCCCCACGTATATGCTAGCGACTCACACATGCACAGTATGCAATTTTTCTCACTGGGCTTGGTCTGGTGCTCCTGAGAAATGTTCATGAAAGAGTGATTATACACCACGGAAAGATATACTTCTCGACAAGTTCAAACCGCTTAACAGCATGTCATGCAAGCACTCCTTTCTATATGAGGAAGGATGGTAGGCCTATGCTCCAAGTGAACTTAAAGGGCCCACCTTCACCATTCCAACATAAAGCGTGTTCCTGCCTGTCTACGCATTAGACAAACTATGGATTTTGATGTTCCCATGAAACTTTCTGGTTTATAGATCAAGATTCTTTCAAAGAACCATGCATAATGTATTGCTCTTTCCGTCAGGCGTTGTCACTAATTCAAAAATACACTCAGATTGTAAACTTCCCCATATTATGCTATGAACGGTTCCAGATAACCAGTCTTCCCATGTATTTGCTAAAGGAGTGCACACATTGTCCAGTGTCTGGCTTTTCTTTGAGCTTTGGAGGGTTTCTTTTTGTTTTGTTTCCCACGTCGGTTGGAAAAGTGAAATTATATACGAATCCACTTGTGCTTTTGTTGATATTTTATTTATTTTCTGAAACTATATTCTATAATTGGAACCGCTAACAACGTTGATAGTGTAATTGTGTTTTTGTATGTAACAATTTTATATGTTCCAATTATATACCATTTTCCAATCATGTTTGTTATGGTATGTGGTTATGATTTAGGACACATTTATCATGAAACATACGACTAGTACCATATGCCTGCCTAAATTATACCGATTATGTAAGAATTCCGCTTTGTGGTTTTATAATATAGCGCATTGTTGTTGTGATACAATGGTCTGTTGGTGTTATACCCACTATAGAAAACTGGACCAGAGAGCTTGAGAGCATATTGGACTGCATACCTTTGCCGTTGTATTGCCCTGAGATACTCACTGGCCTATGTGATCCTGGTGGTGTCACTTGGCAGATCTGTGTAACATCTAATTCCAGTACTCGACTGTTGGACCGTAAATATTGCTCTTCTGGAATTCTAATAAGAGTTACGTGTAACGTGATATTGATACTAAAATATTTCCACATAATTCTCCAGAGGATGTGGCACTTTTCTTTGTGGCTCTGTATTCTCGGCGGATTTACCGGCTGGGATACGGAATAAAGAGAACGGTGGGTGCAGTGTAGCTATAGGTGTGATATAACAAATGGAGAAGAAATGACATGGCCTTACCTTGGAAACCGATAAAATCTGTAAGAAAACAGACGTTGTGTCTCTGATAAAATATTATTTATGCTTTAAAGCTGACAACAGACATGTCTAAATGTGTTGTGTACCAAATATGAAAGACTTCCCCAAAACCAAAACGATGTTCAGTTAACAACGTTTGACATTTATGATGAAATATTGAATTTGTCTATTGTATGTAATGGGGGCAAGGGTCATATCCAGAATAGTAAGACTTCTAGAAGTAACATTGCAGACAGGGTACTAGATTTTTATTATTATTATTGTTATCATTATCATTATTAGTAGTAGTAATAACATTAGTAATAACATTATTACCGTTACTTTTATTCAGAGCGCTTCCATTAGGCCAGTGCTGCCAAGTCACGCCATTAGTGATTTCGTGTTTGGAAAGTATTTCCCTGTTGAAGATACAGGATGACAGTGAAAAGATTCCTAAGCCTTAAAGTGTACAAGGTGCCTTTCCGGATTTTGAAAAGCACGCAGTGACTTTCTATCTCGTGGTCTTATAGATTTAATGCATGCTTTATGTGCTTTGTGTCTACCGGTAGTTATGATAGCTGTAGACACAAAATGCATGTGTATTGTTAAAAGTAATCAAGAGACATAGCTGAGGCACCAGACATAGGTGTATATTGTGATAAAGGGACACTGCTGAGGCACTAGATGCACGTGTATATTGTGATCAAGGGATACAACTGAGGCACCAGACGCAAGTATTTGTTTGTGATCAAGGGACATGGTTGAGACACGAGATTAACACGTGTGTCGTGTAGAACGCAAGACACGGCTAAAACTTACAACCGTGTATCGTATAGCAATCAATAGATACAATTAAAACGCAAGCTTGTGCCATCATGTAGTAACCAGTGGACATGTTTGAGACACACATGTTTGGGACGTAAGATTCACACAACTTCCCAGGTTGTATTTGCAGATATCATCGGTACGCTATATCAGCCTGCATTTTGTGCCAAGCATGTGACAAGGCATTATGTTGGTCCAATATGCATGGGGGGCAGTTCAAGAAGGAAAGCACATCATCATCCACCATATGCTTGGTTGAAACCGGATACCAGTGGTTAGTGTCTTAACGAAGCCAGCAGAAACACGTCAGCACCTGCCCCGTCTCACGACAGTAGAGCTGGCGGCAATATTTCCCCCTTCCCTAGTGAGGATTTATAGCTTATAAACGTCGCAGAATAACAGATTTCATTGCGAAGCATAGCGTGCTGAAACACAGTATAATATACATACTTTTGTCCAAAAAAAAAAAAATTCAGTTTACAATCTCGTCTTAATTTAAATTGGCAATTCTTGATATCTGATTTGGTACATGATGACGTATAATAGGCATGCCAGACAATTATAATTATGTGTATTTTGAAATCTGGCGATTTAAGGGCATCTCGGGACTTGTTGAGACGTACGAGCCTATGACAGAAGCTGGGTTACAGATGTCAGACGTAAAGCCGATATCCTAAGTGTCGAGCTGTGTCGATCATATGCCTTACATGGCTCGTAAATAAAAGATACGACTGAAACTGTCCTTGCTTTGATTTGTCACAGCGCCATTAATTATCATTAGTCGTTGCCCCGCAGGTTCACTTTGATGTACACGTAATGATTCAAGAAGTATTAGCTGAGAGCACAGGAAACAAATATCCGCCGCGATGCTCCCCAAACCATAGGCATGGGTTTAGCAACACTCAGTCGTATTAGTAAAGCCTTGTAGGACCATATATCATTTATTAATTCGATTGCATGGTGTTTTACTCTATAGACCTGTACTAAAGATTGCTTCACTTACATGAAGGCAAAAAGATTTGTGTGTGAAGGAGTCCTGACCATGATGCAAGGGGAAAGATGTGTGGGGGTGGATCAGAGTGGGGAACTACCAGTCTCATTTTGTACATGACAATCTTCCTCACTCAAAACAGTGACAGAGCCAATGGAAGCTTGATTTCAATCCCGTATTTCCATGATGGGGGAAGCAATTTAATGAACATCATTACATTTTTCGTCACGTGATATTGTATTATATCTTACCATAATGTATCCCTCAGTTTAGGTTCCGTTAATTTACGCATAATTTTTTATAAAGATGTCACGCTGCGTAAAACATCTCTACGCATATACCATATACCTGGTTTTATATTACAAGTCAAAAGCGATTGTGACTTCTAGGATGCTGGTGTTAGACATACAACGAGTTGGTTACGTTTTTTCTCTTGAACTATTTTCGTGACATCTTGTAACAAATCGGTCGACAATCAGAGATCTTTTATAAGGTTTCTGCACTGGAAAGCAATGCTGAAGAGGGCTGTCAGACCTCTGGGGTCAATTTCATAAAACTTCGTAAGTCACTTTTTTCGTGACCTTTCTCGCACGACGTCGTCTAGGTTTTGGCTTCATTGGAGACGTGATTTAGGAGAAAAGTTACGAGAAACTGAGTCACGTAGTTCTGCAAAAGTGGGCACAGACGTAGTACGAAAGTCATGTACGAAGGTAACGGTGCAATAAATATTTGGTCTATCGACTCATGCTGAACACCAAGACATAAAGAATAAGTGTTGTTATAATTCGTTAAATTTCCCAAACCTCCCCATCCACTGAGTACCAGTACCTCTCCCAAATCGACTAAACCTATACATCGACAACAAGTCTGTCGTTAAATCCGTTATTATTTGACGGTTGCGTTTTCGTCGACCTAACGTGTTCATTGCTTAATTCGTTGGTGGTAAGTAATTAATCTGTGACTGATGACGAATTAATCCGTAATGAAAATTCATCCGTTATATCAACGAATATGCAATCTGTCACCCCTCAAATAAGGAACTTAGCGGGAGATTTGTCTAGGGTACCAGCTGCATATCGCTCCATACCGCCCCATAGTGGTTACATGTAACTCACCACACCGGCTATATTCCGTCCAGTATTGGCTACAAACAGTTCCATACTGGCCACATACCTACGTATATCCTCAAAAATATGTTCCGCCAACTCTGTTGGCTGGACTGCGTTTACTTCCGCTAGATCGACGCAAATACAATCCGCAGTCCCTCAGGGAACGGATTTAACGAAAGATATACCGCCCTAAATTGGTTACAACCTGACACCGTACCCGTTATATACCTTACCTAATATCTATTGAATATTGAATGTCCCATATCGACCATTTACAGATCGGTTTTGGCTATGTATCACCTATATCCGGTAATGTACGGTCAGCTTGCGGCCTAGACCAACCAAGATCTAAGTTTTGGGTCCAGATAGACATCTTTTGAATACGTCTAGAATTCCAACTGATTTCAGGAGTAGCCTTGAACTTGAGTATAAGTACTTTGACTGAGGATGGGATGAACCAAACATATCAGTTAATGTTGAATATTTTTGATCTGGAAGAATTAGATTTAGGAACTGTCTTGATAAAGCGTCATGTATCCCTTAGTGAATCATCATGGCACAAAGGCCCATACGGATTTCATATTTTTCTCATAAACATAACTGGGATTGACTGCGCGGTACTCGCAATATTTTATGATATCTTTCGCACAAATATTACCATTCTATCCATAGAACGCGGTCAGTCACCAAGAACACCTTTGTGTATAATACAGAGATCGCCGCAGAAGCCCATTCCACGCGTTCTAGGCAGCCATGCCGAGAGTCCATACAGGACGAGACTTGAGTCAAAATTGATGGCCTTCCAATACAAAACCATCAGTAACGAGGAATGTTTTGTATGCATGGTGGTTTGAGATATAAACCTGATCTAAGTGGATCTGTACCAAGACAAATGTCAGCTTAGAGGAGAGATAGTCGTGGCTTTTCACAGAGATCGCCAAAACTCTCACCCAGGCCAATAAAAACAGCCGATTGGCGAACATTACCAGAGAAAGCCCGTAATTCTGCTGTCGCCATGTGAGCACATCTTCTGTCACAGAAGTTCAAAAGACTGAATACATTTTCGCTCCATATAAATCACACAGTGTATTTATTCTGTCATTAACGTCCTACCTTACCAAGAACACTCAATGACTGGAACACATGTATATATGAAATATATCAGGACTTTATCCTTTCCATACACATGAGTAAAATTACACATTGTTATTCTCTTTTCATTTGCACCATGTGTATTTATAATGAAAATATACATCAATGATAAATGCACCCACACCATTGTAATCGAGCACGTACAACACACCTTTTCATATACACTACATTATTTATGGCATTACATGTTCGGATATCACTGACTTACACATTCGTCAAATTGAATCCGTTCGTCCGAAGTGCCTAGATTTACTTGTCTTTGAAATCTAGTGCATGTATTCCAGACGGACTAAGGCCAGGTGACGAAGTCCTTGGAGAGCGTCAACCGCCATGATGGTGCATTAGCCACAAGCTGCCTGGGGTACACAAACAGCCTTACGTACACAAGCTGCCCCACGTACACACACTCACACAACCCAATCTGGTCTAGACGTATCTAACTTAGCACATAAATGTTTAATACAGTTTCCGTTCCACATCAGGTATAGCGTATATAGTATGTATTAGAAGCGATTTGTGACCGGTAGCCTGGCTTTAATGGGACTACAACGTTACTTAGTCATTAGCACTGTCGCTAAACAACTCCCGCTCGGTTATCTCAACGACCAGGTTGCCTTACTATCGAATTTCATTGATTCTAGTTCAAGATGACTGGCATGGATTTCAACCAAAGACGTAAACCACACTCAGCTCTGACATTCACCTAATTCCGACCATTCATCCTATTCACATGCATTGTGTAAATTTTTCAGTGGTAACGGGTAGGCGTAGTATTTGCTGTGATTTTGAACATTACCCATAGAGTGACTCGTATTGTCCAGACATACATGTATACAGTTGTTAGTGATGTCGTTGACTTCATGCAGGCTCAATATGCTGCCTTGCGATTTTGAACGACCTGTCGCCATTAGGTCAGTCGTGTGGACAAGATTATGTGAGGACTTACACGTGTGGTCGGTTTGGCCCAGGTCTCTGTAATAGCAAATTCTCGGAGACCGGATTTCACAAGTAAATGTCATCTCTTATATATAGCGCGTGAAATATATGTCATAACCATTACGCTCCCTCTGGACACTGCACTGGCGCAAAATATTTACATGGCATTTTGAAGAGTTACACTAAAACCGTCATTGATGTAACATGTTAAGTTCTGCATATACTGCACCGGTTAGACCTGACAATATACCAGATATCAAACTGTCGTCGCTGCCACTGTCTTAATAACTTTGCCGTATGTCTTTTATCTGTAAGGTAGGAGCTAGTTGTATACTGACGTCACAATCGACACCATTATAGCACTTATACAGGAACAACCTATGGCTCAGACGGTTACAGCACTATCTAGCTGGCGGTCAGGGGCCAGATTCATGAAGCATACTTAAGCTAAGTCAGCCATAAATACCATGGCAACGTATGTTATACATATATGAAGTTCACTTAGTTCAGTGCTACTTAGCACCAAATATGCTTCATGAAACAGGCCCCTGGTCCACATAGGCAATGAGATCACGAGTTCGAATCCAGCTCTTGTTGCTTCGGTTTGTCAAGTATCTGGCGAAGTGCGGTGGTTAATGCCGGACATCGGACAAATGTGAAAGTTTATTGCCAATTAGCAGATTTGAGTACAGTTGTCAACACACATTATATGGTCGATGGTCTCTTGTCACCATTTGATCTTTCACTTATTTCGGTTAGTGTATCATGATACATATGCAGTGATGGCAACACCAGGCACTTGCCCCAGGCTTGCAACCCCCAAGCAACATTTCTCTGGCACAGACTCTATCAGGATATCATTCAGCTACCAACATTTTTCCAAGTCTGTGCAAAATAAATAACGTTTCTTTTCCATGACAAAGACAGACTGACATACATCAACTGCGGTAATAGCCAGATGCTGGTATATAATTAAAAGTGTTGTCAACATAACACAGTTTGTAGATATGGTAAACGTTATACATGTTGGCGATTGCTACCTAATCCATTACGTGTTATTTATTTTAATGTCTGTGGCCCCGAGCAAAGCCCGACGAAGATCCGGTGGCCTACAGGTTGTCCAGTTCAACGCACTATATGCGGAGCAATTCTAATTGCCATGTCATCCGATGTCTAAAAATTATAAATGAATCGATTGAAAACTCTGCATCATATGCCCTTTTTCATGTTGCGGTGCTCGATGTTCGATGAAATATTTGGAATTCATTCCGCACTGGTATTATTTCCGAAGGTGCGTGGGTTGCCTACAGCTGTGCTAAACCTGTCTTACTACACATGCTGTTATCAGTGAAACCCCTCTTCAGATTACAAATACTGATTTTGTGTAGCAATATCTTGCCTATTTTCGCTGATCTGTCTCAATAAATGCAAGTGTTCATGAACTGAATATAGAGGTTCAAGGGCAGCTTTCGTCCGGGACATATATATATAGGTAAGAAGTGCCAATGTTAAGATCTCTTCGTTTCACAGCTCTCGGAATTAAGAATTGGGGTGATAGGTCTTTAACGCCGACCTCGAGACTTTTTTTATTCACACATGCACATTTATAAGACCACGGTCATTTAATTTTAAATTTAATTTTATGAGTGGACGAAACCAAATAATGTTAAGCCACCAATATCAATGGCAAGTAACCTGCTACACAGATACATGCGACACAGATACAGAATTTCACTCGCATCGAGGGCTCAAAGTGTATTGTCCTAACAATGGAATTGACGCAAGTTATCGTCGTTGAACTCCGTGTAAAGTTATCTACATGGCCACCAAGTCAAGCACAATGGAGCCCAGGGAAATCTTGACATCTTGTCTGGAAACGGGACGGAACCACCACCTCATGTGTCTCAGTGAATGTCAGACAAGCACCTGATCATGTCAGCCATAGCTCATGTCCTTGCCCATTAAGATGCAAACTCGGCTCCAATATAACATACGAACTTATTCCGATGTATAGAGTCTGATTATGCTTAACTAAAATACATAATGACTGATAATGCTGAACAGGGATATGTGGCGTGATTACGCTGCACTGGGATACAGGGACTGATAATAATGAACTGGGTTGTATGGCATTATAATGCTGAACTGGGATATATGGGCACATAATGCTTAACAGGGATACAGAGGCTGATAACGCTGATCTGGGATATATAGCTTAATAATGCTGAACTGTGATACAGGCACCGATAATGATCAACTGGCATGTATGGCCTGATAATACTGAATTTGGATATATGGTCTGATAGTGCTGAACTGGGACATAGGACTGATAAAGCTGGACTTGAATACAATGACCGATAATTTGGAACTGAGTTAAAGGGACTGCATGCTAACGTTGACCTGGGATGTAGGGACCGATAATGCTGAGCTGTGATGTAGTGATTAGTTATGCTGAGCCTGGACACACGGACTGATAAAGCTGAATATATAGGGACTGATATATGAGAAAGCATGGGTCTTTACTTCTTATTTCTCATGCTAAAACAAACCGCTCAAGCAGAGGAAACTTATCGTTGTATGTTCAAGGACTTGAAAATAAGTTACAGCCACCAAAACCAGTGCAAATGTATATCGTGATCTGGAACACCACGCTAGTTGTAATGGTCATAGATAGGATGAAGAGTTGTGCGCCACATGCCTAAAGCTGAAGACTGCATTCATGCTTTGTAATTTGCATGGGAGCTTGTTAAGATTATGAGCACAGTAAATACGCTCGAGATCACCGGAATTTTATGCCTGTCTCTGTCTGGCCATATCAAAAATGGCATAATTTTGTGTCAGAGTTCGGTTCGGAAATTGCTATTAAGCTATCACAAACGGTTGCGAGGGGAATCAGACAAAAAGCACAAGGAAGTAAGTGTGGTTTGTGCTTATAACTGACATTACAGACCTCCCTCTGAGCATGCGCATAGAACACGTTTGTGCATCACGGCGAAAAGGCCAGTAAAACAGACAAAGAGCTTTGAATGCATTGAACACTAGATATGTAGTAGTACCATTTGCGCATACATTCCGGAGACTGATCGAAGCGGGTATTTGCGTGAGGTATGCCTTCAGACCCATTATATTCCACACTTACTACCGGTACCTCGTAAATTTTTAATGTTGACCTGACAAACACTTTAACAGACAGGTCTCAGGACATTTTCCAATGGATGGAATTCAGTCACCTCAAGATGCTGATAACCTCTGGATTTAGTACCTCGTTTCAGATAAAAGTCGTAAAGATTACCCCAGTGGGGTCTGACACAAGTGGCTGGCACCACTTACCACAATAATCCATATCCTATGTCCAGCGGCCATGACCCGGGCAACTATAGGTATAAAAACACTAAGAAATAGTTTTACTATTTATGTAGTAATTTCACAAAGAAAACCCTCTTAAAACTGTATTTCCTAATTTTCGTTGGTCCAAATGACACATACTGTCAAATAACTAGAGGCCAGGCCCACAACATATCCAAATATCGTCATGGGTTGACCACCATTTTCTCAAAATAAATCAGTTGGAATGCAGGTACTAGCGTCCTATCGCCATAGAAACAGGGTGTGGGGGGACACTTGCTCATTGGATGATATTTTTCTCTGTTTGATTGTAGCCACAAGTAATGGACTTTTTTCAACCATTATTTGTCATAGTTTATACCTGCAAAATTACCTGGTACTTCAACACCCTTCAGAGATACAGCCAATCCCTACCTGTCCCCACCATTTTTTGTGCTCCTCAATCGAATTAGTGTTTTTATACCTATACACATTCTCCTTTTCTTTTCGTTTCTTTGTAATCTGCTAAGACAAGGCATTCCCAATCCTACACAACTGGTTGGTTTTGGACTCAATGTTATGCAAACGTTGCATAATTGGCTACCATTGAGATTTAAACATGAGAGATTTGCCACAAATGTGTAGTTTCAACGAGAGATGAAATCGTTATGCCTATTTAAACAGAATTACTTTTCACATCTACAGGCGACCACGTGTAACTTCCTCTGGTCATGCTTATACCATACTTCCCAATCAAGACAAAATGAGTCATCATATACCATTTTATCGACCTATGCGGTCTTGAAGCCCAATCTTTATATCAATGGATATATACATCTGAGTATATTCAATAAAATGACATTGCTCAATATCTTAAACATCACGTGTTAATACGTTTGTGTTAAGATCGTAACAAACACAAATGAACATAATAGGCTTGCTAATTAACATGCCTATAAGTTTAATAAGTTAGATAAGTTTGATATACATGTGCATTCACTATCTAAACTTGTAATTGTTGCTGTATACGTTTGGTTGTTGTAGTCAAGAACATACGCAGGTTGTTATGGCTCGGAACTAATAAGGTAACACCTTACCTACAGGCGGCCATGTGCCCGACCCTTCATTAATTAGGAGGATCCTGATAAGCTTACGCACTCCGCTCCATTCATCATATACCTTTCCAGATATGCATTCTTTATTAGTGTGCATATAACTTTGGTTACCATTCGTGCTCCTTTCAGTGCATGCCTGACGTATACATGCATTTCGACGCTGCATTTCCCTGTGTAAATATATAACATATATCGCCTATTCTCCATTCTGTAGACTTTCTGCATGTAGATTCTCTTCATGTGTATGTCCGCATACAAGAGTGCCACAAACACCAGATCAAGACGTCTTGGTGCATGTATATACCTACATGTTAGCAGTTCAGGTTTACCACACTTCTCAGTGTTTGTTTTATTATGCAGAACATGTCAGTAATTATACGTGGCAACCATGTGTGTCACAAAAACGCAACCTTACGGATTATTATAAATTCATCCGTTCATAAGCAACATTCACTTTCACTTACTCCCTGTTTCCGCCAACACCTGGAAGGCGGTAATGATTGCCTGGCAGGCATTAATTACTTGACTGCATCGTACGATTACCATTCAAGCATCAGGTAGGTTTATAATGCATGCGCAACTGGATTAGTGGTTATACAAATATGAGCCGTTAGGTTTATTATGTAATATGACATATATGCATTGCTCAATGAATCCTGCTACGGTCGTGCATAGCTACTTTAACCATTCTCTATACATCCGGAACGCTAAATACGCCTTGTTTGTTTAATTTTCATGAAAGAAGAAGACATTTTGGTCCGTTCGTTACAATGATCTACAAACTCATACAGAGGCAGTGTGTTTTCATAAGTCTCACGGGGGCCAGGTGTTATTCACGCTAACACATATTACCGATTTGTTCAGAAAATTAAGAATGACTCGTGGGTAAAATGGCAGGGATATTTTTAAGCTACAATTTGTAAACATGATATTCAAGTACTGTACACACATACTGAGTGAATTGTACTTTATTAATTGTCATTCTACATTATTCAGGAATGTGTATATGCCTTTACCACTATTTTCTGCTATTTATTTTATCAACATTCCACATTCGCTTCAAAGTTATGTTCAATGATATACATAACCAAATAAAACAGATCGCTTCGTATTAGTCCTGCTGGACGTGTAGATGCGATATATAAGCATTTCCCATTGTGTACGAAGGATACATTCTCTCAGCCATTTCTAGGTAATATAAATGTTTAATTACTATAGGGCTAACTACACGCACATCATGCTGGTCGAAACTTTCAGGTCATTTCAAACAATGAATTTAAAGGTACAAAACTGTAATGAGCTCCTATGTAGTTGCTGATTATATACATTTTTCTAATACGAACGGTCACTGTACTGTAAATCCCTAATCCTTAACGCCACGGAATCCAAGCGCGAGCTTGTAAAACACTCACAGCAAAACTAGAAAAGTTCTACAGGTGTGATCTTAAAACAGCATGCCAGTCCCAACATGTTCGACGATATATTGACTCTATACATACCGAGTTACTACTCATGCAGGCGAACAAACAGTAGATCTAGAGCCTGTAATAGGCAGTATTCTTGTACAGCGTCACAGTTATAGCATTCAGGCTTACGCTGTGCAGCGGACCTAAACCTTGTGCACAACCAATACAGATAATAACATATCGTGTCACCAAACTACAACGCTATACCGGGAGAGTAATCAGGTATGAATTTTGGCCATTGGAAGATATGTGAATGTAAGAGATAATCGTTTACGAATGTAGCAGGTAAGTTAGAGAGTGAAGGTTAGAGTCACTATATATCCATGTTTACATATAAGTCTACAGACTATGAGCATACTTTTGGGGGGTTTTAACCTGATAGTTACGTAAATAGTAGTATGTAACCTTGTAGCTCGATTATATGTTTTGACCTGATCGTGTTGCAAGAAATGCATGAAAAGGGTAAACAGGAATTGTGTATTTATTTAACCTTCCCATAAATTCTGCATGCCCAAAGATATTATATAAAATGCCTTTACAAGCCAAGGGTCAATCAGAATAGCTGAGGCATGAATACTACGTATAGTGTCACCCTTCATTTTGTTATCATCTTTTTTCTTATTTTTTTCTTTTGTCTAATTGGTAATTCATTTCTTTTATGCAATTTTTCTAACGAATACTGCTTTATATCATTCACTCTGAACCTATTAAGCCATTTACACACTGTTTTCTATATTTTGGGATAGAACTAGTTGTATTGGGTTGATTGCCGTCATTATGTTTATTTCGCAAAGCCCTTCAAAATCTGCAGGATTATGATGAATTAAAATAAATAAAATAAACGTCTTCCCTTATTGATAACAATAATAACATCTTGTACATCTCGAATTGCATGGAATTCCACAAGACAATAAATGCATGTATGGTTACGTATTGAAGGAAAGTGAACAAAAGCCGTAAGGTCTCACTGTTGGTATATAAGCTGGTATGGAAGGGTGACGAAGGAGGTGTGTGATGTATATATAGGCTTGCACCACTTCTGGCTGTCTGTCAATCCGTTAGTTTCCTGGTACGTTCGTTTATGAGGCTAGAATTAGAATTTTCCTCAATTGATTTTCTCAGATCTTGATCTGAATAAATTCCAAGCATGCCAAGTTTTTTTGAATTTTCAACATCATGATATATTTTTTAACATGCCAGGTTTGAGGCAATTTGCCCTTGAGGTCTCTGTATTCATGTTTGTTTCAATCATAAAAATGTGATTGTGTGGAGAAGTTGTAGTATTGGGAAATGGTGTAGTTTGGGACATGGCTGAGCTACAGATGAATATTGAGTTTTCATACGCAGTTTTGGTTATGTTTTATCAAAATTATGAGGGTTTGGGGCAGATTCAGGCTTTTTATAGGCGATATCAATGACTCGAAAGCATGATTAACGAAATTGTATAAAATAGCTACCTAGTCCAATATTTATGTGCTGGAACATGTGTCTAGTACGTTCCTTTAAACTTCACACACAAAAAACACATTTTTAACACCTTTTTATAAAAGAATCGCATATCAAGATTCCAATCAGCTATATTCATAATCACTACACATATGCATTCTGTGTTAAGGCTTTCATGATAAAGATGTGAGCCAACAGTACACGATAAGCTACATGCATATCCCCGAGATCCCAATATCCCAACCTCACTCAGCATTCAGAGTTCCAGAAACGTGTCTCACGTATCTAAATAATAGATTACCGTATACATATACACATACACTATGTCTAGCGTCGTTGTTTTTGTAACGGCAGTAGGTTTTCACTAAAGTATCGATGCAGTCTAGACGAATGTTCATCTTTGCTTCTTGCCTTCCAGGTGCTTTCCGGTTCGGATCACCAACTGAGTAGCATTGTAGTGGGCATAGTAAAATATTCGTCTGAGAGTTCATCCTAAGAGGCAACTACCAGTGTCATGGAAATCAACACCGAGCAGATGCCCGTCAGTGACGCCGGTGAAAGTCCCCGTTTGAAGAGCCATACAAACGTCGCAGATGAAGAGCATCGGGAGCCCCTCGTCAATGGCGAAAGCTCAGACGAGACCGTTGCGAAGAATCATGACACTACCCATGCGCCAGAAGAGGCATCTAATCGGGATGCACAGCAGAAGAACGGCGTGGAAAAAGAATTCCCCTCCACCAACAATGAAAAATATGACGACAAGGTACTTCCGGTAGCAGTTTTGCACCATCATGATGTCGAGGAACAAGAGGTGAGAACAGAGACGAGAGTTGAAGGTACTGACAAAGTGGTAGCGTCCGAAGATAGAGAAGTTTTACAGATGATGGAAAAGGCTGAGGAGAGCGAAAATGTCAAAGCGGGGCCCTCCCCCTCAGAACAGTTTGGGAAGGATAGAGAGAAGACGCCAGAAGCAGATGGAATTGATGGAAATAATACAACAAAACTAAAAGAAAACGGTGAAAATTCTGAAAAAATAACTCAGCAAACGAAACTCGAACAGGAGCCATCAGACTTTCACTTGCAGTCGTCAGAGGACAAAGACGAAGAGGACGGAAACGGTTTTCCAGCAGGAGAAACCAAACCTACAGGAAATGCCAATGAAGACAGAGGAAACTTGGAAAATGAAAATTATGGTGAACACGAAGCAGTAAAGGATGAAGAAGAGGCCACTCTGGATAAAACGAAAGAAGACGGAGCATCAGCAGAGGAGAACTGCGCCGAATCTGAAAAAGTGAACGCACAGACGTACTTGATAAATCAGGAGGCGGAGAAACAAGTAATGCATGAGTTGATAGACGAAACTGTAGTTCTAGAAAAAGACATTAGTGGACTTCAGATGAAATTGGAGCAAACAGAAGCTGAAAAGTCTGAACTAGAATCCAAGTTCAAAAGCTTAACCAACGAAGTTGATTCCCAAAAGCTAAGAATAACAGAGCTGGAAGAAGAACTTAAAGAGGCTAAAATGGGCGATGGCGACGAGAGAAAAGCGCTACAGGAGTCCCAGCAAAGAGTGAAAGACCTAGAAGAGCAGCTCAAACGACTGGCAAAAGATGACGACGCGAGAAGCAAAAAGCTGGAGAAGGTGGAGAATGATTTCATGGAACTAACAGAAAAGTACAAATCTCTGGAACAGGCAGTAAAATCCGGTGAGCAAAACCAAGGACCGAAATCCAAGGCCTGTGCCGTTATGTGAACCAGTAACCTTATCAATTGTACAGTACAGCTTTATTCGTCTGATCCATGACGACTTCGACCGCAGATACGCAAACGTTTGTAAACAAATATGAACTTCACGAAGAACTGTTTTCTAATATGCCATGCATATAACTGTATATTGCAACGAATTCACGCCAGATGTGCTAATAATGAAAGAAATAATCCAAACCACAAAAATTAGATCTTCCCAATAATTTTACAGTGTCTCTCTGTGATATCATAAAAATCATTGATACATGGCCGAAGTAATTGCCTGTAATATCATGTGTAAGCATTTTTTAGTTCATTTTCATCCCTTATTTTACGCAATCATAATAAGATCGAACACCAAAGATCTGAATCATTTTAATTTGTTTAGGAGTGAAAAGGTCAGTGGTAATGAATGCATGTAGCTAGTAGGAAATTGAATATACTGAGTATTAATTGGACAGTCGAGCAAAAGCTATATATCGACGCAGGTATTTATGTTGATCCTAGTCTTAAGAAACTGGAAAGGCCATTTGGTTTTAAGAAGCCAGGGTCTGATTGTTGGGACCCAGCTCCCTCCCTGTCTCTCTCACTCGAGAGAAATCTTCCATAGGCAGATAACTCTGGCCAAACATGACATACTGTTTTTACCCAAAATTACTTTTTGTAAAAGTGAACAAATCACATGTGTATGTCCATCCATTTTCTTTAGAGAACAGAAGGTCGGTGCCATTTTAACTACTCTGTATACAAGACAAGCAGACGCCTTTAATCCCAAGTAGGTGACATGATTGATATTCCTGCAACTCCCCAGCCCACTTGATGCCGTCACGTCTCCCTGGGACTCTGCTTTCATCGGCATTGTGATTCAGTGCCTTACATACATTTTGTGAAAGACGTCGAATGTTAGTTTCACTCATCTGGGTATTAATTATTCCTTATAAACAACAGTGCTGACACCTGCACTGTTCAGAAGCCCACCCTACAAAGCTTCTCTAGACTATTATAGTTATAGCACATGTAAGAGAGACGTTTCCATATAGACGATCTTTGACTAAGGCATCTTACCAAGTGGATACCTACAGGTATATAACAATATCCAACGGTACCCTACTGGGTTAATACTCTGCCTTCAATAACTGAATATTACACAAAAAGGCTGTTTTGTGCTTTATTCGTCTTGTTCTAGAGTAACACATTTGTGTCAGAGTACCCACGGGCCAATTTATGTATCAACACACTTGAAATCCCCTTGGTTGACGTCCAAATCATAGACACCTATACCGATATAGTATGTATGCATGCATATGTCCATTCTTGTATGTCACTTTGAAAACTGAGAATTAAACTAATTTCTTTGATGAAGCTGCATTTTGTTCATTCGGCTTTATTGTAATAGAAGAAATGGTTGGCCTAAGTCTGCCAAAGTGCGGCACCATCAGAATGTCTGTACACTTTTTTCTCGAATTTCACTTACACGCTACCAAGTTTCACTTGCACTAGTTTAAAACACTTTAACTGATCTCTTCGATACTGGAGGTTATGTTGCTGCCCGTATATAAAATGGGAAATTCAGGTACGCAAATGTTGCTGTATTTTCCATCATTACAAAAATTATAACTTGTTTTAGAATATGTGTATAGAAAGGGCTTAATAATCTGGTTACCGTGTGTTTAAATCGACAAAAGTAGTGGGTTTTCTGAACTGCCTCTATCTCTATGCACACACTCAATCCCTGAGCAGGCAATCTTCAGGGGAGTCTTGACGTAATATGTATTTATCTGATTGGTGTTTACGCAGTACTCAGGAATATTTCACTTATAGGACTGCAGCCAGAAATACAGTGAGAGAAAACCCACGACCATCCACAAGTTTCCTGGCTGACCTTCCCATGTACGGCCTGGGAGGAAATCCCGAATGGGCTGAGCTTGAACTCTTAATTTTAAGATGAAATTTAACTTTATAAATGCAAATATTTTGCCTCTTCATTTTGAACCGATGTTAATTGTGCCGAACGACCGATTATCGACTGGAGCTGCTCTAGATAAAACATCAGAATTCAATATTATCCTGTCCGATGATAATGGTACATTTTCTTCATGATATCAAGAGCAGCATGGGACAACACAACAATATTGCGTTTTGTTTGGGTGACACCTACAATCGTTTGAAATATCACCGAAGTAATTTTTTCCTCTAAATCGGCCTTTTAATGAGAGAAAGTCATGTTGTCGGCGCTAATTGTCGCCGAGTCGGCAACAACTATGAGTGCGCAGGAATCTAGCACTTCCCTAGTTTTCCTAGGTCGGGATTGAACCCGTGCAACCTGTGACTCAGGGATTGGCTTCCGTATCTATATGCGTTGTGCAAAAAAGCTAGAAGTGCATAAATTTTTCCACTCAAAGAGCTCCAGAGGTACTACATTACACATACTTGTAGGTACCATTACCGCTGGTTAACCAACGTTATCTTATTACAGAAAGAGATAAAAAAAAATAACCCTCCCTCCCAAAGAAAAAAACACCAGAGACAGACCACTCTTTTTTCACAGTATGTACCGTTTTTATTTGCATATATCTTTTTTTATTTCGTTGACAACAGATATGGGAATATCGTATCTATATACAGATCATTCATGTGAGAGATGCAGTACATGCATGCACATCTGTCTTTGTTTCTCGTATGAAATATGCATGCACCTTAGATCTCGTTTCCAGAGGTAAAATATCAGGTTATCTTGAATGAAAACAGGCAAGTAAAATTCGTTTATTCACAAACCCTGTACGATTCCTTTAATGACAAACACCATGGATTTTTTTTCTGCTGAAACCTTATAAGAAAACAAGCCTGTCTACATTTATACTATGAGAATAACATTCCTTCCAAAACTGGAACATTTTCCGGCATAACGATACAAAGTGGAAGTCCAGTAAGTTCAATTACTGACTATCACAAGATTAAATCCATATACATTCAGTAATGTTCAGTGTGCTTTTCTGTTACCAAATTCCTACTATATGCATATACTAATCAACTTACACCTTGTTCACCGAGGAAAGCATGTGATCGTTGACAACATATTCTAACAAAGATAACATTACCTTGTACATGCCTATAAAATGCGGAACAAACAGGATGGCATGTCTCGACGCATATTCACGCGCCTTCGGGAGGAAGGAGACAGATTTCGTTGAACACTTGTGCGAGCCTATGGCTCAAGTCTTGCCATGGAACAATACTGGTCCATAATTGCATCCTGCTGGTAAAGGAACTAAAATTATCAGCGGTGAATGGTACGTATATACAGGGACAATATCGTTGTATTGTATTTGTTTCTCGAGTCGGGACTATTTAAAGGGGGGTCTCAAATATGTTTCACTTACATAGGACAAAGACACAGTCCAGATACATGGCACCAAGTATTCATACAAGTTACCCACGACAGTGAAAAGTTAACATGCCATCGATCTTTATTTTCAGCCCATAACATGTGAAACTGGGTGAATATAGCCATTTTAAAAGAAACAATAAAAAATTTGGGGAAGCAAGAAGACAGATGAAATGTTTCGCCCCAAAAGACACCAATACCGTATGTCAATCTATTGGAGAACTGGGAGGCCCAGACTGCCCCAATCGCCAATCCAAAAATGGCTTTCATATTTGTGGACAGCTAAAAATAAAATCTCTGACTTAAATCGTCTATATGTATAAAAACACTAATTGGATTTTGTATAAAGCTGTTTTAATGTTTTTCACCATCCAGTTTCGCGACGTGAAATTGAGAATTACTCTTTTCACATCAAACTTACGACGGCTTGCTGCTAACATATATTTGCTTCAACAGCAAGTCTTCCCAGTTTACCATTTAAATATGATTCTAAAAATGTACCCAGTGTAATTTTAGTCTCGGCGCCAAAGCACTCCAGCCATGCACAAAAAAAAAAAAAAGAAAAAAAAAACCACGTGAGAGTCCTGATGGACCAATGCAGCCTGATGATCTAATGGTACGTAGTTATCAAGCCCAATACTGTACTCAATTAAGACAATCTTGTAAATTATACTTCTATGATGCACAGAGATTACCCGGAAGAGAAAACGGAATTATCACCTTGTACGCATATCACTCTTTCATGTGCGAAAAGAATAAGGGTCACCTTACGTGCAGCTTGCAACGCTGCTCTTAAATACTGGTAAAAATGCAGAAGAATCGTGACAAAGAAATAAGCAAGGAAATCAGTATCTCTAGCAAAGATTGAAAATCAGGATGGAAGATTAAAAACACCACTGATGTATATATAAAAGCGCCACACGTTCTGCGACTTCTTGACGTGTACATATTTGTCCATGAAGGATATATGGAAATAAGAATCATGAAAGTATATTGCAATACCTGTCCCTAACTGGTTTAAACGGTAAGAAAAAATACGTGTAGCTGTATGATAACACCAAAAGAAAATAGCCGAAAGCTCGACCTTGTTCAGTATCTTGTCACGGAGAAGCTATGTACCAATCGACAAGTTCATATGACCAACCGTTCTGAAAAAAAAAAAAAACATCCAGAAGAAAAGGACTGATGGGAGGAGTGTAACCTTATACATGGTCTTCCCATGCAATCCTACTCCCCTTAAAGGTAGGGGACTAATAAATTCAAATATTACATGGTGTCGACATCACACACAACACTAATAAAATTATGGCCAGACATTCAACTGATATTTTCTCTTTCCACAATACCCAGCATTGCTGCCTATGAAATTCGTTGCTCTGTAGGACTTCTTGGTTTTGGCTTTTTTTGGTTTTTTTTCTTCTTTATTTTTTTTCTTTTCCTTTTAACTGGGGGTGGAGCATAATTCCTCAGCAGCAGATTTCAATTGTCAATATAAAACTACAACATAAATCAAGAACCCATCGTCCTTATCCCTAACACCCGTTCTCATACACACACTGCATGTGTCCATTAAAATAATTCGGAAAATCTTGAAAATCAATATAATTAACTTAACACAAAATCAAAATGTAAAGTCCTACCACAATGATTTCTACCTTAAATATCAAACTTACAAATAAAACCTTAATGCAAAGGATGAATATGGCACTCCCTTAAACTCCAGCTGGATGTGATACAAAACAGTTTCGAAAAATGTAACATTTACATAACAGCTATTTAAAAACATTATACATGTACAGAACAAGTCTATACACATATACATATATATATAACCACTTATTATCTGGAGCACAAAGCAGAAATGTGAGAGACAGACTTGTTCTCTACATAAGCAATACTGGAACTGTTAGTCTGAAAACTCTTCAAAACTATGAAAGTACACTGAAAATTGCAAAGAAAGCAATCCACACAAAATGAGAGTGCAGGGCACCTGCTGTATAAGTAAAGCTGCAGACAACTGGTGGCATTCCACAGAATATTGGTCTATCCAGAGACTTCCTATGAGTCAAAATCGTCTAAAGATCTTATGAGTAAATATTTCACTAATACGACGGCGGCCAGCATTATGGTGGGAGGAAACCAGGCAGAGCCCGGCAGAAACCCATGACCATCTGCTGGCAGACCATCCCACATACAGCCGGAGAGGAAGCCAGCATGAGCTGGACCTGAACAGACAGCAACCGCATTGGTGGGAGGCTTAGGTCACTGCACTGCACTAGCGCGCTAACCGACTGAGCCACTGAGGCCCTGACACCATTGAAAGAAAATTATGTGTTTTGGAGGTATTGCTCAGACAATAGAGTTTTGAAGAAAATTTCAAATTCAAATTCCAGATGTGATATGATTTAAATGTGCACATACAGTATGTCAATGATATGAATATTTGTGACCATGTAGACCAAAAGACAAGTAGAAATCTATCACAATGTTACATGAAATAATCCTAACTTTATGCATCATTTACACTTCTTTCTCATCTTATTACAAGAGTACTGAACATTGAGTTTTGACCTTCTCAAAGAGAACTGTTTAAAACTGGACGGTTTACATTTACCTAACAGGTATACATTCAACTGAACACAAAATACTAAGCCTCAAGGCCTGACCATATGTTGATATATGCCAATCTCAAATGTCCCCATTTCAAAAAGCCTCCAATGACATATTAGAAACATCCCAGTGCAGGAACTTTTGGTATACCAATTAAAACTTTGGTCCTCTATTTACATCACCACTCTGAAGTCTAACACAAGGCCAAGACTCAATCAACTTCGTATATCTGATCCCATTCATGTACATACTGGCTCCATTAAAAACTAAACACAAAGGATAAACACATCACATCTCAACTTCAGAACTCCTTTAACAAGGTTCTGAGAAATCTCCAACTTTAAGTGTGTACTGTCAATTCATCCACTTTTTACTTAACAATGCTGAGGAAGTACCAAACTTGCTCACTTAACTAGCTAACAGATTCACTTTATCCAGTAAAAGCCTGTATCAGAAATCCGGCCAATGAGACGCGATTCCTTGTTTCCTGTCACATTATTTTAGATAAATGGTGTGGGCAGAGGAACTATTTTTCTTTTCCTTTATCATTATTTCTGGTAGATTTTAGGATTATCTCACCATTAGAGAGAAGTTCTGGCACAAAATAATATAATGAGCTCCAATGTGCCGGACAAAAGTATATACTGGTGTTGATTTTATACATGGAATAAAGTGTTATTTGCCTTAAAAAACAACTTTCAATTCAAAGACATTACAAAGCTTCAGTGATTTTGGCACGATGTAAGTTTTAGTAGTTAAAAGTTACTGATTTGAATTATGGCTATGCCTCTTAGATGTCACATTCTTGTTCAAATAAATATGTGCCCTGTTATACACCAATAGTATATGTACAGTTGTTAATTCTGCATAGTGTTTTTAACCTATTGGTTTTCACAGGTAACCATGAATGATGATTGTACAACCAAGTATTAACATTTCACACATTTTGGCCAGAGTTCAAGTAATACCATTACTTTACCTTAATCTATGAATAATATCACAACTTTAACTATGGTGGTGGGAACTAAGGTTGTTAAACAATTCATCAGATACACATCTGCTGTGTGAAAATATTATTCTGAACAAAAAACAGAGGTGGACTCTTTGCATGAATATAACCATACAAAAAAATTATCTTTAGTTATGTAGCGCCATTTCAACAATAATACCGAAGAGACGTTTGTTCAGTCTACGATCAGTCCTCTAAGACAGCCATTTTATTTATTTATTTGATTGGTGTTTTGCATCACACTGAAGAATATTTCACAGCGGCCAGCACTAGGGTTGGAGGAAACCGGGCAGAGCCCCACGGAAACCCACGACCATCCGCAGGCTGCTGACAGGTCTTCCCATGAACAGCTAGAGAGCCCACCTACGGCCAGACCTCACTGGTGGGAGGCTTCTGGATCATTACAATGTGCTAGCATGCTAACCAACTGAGCCATGGAGGCCACCCCAACAGCCATTTTAACTATGTAGAGAACTTAATACATGTACGTCATATAACTGGAGACAACATGTAATTGTAACATCACAGCAAAACAAGAAACAACAGTTAAATCATGGGTCATGGGAATTTACGAGTTCAAGAAGCTGCAAAAAGGTATTCTAATTTTCTCCGACATACAACGTGAAGAACCCAGCAGTTTAAGTATCCAGCCAGGAATATTGCCACAGGTATTGCTAGTAATAAAGGCAAGCAAAGAGCTTATTACAAGAAAAGTTTCAATACCTCATATGCCACACCAATCCTTTGATAACTTTTTTCTACATTAACTGACAATTAATGAAGAATCCTTAATAATAGCTTGCAATTTTTCTATTCAATTTTGCCCAGTACATTTCTTCAAAACGTCTGTGCTTATAACATCTTGAAATGAGACAACATAAGCACTTTCTGTATATATTCTACCAGAAAGATGTATACAAACTGTGAGAAACAATATTGTTGAATAGCTACATGTACACATCTACAAAACAATGTTGATATGAACAGATAAATAAACACACATGAAACAATCCAACAGTTAATACAAAGACTAAAATGCACACCAAATACTTTAAAAAGGAAGAAAAAACTTGTATCTCCCCGCCAGTCACTACTTGTGGTTAAGTACTCAGCTGTTTTGGAAAATAAGCTGACTCTAATTGGCACAATGTGGCAGCATAATAGTTTTCCCATGAAAGGTAACAGTGTTGTAGTTCTGTCATGTGTCCACCAGGCGTTCCCTGACTTCCCCCTGTAAAGATTCAGAATGTGAGTATCTGCCATCTGAATCATCATCGTTGGCCAGAAGGCAGTGAGCATCATCTGTCTTGGCAAGTTTGTGATAGTATTTCACTCTGTCCGAGGATTTAAAAAACTTCATGGTAGCCTCGGGATCGCTGTTTGTATCCACCAAGACTGATTTGCGAATTTTCCTCTTCAAGAAATTGTCAACTACCCAGAAGATAAAAGCCTGAAAAAAGAAAAAAAAAAAAATGCTGACAGAGACTTACATAGTAAAAAAAGCGATGCTGTCATTAATACGACACGTCTGACCTCCGGATGTTTATCACTAAAAATAAAACACTCTTTTGGCTCATCTAGTAACAATTAACCAGAAGTGAAGTAAACATTTCTGCACTTTTCTGTACTGTTTATTAAAGAAATCAAATAAATCCTTGCATGCTGGGAACTGAAATAGTTCCTAATTTAGAGGACATGGAAACCCAGGTGAGAGAGAGCAAGTCGCCCCTTCTCTCAAAGTAGATTACTATGGTAACTGCAACCAATGACGCAAGATGATATATGATACATGATTTAATATTATGGTTTTGTTTAAACCATTTTCAACCACTTTCAAGAAAATTGTTTAATTACAAGCGAAATACTGAATCATGTATTGCCTTACATTGTTTCTTGGAGTTGCCACAGTACTCTACTCTATGAAGCTTATCAGTGGAAATGGAAATATTTGACATCACTCTTGTAGCTTTTTTAACACTGACCTTTTTGGCAAAGTTCTGACAGCTGGTAAAGGTTGGACTTGTATGATGTAAATCGGTGGAGACTACCAAGTGTTGGCAAAAAAAATGCATGAAACTAGCCTAATTATCCAGTGATTTTATATGCTATATTACTCAGATTAACTTACACTTTTTAAATATGCTTGTTGTCACTCTTATTTACACTATTTTCAGAAAATTTTCATCTTGAAAATGGTTCATGTATCGCCTTGCGTTGTTTGTTGGAGTTGCCACGGTAATCTACTTTGTGAAGCTTATCAGTGGAAATGGAAATACCATCTCCTTAGAATAGAATCTCCAATCTCCTTAACTTTGATTTAGTCTCAAATTATTTCCCTGTCCCACCCAAGTTATGTAACAGTTATTTCCTGAGGTTTCAGTGTTCAATTTTGATCATCAAACAGTCAAGGCACGTTTTGTCACAGAAGTCATGAAGCAACTGATTTAGATGACAATACTTTATTTCCTGTGACAAATTTGATTATTTAATCTTCTTGACCGTCAAACCTTGCATGTTTCCCAACCACAAGCAACACATCCTGTGTGGCTTGTATACTGCCTGGGAATTTGCACAGGTCGTAAATATGACAGGCAAGGTACCCATATTCTCAGGCAGTAACCCAAGCGGTCAAGGTCAAATGCATGACACGCACACAGATCTCATTGAAAGCAGTTCCACTGACTTCAATATCTCCCATCTGCTGCCATTTGTTTTGAATACGTGTGATGGATTCAGTGTTGCGATGAATAACAGAATTTTAAAACAACACAAGTCCATCTAAATGGATTGACACCCCATCTATTCTGGGCTTTACTCTACTCCAGTCTGTTATTCTTGGGCAGTAACCCAAATGATCTGGTCAAATGGCATACACACCGTCTGATAATTAACTTTCACTGCATTCTTTATTCTTTCCACCATTTTATTGACTACCCAAGCGATTGCCAGAAGGTAGGCCTAAATACAATTAGGAACTGTTAAATGCATCCATCTAGGCTACCTTACATGATGTAAATCTTTTCTCTACATACGCTACCACATGCAGTCAAGTTACCGACAGGTATGTAACATTTACCATTATCATTCTCAAAACATCTGGTGACCTTTCGGGACATAAAACTAATAGGATAGTAAATGAAAGCACCATCCCAGACATAATTAAACATTTTATTCAGTGCATAATCACTGCATGTAAATCCCAACAAAGGCAATGAAGAAAACATCCCTAAAGGAAGCTCGTATTTGACCATAACACACAGTCTATTTTGTCAAATGCGCTAACACTGAGTACTTTGCTGAAGCTATTTCAGGAAATTTCTCCACATTTTTTCATGTGTCTATAATGGGCCTCTGGCGATTCTCACCATTAGGCCGTAATCATGGTGACCTCAGAAGTCAGTCAGGATGAAGTGTGATGAGGAACAAGCATATCTTTTCACAAGGCCTTAACACAGTCCAAGCAGTACTTACATTCACCACCAAAGGCACAATAAACACTGCTATCACCACCTCCAGATTCTTGTTCTGCACCCAGGACATCAGAAATTCTCTGACCTGCCGTATCCATGAATGAATGATAATGAATATAACTTTAAATGCACTTTTCAAGTCTTGTGCTCTTTTAATGTGAGAAATCAACAATATCTCATAAAAGAATGTTAAATCCTTAAAGATAGAAGTTGGACAAAAAGCTTCCTCTATAAATTATCAAAATCAACCTGGCTTCATACTTGGCACTTCTTCGATGTACGTCACCACTATATGGCTGAAATATTGTCAATGTGGCGTTAAATCATAATCATTCATTCTTTCATGTACTTTAATTTTATTTCTGGTACACAAAAGGCATGACAGACATAAAACTGTAGAAACAGAAGCTATCAGAGTAAACAGAATGTATTTACTATTCTATACAAGTACATCCACCTAAAATTACTAGATTTAAGGTAATTTCCTGTATATCCAGCCAAATCCCCTCTATCCTTTGTAAAATATGGCTTTAGGTATAACTTTTGTAATCACCAATTTATTCTTATAGTTGTAAATATGGAGATACCAAAAAACTTGGAGTCGTATGGACATGCACCTTCCTGTCACTCGTCAAACCAGCACTAGAGAACCATCAACAAATGAACAAAATACAACCTAACACATGTCCTGGCAGATATTGCCTGAGGGCTCCATTTTTACACTTACATCCACCCAGAAGTGAAACTGTACCAGCAGAGTCATTAGCACCTTCTCCACCAGCATGACAAGGATATAGAGCAAGCACTGGCCAAACCAGGCACGACACATGTTACAGTAGGGAGGCTTGCCTGAAACAAAAATCAACTTATGCTATTATGTTATGTTATAACTTATGTTATTTCTGCACATTTACTTTTACACGCATTTAATCAAGGCTACCAGAAAGGGATCTAAATCTGTTTTAATACCTTTTACACCATTTTTTCCTCACTGAAATCATGCTTTATGCAGCATTGTTAATTCTTCCACAAATGAACAGCAGTAACAAGTGCACAGTCAGCATGATTGAGGCAAAGGCACCTAGGGCAGGTATATAATTACATCAATGAGGTATTTTCAGTTTTTCCCCGAGGAACAGGTCTGTAAAAGACAATCCTTCACTTACAAGTACGTGTATAATCTAATAAACTCACATCTTCCTTACCATATTCTCCAAATCGGAGGAAGTCCCAGCCTTTCTTTATAACAATACACTGGCACAATTTCAATCCTATGTATATGATGATCAAACCAATGGTGGAATCCAAAAGAAAGCTCACAAAGTACCTGGTAAACAAATAAAAAGTTCAAAATATGGCACTAACACGCATGAATCACAATGCACTTTATACATATTTTAATTATTAATTCTTGACTCCTGAAAGTACAAAGACAGAAAGAACACACATGCTTGTGTTCAACAAATATTTCCACTTCCTCTGTCTTCATCTAATACTAATGAAAACCTGGTATTTTATTTATATTTATTTATCTGATTGCTGCTTACTTCTATACTCAAGAAGTTCTGAGTGGTAGCTGTGAGTTCAAGGCCAGCTCATTTTGGCTTCCTCTGTATTCATGAAATATTCTTGAGTAGGGTGTAAAACACCAATCAAATAAATAAGCAAATAAACGACCTTCATAATCAGCATTTACAGCCACTGGCAAACATATATTAAGATTAATAAAATTATCGACTGTTAATTTCCCTTGCTGCATGTGTTGCTTGTATAAAGTATGTGCATTTACTCTGTCGTGCCTAAAAGGGATGACGTCATAAAGGGACATAACTCAACTGTAATGTCATAGCTCTTGTATTGTAACTCTGATAAGCATGATATTCTTTCTACTTTAACAATCCAAAGATAACCTATTACAGACCCACTTTATATATTCCGCAAAAAGCTGATACAGTGGCATTTCCCTTTTTTCAAACAATACTCACATTTCAAAAACTGCTTATATCTTTCCCTTTTAGAATTAACCAGAGCCTATAGGCACTGAAATGGATTCTTTGATGAATGCTCAGGTTTCATGGATGTAGATAATTCTGTTGCCTGGCCTTTGTTTGTGATCAAGACACTAAAGTAATCTTTTACACGACGGCGGACAAGTACCAAGCAGGCTTGGGGCACATGAAGATCGAAACCAGCAAAAAAACAAAACAAAAGCGATCACATCTCTAAAATTGTGAAAACAATCAAAATGACGCTAAGTCACTTATAAATATTTTTCATTTATATATACTGATAAAGATTCATCTTTTAAATCATTTACCTCTCAAACTGACATGGCTGGCAGTGTAGCCCAAATTACCCTAACAAAAAAAAAAAAAAAAAAAAAAAAATATCCCTGCACGCAGAGGAGAAAAAAATGACATTTTTAAATTTTAACTTCATTTTACTCAATTTTTACTTCACATCTCTCTATAATACTTTCTGAAAAGAATATGTAGCAGAATTGGACACCAGAAAGGTTAAATCTGGGCATCATCTTTACAACTATTTGTTATTGGTTGTACTTTGTCACCAACTTTTGGTCTGTGAAATTGTCATCACTAAATAATGCATTGCTATGTGTTAGAATATAACATTAGCCAAGTCATTCTGATTTTAAAACTCTCCAGTAAGTTACATGTAATGCAAATGGCTATCAATGACAGAGAAATTTTTATCAGCTCTGATAAGCTACAACTGTGATGAACTCTAGTCTTACAGCATCAATATACATGTAAATATACAAGCCTAAGCATAAAGTTGTTTTTCTTTTTATATTTTTAAGACAAACACTTTAACTTCAAGGAGACATCTGACTGTTCTGTGGTACTATAGAATATTATGAATGTTCCCGTGATAAATGTACACTGTGATGAATTTCAAATGAGTCCGGTAAAATTATTTATTACTGTTTGATTTTCAGGAAATAAATTGTGTATAATATGAACAAAACCATTCCAAAAATGTTGACACTGCTGGCCGAATCCAAGTCACAGTACAGAATTATCTCCCTTACATCATCTTCAAAGAGCACTAACTGTATATTAATATATATTATATAATATTGCGAGCAACAGTTCTTTGTTGATCAGGCTACATGCACATTAATTTACTGAATGCTACTTTACTTCAAAATTAGTCAAGAACTGTGAAGGTCAGAACTATAGGAGGAGGAATTGGAACCATTCCTGATAAGGTAAAGGAAGGAAAACATTAATAAAGAACTACCATAATACATTTGTTTTAGTCCAAAAATAATAATTTCCCAATAGGGACCTACCAATACAGATTTACGTCCCATCAGTAGCACAGACAGATTTGTGATGTGCCTAATTCAATGATAAAAATAATTACTTTTTGTATGTTGTTCTTCTTAAGTGTCAATCACATATATATACATATACTGTTACATGAAATGCAGCTATACTGCTGTTATTTTGCAACAATGTTGCTTTCTTGCCTTGGAGACCCACTGAACCCATCTCTACAGTGCTGTTTCAACTATGTATTTAAGTTCAATGTTGAATAACATCAGAGGGCTCTAAAAATTTGCTGCTTGAAAAGAATCATGTCTCAAGAAAAAAGCATGATAACATTAGGTAAAATGAAAACGCAGAGATGTAACATGACAGTACAGAATTTCAATACAGGGTTTATGTGGTTTGGTCACTACAATGATCAGATGGCAACACTGAATTTGCCACAGCAATGACCAGCTATTCTAACAGAATTACATGCCGATGGTAGAAAAAAGTCTTTAAAGGATTAGTGTCCAGATTTTGCTTGTGGTGTTGATTGTAACGATTATAACTTGTTTACACAGTATATTAGTGAGTTGGCTTCTGAGAAACGTAATAGTGACTAAATCTGCCAAAAACAATGGATTTACTGTCCTAGCCTGACTTCCAGCCAGCCACCCAGCATGCCTCACTAGATGACGTCATAGATGGCCAACCCAAGGCTGGCTGGGCTACATAACCAAGCAGATATAAAGCAGTATCAATCTGAAACCTTAGTGGATGACACTGAAGTTCCGATTTATGACTTATATCTATGGCCAGACTTCGGATTCTGAGATTTCAGACCATGAATTTAATCTGGCAGTGGGAACTGGTAAGCTATAGCTTTATCTTGTGTAATACTGTATATTTCATCTGTTCATCTTAAAACTTAATATTTACTGCGGCCTACGTAATAGCCACATCTTATGAGTTCGGTTGTATTCCTGTCATAGTTTTCAGCTGTAAAATGGCAAGAGCTGATCCCCCCGGCTGTTTTTGGTGGGTACAAAATCCTTTTGTCTTGTACCGGAAATCCATGCCTTCCTTGGAGTCAATTGTCTGGAAACTCCATGGTTCTTCAACCACTCATTTTTACAACCATATGCAGAACTGCAAACCATTTCATGGAGAAATTTAACACTGAACTAAATGCCGCCACATTAAGAGCTCATGAAGATAGGTCTTGTATGACATTATTTGGCTACTAAGGGTTGGCAGAAAATATGCATAAAACCAACCTCATTATCTAGTCACTTTATATGCTATATTACTCAGATAAATGTACACTGTTTTAACATATTTTTTTTTTATCTCAATATAACAAAAGAATGGACAGGGGGTCAAGCTGACAAGTAAGACCCACTATCCCCTGCACCCCTCCCTGGCATTATAAATCGCAAATTCGCAAGCCCGATGTCCTAAGACTACCAGAAATTTCGTTGGGGTACAAAAAATGTAACATCAGCAGCCCAATGGGCTAGCAGAAATTTCAGCAGTAAAAGTTGTGCCATTTTTCCGTCTGCTCGAAGCTTTATTCAAACCATAACGACATAGTTCCTGTCTGACTAACAACTAAATCCCTGAACGATTCGAGTCAAGGTTCGTCGCCACCATGTTCTTGCCCAACAATATGAGAAATATACGAGCACATTCAGCTACTCCAGCATATTAAAAACGTTCTCTCTTTGAGACTGGAAATGTACGAGTACACAAACCGGGAAACTGGCAGGTGTTCCTCATCTGAATGACGAATGACACTGAATGACGAATGACATACTATATGTACATAATGAATTGTCCCTAGTGTGAAGAAAACGAATGAGAGTGACTTGACCAGTAATGACACTCGCATAAGCTGTCTCCTTGTCCTCATATACAACATTCACATTCCTGTGCACATGTAATTACTGACATTATCAACCGGAATTACACTCATATAGCCTGCCACTCCTCTCATATACAGCTGTAGAGACAACCACTTTCCTCTGCAAAATGAATGACAGCCAAGAATGACATTCATGTAAGCTGCCATTGCCCTCATATGCAACAGTAAAGACAACCACTTTCGTCTGCAAAACGAATGGCAGCTATGTCATCAAGAATGATACTCATGTAAGCTGACATTGCCCTCATACAAGGCGCTACAGACAACATGACTTTTTGCTGCAAAGCGGATGACAACCATGTAATCAAGAATGACGCTCATGTAAGCTCCCATTGCCCTTGTATACAACTGTAAAGAGAACTACTTTCTTCTGCAAATCAAATGGGAGCCTGAATGTCAAGAATGACACTCATATAACCTGTCACTCATATACCCCTCATATATTCATCTTGCAGACGAAAGTGGTTGTCTGTACAGCAGTATATGAGGGCAACGGCAGCTTACATGAGTGTCATTCTTGATGATATGGCACTTAATCATTTTAGAGACAAACGTGGTTGTCTGTATATGAGGACAAGGGTAGCTTATGCGAGTGTCATTACTGGTCAAATTACTACCATTCGTTTTCTTCACACTAGGGACAATTCATTATGTACATATAGTATGTCATTCGTCATTCAGTGTCATTCATCATTCGGATTAGCTACTCCCAAACCGGCAAACATGAGCACTTTACGACAGAAGACTGGTCATCTCTGAAAGCTGTCGATGGATCTCCAAAAATACTTTACCAAGGTGAAAACCAGCTATGGAAGTAAATGAGCAAGGGTTTGTTTTTACACATGTTGTTATTGGGATAACCCTGAGGAGAAACATGTGCAAACTGAGTTTGGGGGCATATTTTGAAATTGAGCTGCTTTTAATAAAAATTTAGTTTTTAAGGGGGGGGGGATTGAGTTTTTAGATATGTAGCATGAAATAACCTATTCCGCCACTGCCTAGGGCTTTCCCATGTCTCAAATTGCATCATTTATGTATAGCAACGGTTACATTCAGACGCTACACATGGTCCAATTTTTGATACCTAGCCACACCTTACCCACATACCTTTCTTGGGCTCTAACAATAAGACATATCATTGTGTAGCAAATAGGGATGGTGTGCTTCCATTATTGCCCTTGGTAGAATATAGCCCTTGGTTTATTCATCTAAAAACAAAACAGAGGTTCAGTCTATCTGTATGAAAATGACATTAAAGATGATGCTATTGTGGCTGTATTTGAAGGCTATAGGCGTTTACGATTATGTGGAAACATAAGTCACCAGCCTCATCAGTGTCACATCATCCCACGGCTGGCTCTGCTGGGTTGGCGGCACTGGTGTTTCTGTAAAATCATAAGTGCTATATGTCTGCGTGGTGTGATCGATTTGTATCACTTGTGATACTGTGAAGGTGTCAATTTCAAATCAACAAGATCATTTTAGAGTTTTATTCAGAATAGAGTTTAGTACAGGTTATTTCACAGGGAAAAAAAGCAGTTAATGCAAGAAATCTGTTCAAGTAAAGATTTTATTAAAAACTTTTTGACAAAATCCACTTAGAACATAGGCCTGCCTTTAGCCTATAAATGTAGCCTGACTGTTCTTTATATATTTATATATTAATTATATATTTACATATTAATAATATAACGGAGATGGCAAAACTAAAATTTCTGATGCAAGCTAGAGTAGGCTATAATAATACTTAAAGGAGACCTAGGATTAAAGAAAAGTGTTTTAAGATGGAGAAAACCTGTAAGATGAAAGTATATGGTGGGCCTAAGCCATTATTTAGAAAACTTAAAATCCTTCCTTTCGATCTGACCATGGGCAACTTCTGGAATTTTATTCACATTTCTCTTTGCAAATACTTTTAAAGTTTCAAGGAAATGGTTTCACCAAACTAGGCACACTGACAAGGCCTTTACATGGACAGAAGTTTTTCTTTCACTAAGGGAATCAGCATGTTTACAAACTGTACATTCTACTCAATCTATATCGACATGCATGTAACCCACAGGCTTTCTTCTTCCAGCAAATGGCAATAATTACACCGAAGAACTCACAGTTTAATATCCCGAGTAACTATTTTAATATTACTCCTAAGTCTTTTAAGGTTGAGTCAAATACACAATACTGTACAGTGCTATGATTAAGCCTGCTTACTATGTTTATGTTTGAACCTGGAAGAAAGTCATACCAACAGGTTATTGTATGTCACTAACAGAAAGCATAAAAACTGAGTTTTATGACCCCAATATGATGAAAAACTTGAAAAATTTACTTTTTCACTTTGTTGCCTGCTCTTGGCATTTTAAATGAGTTTAAAATATAGCACAGTATTTTGCAGCATTTGCTGTGTGGTTCCAAATGTTTCCAGTGTCAACAATTTGTTTTTATGTTGCAACAAAGCACCCTCTGACATCTTCACAAAACTTTTTAGGACGGCTCATTATGCGCATGAGAACAACTATCATAAGTAAAGTCTTTGCAAAATAAAAATAATAAATAAAGGTGTACAGTATTGAAATATACATTTAAATGTACCTGAATTAAATTAAATTTTCTGTATTTTAGCAAATACATGTACATCTTGTATTTCGTTGACTGAATTTGGGCTGGAAGAAAATTTTTCAGGCTACCAAATTCTCAAGGTAGCCTGATCATAGGACTCACAGAGATGTGAAAATTTTGCAAGCCCTGAACACTATGTATCCCAAGACCCATCAACCATGATAACTGGTACTGTCCTAATATCATCAGAATACATTATGTTTATTTATATCTAAACTTATCCAACCACATCATGTATCCTGGGTGTCCTAAAAAGTTATCTGATTGGGATTTGATGCCTTAAGGAGATTTCAATGGAAGTGTGTTGTAATGATTCATAGTTAGTAGAAACAAAACAATATTTTTTTTTTCAAAACAAGACTCAGCTGATCAGAATAATGGACTGTAGGTTGGACACTGACTTCATGCTGTTACAACTGACAATGATGAGTGCTTGTCATAATACCTGAGTGTTAACAACATAGAAGTACAATGTTCAAATTCTTGAGGTAAAGTTACAAAAATACTTTCCAGTATTCTTATCTAGACCTGAAGAAAAACTAGAGCCTGGTTGATTTAAAAGGGGTCTGGTTATTGCGTAGTGCAGTTTTAGGATCATAAAGTATACGAAGGTTTTAAAACGGAAATTTTGTTTCAAACTCTCTTTCATGCAGCCGTATCTTGGATACAGACGCTCATATGAATTGTACATATGGGAATGTTTGAGCTGACTTCAACACTGGGTCAAATCTATACCAGAACAAAAAAGGTACATTCTTTTCAAAATTGGGCGAAACAGACCAAACCTGGTTAAACCAAGAAAAGTTATTAACTTTGAATTAAAGTGAAAGACAGAGTATGTTTAAATTAAATTTGCCAAAAAGATTGCACAATATTATGTTTATTTCAGTAAAGTATTTTTTCTAACAGCTACTATGACAGAGGACATTGACATTTGACCGTGCTCCATCCACTAGCATGAAATGCCACCGTTCTGTCTGGGCTGAGACGTAATTCTTTCAAGCGCGGAACACTCATCACCTGAGACTGTAGTAAGCTGCTAAGGTTGTTGTTGAAACTTAATACATATGTAAGTTTATAACATTAAATGATCTAGAAACTTACTCCTGCCACAATACAATGCTCTGAAAATACTTTGCATTGTTGTTCACCTATGTACTTGTTATAGTTAAAACATATAACATTAAAACAGTGTGCTGTTAATACGTTATTACATGTTACATTGACACACAACTCAGAACATTTGCGTCACAGGTTATTAACAGCTGACATCTCCTTGTTCTCTGACTGGTCAATCCCTCATAAGCTTAAAAGCATGGGTGCCTTCAGATTCCCACTCTGCAGGACAATACTACACACTTCCAACGAAGATAATTCAGCAACGAATTCTTACAATTACAACAGATTTTTACATTCGAGAGATAATTTTGTAATCTTTTTATGAACAGTACCTCAGTCATGAGCTGTCTTTTAATTTAAGTTTCAATTCATAGTAACTAAACAAGTATATATCTGGAAAGTAAGGTAAACTGCCAAAGTTCAAAACAGCACAAAATGTTGGAAATGGATGAAGCAGCTCAAAAATTCATTAGTACCATGTAGGTATCTGACAACTTAAGGGAATTAAGTACTGACAAATTATGTAAATTTATTTTCACAAATCCTGCTTTTGGAATAACAACACATACCAAAAGTGTGCGGCTTACAAGGAGAGATTATTGATGGGCAGGTGTCAGAAATGTTGAGCTTGTTGAAAAGGCATCTGTGTATTTCACCCACCACAACCCCCACCCTCACCCCCCACAAATAATAATAATAGTAAGACATAGGAAGATAAAAAATTCCAGGAGTTTTTAACAACCAAACCTTAATTTTATAGTACAACTATCTTGTATTTACTTTTAAAAGTATCAAGTTTTTAAATCATGATAAATCAGCTCTGGTCACCGCAGGCCTACTTCCTCTCCAGCCAGAAGCAATAAATTTTGCCAGCAATCTTTAAATATGGGTAAAAAGTGGGTTTCCTCTGGACTATGTTCGGTTTCTTTCCACCAATTATTTAGTGCTGGCCTTCATCTGTAAGTGAAATATTCCTGAGAAGGCCTATGCTGTATAATACCTATTTAAATAATAAATATTCTTTTGTTATTAAATTGTAACATCTTTAATTTAATCCAGCTGTTTTTATTTTAAATATTCATTTTTTACTTTGTTTTACCTAAGAAAAAAAAAACAACACTTTCTTATTTTCACCTTCTCAGTTTTGTATCGACTTTTTATCCTATTCATGTCATGGATTCATGTTACATTTTAAAAAAAATCAGCAAAATGGGTATGTTTATCCAAAAGAGAAAAAAACAGCAGTGGAAATGTACTTTACTTTGCTTCAACCATCAACACTCAAAGTTATCCTCCTTATATGCCATTTACACCAGAAATTTGGACAAATTTCTTTTCTTGCTTTTTTCCAGCTATATAAACTCGACTAAACTTTCTTCTCACTGAAAATTCTTACCACTCTGTGCTTTGCCAACCTTATATTATTGTAATTGCTACACAACTGATTCGACATCAGGAGTAACGTGAGGGCTACAAGCAGCGCCATCTGTGATATCACTTCCACATAGCTTGTTTTAACCATTGCCTTTTTCTAACTGAATGATTTTTACATTACATCCTACCAAGGCTAATGAATAGAAGGTAAGACACCACTTCTGTGCGATATATGACCCAGTTTGTTAATAGTTCCAAAGTAACGTGTGTAGGTGGTGTAGCTGGGTGAGTCCTACATGAACTCCTCTGTTGCTCCAACATCTGGATGTCACTATACCAGATGAGTCAGACAACCTTCCATTTAATTTCCTGGGAGTAGTACCAGAATTCTGCCGTCTCACAACACAGCCATTTATCTTATGTCTCGTGCCAAAGTACAGACGTTCGCAGACATGTGCGCTACAATTTCTGTGGTCTCACCTTCATTATTTAGGAGCTGACAGGCCTAGAAGCTCATCGCTCCATGTTAAAACAAAAATGATGCCATGTTTTATGGTTATGCACTACAAATGGAAGTGCTGACATAAACGTTCTAGGCCATAAGCTCCTACATAATGCAGGTGAGACTGCAGAAATTGTAGCGCACATGTCTGCGAACGTCTGTACTTTGGCACAAGACATAAGATAAGAGATTGAGTTTCGGGGCAGCAGAATTCTGGTACTACTTCCAGGAAATTAAATGAAAGGTTGGATGACTCAACTAGTATAGCGGCATCCAAGTACCTGAGCAACACTGGAGTTCATGTAGCACTATAGCCAGGTAACAGAAATTGGGCCATGTATAACGCAACAACGACATCAATTGACTGAATAACATTAATAATTTGTTTTGAAAAGTTAGTTCCATGAATTGAATTTCTCACTTTATAATAAAAAGGAATGATATGTTCCTCGCAGAATTAGAATTTTCAAGGAGTTTCCTTGAGTTTTTATTTTTGTTTAAAATTGTCCTCAGAGATCGTGAAAAGAAAAGTTTGAATCGCCTGGAATTTAGCAAGTGGGCCATGTTGCCCGCAACAAACCTTCAATCTGATGTTTAATGTTTTTAATGCCTGACCAAATTAACAGGAATTTCCGAAGCATTGTATCATGGAGCAAAAGAGTGCCTGCAAATAACACACTAATGTTATTGTCAAAAATGATCTGATGCGTATTTCATGACTTAGTTACGTTGTGCTATATAATGGCAATAATGCAATGGGGCTTACTTGCCCAGATGGAAGAAAGCTTTTTAGAAATGCTGAAACAGACCACAGCAGTACACACTATAACTGGAACTACTTCGGTAAAACTGTGAAAAATACCCTCATAGGACTCTACCTGCTTCGTTTCCAGGCCCCCAAAACACTTTTTTGTAAAGAGTGGCTCTACAACACTGACTCAGACATGAGTAAGAAGATTCACATAATGACTTTCAGTATCTTTTTCTTATCATACACAGGAGCTTTGAACATAATCTTACAGTAACAAAGGAATCATTTTTGTAGGTACTTTCAGCAAGTTTTACAGCAGAATTCTTTACCAGAACTCTCCTTTAAGAACAGTTAACTGTATGGGGGGAGAAAACTGGAACGCCAGGAGTAAAGCACAGATCCTTAACGTTAACTCACAAAATTTCCTATGTGACTCACAAATTTTCAGCCGCAGAGCGCACTCAAAATGAATATCATAATGTTGGTATAATGTTGGAAGACAAGTGAATTCCAACAAACTTTAAGTCAGATCACCTATCAAAACTGGCTAGCTATATGTATACTTGCGCTGTCAACAATTTAATGCCACCAGGATCAATGAGAACATTGGAGATAGGGTAATCTGGGGGATTCTTGATTCCATACTGGGACTGAACCAATAACTTGTGTGTACCAAAGGACGAGATGCAGCTAGATAGGAAATTGTTCGCTGTCGCTCCGGATAACAACCAAACTGCTCAAAGGCACAGATCTTTGGCAGAAAGATGAGACAGCTTCCTCGACATATGTAGTGGAGAGTTATGTAACAGGTGCAGCCGATGAATTAACCCAGCTACAAATATTTGTTACTAACCATTTGTATTAGATACATGGGATAATATCTCTTGACTTCAGATCTATAAGTTGTTTACTTTCGAAACAAGTTTTGTTTTAGGAATATCATGAATATATGACTGGGCTTGTCCAAACAAATATAACGACGCAAATATATCACACGTATCACACATGCATCCAATGTATAGATTTATTTATTTATTTTATTTGATTGGTGTTCTAAGCTGTACTGAAGAATATTTCACTTATATGAAGGCAGCCAGTATTATTGTGGGAGGAATCCGGGCAGAGCCTGGGGAAAACCCACGGCCATCTGCAGGGTGCTGGCAGACCTCACGTACGGCCGGAGAGGAAGCCAGCATGAGCTGGGCTTGAACTCACAGCGACCGAATGTATAGATTTATAAAATGTTAAGAGTTAAACTGTTATGATTTGCTTTGATTGTGTGAATCAACATGATGACTGTGTGAATCAACATGATGATTCAGAATAATACACACTCTCCAACTTGATAACAAATATGCACAAATAATACTGGTTCACATCCATTGTTTTATTAATTAATGAGAATTTCCCCATAAAATGTCATAAAATAGCAAAACCACTTTTTTTGACTCCTTATAAAACAAAATGTATGAATCACATCCCCCCAATTTTTTTCTCAGACAGTAATTGTCCTTTATATTCAAGTAACTTTTCTCTCTTTTTCTGTATTGTCATTGTTGCACCACTGTGCAATAATTTCCAATCTGGTTGCAAGGAGTCCTTTGCTTACTTACATTTAAAAGAACAACTGCAGGTGTTGCATATTTTTTGTACTGAAAGGAATAGCCTTCCATCATGTCTATGTAAATTCCCTACACGTCCCTTCCACAAAATTAAGATAAACCCTACACCTCACTTAGGTCCAGTACAATACATTAGCACCTTGCTGACATATCCAGACTGGTGCTGATGCCCACATGCTGAGTGCCACAAAGCCTAATCATAATAACTGTATGTGTGTACAAAGTATCCAAGGCATAATTCTGGCAACTGAATATAAGCCATCTAATCCTAATGCTTTAAATCAGCTCTTTAAATCTTTTCTTTGTTTTATTGTTAATTTCCACAATGAACATTGTTGTCTGCCTACATGAATCTCAAACATGTTCAGGACATGGAGGGATTGACTCTCCCAACCATAACAAACAATCCAAACACAGATAGACAGACGTGTAAATCACTTTAGAGAGAAAAAGTATAATAAACACAAATGAAAATTTCCTTAATGCACTCAACAATCTGAAAACAATGGTCCGCTTTCAAGAAAATTCGTAAAGAAATGTTTTGCCACCTGTCTCAAACATCACATCATGTATATACTGTTACGAATAAATGGAAAGAAGCCTCTCAGTATTTGGTGTTTTACACCAGTGGTTACAACACTTTTGCAGTGTGCCAGTGTGCCCCTCAAACCTATGAAGTCCACAGACTAATCCAACATTTGTTTTCTGTTCTTTTGGGCTTTACAGATCACCAAATTTCCAACAATACATTAAAACGGATCACAAAATGTTCATTTCTCTTTCAGAACTCACCATGTACAAGGATCTCCTGTAAAAACGTCAGCTAAAAACAGATTGGCAAAATGGATGACAGCGGCTCCAATGGCCTGCTTGGATGTGTCATAAAACCTGCAACAGTTTATCATGGAAATATTTAAAACATACTCTGTGCAGAGTCATAAAGCTTCAATTCACAACGCTCACTGCAACCAACACTGTTCTAGTGTTATGAAAGTAATGCATATACTAGTATATGCATTCCTGGTATATGCATTACACTTGTACACTGCACACCTAAAGACACCTTGCAAAATAAAACTTTTAGGGGAGTTCTAAGACAAAATTTTTAGAATTTCCTAAAACTACTACATTTCACTTAAGTTTAGCTTTTTCAAAGTGGCACAGTTTGCCTGCTTGTGATCGATTTATGCACTACATTGGACCATTTAAGAGTTTTTGTGAAGCCAGTTATTGAGGTCATTTTCAGAATTTGATCTGTTTGCTTCTCATGGAAGACTTGTATAAATGTTTATTTTTCATTCCCACAACCCAAATGAAAATATCTCTAGAAGAGGGAAATTTGCTTGCTTCATCATGGCTTGTAACTGAACATAGGTTGTCTAAATTGTGTAAAGAATTTTTGTAACTGTGAAGCCTCATACTGTATTATAAAGAATATGTACCCGCACAAGTCACATGCAAGAAAGTAGATACATGTAGGAGAAAAAACATTACCATATGATCCATGTCCTTCTTTCATGTTTTGGTTCACAGCACCTTTTAACTGTAAAAATAAAAAAAATTAATAAAGGAAAGATTTGAGTACATGCCAAAAGTGTACTTGGGAAGTTGTCGCATAATGAAGTCACAATGCTAACAGCTCACATGTTTGATGAATCACACTTCTGCTTAGCTCATTTTTACTTTTTGTGCTAAGCCCTTCTGATCTAATGTCAGCACAGGTGGCCAGCAAGAAGACAGAACCTGAACTGAAAGTTGTTTTGAGAATACATTCGCATGTATCTGTTTAATAATTTCAATACTGCATGGAAAAGGGCTGATCCACTGCTGATGAACACTTTGTATATTTGTATCATTGCATACATCCTATGACTTTCTGGCTTTCTCAAATCTTCATAAATAAATCAATGTTTTCTTACCTACTATTATGTCAGACAAAACAACATCAGTAATTTGAAAAGAAGAACAACTGAGTTTTCATGAGGGCAGGTTCCGTTTTTCTCATGACTCAAAAGATTTTAGTACGAGTATCTGCCCACTTTGCACAACCCGATTATAACACTGCTGAAAACTACCACAATTACCAGGTACTGATATACGTCTCCCTCATTATTGTTGTTGAGGGTCCAAATCAATAAATCTGCCTAACAGTTATAAGTGAACTTGTGTACGTTTTTTTTTTTTAAGTCTGCTATCCACCAGCATGGACAGCATGATGCAGAATGTTGAGAAATGTATATCTGAGTATGATCCCGTCTCATACCCTAAAACATATGTAGTTTATGTAAAGAACGTTGATCAGTTTACATTCTAAAAATTTTGAAACAGTCACTTGAGGGAAGAGCTTTTTCATCCTGTCATTTCTGCACCAATGTACCACCAACAATTGCATGGTAGCACACATCAGGGCACTTCACTCATCTGAGGCAGTAGTTTGATGATGAGGTGAAACATAACATGGGAAAATACACGGAAATGAATGGAAATGGATAATGTTTTATGCCTCATGCTTTATACCAACTGGAACCTTTAATAGCTTAGACCAAAGAACATTCTGCAAAGCTTATCCCTGAAAATCAGTAAAACAAAATGTATGCATATGGATGCATGAAAAAACAGAGCACTTCCGCCACCATTGTATTGCATGGCATTGAAATAGCCAGCCTACAAGAATGTAAGTTTTTGGGAGTTTATGTTAATTCAAAACTGTCTTGGACATCACATATTAACTTTACCAGAAGTATCGGCATTATTATGCCTTTTGTGCCATGTGCCTTTTCTCACTTCAAATGTATATTCACATTTCTTCAGATCATTAATCCCAGGAGAGTGGAACAGACTTCCTCCAAGTTTCAAAGTAATCAATATCAGGTCATTATTCAAATCCAGGTTAAATGATTTTTTAATTAACAAAATTGATCGACATTAGACATGTAATCTAGACACAGAAGGTGTGACACAAATACTATGCACACTATCGTATACGTAACTTAAGTATTTATAGTGATCCATTTCTATGCGAGTTTTTTTTCATTAACATTTGTTTTTTAATATAATTATTCACTAATTATAGCTCTTCACCAAGCATTTATTATTATTCTTTAACACATCTGAGTCAGGGATAGAACAAGTCCCTGTGACTTTATTCCCTCTTTTAATGAGACAATCCCTCAATGTATATACAAATTACTTTTGGTAAACAAACCAACCAACAACTGTGATGTTTCAAATTAACATTGTTATCTTAGGCTATGTTTTTTTCTTATTCTTTTCAACACCTGGTGTGAGATATTGACGTATGTCACTACTTTATGATGGATTTTTCAGTTCAGGATGAAACGTTTAGGCAGGAATGTGTAAGAAAACGCTGAAAACAGACCTCAAGGTTTAATTGGACACACATGTAATACTATGGCGTCTTTCATAAAAATATGTCTTACCTATAAGTGATGTAAAAGCTAGAAAAGCTAATAATCCTTGGACAAGTAAACTGAGAGGGCCAACTAGAGAGCCATTCCCACAGTGGCTAAACGGATCCGCATGTTCACGACTTCTGTTGGCAAGTGTGCTAAAGGATGTTGTTGTTGCATCGAGAGTGACAGTTTGAGAAATGTCAGACTCACCACCTGATACAAAAAATAGCCCTTCTCCCAAAGATCCCATTAGGAGTAGACTCCTATATACTATTTTCATTTCTGTCGTGACATTAAACTCAAAAAGATACTACAGAAGACACTTTTCTTACAAGCATCCCCCACATGAAAAATCCCTGTTACCCTCTCCTGTTGCTTTCGTATAATAAAGTGACACATGGTAAACTGCGCATGCGCATTAGTTGTCAATAATGTCACCGATTTTAGATGTTGTTTTTGTCTTCGTCTGATATTGTCAACAAAATTTGACAGTTTGTTGTACTAAAAGATGTACATCTTAGCCTAAATAACACAATGTAACTTTTTAAAAACGTTTTGTTAAAATTAAATAAATGAATCCTTTACCGGTCCACTTTCGTCCTCCCGAAACAACATTGCGCATGCGTATTGTTTAATCGGTGCCATTTTGAATGATTTCAGAGAGAATATCGTCGATATTTTCACGCAGATTATGGAAGAAAAATCCAATGAGGTAATATTTGAATTTTGTTACAGCACATTTCAACAACTTTCAAGACTCGAGATAAATTTTTTTCATGCATCGGTGTGTTTTCGCATCAAATTTTCCATCATGAAATTCATTCTTCCTGGCTGTGAGCTAGCTTGCGGCTTATCACTCAATCTATTTTGCAAACGTAATGTAACCTAGAGAAAAAAAGACCACATCTTTCATTCTATGTCAGCGCTAAAAATGCATGGTGTGTAAATAATCCATACTTATGTTCATCTTTATATTTCCTTCATGTGAAGACTTGTAGGCAAATCTCAGTTGTTTTGTGGTAGTATTTCCGTCATTGAATACTCCCGATCTGTAAGTGTAAATGTGTTTCGCCGATTTATGAACTTGCTCTTCGCGTAAATATTGCGTCGTTGAAATGCCATTTGTTAGGTAACTATACAGTCTTCAGTGAAATTATCACTTTTATGCAATATGCCAAACATTCTGCAACCTTTTGTAAATATTTAAAACGATCCGGATAGTTTGACAAAAGTTTTTCTCGGGAGGTTTTGAAAGATGTCAAAACTAAGAGTTGGGTAGTTACGACTTCACAATTTCATCATGGCGGTCGTATATTTCTGCCCGCTCCTGTAGTTTTTAAACTTAGTTCGATGAAGTGTATTCATCATGAGGTCTTTTCTAAAAAGAGAGATGGGATTTGAATGAGTTGTTATTCAAACTTATTTTTATTTAATACATGTAATAAGTCATTCAGACGAGGCAAAATAAGAGCAGTGTATCCATGTGTATGTATGTTTATATCTCTGCACTTGCATGCATATGTATTTGATTGTAACACAGAGACACTGCAAATATGTGCTCAATATTTGAAATTTTATAACATGTTAAAATTTTAAATTTAAATAATTTAAGTTGATAAAGATTTGAAATTTTATTTATATGTTGGTAGCCAATTGCATATAGGTACTTCTTATTACACGTGTACCAATGCATGTTATCCTAAGTCACTGTTTGTTCGATCATACTAAAGGACAATTATATTGACATTGTGCTTTTGCTATCTCATATTGCTAAATGCTTGCTAATTTAGATTTTTATTCAGTTCAATTTTCAAACTGTAATAGTGTAAAATGTGTTCATAAATTTGTTTTTAAACACAGTGTTGAAGAAAGTGTCATTTCCATTGATGATGTACTTTTAGTAAGAAAGAAATTAATTTAGAAATTATACATTCTACTAAGGAAGTCCCGGTTTGGGTTTCATTTTGTTGAAATATAGTATAATAATTTTAGCCCTGTAGGCCTATTATGAACATTTTGGAAAGTACTGGTACTTCTTTTGTATTGATATTATGTTCTAAATGCACCATCCACTTTACCCTTATTACACATGTATATAGCACTTGTATTTACTTTGTAAGGCATACTGTCAGTGATTACCAAAAACTTAAAATACTTGTGATATTAGTGTGTTGTTCCGTTGATGGGCTGGAGGCATAATTATGGACATTAAATCGAACAAGATCATGAAAGATGAAGGCAGTTGTATCTCTACCAGAATTGTCAGTTATTCATCGCAATGATGATAGAAAATTAGGGCAAATATGAGTAGGATAAAGGCACAGGACCCAGTTCTGATTGAATTAGAATATATAGAGATCCATAGATGCTCCTATTAGTAGTTCTATTATTTAAACAAACAAACAAAAATGCCCTGTTTGTCAATCTCTTTTATATTCCACCTGGTTAATTGTCTATAAGATGTACATTGTGATAGCATATTATTATCCTGTTGTTTATATGGAGCCGTGTAATGAAACAGAAGCTTTCCATCAATGCGGTTGCTGTGAGTTCAAGTCCAGCTCATGCTGGCTTCCTCTCTTGCCGTATGTGGGAACAAATGCCAATAACCTGCGGATGGCCGGTTACCCCCCTACAATAGTGCTGGCTGCCATCGCATAAGCTAAATTTTCTTGAGTATGGCCTAACATACCAATGAAATAAATAAATAAATATGTGGGATGGGATGAGGGGGGGGGGGATCGTATTTGATTTTAGAATGCAAGTGGAGAGTACAATATCTTTTATTTGGAACTCTGGGTATTAAGGGTTAGGTTATATGTGTGATGTTTCCAATACAGTGTATAATGGTGTACACACAGACTTCTTTACCTGATGTTTATCTCTGAGGAATCTCAGCTGAATCTAATCGAGACATATGTTGAATTCCATTTTCTGAGAGATTGCAACTCCCATGGAACTCATTGGCAGGAGGTCTAAATTCCTTTCTCTTCTGCACTTTACGCAGTATACATGTAATCTAAATATATACCTCTATCTTCAAATCTTGCTAAGTTGAAATTTACATCATTTAAAGAACTTCTTGAGTTAGGCCACATCCAGTGATTAAATTTAAAATGATTTTGTTTTGTTATAGAGATACATGTACATATACAGTATAATTTCAATATTCAAAGAGATGTAACATTTTTGTGTGCGTCATTGCTATATGTACATGTGTAGACCTTTTAAATGTGCATGTAAGTGCTAAAACATTCAAACACGAAAAATTACTTTAAAGTTAACTTATATTTATATAGTACATGTGTAATTCAATTTGCCACCAAGTAAAGAATTATCTTGTCAAAGGTAAGAGTTCAAAGACAGACTGCAAATTATGTTTTTTCATGTGCAAGTTGAAGTCATCACAGTGAATATATGGTGATGATTATGATGCATTTTTCTCTTTTTTTGTATTCAAGTGGGCATGTCTTGTAGCTTTTGTTTGGCCAGAAATAAGTTGCACAAATCTGGATAGTCGTGCATTTTCTCAAAATATTATGGTTTGTTCCTTATGAATGAAGAATGCTTCATAGTGGTCATAGTGGCTTCTTTGTTGAACTGACCGTCAACAACCTTAAAAAAATGCTAAACCCTGAATGACAAACAACATTAATGATGTTAGGACGTTCTAAAAACAAATAAGTATATAAGGGGTGGGCATTTTCTGCTTTTACATTGTCTTTTACATTGGGCACTTATTGACGCAATTCTACAAAGAATACTTTGACAACCGTAATACACAATGATTAAGGGGATTGTTATCAGTTGTCTGAGGCAGCCTTTGTCTTGGCAGACAAATTTATTGGACCATTATCTACTGATAAGCCAGTTGTGGATCAGGTGAATTGATACATTTGTTTCTCTGTGGTGATCTTTGTTTCCTACGGACTTAAATGTATACCTGTATGTATGTAAGTACATGTGTGCACAGTCACTACAATAAACCATAATCATTCATTCTTTCATGTGTGTACACAGACTTAAGATATGGAGTATTGATACTGGTGCAGTAAGTGCATTAAATTTACATGTGAAATGAGAAGTCCGCATTAAATTAAAAAAGTATGTACAGTGTATACTATAATTCTTCAATCTTTTTGAATGTTTGCAAGATGTTTATTCAAGCATATTCTGAATTTGGATAAAACTCTACTTTTTGGCCAGCCCTGAAACTGGTGAAGTTAAAATGTTCATAAATTGCGAGGAAAGTTGGGCTTTCATATGTGAAAAAGTTGAGAAATTGGGATATGTTTTAGATTGGTGGTACATGCTCCTACTACAGAATTGTTCTGAGCACAAAAATTGATATTGACTTTCTTACATCTGTATATAGCATACTTCCAGGAGTATATGTGAGTTAAAATTTCTACCTTTAACCTTGTAGTGTAAGTCTAGTAAAAATGTTGCATTATTGAATCCCAGTCATTGTATGTTTGATACAGTGTGTGCACTTAGAGGACACTGATATCTGTCTTCATCTGCATTCTTTTCCACTTATATTCCAGTATGCTACCCCTCTCAGGCCGATCCCACCAATACATGTTATAAAATGTACCTAGAAAAAAGACAAAAACAAAAGTACGTTGCAGGTTATTGTGCATTCCGACATCAGTCATCTGGTTTGATATATGATGTACACGTAGATTTGATTTACATGCATGTACAAGTCGCTTATCCTGGTTCATCTGTAATCATGGACAGTATTTGCCTGCAGATTCAGTCATGCACATGCAGATTAGAAGGTATGGAGATGAAAAGATCAAGATGAGAACTTTGAAGTACATGTAAATCTCTGGTACTTTCAAAGTGACTTTTAAATTACCAACTTTATTTCATATTTGTTTCGACATAATGTGGAAAATTTATTTTCTAGCTACAAAATTAAGCAGTTTAGGCATTTTACAGTTTATATTTTTTCTTGTGAACAATACAATGAAAAGCTTTGAGCCATTTGGTTAGGTGTTAAGCGCAGAAGGGCTTCACTGTGATGATTTTTTATATTTGGACCTGAAATTTTCAGAAATATTAGCTGAGCATATATAACAGTTAAATTTAAGAGTAACCATGCATTTGTGGTCAAGTGGTTAGCAAGCTTTTGCACAATGACCCAGAAGACTCTGAGAAATGTAGCTGTGAGTTCAAGTTCATCTCTTGTTGGCTTCCTCGCTCGCTGTCTCTGGTCATGTTGGAAAGTCTGCCAGTAACCCGCAGATGGTCATGGGTATGGGCATGGGCATTTTTTCCCCAGGCTCTGCCTGGTTTCCTCCTACCATAATGCTGGCTGCTGTTGCATAAGTGAAGTATTCCTGAGTATGGCGTAAAACATGTACCTAGAAGAACTGAACAATTAGGAACGTTTTGGCCCAGGTAATTACGCTGCAGTGCATGCTGTGCTAGTAGTTCAACACTGAACTCCACCTCATGCCGTTACTCCCTCCGTGCATTGGCCGCCATTGCCAAGTTCAAGCTAGAGTTTGAATTAAAAATGTGTAATGATCTTTTCTGATGCATAGTCAGTCATGAGCAATTGTTAACAATATTTATCACAAAATATTGGACCATGTGCTGTGACATATTTGTCAACTTCTATCGTTAAGGGTGGACAGGTGATTTCAGTTATAGATTGCCAGACAAGCACATGTTGTGAGTTAACAGCAATCTATAGATTGGTTGTTTGTGCAAGTTATGCATTGAGCATGGGTGCACAGCAATGAGGTCAGTACATTCATGAAACACGTGTACTGTACCACACTGGATTTACTTCTCCAGATTTACCTGTATATGAGGACATTAAATTTGCTATTAACATTTTATTTATAAGACATTCAGCCAGTTTGATCTCTGAAATTACATGTACTTTAATTTTGAAACGTTTTAGGCACCTCCAGATGTTCCTTGGGTACCTCCTGATGTGAAATCTGTTATTGCAAGTGGAGAAGATACAAGTAAGGCAGGTGAGGCTGAAATTCATTGCAGGAAGGTATATTCAAACTCCAAAAGCTTTTGACTGCCTTGGTGGCATACTGGTTAGAACTCGTTATCTGTCCTGTGAGCTTGAAATTTTTAGCTTCACACGTAAGATTCACAGGTTCAAGTGTTGTTTCACATAGTTAGATTCCACTTTTGTTATTGTGTTTTGATATTTTATACAGAGACTCAATGAAGTCTTAAAAGAAATGTGTTGTATCATTGCACTTGTTATACACTGTCTTTAATTTACTGCTTTTCGGTAGAACTACAGTTCTAGGAGTTAAAGGAAAGAGCTACAACTGCTCTGCATTCTCCTTGTCTCTGCTCAGTTAAACATAGGGCCTACATGTTATTTTTTTTTTGGACAAGTGACTTGAATTTGAAACATATACCTGAAACTGAAAACAGTGTTTCATGTGTGTTAAACTGCGTGTATATGTTGCCATCATAAGTAATGTATCTGTTACATGTGTGTTCTCATGTGTTGTTTTACTGTATTTCACTGAAATGGGTATCATAAAAACATCCAGGTAACTTTGATTAGTAGTATGCAGTATATTTGATAAAATACATGTACATGTGTGCATGTAAGCAGAGTAGTAACTACTGTATAACATGCAAGTTCTATCCTTACATGGTGTTGCGCAAGGTCGAAGCATGTCGCCTACAAGTACATGCACCAGTAGTCTTGATAATGTACATGTAAATGTGAGAAAAGGGGTCAGCGTAGGTCTGCACAAATCTAGGGATATCACACTCCCATCTTGGTTAGCAAACTTAATTTTTTTTCTACTTCTCATCTTTGCCTTTATGGATTTTATGGCTTTAGACAAGTAATGCCATAGTTACAAGTCACTGCAGTGTGCATGTGTACATGGATAGATATTAGGCTGTGTGAACAGATGTAAGCATTTACCCTCACCAATGTTCATTTATAGTGACCTACATTTTGTTAGCCCCGATGTGTTCCTGTATTGAAATTCAAGCTACAGTATACGTGTGTGTTCATCATGTAAGGTCATACCCACCGTGGCATTTCCGTTTCAGTTTTTAAGGGCTTCCCCCAAAACTCTTTGTGAAGTTTATGTGGGTTACAGTGGCCTTCCTATTGTAACTTTTTTTTTTATACGTTTTGGGGTTTTCTTAGCTTCCTGTTTTATACTGACATGGATATTTTTCAGACGTTCGCGTAAAATTAATTTTCTTGCAAAAAAAAAAAATAAATATAAAAAGAGGAACCTATTTTTGTGCTTCACTAACTAACAAAAAGCACCTGTGTTCAGGCATTTAGTTTTGATATGAACTAAATGTTCTGATGTATAGATTTACAAGCGTGCTAATAATAATGTGAAAAGAAAAAGAATGAAAGATGTGCTAAATCTGTATTCACTTGGTGCTATTAGCCATATCAGTGTATCAGATTCAGCTGTAGTCAGATGTGGCTTAAGCATGTGTGTTTATGTCATGTGATTAATCATGATGGTATGCATAAGGGACAAAATTTTTGACAGGAAATTCACTGTTGATAAATCAGAAAGCTTTTGAAAGTTCATTTATTGGAAGAGATGTTATTGTGCATTTCTAGGTAAAGTTTTTTTCTTTCTTTGATATAAGTGTGATTTCTATTACATCTAGCATGCAAGTGTGTACTATTACCATAATAATTCCAGAAGGAGATGGGGAGTTTGGAATATTTCATAAGCTTCTCTAACATGATGTATTAAGGGAAGCCTGTCAAAATGTGAGCATAAAGTGGTTGCCATTATCTGAATGGTAATGTAAATCTGTTAAGTGAATTCCTCAGGTACACGTTTGGCCTGTCATGGCAACAGGTGAAATCTCAGCTCTCTACCCCACCGAAAAGAACAATGACTGTGTTCTTCACTGTGACAGAGAATTGTTATAATTTACTAGTTGTTCAGATTAGAAGGTTGTGTCTCTTACAGCAATTGTTTTTATTAGGGTCTGTGGGTCAGATTGGCTTATATCTTGATGTCTACCTGGAGGAAAATCATGAAACTAACAGGTTATACATTGAGTATCTGATCCCTGAGGTAAAGTTTGAAATGTAGTGCAAATACTGGGACAAATATTTATCTTTAGTGTCTTTCCAATATTATGTGTTAAATGTTGTCTGTTTTTTTTATAAAATTTTTGGAGCTTGTTCATTTTAAGTACTGTCACATTGTGTTTGAAAACCGTACTGATCCATGAATAAAATTTTGCTTATGATTTTGTTGATTTTCATTGGTCATTGGTTTCTGTGCAATAATTGCTTCAAATATTGTCTGATCATTTCAAATTAACTTCAGAAACCAGGAACATCTGTGAACCAGAGTTGGATGTTAAATGATTTCTTCAACTTTAGTTGGTCACTTGTTTATGTACCATTATGTTTATAACTGCTCACTAATATTGTCCAAATTTGATGGTGCATGACTCCTCAGGTCAAGTTAAATGGCTAGCCTCACTCTTACATATGTTTTGCATAATTGGCATGGGATATATATTTTCTGACAGTAGCTTTGTACAGTCCCTTCTTGAAAAAAGGAGGGTCATATGATGACCAATTCTTTTTTTTTTTTTTGTCATTTGCACATATCCTGAAAGTAATTATAGGAGAATCATATAAGTGACAGGCCACATTGGTTATGTGAGGTGCTTGTGACTTGGGGGTACTTTTGGTTTAGATTAATTTCTGTCGTCATTTTTAGTTCTCTGTAGGTCAGGTTTTCTGTAATTTGCTCATGCATGTGTCTTGAAAATATAACACATCTTTTAGTCTGTCAATTGTGTAATATTATACCCTGTTTATGCATGTGGTTGAATGGGATGTATTATCATTAAATGTTGTAATCAGGGGAGGGTAGAGGAGGGGGGCAGAGGTACTTAAAATTATTGATTGTAACTCATATTTAACCTTCATCTTATTTTCCATCAGATTCAAAACTTCCAGAGATCATGGCTGCCGAGGTATTACCCACAACAGACTCTAAAATTCCACATTTGGACAAGACTCTCTTGGGATCTGCGAAAGACATTTCGACTAGATCACCATTCACAGATACAGACTTTACGATTCCAGTTAACACATGCACACTTGTGAAATGTGCCCAGTTACCCGTAGACTCAAATGGCAGTGGACCACCTAAAGTCCTGGACAGCCCTGAACCTCTTTCATGCCAAGAACCTTGTGTATCATCAGCTCTAGATGTGGAAACAAATGGGGGTAACATCCCTTACCAGCTCTCCACACTGTCAGACTCACATAACAGCCAATCAGGCTCCAATGACACCAGTGCTGAAATTAGTCCCTCCCTGGACGTGTCGCCTGTCACAACAAAATCTGAGGATGTGACAATGGACGATGTTGTTGTAAAGGCCTCAGATGTTTGCAGCACAAGCACAGAGGATCCCTCTGTGATGAATTCTAGCCTGCTGAGTAGTCAGATGTCGACCTTGGAATCTCTGGATGGGACTATAAGAGAGGATGGCTGTGATTTGGATACTTCCAAGTACAGTCATGTGGATACAGGAGACTATAACGAAGGTATGCCTAGTGAGAAAACAGGTGTGGGAGGGCATAGGGCCTAGGAGGGGGGGGGCATAGGGGAGAGGGGTAGGGGTGTCGGAACAGGAGAGAGACAGTGGGTGTTGAGAAATGTTTATGTGAAGCCACATTAGAATGTGTTAAAGAAGTTTTTATAACGCCATCCTTAAAAATTTCTTTGTTGCAAGTAATGCAACCATATTACAAATAATGAAGTCAGTCAATAAGGAAATATTTTTTTCATCTTGTAATTGAAATGGGAAAGGATTTTAAAGAATTTAACATGGAGAGAAAAAAACTTCAGATTAAAGCCCTTTTTGTGTCAGCCAGGTTAACTGCAACAGACATACATATTTTTAATGATGGGCTAGGTTGTTTTGGTAATGAAAGACACATTTGTTCCATCAAGCATATTACCAAAAAGTTTTTCTTCCTTTATGAACCAGATGTGTCTGTTTCTACGTAATAGTATAATCATTTTTGCTTAATATTTGAATAATATTACTAGAATAATGTTCTTTAAGATGGTGGCTTTAGGGGTTCCTGGTGCATTGAATTATTCTCATATTTTTGCCAATCTCCAGGTAAATTATCTACATGGTTACTATTGGGACACTCTTAAGTTGGCAGTCCTACCAGTATGGTTTTATACCTTTCAAAATTAGAGTGCTTAGTGATAATTTTAAGCATAATTAAAGCTTTTATCTGACCACGTTGCCGGAGTCCATACTAATACCTTATTACCATATCTGGTTGCCCAATGGTAACTTTATTATAGTGCAAAAGAGAAAAAGACTGAAAGGATTAAAAAAGAATGAACTGGATTTGAACCCATGGCTGCCAGGTATCATATACAGTTGGTATACTACTGAAAATTAGTGTGGAAGAAATGCGGCATTGCTCTTTTGCTCATAGCCCATAACAAAAAACATAAAGAGTACAGTGTAGCAAGGATGATTTCCATTTTCACCTGTGAATCTTAGTGGAAATAAACATTTAATAGTGGAGACGGCATTTACTCTGGGAAGTTGAACATTTAAATACTTGTACAACACACACTTATAGGTCGTTAGCTTGAATATTCCTCACTCTGTCTGTTAAATGCAGCTCTGTATGTGCTATATGATCTAAACAAAAACATGTATAAGTTTCAAGGAAGCACATCCGCACATATATGTGCACTCCTTTGCATGTGTATGATAATGTGTCTATGCACGTATATGCTTTGTGATGAAAAATTCGTCCAAGATCAAATCTAAGCATTCAGTCATATTCAAATGTGAAATTTCACTCAAGCATGACAGAACTTGTATACACATGGCCATGCAGTAACAGTGTAGAGTTACACAGGCTACATGTTATGACATATGTATTGTCAGTTTGTGAATTTGTGTGAAAAGTTTCAGTATAGGCCACATTGTAACTTCATGTACCACTAATCGACATATTGATTAGTGTTACAGTATCACTAGATCTCCTACATTCTAACACTTTTTAATGTAAAAATGTTAATACATGTAAGTAACAGCCGGCCTATTATGTGTTAGCACAGATATAATGTAATTTTAAGGTACATATGAAAAGAACTGGGCGCTAATATGTTCAATTTCACCTAGAGATAGAACAATGGCATTGGAACATAATCACTACAATCCTATGGAACACTCAGTGAACAACACTTTTAACCCAAGTAACTGAAGATTCAAAAAACATTTCATGATGTGACAATTTCTTGTATGACCTCAAATGAGGCAGATGTGACATCAAGTAAGGCATTTATGCTGGGGTGACATCAAGAGCATTTGAAAGGTCAGTGTTACATGTGAATACACAGTAGTGATTGATGACGTGTTTGCACATGACATCACACTGGGGAAAGTGGAAAAGGGAGAAAATTTTTGTGTTTGTATTCTTCAAAGAAATGTACAATGTCTGTTTCAGTTCACTGCAATATTTGGACAATTTAGGAAAGCAGTCAGGACTGTCCCAATTTTTATCATTTCACCTTGCTTTTAAGACACAGAGGTTTTGCCAACATTGTAGCTCTTTAAAGATTAGCATTATAAGCCAAAAAGTTGATTACTTGTACATTTACATGATTGTGTACATCTAAAATACACACATGCCTTGCTTTAAAGGTTCCAATGCTTTGTACAATTTTATTACATTATTTACTTAACTGTTTCATAAACATATACATGTGTATACATTGTATCCATTGGCTGCTGTGGGCAGAATAACATATTACATTGTATGTATAGGTTGGTAATTATATGTGCTTGTGTCAGTGTAAAGTCCTACATTGTTATTTTGCATCTGTTACTTTGTAAATGTACATTTATATGGATGATATTATCTCTGAGTTGAATATTACATCCTGAGTTCATTTAACTGATTATTTATTGATAACATATCATTACATTTAAAATGGTATGTAACATATTGTCATGTCTAAAAAATGCTGCACTTTTTAACTCTAACGTCGAATGGTATCATAGTCTGGAGTTAAACATATGGATGCTCCAGTAGGCATATCAAAAATAACTATCATTGGGCAATATTTTACTGATGTCTGACCTACTTTCTTGTGGCCTGAATTCGTATTTGGCTTGGAAGCATTATATCTCCAAAACCACTTAACCAACTTTGATAAATTTCATATGGTACCCTAGAGTTATACCCTACTTTCTCAGGTAAAACTGTATGAACATAAGTTACATCTCCAAAACTACTATGAAGCTTTTCAGTCCAGAGTCTCCAGTCAGAGTTTAGATGTGCATTGTGATGAAAATACAGTTAAATTTTATACATGGATTGACTGCTGGGATTCTCCCTTAGCTAATCAGATAGGCAGCCATGTAAGTTGGACAGTGACAATGAAGAAGAAAAGTTTACATACAAGCTAAGCATACTTGAAAAAAAATTACATGCATGGTATGTCTTTTTACATATATAATGCACTTGTATAATGATATTACTGTCTTTTTGCTTTTTGTGCACCACAGATGGTGTACCAATAGAATATGACGAGCCTGAGTTTGTTTGGGAAGAGTACCTGGAGGAGACGGGATCTTCAGCTGTTCCTCCCACAGCCTTTAAACATGTAAGCCATTCTGTACTCTGTACATTTACATGATCATACCTGTGTGTCAAATCATAGCAGTTCACAGGATTGATTGCCAGCTGGACTGAAATAGAATCTGATGATCAGTGTAAAATTTAGGCTGTCGAGCACTCTGCATCATTCTGCACTTAACATGATGTACACTGCACATAAAGATATGCATGTGCTTCCCAGAGGATTAGCCAGTAGACAGTTATTCTGAGTATAGATAATTGAAATCTTTCCTTTCTCATTACATGTAGTATGATCACAACTTGCAGATTCAGGTGCATGGGCATTTCATGTACTTTTTAAACAGTTTTTTTTTGTACAATTCATATACATGTAATCATATTAAGTTTTGATGGACCATGCATTGGCTCGAACTAGTTTCTGTTGTTCACTTTGCATTGTAGGTGGAATGCAGCTTACAGAGTGGTTTTGTGAAGGGAATGAAACTGGAAGTGCCTAACAAAGATGACACATCAACGTTTTGGGTGGCATCTGTTGTCATGACATGTGGTCCGCTGCTAAGGCTGCGGTATGAGGGATATGAGGATGACAGTTCGGCAGACTATTGGTGTGACCTCTCGACCTCTGAGGTTCATCCAATTGGTTGGTGTGCGCAGAATGACAAATCCCTTCAGCCTCCAGAGGGTAGGGACTTATAGATTCCTTGCAGTATCACTTATACTGTACATGTATTATATCTGGCCTGAGATTTTGCCTTTTCACTTTTTTTGGCCTGATTTTGAATGTTTTATTGATGTTAGAAAGGTGTTTGGGAAAAATGTGTGTCAATCAGCACCAAAGGTAATATTTTATGACCTTCATTTGCACCTATGTGTTTGCTTTTGGGGAAATTTGTAGTGCAGATGAATTAGACTGCCTCAACTCAAGCTGTTTGGTTTTACAGAATTGGTCAGTATGTCTAATTTGGTCCATTATGTTTAATTTCACGCAGTAATGTAACCAATAGGTCTTTTGTAAGCTACGGAGTGCAAGAGCTTGTTGATTCCTAGTAGTACTGTTATGCATCTCCGTTCCTGATTTCAAAGAACTGATGCTTGTGTTTAATTCCAGGCGATGTAAAAATGTATTTACACGATCAGAAAGTCTTAAAAAAGGAGCAAACTTGTATAAAAATCATCAGGCCTGGGCAATATTAAGAGGTGTATTTTCATTTTTATTCTGGTTTTGAATTTTCTTACTGTGTGCTCACCCATAAAATACCAACAAACAAAGAATTTGGGGTCATTCTGTGGAACTTTGGTAAGGCACAGAATTGAAAACTACTTATTGTTAGAACAATATTACCTGCACATTCCCGCTACTGTTCAAGCAGGCACTTTAGGGTTAATTACTGAATAAATTCATAACGTGTGGACCCGAGTGGATCACCAGAAGTTAAAGACTGATAAGGTAAGTTGTGTGAATATCTTTGCATTTAAAAGTTGAATATTTACTTGTAGGGATAAAATCAAAATATTCTGACTGGGGCAAGTTTTTACTCAAGGCATTGACTGGTGCAAGGACTGCCCCATCTTATCTACTCGACAAAGTAAGTAGAAATTCTTGCCTGTGCAGGATATCATTCAGTGAAGACTTTTCTGAACACAAGTATTTTTTTTTATCTTTTACTTGTAATGCAGTGTATAGCCATTGCATGGACCTGTGATCACCACATGCTGTAGCAGGATAGAGCAATTATTACATCAGATTCACAAGAAGTGATGAAGTGTTTTGATTTGAGTGGACAATTACTGTTGAATATACGTGCTGGAGGTAAAACTGTAACATGGAGCGAATGTTTTTTCGATTTACACATGTCCACATACGCTGTACCTTGTTGCGGTTGTCTTGATCAGATAAAGTGTATGATATTTCGGATATCGTAATCAATATGTTCACTGTAAACCATCAGTACATGTTATTACTTTCCAACATATATATGCTGTCTTCAGGTGGTGTTAATACAAACTTTATATTGGGTGCTAATATTTTGTAGAGCACAGGAACAACCCCAATAGATCAGATCAAGAGAGGTATGAAGCTAGAACTTCAAGACGCTTCTAACCCCTTGCATGTGTGGATTGTTAAGGTGATAGAAAATGTGGGTGGAAGGTTGTACCTGCGATATGAGGGGGCAGAGACAGGTAGCAGTGATTTCTGGTTGTTTTACCTGGATCATCGGGTCCATCCAATAGGGTGGACAAAGGAAAGATCAGAGTACTCCTATGAGCCACCTGCTGGTATGTACTTCAAAAGAAAGTGAAATTGAAAGTCTGTAGTGTGTATAGTGTTTTAAATACAACTTATAGATGTAGCGATTTCAGCTTTGTTCTCTTTTTCATACTTGATAATGAATGAGTATTAAGCATTTTGCAGGCGTCATTTTGGTTAAGGTAATATGCTGAGATGACATACATTAGACAAGAATAGCTAATGTAATAATGCCTTCAGGATTATTTTATCTCATGCATGGGTTTCTCGTGTCTTGAGTCCATACGTCCATGTTTCAGTATTGCAGTGATAAACTTGAAATTTAAATTGTCAGATCTCAAGGCAAGTGTGGAGGACTTGAGCAGTGTTCTGGAGACAGCTTTGAAAGAAGCCAAAGAGTCTTCGCTTCCTCCTGATGTACTGAAGGTAAACCGTACACTTCACAATGTCCACTGTTGCCTTTGTAAAATGAGTGTGGGGAAAGAATGGTTTCTGTCAGATGCTTGGTGCAATAAAATTAAGGCATAAAACTAACAGATGCCATGATAGACACTTGTTGACCATTGTGACTTTGGATATAATGTTGAAATGGTTAATAATTATGACATATTCAAGCGTGTGTGAGAAGGTTATGTGCACTGGATGTGCACTGGATTTTTAACCTATCTTTTTGAATTTATCCTGCATTTTAGGACCAAGTAGAAATAATAGAACATCGGTTCCAACTCAGCTGCAAGTTGGAAGCCCTACATCCTGTGACAAGAAACCAGATATGTCCAGCTACTGTGACAAAAATCCTCAGCCGAAAATATTTTGTGGTGCAGATAGACTCTTTCCTTGAAGAGGAAAAGCCAGTGGAGTTCTGCTGCCATGCCCTTTCTCCTGGCATCTATCCCACTCAGTGGTGCATGGGCAATGGCATCAAACTAACACACCCCAAAGGTAAAGATGTGGAAGAGACTTGTTAACCTATCATCAGAACAAGTAACTGGTAGAGCAACAATTTTAAAGTGCAACATTTCAGGCACTGCCAAAAAAAGATGTTTGAAAGATGTCTTAAAAGAGAAATTCTCAGGAAAAAAAGAAAATGATAAAAGCATAAAATCCATGGAAGGTTTCATCTTCTACTATTTTTTAAATATGTAAAGAACTTTCTGTTGTGTTATTGTACTTGGCCAATAATTGAGGTATGCATACTCTTGTGAAGGTAGGTTTATTGAAGTAGACATATCATGTTTCAAGCTAAAAACAATTTCTTTTTCTTCTGTACAGGATGGATAAAGTCTGATTTCAACTGGTCAGAGTACCTGAGTTACTGTGGAGCCTTAGCAGCACCAGATACATGGTTTAACATGGTGGGTTGGCTGTTGTTTTCACATATCCATAAAATCAGACTTTCCTTCATTTAAAAAGACAAAAACTTGTGTATATGTACATCTGTGCCATTGTATTAAGAAGCATTTGAAATAAGTGATCACTATTCAAGTTGCTCATTTTGCGTGAGCCTGAAAGTGCTATTGATAGAAAGGTGTTTTGAGGTTTGTGTGAAAGGGAAGATGATATTTTAGGACATCTAATTGCCTCTAAAAAGGCACTTTGTGGGGTGACAGTTAAGGTCATTTAACTTGATAATGCTTGTGTTACAAAGTCTTAGATGACTTTTCTATATTAGAAGTTCATTTTTCAACCAATCATCTGTTATACCAAAACTAAATAACAACACATGTATTAATTTTGTTTTCATTGTTGTAAAGCATTAAATGAATGCAAGCATAAATTAGTACTTTCTTTATGATCAGATTGTGCCTCCACATGAGTTTGAGCGTGGCCTTAAGCTGGAGGCTGTTAACCCTGTGTCCCCAAACCAGGTGTGTGCTGCAACCATCACGAAGCTGTCTGACCGCCTTCTCTGGATACACCTGGACAGTAATGTCAAAGTAGTCGCTAGTCACATCGAGGATATAGAATCTCACAACCTCTTCCCTGTGGGCTGGTGTGAAAGTAACGGCTACCAACTGAAACCTCCGAGGAAGGGGAGTTCAAAACCTGGCAAGAGAGTGGCTGTGGTGCAGCCTGAGTAAGCAGACTAATGTGTTTCCATGGTCAAGAGTACCAAAACTGTATACATGTACATGTACATACAGAAATTTAAATTATGATTCTGAGACTCAGAATATAGAGATTTGCTACAGAAGAAACGTCTTGGAGAAAAATCCTTGTGAGAATAAGTTCTGAAGGAAAATGACTTTCACCTACTGAAAAAGAACACTCAAATGCCAACTGCAGAATTTGGATAATCTATAATAATTTGATTAATACTAGTGTGGTTAATAAGATGGTTATAATGCATGGTTTTTGCATACTAGGTCTCTGGTAAATAATCATAAATTTCTTTGTAGATACACTTTGAACTGGCCTATATATGGATAGGGAACCTTATGCATGTGATATCATGTCTGCTGAAGCAGATTAAATTTCCTTCCTACTGTGAGCTGACCAGTTTAATGGAATTTTTGAAATGTTTTGTAGGAGAGTGGAGGGACAGAATACTCAAATTCCTAGTGATCTTGCAGGTAAATATATTTGTTCACATATCTTACTTCCAGGGTTATGATATTGGCATTTCTGAGACATCTACAACTGACAGGATATGAAAGAATTCACCGGTCTTGAAGCAGATACCTTTTACATTTTCAGAAGATGTAGTAAGAGGATGTTGGGAGTTTGGATATGCGAATGAGAGAGAGTTCATCCTAAATATTACAGGTTTCCTTTTATATTTGTAATGTTTTTCAATGATGTCACATGTACATGTAGAGATATAGCCTGAACTACTTCAGTTTCATTTTATCTGTGTACAGGTAATAGCTGGTGTCCAAAGATCTACTTCAACCACAAGTGTTTCTCTGGCCCATACCTGAGTAAGGGGCGTATAGCAGAACTGCCCAAGTGTGTTGGCCCAGGGCCCATCCTCCTGGTCATGAAGGAGGTGCTTTCCATGCTGATCAACGTGGCTTACAAATCTTGTCGGGTGCTCAGAGAGATACAGATGGAAGGTGATCCTAACCCAAATATGCACCAACAAGTCCTGAAAGCCAAGTAAGTCATAGCCACTCACACTGACCTAAACATGGGTGACGCTAACCCAAATATGCACCAACAAGTTCGCAAAGCCAAGTAAGTCATAGCCACTCACACTGACCTAAACATGGGTGACGCTAACCCAAATATGCACCAACAAGTTCGCAAAGCCAAGTAAGTCATAGCCACTCACACTGACCTAAACATGGGTGACGCTAACCCAAATATGCACCAAGAAGTCCGCAAAGCCAAGTAAGTCATAGCCACTCACACTAACCTAAACATGGGTGACGCTAACCCAAATATGCACCAACAAGTCCGCAAAGCCAAGTAAGTCATAGCCACTCACACTGACCTAAACATGGGTAACCCTAACCCAGCATGCATCAACAAATCGGCAAAGCCAAGTAAGTCACAGCCGCTCACAAACATTGCTGATCCTAACCCAAACAAGGGTGATCCTAACACTAACATGAGTTACCGTAACCCAAACATGGATGATCCTAACCCAAACCTTTGTGATCCTAACCCAGACATGCACCAAACGTGGGGGATCTTAACTCATACATGTGTCATCGTAATCCAGATGTAGGTGATCTGAACCGATACATGGGTGGTCTGAACCCATACATGTACCAAACATGGGGGATCCTAACCCATACATGTACCAAACATGGGGGATCCTAACCCATACATGGGGGATCCTAACCCGTGCATGTACCAAACATAGGGGATCCTAACCCATACATGTACCAAACATGGGGGATCCTAACCCATACATGGGTGATCCTAACCCAAACCTTTGTGATCCTAACCCAGACATGCACCAAACGTGGGGGATCCTAACCCATACATGTACCAAACATGGGGGATCCTAACCCATACATGTACCAAACATGGGGGATCCTAACCCATACATGTACCAAACATGGGTGATCCTAACCCATACATGTACCAAACATGGGTGATCCTAACCCAGACATGCACAAGACAAGGGGAATCCTAGCCCAAAGATACATCACCAAGTCGTGAAAGCCAAGGACATCACAGTATCTCACCATACCCCACTGTATATGTACTGATTTCAAATTACTCAACAATCTCTTGTTGAAAGGTTCAAAGCCATTGTTAGGTAGACGTACAGATGTGCCTTTCTTAGTCGGGGTATGCCTGTGATGGAAAAACACCACTTGGTTATATTGATTGTTTCTGTGTAGCAGTTGTTGGTATTTGTTCCAGATATAAAACCAAAAGCTATCGTGCCGTAGTGGAGATTTGTAAAAACCTGGAGCAGCTGGATGAATTCTGCCGACAGATCTGCATTAAGCTTGAGTGCTGTCCTAACCTCATCAGTCCCCATTTTGTGGGCGATCACTGTCCGGAAACCTGCTCACAGCTCACCAAAACCAAATACAGTAAGTTGGATTGGACATCCACCTAGACATTCAGAACAATGATATATTACAAGAAACACCACATGGCTATATTGTGAAGTGAATCAGCTAAACACACATGTATCCATATATTTCTGATTGCAAGTAGATATTATGTGTACACTTGCCAGTTTTATCCAGTTGACTTCACACTTCCTGGATGTTTTGCGGAGGACTTGAGAAAGTGCAGTGTGAGGTATTCAAAAAATTTTGAGAGAAAGTGATACTGTGATCTCGTCAAAAATCTTAGACTTTACTTAGCTGTGGAATGAATACTGAATTCTGTATAAGCCTTTTGGCAGGTATGAAATGTTTTCAAGGCGTACTATGGTTGTTACGCGTATTCAATGATGTACACTGTTAAAGTGATAGTTTGCTCTGTCAAGTGTCATATTTGTTATTACACAGGTGAATGTGCAGACATTTGGCAACATTTTAATTCTTATTAGACACATAAAACTATATAAAATAATAGTTCATTTCAAATACACATCTTCCATAAATTTTGTTCTCTCAAAAGTTGAAACTTGAACTTGTTATCTAACTGGGCCAGTTTTATGGGATTCAAATGTCGTGCGATATCATTGTATATGTCTATGCTAATAAAAATTCATACAGCTAGAGTTTAATATGGATTTTGCTTAAATAGAGGCCATTTACAAGACCATGTGACCATGGCAGATTTAAAGCGGTTTAGGAATTTGTGAGATTAACACTAAAATAAAAAAAATGTGCATGTGAAGGACTCCAGTCTAGGTATGGTTCTCCTTGCTTAAGCTCTGAAGCTGTCTTCAGGCCTTGTGGCTTCCAGGGCCAAAGAAACCAGATTAAATATCCCCAGTTTTAGTTCACATGGATGACGTCAAATAGAATCAAAGCCAGATATGCATAAACCACGCATGAAAGAGCTAAAGGATGGCATATGAAATACATGTAGGATGAAGGAAGTAATGTTCGGGTTCATGAATGTAAAATGTAAATGTTCCTCTTGTTGCAGCTTATTACTATGGAAAGAAGAAAAGAAAGATAGGTCGACCACCAGGTGGACATACAAATCTTGAGAATGGAGCGAAAAAGCCTGGAAAGAGAAGGAAGAGAAAGAAGATTAACCTGGTGAGGAAAACTCATGTGGCAAAGGAGGCAGTGGTTCCAGAAGATGACAACGTGTCGGCAATCAGTGGGAGCAGCGAAAGCAAAAGTAACGACGCAATAGTGTTTGCTGATCCCGAACAGGATCCACCTGTGAAAAACCCACCAGGGAAACGGAAGCGAAAATACACCCATCATATTCCACCTCCTTCAGGGATCAAAACTCGAGGAGCTAAGCTACCAAAATTTAGCTTTGAGAGAAAAACTCACAAGAAAATATTGCTCAATCCAATCAGTCCAATCAAAGGCTCAAAAGGTCAACAGAGGCAGTCCCCAGTGGTAAGACGTAGTAGTAAATTTGGAATCACATAGTTCTGATGCACAAAAACAAGCGAAAACAAGCCTTAATGGTTTAATATATGCCAGACTTCAATGTAGTATCATGGTTCAAATTACAGGTAGATAATTTGGTTGTTACGTAAATATTTAAAAAGCATTGTTGAAGCAGTGAATATATAAATGTCATGGTAAACCATACTTGTGTTGTGACATGTTGGCTGAAGTAGTCTTTAATAAATATAAATTATTTGCAAATACTTCAGTTTTGACCTTTTGTTTTGCTTTATTTTGCTCTAGAAACCCAAACGTGAGGACGTGCTGAAGTTACATTCCAACCCATTGTCATGGACAATGGGGCAGGTAGTGGAGTTCATAAAAACAACGGACTGTGCACACCTGGCTCGTCTGTTCAAGGAACATGTAAGTAAAACAATGGCTGTTTTTCTAAGTCTGCCCATAACTGAAGGTTTTGTGTTTTGGGGGGGGGGGGGGCGTTTTATTGCAAAAATTTCAGACTTAGCTATTATTAATAAAATGCATTAAGTTATTTAAAGGTGATCACTGGTTTAAGCAGTATCTTGACTATTATTGCGACACCCTTGGTTTTATATCACAGCTTGACAAAAAAGCTAGTCAGGGCTAGTCCCATGTAATTGTTGGTGGACTTTTATTACTGTTCATATATTTTCTTTTCCAAATTCTGTGAGACTTTCCCCTCATGTCATTATATATAATGTGAATACTTTACCTGCATTTGTTGTTTTCCCAGGAAATAGATGGCCAGGCATTATTGTTGCTAACCCTTCCTACTGTTCAGGAACACATGGAGCTCAAGCTGGGACCTGCAATCAAATTGTGTCACCATATTGAGAGAGTTAAGATTGCCTTCTATGAGACGTATGCTAAGTAATGTTGGTAAGAAAAAAATTCTGTGTGACAGAATCAGTGTGCAAGAGATGATAGTTATCGACTGGTTGTGGTGTCACGCTCAGAATCTTTTTCTGCTTTACCAATTCATGACATGAAGGTTGACATTCCAAATCTCCAAAACAGATACTTGTTTATATTGTGTCATTAACAATAATACATCTGATCATGGAAGTTACAAAATTTATATGAATTAAGAAGATGGCTATGAATTTGGAGAAAGACTATCATGTTCTACACAGGGCAAGTCGAAACAGATACGATTAGGCACTCCAAGAGCAGCACATTATTATACTGGATTCATGTTTTCTTCAGCAAATTGTCCTGTTGATTTCTATTAAGACACTAATTTTTAATATTTTTGATTGATTTTTTAAGATTGAAAAAGTGTGAATATCAGATATTGAAGGCTTTCATATTTGTTAAGAAATTTGTTCAGTTACTGATATACAAAATTTTAGACTACAAATTAGATGTTCAGCCTTTTTGAATGCATGTTTTGTTACAGACAAAACTTTTTGTAATGATTTAGTTTGTTTATGATTCCGGTACCTTTTACTGGAAATGTGATGTATTAAATGAAGTGTTGCAGAAATTATTACAGTGGGATATGGTTAATCTGGTAAGACATTTGTGATTTACAGTGTTGTCCAATTTACCACCATCAAATTATATGTAAAGCAAAATGTTTGTTGTATTTTTTCTGGAATGAGAACAGACAGAAAAAAAAGCCAAAAAAAAAAAAATGCACAGAAACACTCACTCTACTGAAGCTATTGTTAAATTAATGAAGTTGACAAGATGTCACCGTTTTGGCTACATGTACAAATGTTTTTCTATGAGCGTGTATTTTGTTGTACCACGGAGTGTTAAAGGGTGCCACTGGTGACCATAAGTGTTAATTTAAGTGTTTATTTTTATACATATGGGTGAAATAGGATGCTAAGTGATTACTGTGAATGAATGTGTGGACTGGTTAAATGCTTTGGGATAAGATGCTCAAAAGTGTATTGGATCATAATGGCTTGTGCGTTGAGCTGTGGCAATCAATGCTTCAGGTTCTGCCAATTGGACACAAAGGTTAACATCTGGTGTTCTATTTGTACACTTCAGAAAAACTGGTCCCTTGTGTGTTAACAGTGTATTAGGATCATGTTATTTGTGTTATTGTAGGAGATACCTGTTCAGTGAAGGTGCTAAGACATGTATATCGATGAGCAGAAGGTCAAAATCATCCATGAGTTTGAAAGTCTGTATGGTCAGATATTGCATTTTTGTACTGCATCATTCTTTCTCATATAAAGACTACAGCATCTGTTTAACAGGTGTAGCCTTAACTCCTCTTAATGATAGAGATGACCATCAGTGTACTGATGTGTGGAGATACATAGATGCAGATGGCCACTAACTTTCCTGTCATTAACTTTATACGCAAGATACATGTATATACATTCTGCTTGTATTCATCAAAATCTGGCTTTTGTGACAAAAAAGTTATTTCACATTGAAAGTGTAATTTCTGTTTTTATGGTTAAGAATATAGTGTTTGTATTGTGGCAATAATATTAGCAAGTTTTGGCTTTAGTCGAAATGTGAACCATGTCACCTGTTTAGTTCAGGATTAGAAAGTGATTAAATTGTGATCACTTTTAATCTAGCACTGCTTTAATTTCCAAGATTTAACTTGTAAGATCCAAATATAAATGACACTTTTAATCATTAATGTGTGCAGTCAAAATATCCTATGTGGAATTGGCCAGAAGAACTTTATCCATACCTAGATACAGTGTAGTCTGTCTTTGTGCCATGAAAGTATTACATTTTTGTTTGATTTGCTCATATGCAACATCCGTCAGATTAAAATAATGATATGATTTTGGCCTGGAAGATTCTGTTGTGTATCACAAATATTCTTGTACAATTTTGTAATGTAGGCGATGTACTCATTTGTCACTCTTGCCTTTATAAATGAACCGGTGACATGTGTAAAATGCTTATTTTTTGCTTTGATGTGTTCTGTTTTTCCCCCTTGGGGCGTCAGGTGTCAGCTGGTCTCTCTTGTTTTATGCATCAGTATTGAAAGAACAGAGTGCCTTCACCTTTTTGAAATGTAACAGCTGATGAGGTCATGGCTTTCAGATTTTATTTTCTACCGAGGATCTTTAAAAACTGAAATGTTCTGTAGGAGGCTTTAATGGAGGTAATTATGTGGAATTTCACACTGTTAATGTAATAATAGATTTGGTTAATAAAGGCTTGAAGTTGTATAGGGTAGAAAATTATGTAGACTTAAATGAATTAAATAAATTCCAAAGTTTAAGTTATATATGTATGTACCTCAAAGAAACCAAGAAGATGTTGCATGTATGATTGAGCAATATCACCCTTGTTACACTTTGGATATAAAAGGAACTTGGATAGTACAACTTTGTAAGACTATATTCCCATGCTTTTTTGCTATGTAGTTTGTCCTCTTTGCTTGTTTGTTATCAGTGTACATTTTTGTAATCAAATTGAATAATATATTTGTCAAAAGGATTTTTAGCTACTCAACCAGTTTTCTTTTTCTTTTGACACAAATTACACTTATTTTGAGTAGTTTTTGTAAATGTGTATTCAGAGCTGGACTTCATTCAAGGTTTATGAATGTTTTTTGAGTGAGTTTTCTTTGTTAATGTCTTTACAAACACTGGAATTTCCTTCTACGCATATTGACAAGGTAACACATGTATATGAAAAGTTGCCACATGACACATTGTTAAGTAGTACAAATGGCTTCTGCTTGTTATACACCATGCAAACTTAGCATGTTGCCATGCAGTTATTTCTTCTTGCTTTATCATATGGTTAAAACATGCTTCTTCTGCTTAAACAACTGTGATTGACATGGAGGGGGAGGGGGCTTTAGCTTTACACTTTAAACTATAGATGCCCACAACAGTTATTAGCTTTGAGCAGTAAGATATTTGAACTGTATTCTCATTTTCAATCAAAACAATTGTTATTTCAAGCCTTTTGAAATTGTTTACTTAAAAGGCTTTTTCCTTAATATTCCATAATTAAGTGGTTCTTAAGCCTTGCATGCAAACATTGATGGATTTGTTTTTCTGTCATGATGGCTTTTATGATCGTTCTACAATAATTAAGTAAGAGATTATTACCTGTGAACATGGTGTCCCTGTCACTGTGGTGATTTTGGATTAGTGGATGATGTGATCAACTCTGTACAGGAACCAACCTAGTCTTTACAACGCAAGCTGAAGGTCTGAGCTCTAGAGGATACAAGGAACTATGTGAACAACTTATTTGATTTCATGGAGAGGGAATTACTTTGGATTTCTTATGGGAAAATGTTGCAGGTTGACATTCAGTTAGTAATTTATTTTGATACACTTATATATATACTTATGTAGACTGTGACGAAGAGGATTTTTTGGATAATTTTACATGAAACAAATACACTGCATGAGGAGTTACGTCACCTGATCAAGGCAAATGCCTGTGTTACATATAAAGCAGGGGAATCTTTTTCTATTCTTTCACAATGATTAGATATAAATTAAGACTTCTCTTCCCTCTTCAGATCTAAGCTGTAAAGCATCTGGTAATTGCCTGGAATGGCCAATAAACGGTAGAGGAATATTGTGTGCAGGACTTTACATGCACCTATGATTACATCGTCTTTGTTGCATGTCTTTACTATAAGGTTTTTAAGTTATCCCATTTATTGGAATGACGTAACCAAAAAATGAAAAAATATGTTCAGTGCTTTATATATAATCTGGGATTAATATTTCAGTTCCAGAAATAATGAACAGTATCATGTGTTATTTGCTCAGTTCACCAGTAGAACTTGTAAATAGGATTTTGGGTGGATGTTCACTGTTGCCTAACCCTGAATTATTGTAGCCTATTTGGTCTACACCTTTTTTCTTTTTTTGTTAAATCAATGTTTACAGTGAGAGGTTCTCTACTGTAAAGTGTACATAGAATTGTATTAATGTGGTTGGCACCACAGCTGTACAAACAACCGCTAGTCAATAAAACTGATGACCAGTTAATGGTAATTGTGAGGAGTTCATTCCTAGGCATGATTATTTATTTATTTATTTATTTGATTGGTGTTTCACGGTGTAGTCAAGAATATTTCACTGATACAAGAGCAGCCAGCATTATGGTGGGAGGAAAGCGGGCAGAGCAGCGGGAAACCCACGACCACACACAGGGTTCTGACACACCTTCCCACGTACGGCTGAAGAGGAAGCCAGCATTATGGAATAATAGCGCCGGAATGGAGAGAGGATAGGGAGTAGTTAGTGAAATTTTTCCAGTCAGGGTGAATGTTGCGAAGTGCTATGTACAGTCACAAATAATGGATGAAATTTGCCCCAGCACGGACGCAAAAGCTAATTATGATATCCATTCTGTGACAACACAGTCTAGGCCTAGTGTATAATAAGCTTGTGGTTTTCTAGGATAAAACATATACACGAAAAGAGACTGGCCTATAGAGAAGGTACGACAAATTAAAAGATCGTACTTTAAAAGTCGTGCTTTACTATGTGGGGGCCTCCGTGGCTCAGTCGGTTAGCGCGCTATCGCAGCGCAATGACCCAGAAAGCCTCCCACCAATGCGGTCGCAGTGGGTTCGAGTCCAGCCCATGGTGGCTTCCTCTCCGGCCATACGTGGGAAGGTCTGCCAGCAACCTACGGATGGTTGTGGGTTTCTGTCGGGCTCTGCCCGGTTTCCTCCCACCATAATGCTGACCGTCGTCGTATAAGTGAAATATTCTTGAGTAAAACACCAATCAAATAAATAAATACTTTACTATGTGTCCGCTATATTATGGCTATGGGTCACTTGATATATCTCTGTCAGAACTCAAGCTTTTAATTTACCCAGAAATTATTATGATAGTTTATAACAAATTTAAAAAGAGAGTTTATTTTTTCCTGCGACTCAAATTTAGCCAAGAAAGATTTTCAGCGAATGTAGGCCCAATGTATATAGGTCTGCCAATCAATGTTTGATTTTTGACAACAACTGGCCTTTGTCTTTGCAATTTAATCATGAATAAGAACAGAAAATGTCATATATTTGCCGAAACGATTCCGCACTTAACTTTCTTATTATGTACACGAATAATTCGAAGGACTAACGTACTGACTAATTAACCCAGCGTTCTTTGAAAGTGATTCACCAAAGAATATTCCGCCAGGGGAAGTTACCTAACCAGCCAGATGACTGCCCTTTGCCCGTGAACCGAATTGAATACAGAATACAAATTTTATTAAAGTTTGAAACAAATGCATCAACAGCAAAATAAATCAAATACAATGTCACAAGTCCACTAGGTGTGTGAGTGATACTGCTGTGTTCATACGTGCAAAGCCCAATCTAAAAACTGCGGGGTTAGTCCTGGGCTAGGTCGTACCAAAGATCATAAAAAAAGAAAGTTGTTGCTTGCTCGCTCATTCTTGTGGGGGAATAACAATGACTGGTCAACCCGATATCAGTATAATGGACTGGGTGTCTTTGACAATTCCTTTCACTGAGAGGAGTGCAGTATGTATGTACACATACAAATGACTGTTCGCCGTCATATAATTGAAATATTGTTGAAGTTAAGCGCCAAGTATCACAGCATCCAGTAGCCTTAAAATCGTGATGATGTTTATCCATTTAAATTATCAGGGCGTTTTTCTCTGTGTTTAGAATCCATGTCTGTGATCAAAGTACAAGAGTATTTCTTCTCCCTTGCACATAAATTATTTCTAATGATAGTCCAGTGATAGAACTTAAGATAAAGATGTGTTCTCACTTTTATAATTATTATATTCCATACAATCACCACTGATATGAATCAATATTTCAGAATATATATCTGCTAACATAACATGATACTTGACAGTCAAAATTTTGAACAGGATATCATAGAGGAACCAGATAAAGATAGGTAACCTGTAACTATTCAAGACATTTTCAGCTCTTTACTTAAGCGGCTTAATATTGATCAGAACCGTTTCTAGGCATCGCCTACTGATGGCTGTGATAGTCGATCTAACACGCGCAGGTCACGGCACCTTTCGAAGCCTACGTGATTGGCATGACTAAGGTGTGTTTAGACATGTGGAATCTATATGCATGTCCATTGATTTTTGAGAGTTTATAAAATTCAATTCTCCACCTTAAAAGTGATTTTAATATTCACATGTAAATGACACCTTACTTGCAAGTTGTTATTTTGAAAACGCAAGAAACAAAGAATCGTTTTTTGATTGAAGGGTTGTAAATGAACTAAATTTCGTCCATCACTTACTCATTCTTTCTGATTCTGAGAGTTTGTTTGGGAAGTCGGCGGATATTTAATATTCAGCACCCAGCAAAAGTAATATTTCACTGCATTTATTTACATCGAAAAATACTTTTTGGGTCGAAAATTTGTTGTTTACAGTAGTTTTATTTGGAAAGTTAAATTAAATTTGTGTGCACTAGTTCAAAATTTTGAACATACTTATGTTGCTCTGTATTTGTATTCCAAAGCGATGCCTAGGCTTTTGAAGGGAAGATCCGATCATGGAATTTCAATGACAAATTTAGGCCTAAATGCTGTTGTACAGTTGCTTGCCCAGAACTAATAATGCTCTTACAAAGTTACAATACAGCTCCATCTGATTTCTATTTATTTAATCGATTGGTATTTTATGCTGAATTCAAGAATATTTCACGAACAGATTTCAAAATCGCTTAATAACCTTTCTTTGATACACAGCACTAGTACTGACGAATATTTCTGATTGGAAGGGTGCTTTATATTGTCTTAAATGTGAAGGAAATGTGCAGTAAGTTGTAGGGGGGTCCCACGTTCAGGATTTTCATATGGTCTTCCTGCGGAGATCACAGGTTTATAAACAGCTATCAGTTCCGAGGTTCCGCTGGCACGACGTATGGTGTGCTTACATGCCATCTAGAACCTTGTGTATCTAAAGCCAAAAAAATGCCCCACTCTGGCATTCCAAATCTGATATTATGATGAACAAGGCCACGTCACATAAGCAAAATCCTCCATATTTTCACGGGCACTAGAAATGTCAAGACAAGAGTCAGTATAATGTTCGCCAATGATTACTTCTCTTCCACCACAATGGTACACATATCTGATATGTCAAGGTGCTTTACAATAGGCATTTCGGTTTCCCCCATCCATGAAACTGGTGGCCATCGTGTGAGTTAAAATTTCTTGACTGTGGCATTAATCAGCAAATCAAATAAACAATCACAAGTAGAAATTGCCACGGATCAAGCAGGCTTGCTCGACACCTCTAACAAAGAAGCATCTACATGTATGTATAAATTACCTTTAACCTGGTGTATCGTACAAGAAAGTATAGATCTCAACTCAGAATTCAGGACACTATAATTCAATAATATATGTAGCGTTTACAGAGTATTTTAGACTTTGGCTCAAGACATTTTCGTGTAACAAGCTTAAACCACACAGACTCACTTTTCATGACATAGGCACCAGTCAAGACCCTTACCAAGTTCTTCAAATGACAACTGGCATACAATAAATTTGTCATCCGGATTAGTGCTGAAGCAACTGATTCACACAATCACTACAAAGCATTTAGACTGAGGGGGGAATGGTTTTTATTCAGGTAACAATTTTGACTCGGTCTTCCATTTAATCAGCCCAACGCCAGTCACTACAAAATGGCAATTTGAGGATGTGGATGAGGTATGGAAAGTTCATGTGATGTGGAAATGGTGTTTTATGTGTTTGTGGCAATTAAATTCGCAATGTATGCAGACGGAAAAAGTGCCTATATGCATGTTCTTTTCCGGGGAATATTGTGTATTGTCACAGACTGGATTTGATTTGATAGATGTTTCACACCTTACTCAAAAACATTTCAATTATATGCCAGTGGCCACTCTTTTAGTGCGAAGAAACCGACAACTACCCGCAGTTAGCTGGCCGACCTTGCCTAACATCTCAGTCAAGGAGCCCTCCCCTCCCCCCATGTGAAGGGGGTGAAACAGCTGAATTTCTACCAAAATGAATTATGAGCGAGGTCCAGGAGCAGCTTAGGACATGGATGCCCCAGCCTTTCACACGGCCGTATCTCTACAGCTGTGGACATGTCTTAGATTTCTGGTGACATTACTATGTGATAACAGTAAGTCTGTTTTAACTGCATATTTGGGGTTTTCAATAGTCATTTGAAAACGTCATCAAACGTCATTTAGCACAATGTGGTGAACCAGTGGAATTTGTAAATTTCATGTAGCCCCAGACGACAGTCCTGGAAGCTCTGGCCTACCTGATAGCAGAAGATTGCTTTAAGCAATGGGGAGTAAAATTGACATACAAAAGTTGAGGGTGGTGAGGCAGCGAAATTTACATATCTCAGTCCAATATAGACAAAGGTCTGGGGACACCTTGGCCGCGGAAAGTCAAGGTGTTTCGGTTGGGCGAAGATGTGTCCCATGATTAAAATAATGATGTACATTTAAGAAATTGGGATAAACTGCATAAAGCCATGTAACCTTAGGGTGGTGAAACTTAGAAATTTTTCACCAACATCAAGGAGACGGCTATGAGCCGGAAGCTCTGGCCTCTTAGGCTTTCTGCCAATTAATGTCACATATTGAGGAAGCCAACATATTTATAACAGGGCGATATCGTATCAGGAACACCTGCACAAAAAAAAAAATTATTGGCCCATCGAGAAGAACTCTTCAAAGTATCAGCATGTACTGGAGGAGGGAAGTTCTTACTGTGGAGGGGGGGGGGCAGTGGAGGAGGTCATCAGTGAAGAGGCTTTTCTAGGAGAACCCTTGCAATACAGGCTGTACCAGCTTGTATTAATTCTTGTACATGTATCTATCCCACTGCTTGTAAGATATATGTACAATTGATCCTTTACCATGTGTAAAAAATTGATTTAACACAGAATGATTACTTCACTTTCTTGTACACTCAAGCATACCACATCTTACTGGCAAGCCCAAACTTTAAACCACCAACCACTGGAATACATTTTAAGTTTTTATTTGGTGCTATCTCAATCAGTAACATTCACTGGTCAATGATGTCAGTGAGCTTGTAATCTTATCATAGCTCTTCTTTTACATATGGTGTTCTGGAACAAAGATGTTGTAGGCATAACATGCATAAGTGTTCCTCATTTACGCCAGAAAGATCGCATTGCTCGAGTGCATTACACTGTCCAGTGTGTTCCACTGAGTAATGTAATCACTTTTTACTTTAATTACCCATCTGGATCACAACCAAGAGCTTGACTGTTTGATCATACCAGCTAGATGTTTACGGGTGGGCTTGTCGTCAACACCTCCTACTGGTGTAAATAGATATCAGCTTGAATCTTGAATAAATTGCCACTCGTGAACATTCCTTCAATGCAGTGGTGTCATAAAATATGCTTTTAATATTTTTGGAGGTCTTCTGTATTGGATTCTATGCAACATTCATTAAATACTGCCTTTAGTAGCTATATAAACAGGTAAATAATTTAGACTGACATGCAGGACTAGGACTACTTGGAATCCACGCATGTGTATGTGGAAACCACACGCTGTCTTTATATTTGGTGAGTTCACCAATATCTGGTCGCAAAAGAGGGTAAATTTCAAAAAAAATTATCACTGGTTGTGTACAAAAATAAAATGACTGTTTTTTTAGTGTTAGCAAGAGGCCGTTGTCATGTTTTCTTCAGCTTAGCTGCAGCTTCCTGGGCTGATTTCTTGGCTCGCACCATTTCCACCAATTCCTGAGAATTACAGAAGGAAAACACTGGAAAACACTGGATTCTCTGGCAAACGTTCTGTCTTAGCAATGGGGTAATTGTTTTTTAAGCAACAATAAGCAAAGTCTATTCAACTTGAATGCCTGAATTACTTAGTGTTAAAGATCAATGACTAACTCTTTCTGACTGGCATGCTCTAACAATTTGTTTACTTCATTGGTGTTTCACTTAAACGACGACAGCCAACATTATTTTGGGGAGAAATCAGGCACAGTCCTGGGGACACCCACAACCATCCACAGGTTGCTGGCTGACCTTTCATCTTACGACCAGAGAGGAAGCCATCATGAGTTGGACTTGAACTCACACTTTATTATACAATTATTTATAACAGGTACAGCTGTCTGCAATGATTTTTGGCACTAAAACTGGATCCAAACAGAGGTTATTTCACACTCCTTGATATCAAATGCTTACTTTATATCGCTTCATGCAGTCCTTTTTGCTCCGAGATGGAAGCACTGCTGCAATCCTGTCCCACCTGTCTGGGGTGTTAGTGGGGTAGGTCTTCAGAGCCTGCTCCAGTCGTTTCTGTTCCTCCACTGTCCACGGGGCAGGGTTTGTGCCCGTCTCCCGAATCTGTTGCTCTGCCACACCTGTACATATAAAACAAAAAGTTTGGTTACCAAGTTCTTGAGCAACATAAAATACATTAAATACATTAAAGTAGAATTAACATGCAAAGTTACAACACAGGTACATATAGTAATAGTGCATTTTAATGGCAGAAAAATGTCTATTTACCTTTGCTGCCAACACTTACATTTTCCCAGCCGGATATGATCCTACCTTGCCAACAACGTCAAAATCACGTTATATTATCAACAGAGCTCTCAGAACCAAGCATAATGAGCAACTCAGTCATGGATGAAATTTGGGGTAATTCACCATAGCTTCTTTGTAGATATTTGGCACTATCCAATCATCTACTTCAAGACTGACTAAATAATGTACAATGTAAAACATTAGCATCCGGCACACACGATACGTCATCTTCACCTACTTTCCATGCGCTGGCTGGGTTCACTTTCTGCTTTGCTGTTAGACTTGTGCTCTTTCTCAAACTTCTCATATGCCTTCTTGGATGCTTCTTGCTTCAAGAAAGTATCTGCAGTGAGAGAACTTCAATTGAGAAACAATTTCAAATAAATTATATTTACATAAGCATTGGTTTCATGATGACCATGTAATAACCCATTAATCTGACATATCCAGTCAGACGCTTGCGCAATACTTAAATCCTTTAACATATACGTATTATTCACAGAGGAGGGCCTACATAGATGCTATTTTGTGAAATGTGCATAAATCGCCATTCACATTATACTTTTCATGTGTGAAAAAGGTTTAGGAATTAGGATGAATGCAGCAATATCTAAATTGCCTTGTGCTTTGTTGACAAATGGTTCTGTTTTCTACTTTGCAGTTGGTCTTGAACAGGATTTGGATTTTATTTGCTTGTGTGGTTTTTCTGACCCTTTCAATAAGCTTTTTGTCAAAGTTACATTTGATGCCTCCATGTACATGGCAGTTATCCTGTATGATTGCATTTACGACACACTTATAGCTGTGAAATTGAACAGCCTTTCAGAAATGACACCCCAAATGATAACAGTAGGTGACCAGTACTTGTTTGATCAGCTTAGACTGAGTGCTACATGAACAAGACTATTCAATTAATCTTAAAGTTACAGGGGGAGTACCAATTCAGGCATGGAACTGACTTTAATCATATATCACATGTGATTAGCCCTAACAGCAATAATTCATCATAATTAAACCAGAAACCAGTACTTTAATACTTATGAAAGAGATGAATTCAGTCAAAATTACAACTTCAGATGCAAATTTGAACATTTACATGAATGTGTACAGCACTGCTGTTTGCTTATAGAGAGAGAAGGCTGTCCCTCAAAGAGTCGTCAAAAAAATAAAAAAATACCGTTTTTCTGTAGTTCCTTTGCCTTTCCCAAGACTTCCTTAGCTGAACGCTGACTTCCTTCCACATGCTGTGAAATAAAACTGGCAATAACTTCCCATCTGACAACAAAGAAAGGAAAAAACAAATTAGGGGATAAATTTTAATATTCACTGCCTATGTCAGGCATCTATGTAACACCTTTTGGAAGTGTTTTGACACAAGTGAATGATACAGGATCAAACACTGTGATTTGCAACACCCCCAGCCCTACTTTTTAATAATAATCACACAGTATATCACAAATGCAGACACAAATATTTTCAGAGGGTAATATATGGAATTTTAAATGTTTGATAGGCCAACTGATATCACATGTACTAACTGCCAGCACAAGTATCTTAAGTACACAATATAACCTCCAAGTATTAAGTCTCTTTCTTCATCTTACAAGAATTTGACACAAAAATATTATCATTCATTTATTTCATAAGTTGTTGAGAATATTCCACTTACTGTGCTTCACCTGATGTTTAGCATTTTTCAAGGGAAATTTTTGCTTGATTTTGATCGACTCATCCAGCTTATAGGGCCAGTTAAGAGTTTTTTGTGAATTCTGACTAACTTTTAACCATGTTATGTGAAATTTGATGAAATACAGTATGTGACTGTGGTCAGGAGTAGGAAGCTGAGCAGAGCCCAGCGAAAACCCCTTCCTAACACCAGGTATGAATCAAACCTCCCAAGTTAAAACTGCAGCCGAATCAGCAGGGGCTTGACAAGTCAAATATCTATGAAATAAGCCAGTGGAGAGTGCAGATTGGATACAAGCAATTATATAGCCATGGGTATAGGCATATGCAAGGCATGACTAAGCTGTTCACAATATGGTCAACAGGCTAACTGACCTTTCTTTAGTGCCAGCAGGAAACAAGTTGACTCCCTTGATGAGCATCAGAATCTCCTCCTCCCTCCATACCTTCTTGCTTCCTTGGGATGTCTCAGAGGAGGACTGTTTCTGCTGAGCAGCCAATAACTTCTGTTTCTCATTCTCTATTTCTTCATTCATTTCCCGTAACTTTGAACAAGAATGACATGAAACTGAAGGTTAGATAAACTGGGATAGACATTAATAATTATTCAGATGCTATCTAACTACTCTATACAAAACGATAAAAAAAAGGGTAGTCAGAAATCAGGCTGGTACGCCAGTTACTATTGTCAGAAATTGCCCTTTATCTCTTGTGCTTCTTGACGCCACCCACACAGGTTATATAAATTATGTAGGTGGGTCAGATGGTATATACCCTGCGCAGCAGATTTGGCCTCCAATGAATTAACGCCTTTGAAGTGACTCTCTCTTATTTATGGTGCATTTGTTCCTTGTTCCTGATCCTTGTTTCACGTGAGGATTACTGATCTTACATTTTTTTTACACTGGATGTCACCTGATAAGGGAGGTAATTTAGTGCTCTGCAATTAATGCACAAGAATGAGCATGACCAGATCAGCTGAAATAATATCTCTATGCGAGACTGTTTTCTATAATCCTGCTTAATTTTCCTCCGTGCAGCTGTATATACATGCAGGGATGATTTTCTAATTTTATAAATACTGTAAAAAAATTGCCATGCATACGCTGGCATGGATATATGGGGATTGAAATCCGGTGTGTAAAATTTAAACTATTCCCATGCAAATCAGGGTTAAAACTTCATACTTAGAGTTCAAATACCCTACAAGCCCTTCTAAACACACAGACAGCTTATTAATATTGCATTCTGAATATTTCACATATGGTGAATTGATTTACTCGCACCTCTCTATTCACTACCTGCATATCAAACGCATAATGCAGAACACATACCTTTTCTGAGAATGCTTCTTTTGATTTTTCTGGGTCCCCATTTGCTAATACTTGGTTTAATGATTGAAGACTGCAAAGGATCATATCAGATTAATTAATACACAACCCTGGTAAATATGGTAACAGAAATAGTTATCTATAAAGAAGTTTCATTTTCTCTCCTTGCAATGAACAGATGCTTAAAATATCGTACAATAAATGACAAAAACAAATGACATGAAGAGGACGTCAATGAATCACCTTCAAAGACACCACTGAACATTTAACCAAAGTTGGACAATATTCAGCAGAAGTACCATTTTATTTTTACTGCCAGGATGCAACAAAAACTGGCCACACACAAAGCCACCAAATCTCTTATCAGGTTTAAATTCTCTTTCTCAAGAAAAAAAAAGAAAGGCTTTCTCAGTATAATACAAGACTTTTTAACATTCAAGATTTTTTAGGTCCCAACATCGTTGTAACATGTATCATACCTTGCCAGTGATAAAAGTTCTGCCAATTTCTCCACGTCAGCCATGTTGTTCACCCGTTCTGTCTCATCTGAGGCAAAGTATTCCAACTCCTAACAAAAACAACATCTTTTGCAGTGAAAATGAAATACACTTGACAGTGCATCCACATTAAGTTTTTTTTGTAGTTCAAAAGTTATAAGAGCTCATGGACCTAATGTCTGGCTTAGGAACACCACTGAGTGTAGGAAACCTCATAAGTTCCAGTGAATTAACAAAATAAAGGAAAGAATGGAAGAGCATCTGAAATCAACAGACTTCATAGTGTGCGCATAAATATACAGCTCATTTATGGGGAGGTATAAAGTAATTTTAAAAGATGTGGTGAAAGGGCCACCACTACTGACCTTTGCTGCTGTTCTCAAAGTTTTTCTTTCTTTTTTCAATATTTTCTTTTGCGCCTCTCTATCTTTTTTTGCAATGGCTGCCTGTAAAAAAAATATTCATTTCTCAATTTCAGTCAAAAATTATCACAAGGCAAGTGGATTTCATAAACAAACATGGTCAACACACAGAAGAAACCTTCTTTACAGGAATGAAATTACACATAATACATGAAAAGTGTTCAAAGGGGTTGCAATTGTTAGGCACTGAAATGGTTTGTTCTCTTTAAGAATTTCTCCAAACCAAATTAAAAAGCCTTGACGATAACATACCTGAGCTTTTGCCTCTTCCTCCTCTTTTTCCCTTTTAATTCTTTCCTCTTCTAACACCTTCTGTCGCTCCTAAACCAGATTTACTTTATTATTGATTAACATTCTTCAGAAGTACTATAAAACAGAAACACATTAAAGTAAAATACAGGAAAATTAATAAATTTGCACTAATACTGGATATCCAACAATTATATCATACTATATCATTAAACTCCATATGGAATGACATCAAATACAACTCTACGTATGATTAGCATGTTCAAAACATACAACAAGATATGACAAAATGCACACTGCTTTGGTACCTTTAAGCTTTTCAGCATGCAATAAGGTGCCATATTTTTTAATCCCATAAGGTGGCGCTAGTGTTTAGCAGGGCCTTGAGTCATTATGACAAAAGTGGATTATAGTGCAACGTCTATAATGTTTACCCATTTCTATTATTATGTCTTCCTGTCTTTAAAGAGATGTCATTTTGATGAGCTAGGAAATGAACACTGTCTTTGAGACACCCTACTCTGACAAAATTAACATGGGAGAAAATATGCAAATTATGGGGAAGTTTGAAGATGACACCCTGATTTCAAATTCCGGCAGAATCATGGTGGCATATACCATATCATGTTAAAATCCAAAAATGCTATTAGTATATTTGTATTGATATGATTAACAATCAACATAAACATTGTCAGGTGAATGCACATATCTTACAACAGAGATGTTCTTTGATGTGGGTGGATGAGAGCATTTTGTGAAGGAATATTCATCAGCCCATTGTCAGCACTTCACTTCCTGCTCATACCTTTTCTTCCTCTTCTGCTCTGGCTCTAGCAGCCTCTTGCTTAGCCCGTTTTATTGCAACTTTCCTCTCCTTTTCTTCATCTTTAAATCTCTGTATTCGAGGATCGCAGGCATATGCATTATCTGTTCAATAAGCATCACGAAAGTATATTAGTCCTTTAGTTTTATGACATTAATATGCCGATAAAAACACTACATTCCTAAATGTATGTGTACTCAAAATTAACTGAGCTTATCTGAAGGAAATACAAATCTGTTGGCATAATGAAAGAACTGAGAAAAGATATCCTTGTACAAGACATATCTTTTGGATGTTTCACAAAGTACTCAAAAACATTTCATAAAAGTAATCTGAGGCAGGGCCTGAAATTGAAGTACACTGCATGTTGCCAAGTACCTGACAAACCCTTCAATGCACAGCCCAGCCAAATCATGGAACAAGCTGGATTTGAACAAGAGGTCTCATCTTCAAGGGCTTGCGGAATTCATTTGGAGTAATTCACATTGTTTAGCAAGTAACAGCTAAACAATACATGTGGCCAACATTAACTGGTTTCTTACCCAAAAGTGAAAGGGTCACTGAGTGTGAAATACTATGTGTCTGTACATAAATCACATACCCACTAGCTGCCGTATTCTGGCTGTCTCTTCCTTTTTTCGTTTTTGTCTTGCAGCTTTGTTTTGTTTCTCTATCCACCTTCTTTCATCTCGACTGAAAACATGACCAACACAAGCACCATGTAATTCTTGCTGCTTGAAATTAAAAAGATCACAGGAATATGACCTCATTCGATACATATGTGGCAGTCTGTGACTTTGTTTCACACAAATCCATGGGAATCCAACATAATATTCTTGTACAACTGGTATTCAACTGGTGCTTTAAGCCCTTTTCGCAACAGATAAGTGATAGAATATAAGATGTGTCAGACAGAAATCCTTAATTCTTCCGGTAAAGAGTCTTCTCATCCATAAAATAATTTTTTTTCATTTATGGAAATCAATAGAAAAATATTCCTGTAACTATAATTTACAGGAATATTTTTGGACTTCCACTGACATGACATTTTCTATCATAGCAGACCTTAAATTAAGTGGGCAATGATCAATTCTATTCTCCACAACTGATTTCAAATTAGCCTAATGAATTAGCCGTTAAGATCACTAATGCCATAATACGTACGATCTAAAATTTTGTCCAAGATTACATAGTTACTCATTTTGCTTGCTTAGCAAAGTTCTACTGATCTTTGATTGGTGTTTTGCTTGGAACATATGAGGATATCCTATTTGAAAAATCACCACAAGTAGTACTTTATTTCCATTACTTACACCTAAAAATGCAATTTTGGGGGCGAACACTGATGCAAAATCTGAAATTAGTGAGCATATGATCTGCAAAGTTCACATGTATGATACCCCCTTCTCTGCACGTTGGGTGAGGCATGTATGATACCCCCTTCTCTGCACGTTGGGTGAGGCATGTATGATACCCCCTTCTCTGCACGTTGGGTGAGGCATGTATGATACCCCCTTCTCTGCACGTTGGGTGAGGCATGTATGATACCCCATTCTCTGCACGTTGGGTGAGGCATGTATGATACCCCTTCTCTGCACGTTGGGTGAGGCATGTATGATACCCCCTTCTCTGCACGTTGGGTGAGGCATGTATGATACCCCCTTCTCTGCACGTTGGGTGAGGCATGTATGATACCCCCTTCTCTGCACGTTGGGTGAGGCATGTATGATACCCCATTCTCTGCACGTTGGGTGAGGCATGTATGATACCCCCTTCTCTGCACGTTGGGTGAGGCATGTATGATACCCCCTTCTCTGCACGTTGGGTGAGGCATGTATGATATTCTCTGCACGTTGGGTGAGGCCCCCTTCTCTGCACGTTGGGTGAGGCATGTATGATACCCCCTTCTCTGCACGTTGGGTGAGGCATGTATGATATTCTCTGCACGTTGGGTGAGGCATGTATGATACCCCATTCTCTGCACGTTGGGTGAGGCATGTATGATACCCCCTTCTCTGCACGTTGGGTGAGGCATGTATGATACCCCATTCTCTGCACGTTGGGTGAGGCATGTATGATACCCCCTTCTCTGCACGTTGGGTGAGGCATGTATGATACCCCCTTCTCTGCACGTTGGGTGAGGCATGTATGATACCCCCTTCTCTGCACGTTGGGTGAGGCATGTATGATACCCCCTTCTCTGCACGTTGGGTGAGGCATGTATGATACCCCATTCTCTGCACGTTGGGTGAGGCATGTATCAACTTTGAGAATAACTGGGCTGTTAGATGACAGTAAAAGTCACATACTGCTCATACGTACTAATGTAACAATACAGATTCTCTACAGAGAAAAACAGAAAAATAAACCACTCACTTTTCTCCCTTCTCTTTCTCCTCTTCGTCAAGATAGGAGTATTCTCTCCATGAGTCAAAATCATACCTTAACAAACACCATATACAATCAATATGAATTTCAACAGCAATAATATGAAAAATATTTACAATCATCCAGGTACTAATCATTTATCTGACAGGAGTTTTATGTCTTACTCAAGAATATTTCACTTATAAGACGGCAGCCATCTTTATGGTGGAGTAAACTGGTTGCTGGAAGAGACAAAGCCAGCCAGAGCCAGAACTAACCAAAAGCAACTGTACTGCTGGGAGGCTCCTGGGTCATGGCACTGCTATACATGCTATTATCGCCTCATCATGGAGGCCCCCTCTAGGTATCCAATGTGGTGCACTATCACAATGATCAGCCAGCTTACTTGATATGGATCCATACAGAACATACACAATAAATACACTGGAATATCAAATCAGAAATCCATTCCAGAGGTGATGTGACTTCTTTTATCATGTTCACAATGTCTTGTCACAAGACAATGTAACACTCAAATCGACAGTGCATGATTCTGCAGTCCGGTATAATGACAGTGTGATACAAATAGGCCTCCAACGCAAACTTCAAGTTGCCTAAGTTCAGCCTCCATCTTGTTCACAGTTTTAAGCGACTTTCAATTTTCACACCACATTTTCAACAGAAATCCAATTACATGTCCTTCAGTACCACGTCTAAAGCAGCTCACAATATAAAGCAGCTACGAAAAGTCTTTCAATACATGTAGTACAGTTTCTGTCATGTCAATGTTGTCTCTAAAAGTAAGCCAGGCAGGTGAATGCCAGGACAACATATTTCCATTTCCGTTACACAAGCTAACACTTAATATACTCAGGGAATTAAAAAAAGTCTCACATGTACATAGGAAAATTGGAATGTTTGGGGGTTTTTTTGTATTATATTACACAGAGATATTCAATAACAATACCATCACCATTTCTAAAAGTGACCAGTACTGATTGGTGTTACATATTGTATTCAAGAATTCTTCACTTACAACATGGCGGACAGACTTACAGCATTTATGGGCGAAGGAAACTAGTGCCTGTTAAACCACTGACTATAAGGTACCTGAGAAACAGGACTCACAGCCACAGCTGAACCAGCAGGAGCTGGATTCCAATTAATGCTCAAATGTTTCTTTTGTTCTTACCAGAATGAATAGAAGTGGCAAACATCATCGTATGAGGAGTTTTCATCTCCAAAACTTGGGGTATTCCGTTTCCTAGACCAACGAGCATTTCTTTCAAACACTGGTCTAAAAACTTCATAAAACTGTTCTTTTGATGTCGCATTGTTTGGAGGAATATAGTCATTAAATTCAGGGTCCACACTGTCAAACGATCTGCGCTTTGTGGGGTTGCCCAGGATTTCATAAGCTACAGCAAACAAACAACAAATAACAAAATGTAATATATTTCTCACATATAATAATCACTGATGGCAAAGTAAAAAAAATGATAAAATTTTTGAAGTATTTAGTTACATTAAGAACTCAATTTTATGAATTCTTTCCATAAATTAAAAAAATACAACAAGAGTCATTCGATTTTATTGAATACTCTATGTACATGTATATAGAACTATTGACTTAACACACGAGTAGCCAATACCATGGAAAATGAATGATTTAGGCCATCTTCTAGCACTGTAGCTATTAAAGTTACCTCTGGTGATGCACGTGAAGTAATCATCCTCTCCATCTTTAACTTTCTGTCCCCTTGATCGCCGCTTATCAGGGTGATGTTTTAACACCTTCTTTTTGTCTGAGAATAAATAATGACAAGGTCATATTTAATTTTCACTGGTGTTTAATGTCACATTCTAACCCATATATTGCTTACTCGTTGTTCATCAGGTTTATAAGTGGAGAAAACCAAGTCTTGACACCACTGTCAACCACTCAATGTCAGTACTGTTTGGGTTCATATGACTTGAGTGTTGGAATGTCAGTGCAAAGTTATTATTTCCATGTAGCCCTGACACTGAGTGAAATTCAATTTTCAGATTTCAATAACTGTCATTTTCAATAATAACCTAAGGACAAAAAATGCTTTTTGACAGTTCATGGTAGTCATCAAGTAATTTATCTGAAACATTGGAGCAAATATTGAATATGATTCTCACTTCCATGTCTATAACTCACAGGCTTTCTTGATCTGTTCTTCACTGGCTTTCCATCGTATTTTCTTCAACCCTAAAACTGCGTAATGATCCTGATTCTAAAGATAAGAGAAAATTTATACAACGTGATTGACAACAAACTTCTCTCATTAACACATACCATGAGAATATTTTAGATTTCATGCAGAGTCCAGTCCTCATATGCTACCAAGACCAAATCATTCAACACATTTGTAGGCAAAACAATAGAAGCTTTCCCCACTGAACTTAGAATGGTGGGACTGGATCTCGAGATCTATCAATACTGATGGTTACTGCATGTGTCAGACACATGACCTACTGAAAATACCTTCCATTCTCTGGGGTCAAGGCTTTGTAGAAGTGCTTCATCTGCCTCATCACTTTCATCCACAGATTCTCCTTGATCAGAGGATGATGAATCAGAAACAGAGTGTTCTGACAGTGTCTGCTTGTGGCGTTTACGTAAGCAATGTGCTTCATACCATCGACCAACTGGTTCCACACGCACTTTAACTAAAGCTGAGCAAAGAAACAAAATATGTGCACAGAATTATAGTTTTACTTCACAACAAAATCAAAGCAGTAACATTGTTTATGTACATGTACAGCTAAGAAGAAGAAATTGTCAATGGCCTTTGAGAACTTACTGAATTACATATAAGCCTAGACAGCTTGACATTTCACTTTATTATTCCTGAAGGCTAATTCTTTGAGCTTCAGATCCACTACACTGCTACAAATATGAAGCAGTGATCAAACACATGCCTTCTCCTTCACAACGGATAATACCTGATTACAGCTGAACACCTTATTGAAGAATATTTCACCTGCATGTATACAATGGTTGTCATTTTTGTGGGTGGGGAAAACCAGAGTTTCCAGAGTAAACCATCAGGCTCTGGAAGATACTGACACATTCTCACACATCATGCTGAGATCTGTCATATTAAAATTGTAAAGCGTGTGATCTCCTATGGCTAACTTGCCATATAAGTGCTGCTGAGTTTGTTGCCACCAATCAGAGGCAGTCTTCAGAGAGATATATATGACCATTCACAACATCATCGCCTCACTTATCCAGTAATTACAAGGTAGGCAGCCTTTGCTAATTTGACAATACTCAAGAATATTTCATTTATAGAACGGCAGCCAACATTATGGTGGTAAGAAACCATGCAGAGCCTGGGGAAACCCATGGCCATCTGCAGGTTGCTGGCAGAATTTGACAATAAAGCAGCAGATCTGATATCCACTTGAAGATCTTGTTTAGGCCAAACAATAATCAATATAACTAACACATCTAGTGCACTTTCAGGTGCAAAATAGGTGGTAGGTAGACATTTGTGAGAAGAGTTTCATGGTGCATGTATATGTACACTGAGCTGATTTTTTTAGTCATCAGGTTCAGGCAGTCACAGGACTAATGAGTTTAGTTAGCATTTTGGGATTCACCAGTTCATCCAGGTTGAGGTGAAACAAAGAGGGGCACTCTCAACAAATAACATGGCTATAACATGATGTTACGTCAATAGAGAAGGCCAACACCATTGGAACTCTTCAGCCATCAAAGTCTGAAGCCCCCGAACATACTGAGAAATGCCAACTTACCTCATTAGTCCCATTATTTGATGCACAGACTTTGAAATCTATCTGACCATTGGTTTTACTAGAAGATGTGGCTTTTCAACCACTGAGAATTGATGCCAGCATATATATTTCTGGGGGTTTTTCAAATACCCATACCCAAACAGAAATCACTCCAGGGGTTTCATTAAACTTGAGAAGAGATTGCTATGACACAAATTCAATCCACTATGACGTAACACTGGCAGTTATATCAATGAGGAAAACCCATAACCTTGATATATTGCAGTGAAAACTCATGAGCTGATCCACTGAACATCAAATAATGCACGGTAGCTCAAATACACAGCCTCTCTACACTAGAGTGTCAGTACAGACCACTAATTTAACAATGAGCATAGAAAGAATCCTGAAAACTTTTTTGTTGGTAGATTGGGGATGGATCAAACACTTAGAATCTACTCTATTTTTAAAGAGCTACTTTAGTGTCAAAACATCTATGTCTTAAAAGCAAGGTAAATTTATAAAGACTGGGATAGTCTGAATTGTTTTCCTAAATTGTGAAAATATTGCAGCAAATTAAAACCGATATTGTACTTTTCCAGTATACGGAAACAAAATATATCTGTCGCTTCCACTTTGCCTGGTGTGACGTCAGCCACAAACACATGACATTATCAATTGCCAACGTGTATACACGTATCGCGCTGCCCTTTCAAACGTCCTTGACATCATCCCAGCATAAACGCCTTACTCAAGGTCACATCTGCCTGATTCAACATCATACAGGAAATATTATCATGTCACATCAGGAAAATTTTACAGACAGAGCCAACGATTTTGTTTTTTAAGGAATCTTCAGTAATGTGGGTTAAATAGTGTTATTCATCAAAATCCTTTTGAAACATGGTGTTAGGCTTACTCCACAGGATTTCTTTCATATCACTGTAATATTTCAACGCAATCTGTATTCTGACCTGAGTGGCACTTTTAAGTGTTGAAGTACACTACCAGTGTAGCCATAAGCATTACCTTCTATCTGGCAAATTAACTTTCTCTGTCGGTCACTAGAATATATTTAGTGGGGGTTATTTGTTGACCACTGGTGGTCTCAAAAGTGACCATGTGGCCGTCCACATGCCGAGTATCGTTTAAGATATGTCGATATCTTTTTCTTCTCACGATGGATACAGCACATAGTGACAAGTTTGACCATGCGCGTTCATGGCTGAAAATTTGGTTATTTCAACTTACAACTGATTTTGCATAATACCGATGTGTTATCCGTTTCTTCAGCCACCGGCAACATTTCTCACAACATAGTGTTTAACTGGAAATCTGAATGACTATTCACTACAATTCCAACTCTTTTGCTTTCCCATGTTATATCCAATGCCGCGAAGCGCACGTTGTAATGTTACCGGAAGTGCTATGGAACATGAAACCGAGGCTGTCATTTGGAAAAATGGCGGCGACAGCTAGCGGGAAATCTAAATCTAGAAAAAGAAAGGTGCGAGTTAAGTAGCTTTATGTGTACTTAGCGCTCTGGATTTGTATTGTGAGTATGTTATACAACAAAGACTAAATGGAAACGACAGGTTGAAATATTGTTCGTCTGATATGAGGCATACTTCAAAGAGTCCAGTTCTAAACAACAACAACAAGAACATGTGTTGAAAGCCTGGCATTCGATAGCACTTCACGGGGACCCGTTGATTTCAAATATATTGAGCACATGTGTATAGTAAGCAGTGTTGAACGTGTTTGTTTGATTTTTATCCGTTTTCTACCAAAACTTATCTGCAATTTTGTTACAACCATTGTTTATGTCTTTGCATTCAGGCTAATCAGACGCACATCGATCAGCTGTATGACCAGATTTATGCCACACTGTATGGCCAGTGCATTGGTGATGCCCTCGGGTTGCTAACAGAAACCCTCACCAAAGACGATGCCAAACGGGTTTGTATTCATTATGCAGATTCTGATTGTGATGTTCATAAATTCAATTTACAATCCATGTTCCAGCGCTACAAGTTACTATAAATGGGAGTATGATTTACATTATCGAGATTTAATATGTAATGTTGTAAGTTTACTGCTGTTAAGTAAACTTATCAGCCATTGAGTTAAAATTTGCACCTATCTCCTGTGTACTGCCAGATCTGGCAACATTTTGATTGAAAAAAATGGCAGCCACCTAAAATGAGAATGTCGCTTATATTTCGGAAACTTTGTCTGAGAAGAATAATAATTTTCAGATTTCATTATCTTTAATTGTGCCAGATGTTATGATAATCTCACCATGTGTGACAATTTCCGCTTCATATAGGAATCCTGAATTGTAATATGAGGGCATGAAATGACTTGCAGGCAGTGATGGGAATCCAGAAATCAAGTATGAAAAAATAATTTGCAGTGAATGTTTCGAAATGTGTGGCCTATGTATATTATAATAGTTCTGATCTTTTTTATTATAAACAGCATTACAGTCAGGTTGGGAAACACCTTGATTACATACACAAGAAGATGGTTGCTGATGCTCATCGTGTGAAGTGGGATGTGGGAGACTGGACAGATGAATCTGACCAGATGATTTTAATAATGCAGTCCCTCATTGACAACAATGGGAAGGTGGGTTAATAGAAGAGGAAACAAGGAAAAATGTTATTAAAAAACCAATTAAATGTTGGTTGAACATAAGAAGTTAATTATCGATATGTCCATACATTAATGAACTATATGAAAAAATTATTCATCTGTTTTATACATCTGTTCTGTTTTAAATGCAGCTGAAAATGTGTACTGAATTGTATTTTAGGCCTAATATAGTTATGCAGTTTCCTTCTGTTCCTTTCCAGTGATCTATGCAATAATAAGTCAGGTAAAGGTTATAACAGGATGCTGTTTTGGCACAAAGGTAATGAGTGCTTTTTCCCTCCCAAAGGCAAGAAAAACACTCTAGAGGCGATAACACATTTAACTGAACTAATCTCAAGTGACATTCTGTTTAAAATTGTCACAGATCTCACTGAAATGTTTTACTCTATATGTTATTCAACATAAGTTATGTTTAACAGGTGAACATGCGAGATTTTGCAAGAAAGCTAATGGAATGGTGGGAAGGAGGTTTCTCTGAGCTGAAAGATGTAAGAGGGGTGGGTCTGTGTGGATCTATTAAAGGCGTCATCACACATTCTCTGTTCTCAGTGGAACCTCAGAAGGTATGACATTTATTGTGAAAATGAGCAATACATTGAGTAAGATTAAATGTCTTATTATTATGGTATTATAGATATACTTACTATGGAAGGAGCTTAGACCTGAACCCATTGTCAGTGCAATAACCTAAAAATCAATATTACAGATTCCTTAAGTACCATATGGGTCTTAACGAATAGGGTAATATTAATTGTCTGGACATACTGCATTTCATCTACAGTTTAGGCTTTCAGAAGCATAATAAGGCCTTAAAACATTACTTTTGATGCTGACACGTAATTTTTTCACTTAACTTTAGAAATAAGTCTTAGAAGAATCAGTCATAATCAAGAAAAATTTGTCACTTGAGAAATGCTAAACTGTAGGTGAAATACAGCACCGTCACTGTTTGGTTGTGACTGTTCCAGGCAGCAGAGATTGTATGGAGGAATAGCCGGTGTTATCCAGCAACAAATGAGGCGATATCACGCACATCAGTTCTTGGAGTACACATGTTCAGGTGTATGGGAAAAGTGATACAGAACACTGTGGAAATATGTAAAACCACACATGCAGATCCAAGGTTAGAGAACTCATCACTTGTGGGAATGTTTTTTGTATTCAGTGACACCAGAATGCTTTGATTTTGGGGGTGGAAATTATTGATTTTGTGAGCTCCTCAAAACAAATAGTGGAAGGTCTGTATTTGAATTGAAGTCATTATGCTGACTTATGCTGAAAGAAAGATTTTTATTTACAGCTGCTGAGACGAATATAAATTTACGGGTAAGCTTAAGCTGTGCCCGTTTTCCTCCTACAATAATGCATAAAACACCAATCGAATGAATAAATGAATAAATAAATAGTTCTAATAATTTGTAATATTATTTGAAATTTTGAAAACAAATTAAGTCTAGGGTCATGGTGTGTGGGATAATAGGTAGAGTATTGGTGAATATTGAAGAATGTCCATCAAAATCATTTATAAACATACACGCAATATTTTTCAGTGGTGTTTTCTGTGTTAATCCAGATGTCAAGCATCTTGTGTAGCTGTCACATTAGCTATAGCTCTCCTACTTCAAAGGCAGCCTGAAATCAGAAGAAAAAATGGCCAGTTTGATGTGGACATGATAGCAAGGGAGTGCTATGCATATGCTTCCAAATGCCTCATAGGAACAAAGCACGATGTGAGTACAAATAAACTAACGTCCGACAGTGTCGTGTGGGTAAACAACATAAGTACGGTACATAACAATCAGTTTCATAACACGAGGCCATCCCAAAGCTAGGTACTCTGAATCACTGTCAGTAAACACCACTGTCAAAGAACCAATAGGGTTTGAAACTCAAGTCCCCTTGGCTAGATGGGTTGCATGTGTTATGACATTGATTGTTTGCATTCGGTTTAGGGGAGGTGCCATATCATGTCTTTCATATCCAGCTGAGCTTCTGTTCTCGACAAACATGATTGCTACAAATGGCATTTTTAGGAATATGGTCGATATAGCTAATATGCTTGTAATCAGATAATAACAAGTAAGTGTTTTGTGTTGACTATTAACTGAAACATCAGATAGCATTGACTTGCAGCTTTTTGTAACTGTAATACACAAGTTTTGCTTTTTTCTCTGATTAGTAACTACAACTTTATTTTTTATCAACGAAACTATGACCTAACATTGTAAACTCCCTTTAGTTCCACCTACACATGTGTCTGGTATTTTCTGTATCGCAGCCAAAGGAGTTAAAGCAGTACATCTTCACCACATCATTGCGTGAGTTGAAACTGGACGAACCAGGACGGGTCAGCTATACGTACAAGACTTTGGGGGCAGGTTTCTGGGCTCTTCGACAGAAAGACTTTCGAGAGGCCATACAAGCTGTTGTGATGGAGGTGAGAATTTACGGCCAATAATAAACTCGCCTTATGTTTAAATGTGACCTATAGAGTTGAAAATGTGACCGATAGAGTTGAAAACGCCAGTGTAAATGTGTTGACAAACTTAATAAATCTGTTTGTTCCTTGGCAGGGTGGAGATGCTGATGCTAATGGGGCTGTAGCTGGTGCTTTATTAGGCTGTAAGCTAGGTCTGGATGCTATCCCAAGAGCCTGGATAGAGAACTTGCAACACAGATACTGGCTGGATCAAATCATTGACCAGTGAGTATGCTCTTTGATATAGAGTTAGCAGCGGGCATGTCGACTCGTAAAATCACTGCAAGATTTGTTAGCCCTTGAAAATATATTTTGGGGTAATTGATGCATGCATGTCCTTAAAGATACTTGATTTTTCAATATTAAATATCATATTGCATAATGTTTTAAATAAATTGATTTATAATACAAGCTACTTAAATAGTATTGTGAAATTCCACAGGTTTATAACTAAACTGAATTGTCCATGAAAGTACTTGAAAACATAGCTTAAAGTCATTAAAAGTCCTTGAAAAACATTTCTTATAACAAATGGGAATCCTGAATTATAGATAAAATCTTCAGTTTTTGTCTCTTTTATTCAAAATGAAAACCATACAAGAAAAGGTCTGCCAGCAACCTGCGGGTTGGTCTTAGGCTTCCCCCAGACCCCATAATGCTGGCCGCTGTCATATAAAGTGCAGTATTCTGCAATCTTTCTCCAGTGAAATTTATCCTTGAATAAAACTCCAGCAAAATAAATGAGAAATCAGAATGAAATGGAAAAAGATGCCCATTTTCTGTATGTATTGGTAATTTTGGTGAGAGAATTTTTTTGAACTCCAAAGTCAAATTTAGTGCTTAGGAAGGAAAAAGTTGCTTTAGAGATGGAATTGGTTTGTAAAGAAACAATTATTTTGCTTAGAAATAATTATTTATACAGAGAACTGTTTCAAATTTTCCACTTTAAATTGAAAGTGATGTATATATTAATGATTCATTTAACGAAATGAACATCTAGACAAAGCTTTTATCAACTGTACTCATGGGATGCCAGTAATAGTAATTTTGTGTTGTTTTTTTTTTTTTTTTTTTTTTTTCAGATTTTTACACATCATGGAGGGGACCAAAGTGAAATACGAGACTGCAGTCTGAGCATCTTTCCTTGTGTTACAGCATGCATATGGTGCTACTAGTGTATTTCAGTTATGCCAATGACAGTTTTATAGATGATTGCATTATATTCTGTATTCTGATCCCACCCTAAGGTTCTCTTATATCTTTGGTTAATATCATTCATACACTTAAATGAGCATGACATGAATATTATTCCACTCCAAAACTTGTAATCTGTTGTGATGTCTGGCTGCTTTCTCTGATTCGAATTCATAAACTGGACAATCTTATTGCAAACACATGCTATCTGCCAAAAATATGAGATGTTTGTTCAGTTGTGAGTAAGAAGCATATTTAATGTCAGTTCTGGAAGAGATGGACAGTATCACACTGAATAATATTTGACAACATTTTTCAAAAAAGGGGGCTGTTTTTTGCCTTTCTTACAATTTGATGTTATGTATTTAATAGTGTTTTTGCTGCATGAAAAATTTATTGAGTGAAAAGAAAAAGACAAGAAAAAATGTCATCTTAAGAAAATCAGTGATGGTACTAACCATTTTTGATCCAATCGTTTGGTGTTTTAAGAGAAAATCCCCTTGTTGCTTTATGCTGTGATATATACCCAGATAATTTTATATGGTAATAAGGAGAGATAACTTGTCCTGGTAATAACTTACTTTGTAACAAGCTTAGCTTTATATCTAAAAAATGGAGCATTTTTACCTATTAGATATCTGGTTTATATTGTGATAGTCAGTTTATTTAGCTTGTTCAACCACATAATTATATTAAAGCTTATACATATATAAAGAGTTGAACCCTGCATCTGTATCTTTATACTTACATGTTACAAATTTTCCCAAGTTTCATTTCAAATTTTGTTATTTTCTTATCTGTTCTGTTAATTGTGAGATAATTTTTTAAATATCAGGTTACCTTTTATTTCACTTTTAATGTATGTAGTCTTTTTCATTTTTAAGATTCTATATTATCATCCATGATTTGTAATTGTTCAAGGCTTTTTTTAACTCAATCTCAAATTTGTATATTCAGTTCAAATACAGGTATAAGTTACTCAGTTTCTGTTGTGTGTGTTTATTGGGCCCCAAAATGTCTCCCAATATCCGAAAAGCCAAGTGTACATGTACCGTACCGTATGTAATGGTATTTGCCCTTCTTCGGAAGATGTACTGTTTATCATCATCCCTTTTTGGTGTATATTATCACACAGTGTCATCGGCATCACAATGTTCTTTTCCAGTAGCAGTAGAGTAATTTGGTAGGGAGTGATGCTCACATGCCTTCTGTACAGCCGTAGTCTTTGAGTGGTTGTGGTCCGTCAATTTAAAGGCTGGAGATATTGAACCAATTATCATACTTGAAGGCCTTGTATTGTGTCATCAGAGGTAAAACATAACTCCAATGGGCTGTATGATTTTGATAAGAGGATGGACTGTTGACCAAAGCAGCACATTCAGTCCATGATTTCCTTTTCCTCCTCTCCAACAATTGGCTGTTCTGATTCTCTTCAGATTATGGAAAGACCACTATAGGAAGCTCATTTTTGTGTTCTTCTGGTGTTGCATAATGAATACCAAAGGTCACAAAGGTATCCCCTGTTCACTTGGATTGAATTTCGAACGCTTAATGTACTAGAACTTGAACAAGAACCATGGTGTCTGTAAGAACTATGCCTGTAGGTGTATTTATTAATATGCTTACAGTGTATTGACATGGTGCAGAATTTGGAAAATTAATGCCATTACTGGAAAGTTAATTTCAGATATCTTTTATGTGAAAAAATGCATTTACCCCTGATACCAGAGTATATAACGATATTTATTTTAATACAGCTCTATCCTTATCCTTATCCTAAGTATATTTAAAAGAAAGATCTGGGTTTGTTTTTTCAAACATTTTCTTGTCCTGTTTTTTTTTTTTTTATTTTTCTTCTTTCTCAAGAGGTTTAAACCATCTGAATATTACGTGTAGCCAGCATGTCAATTTCACAACAGTATTTTTCGCTCTACTGGTTGAAGACCAGAAGAGGTTATGTATTAGCAAGTTGTCTGGCATCCGTCTGTCTGTCCAGCATCTGTTAACTTCTCCTTCAAAAAGCGACTCCTCCTCCAGTTTTTTCCAGGTTCAACAAAACTTGGGTAAAGTGTAGACATCAAGATACATAATTCTTAGTATAGATTTTCCACTTTCATGATCGGTTGTTCGTTTGTTTATCAAGTATGTGTTAACATACATGTATTTTTCAAAACTACTCATTGCAGCTACCTAGCTTTTGACCGATTCCAACAAATCTTGGTTTAAGTGTAGACTACATCAAGATACATAAATTGTGGTACCAATATTCCATTCCGATTGATGTTGACATTTTTTTGCAAATGCTATTAGTTACAGTTTTTGCCCAGTTTCAACAAGACTTAATACAAGTGAATCAAGATACATATTTGGTAGTATTGATTTCAATTTTGATTGTCCATTGTCTGCTACGGATACATAATTTTGTGATCAACTGTGATAATTTTCTCACATCTAGTAGAGCTACTGCTTCAACAGAGACTCTGGTTAAAAAAAAAATAAAGGCTAAAATTTCGCTGATAAATATGAAGCCTTGTAAAGTTTGAATTCGATGTCAAAAACAGCTGTGATTATATCCCGGATTACAAACCATTTTGAAAAAAAAATCCAGTAAACTTATTTGCAATGGAATGACAACTGAAGATGTAAACCTACAGTCCACTCAAGGGTGGGTAGGAGACTAGCAATGCTGTGTAAATATGAATGTAAAGTTCTTGTAATACAAAATGTACGTCTTGTCTGTCATTTTGAGGAGAATGTTGAGAAGTGAGATTCGTATTGCATGACCTGTATCCATGCTGGAGAAATATGTGTGAACTGCTGTAGTATAAGTGATAAATTCGAAGGTATGCCATTCAAACAACAATCAAAAACAAATGGTGTATCAATTGCATCGGAAGTCTTACATATTTGTATAGACAAGGCCCAAATCCCTGCCTTGGTTCTTACTTCACTTTTCACATTACCTTCGAAGTATCCAGTTGGTATTTCCTTAGCCAAGTAGTCACATGGCGTTTCCACTACGCTACAACATGGTGGAAAGCCACGTGGTTACTTGGCTAGTGTTTCCGGACCACAGTGTTGCCCTAATTTTCTGTCTGCATCGCAGGACTCCTTACTAGACACTATGATGTTCACCAGTTTTTAGCTGCAACAAGCAGTGCTATCAAGTTTTTAAATCTTGTCTTTTAAAACGGGCCATTCATTTAGTATTGCTTTAGTACCAAATGACAATGACTTAAAAAAAAAAACACTGCCTTTAAAGTGTCCTCTACATGATGACACCCACTGGCAAAACGATTACTTCTGATCATTTTCGACAAAGGTTAGATAATTTGAACATCTTGATTTCCCTTAAAATCACCTAATCAGCTGAAAATTCTCACCTCTTTTGGAAGAAAAACAGCAGCAATGCTTAATAAACAAATGAAGGTCTTGCTACCTAAGGTCTACAATACAGAATTCATCACATCTTGGCAATAAACACAAATAAAATGAACTACGTATTTCACTGACATGATCCTACTACTTATGTTTCTAACTGACTAGGCAAGAAAAATAACTGAAAGCAAGGAATATTTACACAAACACAGATTTATTGACATGGACCACAGCTGACACAGAAAGGTTAGTCTCCCCTTTTGAGGAAGCAGAAGATGCACACAGCCAAAGGTTCACAAATATGAAGCAGGACTGCAGGCAGAAAAAAAAAATGTCCAGACATCATGGAATAAAATCGTTTCTCCAAATGAAGTATTTAATCTCTTACTGTGGAGAAAGTTGTTTGACATCAAAAGGCTATGATAAAACTTTCACCGGACATGACAGGCAGAGCAGAACTATTCAGAAATGTGGGAGGTTCTGTGAAAAAAGATGATAAACAGTATTTGAAGATGACGGACAGGCCAGGTTAAAAATTTGAATTTAATAGATATGCTTTTTTCAAAAGATGACACCATTTTGATAAGTCAAAAATAAAGAACATTTTTTCTAATAAAATTCAGAAAAATTCATTTAATCAAGGGAAAATCACACTGACTATAACAACGTGCAATTTCATACTTCCTGCATTACTTTTTTGCTCAATGTTCTTTAAGATGCTAAATCTATTAAGCTGGGCACGATATATATTGCACAAACATAAATTAATATCTTGGGTATACTTAAAAGAAAATTACTCAGAAAAGCATTGCTTTATAGGAATAAGTTAAAATGGTAAAGATAGAGGAGTCCCATGATAACAGTGATGAGATTTGTACAGAATAAAACTTGTTTTTGCAGCATGTTGGAAAATTGGGGTGGCTTAACCAAGCACTGATCCATATTAACTTTTTCAGGACTTCTGAGCAGACCAGACTGGAACATAAACATTACATTTTTTTTTTTTAACGATATCATGGTTTAGTTAAAACACTGAATATGGGAATAATTTCTTTGATGTAGTTATTCATCTTCATAGTATAAATACTGCTTCACCATTCCTGTGGACAAAAATTTAAGGCATATTTTCATTTGATTACCTTGGACTGCCTGAGCAGAGGCAAAGCCAAAGTTATTAGTCAAACTTATTTTTCCAAAGGTAAGTTTTACAACTCACTGGGTGTGATGAACTGGGATATTGTACTAAGTCAGTGGTATAATATATATATATATGTATATATAAGTATTTACAGGACAAATTAATACACATGAATCTCAGTGAAATGTTTCTCGTTGGTCCTCAAAGAAACATATTTAAAACGCTAAACTTTTAAGAAAAAACAAAACAACACATTACAGATGATACATTGCTCACAGACGCATGTATACTGGTACTCAAAATCAAGTTGGCCATCCTGACTTGTTTATAACATCTGACATCCAGTTTTTCATTCTTTTTCAAAAATACATTATTTTTGGTACTCTGTTAGCCACATACTGGTAATTTTGATTTAAAAAACATTCTGCACCTTGATTTTTTCTCATTCAGTACTGATACAAAAGAATAAAAAATATCCTCCATACAAACTTCCTGAAAATGCTGTTGCATTTGTCACGGGAGACTCAGAACATCTAGTCACTATTTTCAACAAAAATCTATCTACTTCTACATTTGAGGAATTATGACATAAAATTTTGCACCCTTGACTATCCATTATCAAAACATAATTGGCCCAAACTGTATAAGATTAATGTGTAACAAAGGCTGTGTTATTGATACTAAGTGATAGGACATGAAGAAAAAAAAGATACAATGATAATAAGGATAAAATTTCCCATACAACATCTTTGTGACAGAGGTACCACATGCACTTAGTTTTGCTTGTCTATCACTAGTTATAAGTTTAAAATCATGAAGTAAATTTTTTGATTTCACATTGTTTTGTTCAAATTTCTTGGAAAAACAAAAATTAACAAAATACATCCATCATGTGTAGATAAAATAGTACATACAAGTTGCAATATTGCATTTAAGCTGTGTGTATACAATGGAAACTATTAATAACCAAAATACTCGCAAATACCTGATAATGGGTATCAGATTTTGTGAGATTTTGACTTGGCTATGGCTGCCATGTGTTAAAACAATATTTATGCTTTAGAATTCACAGCTACGGCCTCTTCTTTCTTCATTTTGTGATCTGTGCACACCTCACACAATCATGCCATACGAAACACACTGGCAAAATACTCCACCAGTACATGACTACAGTTTCTTCTCCACCTGGAAACACCCTGGAAATATGCAAACATCAAAAAAAAAAAAAAAAAAAATTAACATCTCTTATGTAAAGGTAAAAATAAACATTTAACCAAGCTCTTTCTGTCAACACCAGCGCAGCAAGCCTTGTCAAGTTGATAGAAGATTTAAATTCTCAAGTGGATGGAAGGTTACCACAGTTATTTCAGAAGAGAATGGAAACACATTTACAGAGAAACACAGGTTTGTCCCAAAACCTTCTATACCAGCTTTGTGTTTCTCCTACAGATGCTTATTTTTTATTATTATCTTTTTGATTTTTACCACATAACATTTAGCCCATGAAGCAATTGAGATGAGCCACAATGCAGGCGAGAAAACCTGTAAATTGACATTCTACATGTCAAAACAAGATGGTTTCAAACCAAACAAAAACCCAGAGCCCAGACATAAAGGAACAATTACTGTCACACAAATTTATTTCATTATCAAAGCAGCTACACTGAAAGTTTGACACAATGCTGGAAAAGCAACACCCCTCCCCAGACCGGAATTTCTTTCATATACAAGGATGTGTTCCTAACATCAACTCTCAACTTCCTCATGTCACTACACAACCTTTACCAAAACCAGTTTTTCCACGTTTTCTTTTTCCCTTAGCTTTGAGTTCTGAGTAATTGCCAAACACGACATATTAGCATGATCAAGAAGAATATCCTTTATGTTATTCCTTCTTTTCACCTCAGTTTTGCCTTCAATTTATTTGACATTTTCCACATCATAATCACCATCTCTCCATCCCTTACTCAGTATCCTTTCATCCATTTGCCATCTAAGCATTATTAACTGTTTAAATATACCTTTGCATATCCTACCCTGAACTAATATGTATTCTTCACTTGGCGATTCAAATGAGTATCCTTCATTTGTCTAACACTTGGCTAGTGAAAATCCTTCACAAGGCTAATTCATCATTCCATCCTTTCCCATCCATCAAGTTGTTGGGGATTCATATCAATCACTATCTGTTTCATCAACAACACTGAACTTTTCTTAAAATGCAAAACAAAACAGAGATGTAGAGAAATGAGCTATTAAAATACTTTTGAAACCATTACTCACCTCGTATCATACATATGAAAGTTTTTCACACATTAAAAAAGGCCACAGTCTTTGAGGTTGTTCTTGATAATGACATCTGTGACAGCATCAAACACAAACTGAACATTGTTTGTGTCTGTGGCACATGTGAAATGAGTGTAGATTTCTTTGGTATCCTTCTTCTTATTCAAGTTTTCAAACTGCACTTGGATATAGGCCGCAGCTTCCTCGAATGTATTGGCCCCTGCCAATGATCAAATGTATTCAATGTTAACTTAACATTTCTCAAGGGAGTCATTCATCCACAGAAGTAAGTCATAACATACAACAAATGACAGACCAGTTATCACAATGTTTACAATGAAGGTTTTCATAATTTCTTATCTTCATACAGTAGCTGTTCAAATCACGGCATCTGAGAATCTTGTGACTTTATCATCAAGTTTAAAAGATGTTGCCTATCTTCAAATTCAACATGATAATTACATAACATTTGCACAGTCTGATGAAGGCTAATTTAATATGCACAGCTAACTGAGAACACACTCAGAGTTGGATCATAACCATTCACTTGATTTTAGGCAGAATGCTTGAAGCACATGTCTAAACACAGTACCTGTGAATTCTGGGAAGCAAATAGTGAGTGGTGACTTTTTTATTTTGTCTTCAAACAAGTCCTTCTTGTTCAGAAAGAGGATTATAGATGTATCTGTAAACCACTTGTTGTTACAAATGGAGTCAAACAACTTCATACTCTCCATCATACGATTCTGAAACACACAGATGCATAGACTTATGACAGGATATCATTCCATCCCATGCCAAAATGCCAATGAACAAAATAATTATTTAAATTTTACATTACACAAGAATGTTTCGTTTATGTGATGGCGGTCACCATCACAGTGAGAGCCCAAGGGAAACCCATGACCATTCACAGGTTTCTGGCAGACCCTCCCAAGTGTACAACACTACAGATGACTGCTGTTTATATGATTTACAAAACTGGCCATTAAGTTTGCCACAATAACAGAGTAAAATCACCCAATCATATTTATATACACAAATAATTATATACTGTGTACATCCAGCAAGGTTTTCTTGGTTTTCACCAGATATATTGTCAGGCGAATATTGTGTTTTCCTGAACTCAAGGGTTGGAAAGACTTGAGTAGACATGGACTGACAAATTTAAAATGATGCAGTAGATGAGATAATGATGTGAACTGACCATTTCTTGGTCCTCTGCTAGTGTTAGATCGTATTCGCTCATGGCCACAATGAAGATAATGGCTGTCACACCCTCAAAGCAATGAATCCACTTCTTCCTCTCAGATCGCTGACCACCCACATCAAACATTCTGAAGACAAGAAAAATGAAAAAACACATCATCCATCTCGCGAAAGACATAGGTATTAATATATATATTTCTTGTAAAAACTGACCACAGCTTCATCCTGTACAATTGAGTATGCCGAAAAGAAAAAAAGACATTGCTGTGCCAACAGTATGAATGTCCAAAGTGGCTCTTACATTTGCACACGGAGGAAATTCCAATAAGTTTAGGTTTAGACATATTGATAACACCATATACATGTATCAGTATACAATATCACATTTGCTTGATGTCCTGTCCAAAAGGAAATCCACCCCAGATTTGTATATGTACTCACATGGGTAGAATACCATCAGGGTAAAAACTGTAATTTTAATATAAATTCAAGTGTGATTACTTGTTCATTTAAGAATTTCTTGCCACCTTAGGGATAAAAGAACGGGAAGGTTTTCCTGGCAATATATTCAATCCGCTGTATTGTTATGCCATTCATGAACTTCCGCTGCAAGAGAACTGTATTGAGCCTGCCAGTATCGTGTAGATTACCTAAAACATGACGGAATGAATTTACAAGTGCACAGACCTGTAAATTGTGACCAACTGATTCCCTTATCCATCAATCATGTTTGTGTTATTCAGTATTGGCAATGTCTAAAAATATCAAATTAACAGCCCTTGAACATTTCAATGTAAAATGGAGAAGTCTTTCAAAGTACATTTTTCATTTTATTTTTGGTCTAACCAAAGCGCAGTGAAAAAGCCCACTAAATCTCATGAGCATGTTAAGTTTGGAAGCTAATGGGGTTTTAAACAATGTCTTTGTGATGTCCAGCACAAACACGATTGACCTCATATTGACCGTTCCCATCATGTCCAGGAATAAAACCACAAGGGAATATGTTTTCACCTCATCCTGGAATCATGACTGATTTACCTAAGCTGAACTAATTCTGAGTGTGTGGCCTAAATAAGGTCCACTGACTGTTGAGGCACAAAATCTCAATAGTACATCTGTGCGCGTTTAACTGGCTTACTGCAACTTGAGACAAAAATGGCCACTAATCAAATGAGCGACCATCCCACTGGAAAATCAATATGCTCCCTGGAGACTGGTAGGGACATGCCAGGCAGAATGCAAAGTCTGCCATAAGATAATGGAATCTTCCTCAACACCCAAGACTACAGTATGCTGTTGTATCGATGGTTAGAGCATTTATAACTTTATTCTAAATTCGCTTCTCTGCTGTCATCCACCACAAAATCAGAGTGAAAAAACACACCAGTAAACACCACCTTAATGAGAATTCAAAACTGATAGTGTTCACACATACACACCAAACCAAAACATCAACTATCAAACTATCAAACAACGTTCAGTTTTTCACATAATAATGAAAGATGCCATTTAACTTCTTAATATTCCACTCTGAAGAATAACACAATGGGGCAGACTTACTGTAACCGACAACACTAACTTAAAGGGACATGGTCGCCCAAATATTATGCATTTTAGTGTTATTACAGAGTGATATGAGTATTAGGTATTTTTCTCAAGAAGTAAAAGTTACAAGCTTTTCGTTAATCCCAAACCCACATCATTGTAGATTAAGTGAATGTTTAAAAATAACAAATAAACTGAAAAGTCTGTCAATTAAGTGGAACTGGAGAATGCGCACAGCTCTCGGTAAACTTCATACGTTAACAAACGTGGCCCACGACATATGTAAAAAAAGGATTTATGGCTCACTCATAACGAGGCGTAATTGATTTAGTTCATGAACGCACTTCAAAACTTTGGTTAAGACGTCCAAATCAGAATTTGCTAAAAAATCCAAACTTGGGCAACCATATCTCTTTAAGGCTCAAAATGCTGCCAAAAGAATTGCATGGCCTCTTCTGCAATGTGCCTTTTACCATGTGCAGTGGACCAAGAAATTCTGTCAGAGATCCAACATGGTGCTGAATGCAAGTGATCTACATATGGGGGATATATAAACAAAAACAATGTCATCAACAAAACAAGAAAAAAGTGAGCTCTTTTCCAAAGTCATGAAGAACAACAGAAAAGAGCAAAAAACATACACTTGTACTGTGCAAAAACTGCAGCACATCACACCACTGACAGAAAACATTTTTTGGCAAAGATTATTACATCAACCTTTCTAACTGGACAGCGTCATTCGGTTGACCACAGTGCACATCCACCTTTGCAACCTCTACATGTATGAGTAATTACTAATAGCTAAAACTACCATAACATCAGAAGAAATTACAAACACTCTGATTATTTCTATCATAATCATACCAATACATAAAAATCAACTGCCCATACATAATATGTGTTATTTTTCCTGCCAACAAGTCTTAGTTCAAGCTAAGGAGAAATGGCATTCTCTTAAATGCTGGTTTTGTATATGGGAACACCAGGTGTAAGAGAGTCTTACTTGAAGTGAAGATCCTTGAAGGTGAAGTGAGTTTCCACAATTCCAGTAGTTTTCACCCTGGTTCTCAACACATCCTGTTCTGTAGGGATGTAGTCTGCTGTGGATATCCTGTCCAATGAATTCAGGTAACTGAAACACAAGCAAAACAATACACCTGTAGTAATTAAAATATAAAAACTAATTAACAATTAACATATAATTAACATATAGCAACAGAGGATCAGCTGCATTGTATTTATATATGTCTGCAATCGTTTACAATGGCAAATGGAATTTGATCCTTCAATAGTGTGTTCCACTATTCTCAGGAATGTTTATTGTGAGTGGGTGTGGGTGTAAAAATGCTTCAGTAAACTTCCACATAAATTTTCAGGTGTCTATTAACACCTCTTCTAATGTAACTCTGCATGGACACCATGAGGAGCTTCATTGTAAAAAGATGACCTCATAGGTCAAGGAAAACAACAATGCATTATATTGCTCTTCAAAAATGATGTTTGTCGTGGTTACAAATCAATCTTGTCTGTCACGGCCAAAACAAATCACTTCATCAACGTAGACAAACAATAATTTTCCAGTGAGGAAAAATTTCAACAATGTTAAACTGGACCACTAATAACATCCAACCTGGTATGGTACCTTAATATGAGACGACAACACAATGCAATACTAACATTATATTTGGTCTGTTTATCTGTACACAATACTGTTTGAATCAGCGTGTTGCCATTCAACGCTTCACTTAGTGTAAACAGTTGTGTAGGCACAGTTTAATACGATTTGGACCTACTGTTTTCCATCAGAGCTCTGAGCTTATGCTTCTCATGGCAGTTCAATGCTTCAGGGTCCTACAGCTCAATGTATACAAGGCATTACCTCTTTTTTCAATTTTTTTTTTTTCTTAATATTCCTGGCTAAAGCCACAGTTTTACTGGAAAATAAAAAAACGTCCATAACAAACATGAATGCAATGGTTATTTAATTAGTCACTTTGGGATTATAATCTTCTGTCCACATGCTTGCAATCAAAGCAATAACTAGACCTAGAGGCATGTATAGTTCCTTTAATAAGATGGGGATATTACGCGGTCAGCACTGCATTGCTCTTTCTGTTTTCACTTGAACTTGTAACATTACAGAACCTGTTCTAAGCCGATTTCAAACCCATTATGTAGGGTTTGGAAGCCCAAACAAGTAATGATACATGCAATAACAAATCCTAATCACATGCATATTGAAGAAGAAATGATTTGCTTTGTGTGGAATTTTTCTTTAAATGCTCCATACTCAGGTAAGAATATTGTCTTGTATTTTCTCTTGCATGGATGAGGAACAACTTATATTTATGAAGTCTTGGTTTAAACAAGCCCTCCTTTATAGCAGTAAAATCAATTACACATGTATGATTGACTGTAAATCTATTGAAGAGGCCATCGTCTGTAAGACGTACATGTGCTTAGTGATATTTAGTTTGCCTTCAGGTTGTGTGGATTCTGGACTGCTCTTGTTTTAGATTCCACTTCACATCAAATCAGTGACTTGAGAACACATGGTTCACCATTACCTTGTCCCCTGTAATCACATGTTCTTGTTCTTGTCCTTTTCTGAATTTTGTTCAAAATTTCATCAATCAAATTTTCATTCTCAAAAATTCTGATTTGGAGCTACATGTACTGCTTGAAACAGATAAAGAGGAATCTAATATGTTTTACTGAAAAATTAATCAATAAATGTTACATAGTTACAGAAATCACTGTACAAAAAAGTGAGCGACTAAGAGCTACATTCAGCCTCACTGATCAGATCTAGGCATTTGAATGTCCCAGTATGCTCACGTAATGCTCCAAACTAACTCTCTTCTTAACAGCTAGGGAAAGTTTTCGAAGCATCTATAGTATAGATGTTTTTTGCTGATGAAATGGAATTCTCTCATGCTCTTAATAATTCAAATGGGTGGAGCCCATCCACCAAAACCTAAAATAGCTGGCTTGAGCCATGACTGTCTGAAAGATTAAAGACGTGGGCAATAGGATTGGCCGTCTGCGCATGGTTCTCGTATATAACTAGAGCCTGCAGGCACTGAAATGTATTCTATGATGAACGCTCAGGTTTCTTGCATGTGGGTGATTCTGTTGTCTGGCTTTTGTTATGATCAAAACACTAAAGTAAATCTGTCATAACTTCACACTTTAATCCATCAACTGTTTGTTGAGTGAACTAGGAGGTTTGAGAATTGCTTGACGAGGAAAGCAAATACTAAGTAGTGATAAAAATTGGAATTGTTGCCTGCAAGCTGGGGAATTCACACGTAGCAACAACGACTCTTCACTTCTGTGTTTCATGTTCATGGGAACCAACATGACAAACAAGAAAGACAAATTCATTCGCATGAATGAAAGTTATGAAAAACATTTTTTTTTCCAGTAAGATAAAGTCTGTACATAATTATCCAATATACCATAATTTACTTAATCTAACTTTAACTTTAAGCAGCATATATGTATGAATGTCTACCCTAGCAAAGGGGCCAGAGGGAATTTCACTGGTATCCAGCCAACATATATTTTCTGTACTTTTTATGCAAACCATGCTTTAGGTCAGGCATCCATGGTAGCCTATACACAGAGCAGTTATAGATTCAACTTCCTGCTGTATGCAGTCAGACACTGTCAACCCCATTTGAATTGTTAAGAACACTCCATTTCACCTTCGATGACCCAAACAAACCTCAGAAAAATCCTGTCGTAAGATATGCTAAAGTACAAAAGCATAGAAACTCCGAAAAAAGAAATGTAACACATGGTTGACGTTCTCAATATTTCGACTAAGTTTTACTTGTCATCTTCAGGAGAAGTAATTTGTACAATCAACAAACACACATATATATACATTTACAGAGATGCGGACAATAGAAGGCTGAATAAAATACACTGCTATGATTGATCAAATGATTCAACCAATGGAAATTAAACATTGATCACTTATGGTCATTCAGGCAAACAGCAATAAACAGATGTAGTTATGACAGCACCAGGCCTTTGATCCTAATACAAAGAAACTGCTATTGTTTAAGTGATAGGTGTTGAATAGGGATTAGGACGATATGTAGCGGTCATTCAGAGAAAACAGCAGAATACACACATAGTGATGACAGCATCAGACATTTGACCCTACTAAAACAAAATGTTGTTGTTTTAGTGATTGGTGTGAGATATGGATTAGAGCGATATCTAACAGTTACACAGAGAGAACAGCAATATACACACATAGTTGTGTGTATATGTGTGTATATTGCTGTTCTCTCTGTGTAACTGTTAGATATCGCTCTAATCCATATCTCACACCAATCACTAAAACAACAACATTTTGTTTTAGTAGGGTCAAATGTCTGATGCTGTCATCACTATGTGTGTATTCTGCTGTTTTCTCTGAATGACCGCTACATATCGTCCTAATCCCTATTCAACACCTATCACTTAAACAATAGCAGTTTCTTTGTATTAGGATCAAAGGCCTGGTGCTGTCATAACTACATCTGTTTATTGCTGTTTGCCTGAATGACCATAAGTGATCAATGTTTAATTTCCATTGGTTGAATCATTTGATCAATCATAGCAGTGTATTTTATTCAGCCTTCTATTGTCCGCATCTCTGTAAATGTATATATATGTGTGTTTGTTGATTGTACAAATTACTTCTCCTGAAGATGACAAGTAAAACTTAGTCGAAATATTGAGAACGTCAACCATGTGTTACATTTCTTTTTTCGGAGTTTCTATGCTTTTGTACTTTACTAAGCTAGTTGGTGGATCAACAAGATATGCTAAGCTTTATAAATTTTCTCTTGGTACGCCCTACATAATGTTGAAGTATTACTTCAACAACAAAATTTGATACATTATACAATGTCCAATTTTCGTTATTACCAACTTATGACTTCTGATAGGTTTAAACAAGTTTAAATCTAAACTTACTTTTACATCTGTATTGTTTATGGCTGGTACACCTGGGTATGAATCTGTACCACTCTAGAATATGATATCTTCTTTCTAATCCTTTGAAAAATTATTTAAGTTGCTTGACATAATCACTGGCACCAGTATGGTAGCGGGTAGCAGAGGACTAGCCTAAATTTAGTCACTGTTTTGAACAGCCATTTACTGTGGCAGAATCGTCAAATGCTGTGTTCGGCGATTCCACTTTCGGTTAATACAAACAGTGGACTTGATTTCAGGGCGATTAAAAAAGGAGACGAAGTAACCATATCTTACGTGAAAATGATGGTTTATATTCATTACGTTAATTGGCAAGAAAAACTGCTAAGGACATGTCTAAGTCTAGTCCCAAATTTGTTTTTATCTAATGATTAGCCTTTTGATTTTCAGGTTATGGTTTTTGATTACTTTCAGTTGGAGTGAGATCAGGTCTGGGTATTCGGTAAAAGCACATTGGACACCAGAAATGTTAAATCAGTGCATCATCTTTAGAACTATTTGTTATTGGTTGCACTTTGGTCAACAACTTCCGATCTGAGAGTTGGGAAATTGTCATGACTATATAACACACTGCTATGTGTTTGCACAGAATACATAAAAAAATGTTATTTTTAAATAAGAAGAAAATGTCAGCAACTTATTTACTGGTCATATGATCTCACTTTTGATCAGAAAGCAAAATAAGTGGTGCAGGTAATAAGAGTAAAAAGAAGTATCATTAAACTGTCTTTCCTATTAGCCATAAGTTGGGTACCAGACACATTCTTGACAATTAAGAGCAGAATATAGCATTTTATAATATAACGTAACATCAATGTCTGACATTTGTCACATACTTGTCACAGATACAGAGGTTAGACGTACTGATATAATGTAAATAATGACCATGAGCCAGACAGAGCTCTAACTCGAGTGCAACGCCCAAAGCTTCAGCTGGAAATGAAATGGGAGGACAGAATCATTCCTGTAAAATGGACAGAATGCTACACCCTGGCCAGATGTCCACAACACAGGTTTCTTTCGCACCTAGCACCACACTGACACCTTATAGTCTGGACCAAATTGGACAGTCATACATAAGGATCAGGTCGAAGAACTGTGATACTCACACTAGAAATCCAATGCACAGGGATGTCCATATGAAATCATAAACCAAGCAGAATAAGCAGAAAAAAAAGTATTGCACCCAAATATATATCTACTAAGATTTTTAAGATTTTTCATCACTGTCAAAAATACTGCAAGTTTAATGATGGAATACTTTATGTACCAAAATATTTCCCTATAAAGTCCATATTACTATTTATGCTATTTGTTTTGGTACTAGTTTATGTGTAATGATTTTTTCAAAATTTAATGTCTGCTTTCCTGCTCTAATCTGTGTGAGAGATTAGCAGTTTAATAGGTTTAGCTGCATATAACAAAAATGTTAGTAAAATATGCCTTGAAGTCTGGACCATATACCCACCTTAAAATCTAAACATTTAAATTTAAAGAGAGCTCATGAATGAAGCACTATTCATTAAAAACATTTCAAAATTTTCTCTTGAATGCAAAAAACATTTGAATTTATATGAATTCAATGCTGAATTATCTTCATTTAATGTGTGGAGTATTTTGCTACCGAGTAGGGATCAGAAGGCACCCATGCTTTTAAGCTTGTAAGAGATTGGCCAATCAGAGAGCTTGGAGACATTAGCTATGTATAAGCTGTGACGCAAATGTTCTGAGTTGTGTGTCAATGTAACATGTAATAAGTTAGGGACAGCACACTGTTTTAATGTTATGTTTTAATTATAACAAGTACATGAGTGGATAACACTGCAAAGTATTTCCAGACCATTGTGTTATGCCGCGACTAAGCTTCTCCATTATTACATGTTATAAATTTACATAAATACATAAGTTTCAAACACAACCCTGGCAGCTCACTACAGTCTCAGGTGACAAGAGTGTCATAGTAGCTGTTAGAAAAAATACATTACCAAAATGAACTTAATATTGTCCAACCTGTTTGGCAAACTTAACTTTGAACATGTGCTGCCTTTCACTTGGTGAAAAAATCAGAACACATATTTCACATATCCATGGTTCTGCTGGTGACATTTTTTCTCCTTTATCAACTATATGGATTATTTAAAATTGTGAACACCAAGTGTTTTTTTTGTGATTGTATTGAACAGGTGTTTCTACAGGACTGGTAAATACACAAAACACCTGTTTGACAGGTTTCTGTGTAAATATGACTTAACTTCACACCACAAGAAATTGTCCAAGTGAGGAGGAAGGAGGAAGTAACAAGCATGAAGTGTCAACAGGACAACTATATACTCGTGCTAATTACCCAAAGCTTCCCATCTTCATGACTGGGGAAGAGGAGGGAAGGGGGCGGGGAAAGGTGAGAGAGTGGGGCAGTAATGGAGAAATTCTGATAAGGGGAATGAGGCCCATCGGACACAAGTGCTAGTAACCCTTTCATACTTATGACATTATTTTTCCCTTCAATAGGCCAAGGACACTTAACGATTTATTGTCACATTTACTTCTGTTTTGATTAACATTCTACTTACAGGATAAAATAAAGGACTCTATCGAGGAAATTTCCACCGAGTAAGTTTTCGAGGAAGTACTGAACAACCAATGGCTAACTGTCACATGCAAACACAGCCGCTCAGTTTTATATGGCCAATAAGATTATTCTTAGAACAATAATGTTAAATGTCATGTTAAAACCTGGTGTGATGGAATATTTTACCTTAGTGATGTTAAAACATATTTAACACTTTCAAAAATAAGAACCACAGCAATGTTTGTGGTTTTCTACCAATGTTAGAATTCATAACCTCACTGGGGAAGCATTACATCTGCCTGCCTACATGCTTATAGCCTGGACTGTAGGAACAGAGTAATTTAAGCACTTCACTCTTTCTGGCTGGACCTAGTAAACCAATTCCACAGTATTAACCACCTTGGCACTGACAACATGTGGTGCCAGACCACATATCCCGGCTCAAAGACATGGCAGCAGTCTGCGGCTCCTCACAGCAGCACAACAACCTGCTGCCCTGACCATAAGGCCAAACGTAAACTTCACAAACCATTTGCCACCCGCAGATCCTCCCCCAAAAATGCAACCAGCAGCAACAGACATTCACGAAGATGAAAATTAACGCTCTCCATGCCTATGCGGCTATTACTTACATCAATAAGTAGCCAATGAAATGTACCATGCCCAGCTTGAAAACAGGTGGCCATTTATTCCACAGCCATGAATAGGGTGGGCAGACCAGCTAGATAACCTAGGCAAACGTTACCTTGATATTACAGCAAATCAGTAAGGTCACAACATTATTATTTTTCAGTCATAAATCCTCTTACCAAAAATTCTCGGACAGAACTCCTGTAATTAAGGTATTTGCCAAAGTACACTAAATGGTCATTTTTGAGACAGTCAGGCCTTCTAATTCTAGACGTCATATCACACTCCCATATCAAGCATACTCCTGAAACATAATCTAAGTATGTTAATAACATATGCACGAACTAATGCAGGCTCTGGAGAGTGTGAATCTAGGTGTACAAATCACACTCCTGGTCTCCTGCAAGAGGTATGAATCACACTCAGATCAACACTCCATGTACAATCTCTACATTATTAGAAACTTTACACTGACATATTCCACCACCAAAATATCTCAGGGAGCTAACAAACTAACAGTCAGAGCTCTCAGCCATATTGCATCTTATCTACTTCTTTCATCAACGTCATACTGGGGGAAGGTGAGAATCTGGCAAGGAAACGAGGTGTATCAATTTACAGACTGGCATCAGAAGTTCTACAATGTTTCACTTCCCCAACATACTTGCACCTCTTGATCACATGATTTTACAAAAGAGAGGTATGCACCTCAGTCCTCATTCACAAGCATGGGAAGTGCATCAAGTTGCACGCCAATATGCATGTTAGTTTCACATCATCGTCTATCTATCTTCTGCAGGAAAAACAATTTAATTAACACTAAGAAATAAATAGCATTAGTATACACAAGGCAAATACAGGTAAATAGCCTGTTTTTTTCTTTTAAACCACATTCAGACTGACACAAACAATTTTACATTTAGCACAACAAACTAAAGGTAGCTCACATCAAAAAGCCTTTTTATGGTACATGAAAATGCAAGGGAACATGTTGCCTGTGGTGAAGAGCACTGCCTAACTCAAAGCCAAGTTCTGCTTTCTGGCAGAGGACGTGTTTATTTGAAGGAGGTTACTTACTGTCCAGACAAGCAATCTTATATACAGCCAAGCAATGCTTTATAAATGGTGTTGCCATTCTTAGATCTGATTTCACACAAAGCTTCTGTATACATGGAATTCTCCAGCCCTCCCACATTTAAACGACGTAGAAAAATCTGCTCAAAAAGCCTGGGGCTGCAATTTTTGACTCCTCTCAAAAGGTACCCCCACTAAAAATGAATCTGTTCATACCATGCATTTATTCACAATTTCTTTCTTAAATGATACGTTCCTAAAACTGTGTGAATGACGAACAACTCTGGTTTAATTTAGTTTCTAATCTTCCACATCAAAAAGTTAACATTAGGTCATTAGACTGCAAATCGAAAACAAACTACAAGTGATGGCATAGTTATTTGTGTACTTGCATGCTAACGAGATACAAGCATGGTGGTACCTGTGGCTGAGTTGCTGCACTGTCCTCTCTAACAACCTTTGTCCAGTTTTCGACTCTTAATTAGCTGGTCTGCCTTTTCGAACTTTGGACCGCATTCCACACAAGACAATTGGGCCACCCTTAGAAGCATGTTAACTGGGTGTAACGCAACCGACCCTCCCAGAAAGGGCCCTTGTAAGTTTTCATTGGTATTTTGATAAATCCTTTTTTTTTTATATATTTTTCTCTCCATGTCAATATCTTTAAAATCTCTATCTTTTTCAAGGCCCAGAATAAACAAAAAGAAATCACTAACGACCAACTCTATTTTCTTCTACTAGGGTCGAGACATGAGCAATAAACAGTTTTTTAAAGATTGTCTTGTACTACATCTACGTAGCCTGGCATACCTCTTTTGGCCTCATACACTGAATCGAAAGTCAAGGTGATAAAAGTGCTAAGATCAGTGTGAAGAGCCTGGCCCCTCATTAGCCAAGAGCACAACAAACACTTACTACTCAGCTGAATCATTGAGTTGGTACTCCCGCGCTCGACTAAAACACTCCTGGACTCCGGAGTCTTTCCACAAGCGCTTCATTACAGCTGCCAGTTCCGGGGACATTTCTCCCTCGTCTGCATTGCCTGCTAGGGCAAAGAGCTGCCGAGCATCTTCCTGCAAATTGCAATGTCAACATTTACCTTTCTCGTATCACTCTAACAGACAAGTTGGATGAAGTCTTGTGTCTCACAATCTTTCTTCATTTTAAAATTTTAACCTGTGCTATTACCATTCTATATGAATCAATTCAAAAATATGACATCTTGAGATATAAGCTTTGGCTATTGCTACAAGTGAACATACATTTAAGCATGAAGTTGTCTTCACAAGGTAGTTCTACATAAAAAAGCTGAATCTTTATTTCATTGAGAATTACGTGACAATTTTAGGCATTTCTGTTGGGAACATTAAACAGTTAAAGTAATTAAGCTAATCAAAAACTTATGAAAGCAGAAACAGTGGAGAAATCAATAGGATTTTGACTAAACAATGCAATTTTCACAACAGAAATCTCACTGGCTGTAATTCTTCAATCTTTCTGCATGTTTCCAAGGTGTTTATTCAAGCATGTTGTGAAGGCTTTATTCTGTGTTGACTGATAAAATTATATTTTTTGTGAAGCCCTACAACTGGCCAATCCAACCAATGTGGTTTTGTCACAAAAATCAAAATCAAATGTGCATAAATTGTACTTAAAGATGCTCTTTCACATGCGAAAAGGTTAAGGAATTAGGGTAGTGCCATAGAGTGTCCAATACCCGGGAATAATTCCTTGTGGAAACTCAACTTATCATCTAAGGCTTGCAAAGAAACTAGATTGGAATTGAGCAATGACGTTCTCTGTCAACCAGATGTAACATAAGTTCAATACCACAATCATTAAGTCAGAATTCATTATTTTCTTTTAGGGATTCAATCAAGAAGTGAGACAAGCAATGACGTCTGACATAACAATGATGATACACATATTCATCATATTTCCTTTCGGTGACAAGCCATTCTTTTCCAGTGGAATCACATATGACGTTACTATGCCTGCTGGTCTTAGCTCTAATGCTTTTCATATCTTCTTGACTGAAGAGTGCTATGCACAGAAATTAGAGTTCCTAAATAGACATGGTACTCTAAAGTGATGTCATGCCTGGAGCGGCAGGAAAAAAACAGCTCCCTTTAATCTTCCACGTGCTGAAAAAATGATGTGGATGGAAAAAAAAAAACATGGTGCATTAGGGTATCTTTAAATTGAATTTATGTTAACATGCAGGAGAATTCTCAGGAAAATAAAAAACATTAACTGAAGGTTGACTGTAGAAGCCATCTTTTGTTGGTGAACAGGCCAAGCCTCAGCCAGACCTGGAAGGCCTCGTCTCTTAAGCAGATGAGCACAAGGCTATCTTTGACAATAGCAAACGGGTAACCAGATCACCACTATTACGAAAATTGCCAACATGTCAAAACAAGACATTTGGAACAAATCAATTAGTCTGTGTTGTCATCAGGCCAGTGTAATTACTGAGGCATCACTTGCTATCCGCCATGTGGCCTTGTCATGAAATCACACTGGAAAGGTCTTCCACATAATGTAGGTCACATAACACAAGGTATCAACAGCTATCTCCACAAAGACAAGCTATACCAGGTGCGTTTTACATGCTCCCTAGGTACAAGAACAGTGATAAATGGATCTCATGTGCTTTGCTTACATTCACATTTCTCAGAATCAACAGCCAATAGTTCTAATCTCGTACAAAAATCACAAATCAACCATACCATCATTAATCATCTACTGATGACATTGGGTCTTCGAACTTTTTTGTGGTACATATACGAATCCTTGATCTCAAACAAACTGGCAACTGATGAACTGGTACTGCATAGTATAGATATTGCAGAACTGTTACTGGATGGTGTTCACTGGCTGTTCTTGAACGGTTACTTGATTTTTCACTGGTTACTGGTGAACTGTTACTAGTTGGTGTTCACTTGCTACCAGTGACATGCAACTTGTTTTTCACTGGCTATTGGAGAATTGTTACTAGTTTGTGTTCATTTGCTACTGGTAAAATGTTAATAATTCTTGCTACTGGTGAACTATTACTGGATGGTGTTCACTGGCTACTTGTCAACTGCTAATGATTGGTGTTCGCTGGCTGCTAATGAACTGTTACTGGTTCATGTACACTGGCTATTGGTGAAACGCTACTGGATGGTTTTTGTTGTCTACTGGTGAAACTGATATGTGTTCACTGGCTACTGGTGAACTGTTATTGGTTGCGATAATTGGCTACTTGAGAACTGTTACCAGTTTGTGTTCACTGGCTACTAGTGAACTGCTTACTGGTTTATGCTCATTGGCTACTGGTGAACTGTTACTGGTTTGAGCTCAATGGCTACTGGTGAGCTTTCACTGGCTACAGGTAACCATTCATAAGTGAATAATGAGTGACTACATATGTTGGTGAATTTTCACTGGTTAATGGTCAACTTCCAGTGGCAAGCATTCAGCAAAGCAGGTGAAGTCAGAGATAAAATAAATAATCAGATTATATCAACCCTTTGGAATTATAAGCATCTGATTTTATGACTTCAGTGTACAGACCATGTGTTAACTATGCCATATCCCTGGCAATCTGTATCTTCTCCACTTGAAAACAAACAGGATACATACCGTTCTGTCAGGGTGTCCGAAATCGATGTGGAGCTGTCCCATGGCCCTGATAATTGCTATCATGCTCTGCACGGCATTGCTGTACACCACAGGTTTATACTGCAAACATTCTTCTTGTGAATAACCTTTTTCATGGATAATTCTGAAACGATAAGCAAACACTACAGTACAACATACTAGCTAGCTAGTACCTGCACAGAACACGTCTGTAATCACAGGAGGCATGAAAGTATGAAACTGTTACAGTGGTACATGGAACTTGTTTGTTACTCATCTTTCATACCCCTTACCCCCACCTCATCCAGCAGTCAGGGTGTTCAGCAGCAGGAGTGGGTTGGGGGTCTGGGGGTCAATTTGTAAACAATTTCATAGTTGCCAACTAGAGATAAGTTTGAGCCAATGTACATCTCCATTAAAGGGAGTTTTAATGGTCTCAGGGAAGGCAACTTATCCTGCCTTTGTAGCATGAAGCCTGAATATATTAGGGTACCTTTCCATACACACTGTACATATTCTGTGAGTTAGTACTCTGTTTAGGCTTATGTATGTACATCTGTATAAATTAATAAGGCATTTAGGTAGCAAGGGTAGACAGTAAGTTCATTTGCAAAGGGATCTCCTAACAAAGCAACCAGCAGTATATGAACAGTTATCTCTACACAACTGAGCTCAACACTAGTCAACCTCCAGACTAAAGTGTTACAAGTAACATGCTCACCGACAAACAAAACAGGAGCTCTTTATCTTGTATGTCAACTAAGCTGAGAGCCAAATGTACAGTTTATTAGTCACAGTTGGGTGTGAGCACACTGGTATGTACATCTGAGATATTAACTCTCAACCTGTAATACACTTAATGCTGCAACATGACTGGACAGCTTCCTGTCATGCTCAAGTCCTACGCACACACTGACAGACACATACAGTCAGTACATGGTTATGAAGTCTTTACATATATATTATAATTGATTAAGATGTGTGCTGTAACATATGGTATTCCTGCAGTTGAAATTTAACCTCCACATGTACCCAGACCTCAGTGGTTTGGTGATTTCAGGAATTAGGGCATTATCCTGATCTAGCCTTCATAGGTGTCAGATTATATGTAAAAATAAAATCCCCATAAAAAGGCCATTTTTTACATCCCATTTTGCAAGCTTGTTTCCTCATGTGTTAATGTTTAGTTACAACATGTCCTTACTTTAGACACACTAAAGACCATTACAGTTATCAGGCAGAAATTTGTTAAAAGTATAGACATAGATACATTATACTATAATGTCCATCTTAGAAATACAGTAAATCTTGTCTAAACTGACTATGCCTGGATCCGCAAAAAAAATGTCGGGTTTGACAAGATGTTGGTTTGTGGAATACACCATGTGTAACAACAACAACACTTGGTCTAACCGGTACTTCCTTGTACACAGCTTGCAGACGTGTCACTGGTGAACAAAGTTCTGTAAAAGCAAGCAAGGTAAATTAAGTTTTTTTTCTTTTCGTTTTGTTCCAACTTTTATTTCTTTAAATGCATAGAGGAATAGGTCTATTGTCCTAACTTTTATTTCTTTAAATACGTAGAGGAATAGGTCTATTGTCCTAACTTTTATTTCTTTAAATGCGTAGAGGAATAGGTCTATTGTCCTAACTTTTATTTCTTTAAATGCATAGAGGAATAGGTCTATTGTCCTAACTTTTATTTCTTTAAATGCGTAGAGAAATAGGCTAAGGAGTAAAAATGGAACTGTAACTTCTGAGGCATTGTTTGACATATCCGCAATTATTTTCATACTTGTCAAGTCAAAGTAAAACTGCTTCTGTCTTATGAAATCCCTGAAAGTAAATTTCCAAACACTGTGTGTCACTTTAGGGCTTTAGCTTCATAAGAGTGAATGAGTTGAACTTCATCAATCAAGGACTCGTAATTTTCCACACAATGTTTCTTAGCAGATTGGTCAGCCATGCATGATTTAATGAAAGATGGAAAACAATGGGACCAATTTATTGAGATCTTAACTTACTCAATGTCATCTCAGCTAAAAGGAGTGTTTCAATCAAAATCAACTTCAAGAGAATGTCTTCATCATTTCGAGAACTGTCCACTAAGAGGGTTATCTCCTTTTTCAACATCACCTCTCTGAAACCCCAGGGGTGAGAACGGCAGAGGGTAGGAACAGTCGGCTGGCACCAGGCTGTGTCAGACTATTCAGTGTGGATTAACATGCACTACATACAATGGGGACTGAAAATCCCTGTCAGTATTCAGAACAGACAAGTGTCACTGTATTCAGTAAAAACAACATGGGTTGTAAATGGAGATGAAAGCGGATCAAGCGGCATGGTCGGTATTGACTTGATGTTGGTTTTTACATGTGTCGGTGTTGGTAAGTTTCACTTTACATGTAAATATAAAGAACAAGGATTCAGCTGATCAAAATATACATCAGAACAAATACTTTTATTTGTAACATATAAAAGACCACAAGCAAAATTGGGAAAGTATTTAATAGGTTTAGAGGATATTTGTATGTGAATTTGAGATCTCATCATGTTATCAGGTTTTCGGGTGGGGCACTAATTATAATGCCAGCTACAGGATCATTTACACAAATGTCCTTGATCACCTCTGTTTGTCACTTCTACAACTATATGTATCCGCCAAAGAATTGAAATGGACAAAAACATCCTCATCTGTTCATCTATGGATACACTGAAAATACTGTACATGGAAAACAGTTGGAGTTGTAGCCCTGACATCAAATCATAGCTCTGTATATGCTCAGGTAGTTTATATAATATATGTAAGGGTAGGGTTAGGGTAAGGGTAGGGTATGGGTAAGGGTAGGGGTAGGGTAAGGGTAGGGGTACGGGCAGGGTAAAGTAAGGGTACTCTTGTGAAAAATCAACAAGAGTGAGTCACAACATAAAGACACCTCCTTATCCACCAAGAATTAAACCTCAATATGGACAACAACTGAAGTTGTAGCCTGGACGTGAAGCTCATACCCACCTAGTAGATATCAGGGAAATGGTAATGTATTTACCATGGCAACCATGGAAATGGACACATGTGAGTTACAACACATTGTCATTTGTGCAAATGTTTAAGTATGCACCACAAATTAAAACTGTACATGGAAAACAACTGGTGATTTGGTCAGGACACCAAGTCAAACCTATTAGTACAGACTATATAGAGGAAATGGTGATTTGGTTGCCATGGCAACCATGGAAGTGGACAAAGGTGAATTCATTCACGAAAAATTAAAACTGCACATGGAAAACAACTGGATTTATAGACTGCACACAAAATAATATATGTTTATGTAGTATATGAAGTGATAATGGCAATCTAGTATCTATGACAAATGTGAATCACAACACATTGCAACCTGTATCCACCAGTTAAAACTGACTGTGGAAAACATTTGGAGTTGTAGCAGCTACACCAAGTCATATGCATTTATACAGTACATGTAGAGGAAATGGTGTTCTGGTTAACAAGGTAACTGTGAAAATTAACAATTTGAAATAACAGACATGAATACAGACGGACAGACACAATTCCTCTTAAACCACTACACGCTTCGCCTAATGGCAGCGGGTGTATGAAAAGAAAAAGAAAAAACAACACAGCGTGAAGTATGTGAGCCATTGTCAGAGTGAGCTATTCAACATTTCTACCAAATTCCTGTAGTTCAAAATGGATGATGTTCAGAACATAAAAAATCTTCAATACGTTTATTTCAAAGTACAAGAATATGTGTAAACATGTATGTAGTGTTAATATGCATGTATGTAACTCCCCGAAGTAGTACTGAATCCTAGGCTTACTGTTTTGCTAAGCTTGAGGTACGTGTACGCCGTACATGTAGCAATGCATTTTATACTATACTATTAGAGATGAATACTGCATCTATACTTGTACATGTAAATTTGCCCAATGTCAACAAAGTGCAAAACAGAACACTGGCATAAGGACAATATACTGATTGATCCAGCCTAAGTGACTGCTGTGATTTACTGTACATATGGGGGCTGCAGGGAACGGGCCAAGTCAGCCTTTTCTCTCGTGGCCTGGTATAACATTGAGCTTGATTCCATATTATTTCATCACATGATAACTTAGCCATGTTTTGTATCAAGAGAAATCAAAAAAAATAAAAAATTTGCAGGATATGGTTTTGCAAAACATGCATAATTAACTTAATCAGGATTTATCCACTGCATGTTCTGGGAAAATGTGTTGTTGTTGTACACGTTCAACTGCGACAAAGTCTACTGAGTGTCTTAATTACATGAGGTTATTGTCAACCTATATGATATGGCAGGGCTTCTCAACAGCCAAAGGGGTAGCATAAAGTATCCACATACTTTATTACTTACATGTAAATATTAGGGACTAGTTGGCGTCAAATTGAACTGCGTCTGTGGCTGAGAGTATAGCAATGTTGTGAAATTCAGTCAGAAGCTTTGAGCTATGAGTGAGAAAGAAGGAAGAAACTAACATTCAGTTGCAGTTAATTCTACATGGTTAAGGCTTCTACTTAGCAACCCAATACATTGCACATGTATTTAAGTAGACAGTGTCCTTATTGTTATTCTCTAACATGTATCAGGTATGTAAACCTTTGATCTTTGAGCTATACATGTGTCATTATACATGTATACTTTCGCAAATTTCAATACCATTGTTCTGTAAAGACGAATATGCATTTATAATGTAATTACAACATAATGTAACTACATTTAACATAAACAAGATACAGTTTGGGAAAATGAATTATTTCACCAAGTAGTGTAAAACTTTGACTTTGGATATATAACCAACATAGTGGATATGGCTACTCTGATTATGGTTAAGTTTGAATGTTTATAAATCATTACCTTTCTAGGTCAAAAGAAACAAAAAGTACTTCAGCTGTATGTCAAACTACAAGACACATAAAGAGGAATTAAGGTATAGAAGACCCACTGCCTAACAGTAAATGTTAAGCTACACATATTATGCACAAAACCAACTCTGAATTCACTGGCTTACAAGACAGGTGTGCATGTATTTTGTGTTTGTGGGTCCCTTAGAAACCCATGTCTCAAATTCCAAATGCAAACAAAACAGTTATGAGCCAGCACTCCAATACAAACAAAGGTCTAGCTGCTAGTGTCATTAATCTCTCAGCTCACTGCCCAAGTGACAGGTGAGAAAAAGTTCCTGAAGGCAACTCAAGTAACCTTAACACTCAACCCATAACTTACTGTTTATTCTTCTGTTCCCCTATATACATGTATTCTGACAACAGGTATAGAACATCTCCATACACTGTGTACTTTTAAAATATTGTTTTGATCCATTTTTCAAACCTAACGGTTCAGGGTTAACAGGGAAGTTATTCTTTCAAGTGCGTTCTTGTACTATCTTGCGTAAGTGTACAAAATTCACTTTGAAAACAATACATTTTTACAGGCAAATACATAATTTAATAAAAAATAAAATGTAAGTTCAAAACAAACTTTCATCTTTCTACAGTAAATAAAACTCGAAAAACAATGCAAAACCAGTGACTTAGTCATAGTTGAAATGGTTGAAAAATCAGCAACAGTATTTCCTTATTATCAAATACTGGAAATTGAGGCCATCCTTAATAATGTGTTCGTTAGGCATAACCCAACTGACCCTCCAGAAAAAGGACCTATGCGAAAGTGCCAACTGGTATTTTGACATGTTTTTTTTTATTACTTTCCTCTCCATGGTAATTACTTCAACACTCCTGTCTTTTTCAAAAGCCAGAACAATAAACAAAGAATTCCCTATCAACCAACCCTACTTTTTGGTTACACCAAACAAACCATTTTTTTTTTTAAGGACGGCCTGACATACAAATTAAAAATGTGTCATTCATACAGTCAAACGTTTCAGGAAACAGTTATGTTGCTTTACACAAACACACTCATCATAAATAAAAATGTTTCCTACATGTATTATGACAGGAATCTCATGACTTGTACAGCAATGCAAGGTGTGCAACTCATTGCCAAAAAAGTAGAATTTTAACAAGGATGAAATTTAATTCAACAATCTGAATCATGTAGACATGGGGCATGAATATGCAAATACATCACTTTTATTGCAAGCTAAATGAATCTTGATTGAACTCACACATTACTAAAATATTTTCAATATTCTTTACCAAAAAGGTCTATCATCACCATACAAATATAGGAAATTCGTTGTCACTGATTTAATGGGGTATACATGTTATAAGTAATTTTTTACATGTATGGTAATGTATAAATCATTAATGTTTAACACATGCAAGGTCACAGACACAGCCAAGAATCATAATGTTCTCCGATAATAATCTGAAGTGAATACAGTTCAGATACGTCACCACACAGAAAATAAATTAAATGGTTTCCTATTACTATGCAAGTACATGTGTGATAATGCTGAAATGTATAAAGAAATTATTTTGCATTCACATGCATAATGTAGGTGACAAGATGTTAAAAGATGTCAAATATTCAACCAACTGAGAGACAGAGACAGGCAGGCTCAGTGTAGTGCAGAGCTGCTTGTCACTGTGTAAAACCCTGAACTGGGTAATCTTAATTAGCAGTAAGCTGCACTGCACACCAGCATGAACACGAGGAAATATTGCAACACAACCCCTAGCTCTTATCTGGATACCCAAGGTGAAAACAAATGCAATATTTATTTGTTTACTTGAGTCCTGCTTGACTTCATGCTCGGAGCTCCACAATTTTTCAATTTTACAAACTGATGGCAGTTAGGTTTATGGGTTGCAGACACAAGAGTGGCTTTAAAAGAGTAAACCACCATCACCCCTCACTTGGTACAGGGCCCTATTATTTCATACTGGCTGGGGCCAGATCAGCCCCTGAGAGGCCCACTGTTTAGCTACATGAGTCAGATGCTACAGTCAATAAAAAACAAAACACTACAGTCAATACAAAGCAAAAAAAAAAAAAAAGCATGGATCAAACTTTTTCAACTCAAATCGAATTTTCAACTAGAAAAATCAGCCATTGCTAGTAACAGTGCAACTTCAGGACAAATATACATGTATCACACTTATGCATAGTTCATCACTGACCTATTGTATGTTCATTCAGTTAGTACTATAGTGTGGTTAATAGCTGAAAAGCCATGGTGTGTCTCTCTTCTGACCAACTTGTAGGACAGACAGAACTGGGAGACTAAGCATGTTAAGTGGCTGCCTGGAAGGTCAAGTGGCTAATCTATGCCACATGGTGCTAGGCCACATGTGTGACAGTTGTTTGACCTTATGGTCATGCAGGCACATGTATGCACATGGAAGTGTCAGGGGTGGGACACCTCTCCACAGCCAAGTACTATAGTACACAAACAACTTGCAATCTACTGCAGGGTGTATTTCCTCAGCTCCACCTACACACAGGACTGCATAAATACTGTATGTTCTGATGTAAAAATATAGGAAATGCACTGTCATGTGTGTGCATGTGAAATATTTTTCTTCTCTTTTCAATGCAAATCACTATCCTACTCTCTGAGAGCTCTAATGCCTTTGAATGCAATAAATTTGTTTGAAAACTAATCTTATTATAGGCAAACCATCACACTTGTATTTCCAGCAAATCATCTGTTAGTTTTAATACAGTTTGATTATAGTTTGTAGCCCTAACATTTTCCAAAAAATAAAATGGGTCTACAAGTTAACACATGGGTCACATGTACAGATATATGCATCTATTTACCACCAGTCAATAGCATAACAACAAAGGCATCACAACCATCCACTGCAACACTTCATATCATTGCCTCTTTTGTTCCCAATCTTGACTTATGGGAGCTACCTCGTATATCCCTTCCTTCAGGTGTAAGTCATGCTACGAACTGTGTACCATTAACAAGGCCTGTTTGGTCGACATCATACGCTTAATCACAGGTAAGACATGTTTATTATACATGTATTTTTAGCCAGAACGCACATTTGCATAAAACACCCATTCACAGGTTTAATAAATAAAATTAAGAACATTATTTCATACCTGCAGATCAGTAACCCAAACTCTTTGTGATTGAATGCATAAAAGGACACAAGAACTTCTATTCCAACTGCACTTAAATTCTTTAATTTCACCTTCAGAAGTCAGGTATGCACTGCACATAAATGTAAGTTGCTCTTACTCCTGATGTACCAGTCATGGGGATCTATAAACTTTGAACTGAGTTCAACTGAATAAGAAACTCAATACGTGGTTATGTTGATTCAATTTATATTGTTTTTGGAAAGAAATATTCTAAATTTTACGCAAATTCAATGGGAACATCTCAAAAATCCCGGAGTGTGTTACGGGTTATCCCCCTTGTACAGATAGCTCTATGACCAAGTGCGTTGATTTAGACAAACAGAAGGCTTTTTTCGGCATCGGACAGATGTGTAAAATCAAAGATGATGAACAATAACCTTTTCTGGTCTCTACCAATCCTCACAAATAAACTTGACCTACTTCTATGATACAGGACACACACAGTCTGGCTGGTTTCTTCCCCCTGGCACCAGGTGGCGCTACTAGCTTCAGCAACTTTCAATACTCACAGCTTGCACTCATAGCTTGCAATAAGCCAGATAGAGGTTTGAAGATGTGCATAACTGTGCATGAGCAGAACATTTCATGCAGTAGATAAACAAAAGCACATGGTCATTCATGTTGATCTATTAACATTACAGACTTTGATGACAGCCCACTGTAGGAGCTCACTTCAAATTCTTGTTTTCTGTGTTTTGAAACACTCCTAGAGCTCACACGAAGTCTCAGATGTCACACAGACACATAAAATGCACTAAAGGGGCTGAATTGTGTGTGACTACCTAAGGTAACAAAGCTTTTAACATAGCCATGAGGGATTATCACCAGTGCAGTCAGAACAGCTTTCGATCTTATTTCATCTGCAGATTTCTTTTTTGTGTGAACTTTAACAAATTACAGCAGTAAAAGGAACCAGGGCTTAGTGAACGACTAACTGGTCGTTTAGTTTAGTCAGTCATGCTGTCATTACTGACCGGGGGGGGGCGAAACAACAACGACATGTTCAGGTCAAGGAAGGCCGTCAGCTTTTACAATCACAACGCCTTAAAGGCCATGATTTGGCAAAACAAAATGAAGACAAAATGACCGAGAAGCCTCCAACCAATGCGATCACTGTGAATTCAAGTCCAACTCATGCTGGCTTCCTCTCCAACCATATGTGAGAATGTCTGCCAGCAACCTGTGGATGGTTGTGGGTTTTCCCAGGGCTCTGCCCAGCTTCCTCCCACCATAATGCTGGTTGTCATCATATAAGTGAAATATTCTTCTATGTAATAAATAAATAAAATAAACAAAATGAAGATAAAAGTCAAGGTGCAATCAAAGACAATGGCCAGGCAACCATATAGATTATCAAAAGAAACCGTTCATACATGTAAATCAACCCACAGGGGGTCAGTTTATTTCCCAGTTTGGGGTCTGCATATTGCCAGCTGCTGTGTGGCTTTTAATCCACAGTAGGCGTCCTGCCACAATCAGCTGGCTATAGAGATATCTAAATCCTCAAAATTACTGGGCCAAACTTTTAATGGGTATAAGGATTTTTTCTGGAATTTATCTCACTACTGGTAGTTATAAGTGCCCCACTTACATGAATGCAACACTTATGCACAAATTGTTTTCTGGGTTTCCCCCTCTTCACCAACACCAAATTTTAGAGTCCAACAAATCAGAATTTCTTTCAAGCTGATTTAGTGTTTACAACTGACCAAGAGCAGTTTTTAGCATGGAAAATGATGATGACAAATGCTTCCCTGTGCTCTTATATTTAGTTTCCACAATGATATCATCTGTTCCACACAGATTTATTCCTATATACATACTATGTGCATACATACTTGTTCATGTATATATTAATGTGTAGACTTGGCTTTCCATTTGCCATGTCCCTTCATGTCTATGCACCATCAACCTTACCACAACTCATGTACTGTAAAATCAGCAAGAAAATTTCTCGCTGTGTGCCCGAGTCTGATGGTTATAATGATCTTAAACATGTGACCTGAGGTTTATTTGGAAGATACGATTATATACTGACTGGTAAAAAGGTAAGTACCAGCACAAAACTCTGCTTCAGCTCCTTCACAGTGACAAAAAACCAAATCTATGTTTTGTTGACATTCACCCGTGTAAGACTGTTCTATAATCTAACATACTACAATTTCTGAACATTATCTAGCACAGTTTTTACAATATCATCCAACCTTACTCAATTCCCTACAACCTTTCACCTTGTCATCTGCTCATTATGTTACAGGCAAGTCAAGGGCCCAGACCTGATGTTATGCATGTACTTCTGGATGTACACTGATAACTTTGTTTTAGCTTTAGTTTTGGTTTTACTACACTGAAAATTAAAAAAAAACCCACAATGAATAAACTTTGTGCATGATTGAATTTTGTCATCATCAGAGCATTCTGAGCTTTCAAGGTACTATTCGGACATTTTGTCCTTAGTTATTCTGCCACAGAATGGATGTCACTGGCACATGTCAAGCATGATATGAACATACTATCCAGAGTTACAAACCCCCAACACCTTCCCCAGTGCATGACCATCTTTACACATCATCACAACACAGTGGGCAATGACATTTGGGCTCGTTTGGCTTGTTTCAGTGATAGTAAGCAACAGCTGGAACCCTTTAGCCTTGGTAAAAAGGTTAGACTATGCCAGAGGCCCTTTCCTAAGCTTAGCCTACTGTCTCTGCTGCCACATAATTAAGTTATCCACTAGCTAGTGACAGCTTTCCATGTCCTCAACAACTAGTCCACCACAGGCACACTGAATGGGCTCCTAAGTTCCTTGTATGTATAAAGTATCCTACTGTACCACACAGCTCCGCTGGTTGCAGTGCACAGAGGTTGCCATAGAAATCCATGACCTTGCTGGGTTTCACTGCTCTTGGTATCAATATATTAGAGTTCCCAAGGCAAATGGAACACAGTACTAAAAGTGACTAATCACTGCCAAGCCCTGACCCTCAGCTCTAGAGAGTCTTCCCAACAAAACTACAACTTCATATGTTGAGTTTCTGAATGGCATCTATAATTATTGGATAGCTGTCAATGTAGTTAATTAATTAATTAGGATCAATGACAGGCAGACACAAGTGTATGTTACAGCAACATTGAGAATGTCTCAGTACACAAGAACATTCCTGTGTATAAAAAGGAGAAAATTCTAAAAATGAGTTTATTTATATTTCATACATGTGGCACACAGAATAGTCAATCCACTGATCTGTTTAGAATGCTGACAGTTGTATCTTGTTGAATACAGTCGCGAAGACTACTGCATCATGTTGCAGACAAGAAAATACACTGCGTTCTTAGTAGCAATGTATCTGCATGTATAGTGCCAAGTGCGTCATTATAAATATGTCCATATCTCCACCAACCATCAAAAAAAAAGGCCATACCCTAAAGCATAGATTAAGTCAGGTTGGAGAGGATGAAGGGAGAAGGCTCTGGGTCTTTGCGACACCATGTTCTCATGAAACGTACACAGAAGAGATAGGTGAAAATAGGTCAAAATTTGGAAAGGAGACAACGTGCTGATATAAAATTATGGTTAAATTAATGCTCTGATTTTTTATTAGAACTTGAATAGTACTTTTTTATCTTCCTCTCAAAGTTAAATTCTTTAGACTCCCTAGACTTCTTCACTGCCAGCCAACCGACACTGTTTTTGCTGATTGGATCAGGTTGCACCCAATGAGGAATTTTTTTATGGATAGTCCAATGTACAATCCATCCTAGGCAATAGTATGTCCTAGTTTTATATGTATGTGCATATACATACACATGCAAATCTCCTGCTGGTTGGGTTGATTATAGATCAAACAAGGATGTGGATTTTATAAGGACATTTCCATCCAGGTCATGATAAAACAATTAGTGTGGTAGCCTCTGAAAACACCAGTCATAATCTGATCGCTGTCCATCTAAATCAATAACTTTTACTTCTAAGAAGCCAAGAGGTCAGCCAACAATGTCGGTGTGATTTCATCTTGACCATGACAAAGAAGAGGACGATGGCTGGTATGGTGCAGGACAAGGGAGATGTGCCAAATTCTAGCTACACAATTCTTGTCTGGGTATGATATGTGTACTGTATATTAGACAGGTGCTGGTTCTGTATATATACCCATCACGATGTACACAGTGACACAAACAATAATTTTATCACCCTTGATATGCTGTGTACAAATGTAAAATAAAATATGTGAGATGCTGAAAAAAAAACAAAAACAAACCTTACACCTGAGCTCCCGCATTACAGAAACAGGCCCTCAACATGTTGGGATGCATTTATCAACTTTTATCAAAAGTGACATAAGAACACATCAGAATCTACACACATGTTGAAGACAGCTGAACTGTGTTATATATGAGAAGACAGCTGAAATGTGTAATGTATGAGGAGGCACCTACATGTTGTGGTGACAGTGCTTCAAAATAAAATGAGTGGCTGTCAACATGTTCATGGTAATTTCATTGCTGTAAAGTACTGTTTAACTCAGAAATGTAAAAGCACCTGAAAATTTAAAACCAATGCCCCCCCCACCCCCTCCTAAAATTTTTTTTTAAAACATTACATGAAAATATTCTGGTGATTGTACATATTCAGGTTGTACATAACTGTATAAAGGAAGTCATGAAAAGTGCAAGTCCCCTGCAGCCTTAGACTTCGCTGCACTTGTACAAATCATTGAGTGCTTTGAGGCTATGTACAACTAGGATTGCAGAGGCCTAAATCTGCATGAGCATCGCCATGTGCAAACAGCAGACAATTTGCGGTATGTGTAATCTGAAATGCCTGCAGGTATGTGTTTTTCACAACATTTCAGCAGGCTGCACGAATACAACCATGACAAGTGTTGGCCTATGGGTGTACAGTCATAGTCTACAGACGCATCCGGCTCTATCAGTGTTAAATACATGCACAAAATCACAGCACACACGTAGGCTGGAAATCTGCAAGCATCAATTCAAGTTATACCATATGTGACAAAACAAACTCAATTTTAACTATAATTTAGAAAGTACAATACTGGAGGTAAAAAATGTATCAAGTTAGGGTTAGGTATGACGAAATCTTTCTAACAGTTAAATATATAATCAAAATTTCATTCTAAGGCTTGCCAACATTAACCCAGTGACAGGGCTACTTGTAAATGCTTAATAGGCCATTCTCAGTTGGTTTTCTCTTTCTTGTAACCAGTACATAGTTCACTTTGGGGAAAAACCTGGTGCATCAAGTTCTGAAAATTGTGTAAGTTTTGATACATGTATTTTTGATACTTTTAGTACTGGCGATTGGAAAAGCTAAGCAACCAAAGCCATCCTATAAGCAAGTGTGCAGAGGACAAAGAACGCACAACAAACTGGGAAAGGCTTAGTGTTTGGAGAACATGTATTGCTTATTGTGGACTGACATGTTCTCCTCGAACTGTCTGACAAACAAATTAAACATTTTCCAATTTAATATGTACAGTTCCAATCTGCAAGTCCTCTGTCAATATCACCTTAGTTGTTCCAATTATTGATGGTTCCCCAAGATGAGCACACAGCCACCAATAAAACCCCCACCATAAAAGAAACACCCAAACAAGCTAGAGCTAAATTTCAGCCTGCCAACTCTGAATTTTTATTTTTATTTTCAAGCTTTATGTTTTAAAATTTCAGCCAAATGAGCTCACAGGTAAAATCTCAGACAACATGTTACATGTATCTAATACATAAATCACACACAACAGGAAAGAAAAAACAAAAACCAAAAAAAACAACATTCACTTACTTCATTTGTTTAACAATTGTACTTTTCCCAGATTCTCCCGCACCTGAAATAGACAAAGACAGACTTAAGGATATTTGGTCAAATCAGCAATTCAAAATGGACTAAAGTAATCGCAAATACATGTGCAAGGCCATTAGTACAAAAACAGCATAGTACAGATACGTAGTTAGTGTACCAAAATGATTACATACACTGACCAAATTTCACCATCTGTTAAAAAGCAGAATGGAAGATAGCTCATTTTTTGTGCACACATGTGACATCATTTTACATTAGGATTTCACTGTCTCAGTTACATGTACATCTGAATATGATATACTTAAATCATAATACACCTATATCGATTCTTGGAAAACTCAATTTGCTAAATTACTAAATATACTTTGTTGCTGTTTTACTAACAATAATAATTCAGTTCACATATACACATGTATATTTGCTACAAAACTACAAGATGTTTCGCTTTACCACCTGTTAATCCTCAATCTTATATGGATCATGTTGAAATTTTTATGAAATCCTTCTTGATTCATGCAAATACAAGTGCTTAGGCTATATACATGTATACATGTAAGTGCTTCACAAAGAAGCTCAAAACTTTAATCCTAACCACAAAATATATCAAACTAGGTGGCGAAATTTGGTTGAAATTGAACTATTGCAGCATGGAATCAGCATACAAATTCTTACTGGCTTGATTCACAAATTTAAGCACAGTTTGGAATTCAATTTTAGGCTAAGCCCAAAATAACTTTTGCTTAAAAACAATAAGCAAAATCTCTTTTATCTATTCTACTGCCTCCATCGGCATAGGTAATCATCAGAATCACCATCGGGGAAGGTATTGTTTTACATCATTAATGCCTGGTATTATCAGCCTGTGCATATATGAGCCATAAAACGCTTTCATGTTTGTATGTGTTGACATAATGTTTTCATGCCAACCTGGCCTTGAAAATAGATAAAACTTTACATACAAATGCATGATGCGATTACATGTAAAAATCTGCATGTGAGCAAAATCACACCATATGGTAATTAGAGATGGAGAAAATAGTTTACATTTAATTGGAGTGTATGCACAACATAGCCATATATTGGTGTATATGTATCCATTTTGTGGAAACAGGTTTATATGTCATGCATGCAACAATGTGATAAAATCCTAACAAATGTAAATGTTCCATGGGCCCATCCCCACTGCAGGCACCAACTACAATCACAACCACATGACCTTGTGTGTTGTCCCCACTGCTGTGGATATTGTCCTGATGTTGTGGTGACATGACATCGGCAGTGGCAACAAATTAAAGAACGTTTTATTTTTTCAATGCTGCAGTAGTGGTTGCAGTTGTAGGTGTCACCCGCCGCTGGGATGGGCTTTAATACTTCTCACACATGCACATGTATGCAGATAACAAATACAGTCAAACACACAGATATATATATCTATAATATAAACTACACGACAGACATGATAAACTTGAAAGCATTCAGTCTTGAGTGTGATCGTCAAAGAAATAAAATTTTAGCTAATATCAGTGTTTCATTTCATATATTTGATTTCACAAGTTGGACAAGCTTAACCATCTTACCAGGGCAATAAAAAAATTAAAGGTGTTATCCAACAGCATTGCCAGCATCCAAGCTATTTTGTAATGTTACAAAATGGCAGATGACAGGAAATAAATTGAAAATAATGATTTTCACAGCACAGACCATGCACCACTGAACTTGGCACAGTAAATTACATATAAAATGGCCTTTGACATGAAGTTTTCGAGAAAAAAACAATACTCTGCAATTTTCATTGTTTCTTTTTTTTCCCCGCTTCCGGTAAAATGTTGAAACATCAAGTACAATTATTTCCATATTTGGATTCTGTGCACAAAGTTGTATAAGACAAGATGCAATATGCATCATTACAGGGTATATGATAAACGTGCGTGACCAATTAACCAGTTTCTGATTAGGCAGTATATTTATTGATTGAGGCAAAATTATCACGGAGGAAATTACAAAATTATATAGGTAACGGACAATGGACGATCAAAATAGAAAATCAATACTACACAATATGTATCTTGATTCATTTTAACCAAGTTTTGTCAAAATTGGTTAGAGTGTATTCTGCATCAAGATACCTAAATCCTATTATTGATTTGTGTCAATGTGTACGTGTGTTGTAAGTTTGGTAAACTTGGACTTAACTTTTCCAGAGACAGAGCGTTTACATGCCTTTTATAAAATTTAACTTAAATGACCCCAACTGCCTTGAAGAGAAAGGTCAAGGTCACTGAAACTCAATAGCGTTCTTCCTCATGCAAATGTGTAAGTGTGATGTAACTTTGGTGAATAAACCATTTCAGAGACAGAGCGCTTACAAGGAATATGGTCAGACAGACAGACAGACAGCTTGTCCAAAATTGGCCATGGGGTACAAAATTGTAGCAGTATTGTTTTGAAAATGTTAACATATTCTGAAAGCAGAGACTGACAACCAATCAACAAAATGCATAATCTATACTACGAATTATTTATCTTGATGTAGTCTACACTTGATCCAAGATTCACTGAAATGAGAAAAAAAATGTCAGCAGAGCTGTTAACAGAATCCAGACAACTTGCTCATGCATAACCTCTTCTGGTCAAAGTGCCAAAAGTGATCCTAGAATATTTAATATATGCGGAATTCAAAACACTTTTTATTGGGAGACAGCCTTTATATTCCATAACAGAGTATAAAATTTTAGTCCAATCAGTTCAGTGTTTTTTTGGACAAGAAGGTTTCTTAAGGTTATCAATAAAATTCAAAATGGCCACCAAACCACAACTGTCAGTAGTTTTCTAACCATTGCAGTACTTTGATTGTCAAGTATGGTTTCTTTATCTCTAGCACTTTTTGAAATATTGGAGATTAAAGTGACATGGCTCCCTAAATAGTAGGTACTTTAGTGTTATTACAGAATAACAGGACTGTCAGGTATTTTTCTCTGGAAGTAAAAGTTACACACTTTACATTAATACCACCACCAGTATTGTGCATTAAGTGAATGTATAAAAATAAGAGAAAAACTGAAAAATCAAAGGTCTACCAGAATATTTGAATGAGGCGTTGATAAAATTTCATATGTAAACAAATGTGGTTGATGACTTACAGCTCTTTCGTAAAAGGATCGGCGTAAAAGAGAGCTCAGTCTAGAATTGTAATTGATGTCCTGTTGTCGCAAAACTAATGCTTGAACAGGTTTCTAACTTATAATTTAATGAGAAGATTATTGGTAACCTTTTCTCACTGATGTTTAAGCTGCTATACTCTGCATGTATTTGTGTGCATCAAAATTATCCAAGTTCGTGTAGCAAATATCGACACATCCCAAATGTGTGCAGATATCCTTTCGGACGAATATTAATGAGGCAAAATGGCCTGCCCTATTTGTGTCGAATTCGAAAAACGGAAGGACTTCTCGTATGAGCTATTTTTAATTTCAACGTGACTCATGTACTTTATGAGCGAATTTTAAAAGTTCCTTACCAGCCGTAAGTGGGAAGGTGTACCAGCAACCTGCGGATGGTCATGGGTTTCCCCCGGGCTCTGCTCTGTTTCCTCCCACCATAATGCTGGCCGTCGTCGTATAAGTGAAATATTCTTGAGTACGGCGTAAAACACCAATCAAATAAATAAATAAATAAATAAAACTTCATTAAGACGTCGCAATCAGAATTTGTTTAAAAATCCAAATTTTGGGCAACCATGTCTCTTTAAAGTATATTCGCAGGTTTCCATTAGTAATCTGAACAATTTCAATAGGTGTCCCTGCCAGGACAGTGTGGACCACTAACAACACATACATTACACATGAAGCATCATACACTGAAGGAAGAAATCAGTTAATACATTACAAACTTATTTGTTTAGCAAAACAGCAACGTGTTTGTCACTTAACATAATACAGTGAACTACCTCTGATATCAGTAATTGCATATTTATACAAGTTGTTAAAAGCAAGTCAATGTAAATCATAAAATTTTTTGAAGAGATATTTATAGGTATGCCTATGGTAAGCCATACATAGAATATAATTTACCAAATCCATTAATGCATATGTTTAGCAGTTAATATGAGCAAATACTGAGCAGTGTACTTTATGAGGAACACAGATCAATGAACACAGTGTGGCCAGCATTGAGTTAGGGGATGAGAAACAAGGAGAGTTGGGTCTGTCTTGTAAAACATGCTAAGCAAACAAACAGTTATTTCACCATGACAACATGATTCTGGCAGAGACATGATCATACCACGTGTGTCAAGTCAATAAATGCAATTAGAGGCACATTCTGGGCACAAGGTTCATTTCAAGGTAGCATAAATATTTTTTTTAAAAATTAACACTCAAAAGGTAGGAAGTTGAAAAATTGCATACTATTACACACATGACATATGCATAATTTGAAGTTTGCACTTTCATTTATAAAATAAGTGTATGTTGTGGGATGACACAGATTTTCTGTTATCATGATTTCCTGGCATACATTATTTCTCACAGAAATACATGCTACCATGTAACTTAATGTTCAGTGAGACAAATCCTCCCCAAACCAAACTCTGATTAATTCATCAATCTGTATTGTTTTTAAAAACTCACTTGGCAGACAAGTTCCTCACAGGTCTCAACGGAATTAAGAATCCTGCAGTTGGGTTACAGCATGGAAGATGTAAAAAATATACACCACTTTTAATGGCAGGCAAACAAGAAGATTTAAATAACTGTAAAGAAATTCTTTCACTTTCATCTGGTCTGCTAAATTATTTGTGAAGCTCCAAATTTGCAGTACACATTCCATAAGAACCTAACAAGCCCTTTGTTTTTAATTCCAAGTGCTCCTTTGGAGTTAAGCTGATAATGCACATTTACATGTATCCTTAATAAAAGGATTATACAAATCTTCAAAAATACACACATACATACAGACATGGCCATTTTTAATCTTGACCTTGGACTCAACTTTTCTGAATTTTTCTCAAAATTTTCAATGACAAAAAGAAAACATTTGCCAAGCGTCTAATTAGAAACTCTTGGATTGCCCATTTTTCTTTGTATGGTATGTACAGGCCTAACTCAAAACATTTTTAGAAGAAATTAAAGGTCACAAAATTTTGTCAAGTATTTTTGGCATGGAGACAGACGTGGTCCTTCCTACCTTTGAAGCCAATCTAAAAACAGCATCCATAGATCAACTGAACTCTTAAAATCATAAAAAATCAGCACATAAGCCCTGGAGGAATGTTTAGGTTAAATACACAGGATGTCTGCAGTGCAGTTTAAGTTCAGCATAATGGACACATATTCAACAGAAATTTTTATCAATTCAATTGAAACTTTTTTAGTCCAATACCAATCTAAGCGTTGTAACCATTAGCAATTACATGTAATTCACCTTCATTTTTTGCATAAGTAATTACAATGAGTAATTTTTTGCATACAAAGGTTTTGAAGATGCAAATTTACATGAATGCTTTTAGCATGTAGGTCATGCTAAATGCATTCATGCTACAGCAGTTGTACGGCACAACTGTACAATGCATGGCCTACAACTAAGCTCAGTGTAATGATACATTCATACCAGGCCCCATAACTGCCTGTCTGAAAGCTTTATTCTTTGTCCAGGTACGGACCAAGGTGATTGGATAGTGAAAATGGGACATACAATAGCACATATCATGTGGCCCATCCATAACGACATCCTCGCCTGGACCACTCTTAAAGCACCTGGAATCTCCTCTGACTCATCAAGCCAACTTTCATTTGAGAAAAAAAATGGTAGGGAAGTCAATACTGTCAGTGAACCATATCTGTTCCATTGGATGTATTCATGACTAATACCTAGGTGATACGACAGTCAACCCTTTGTTACAGGATACCATAAACATGTCCGTCCTTAACAGGAAACAATGTCAACATACTACATAAGAAACACTTAATACATAGTCACATGGTTTTACAATTTTGTAAATTTGGCACCTATATCATTATGTAAGCAATTAAATTTCATCTCACCTATCAACCATACCCAGTGTATCTACATTTTGGCTTTTCTATCAGTATATTTGCACCTCAAAGTAAATAATTTAGGTTCATTTCATGATTTCATTATGCATGTTCAGTTGTGAACTCCCTTCCCTCGGCCAACGAAAACAAAGAATGATACCATCTAAAACACGATTTTGTTTAAACATATTCAACTGTTTTGTGACGGCAATAAAATTTCCTTGATAACCTTAACTTCAAACCAAAAGACTTTCACTGATAACAGCAGATTACCATAAGAGGGAGCTAAGGCACTGTTTAGTTTAGACCACATAATTATTCTCAGTATTTTTCGAATTATATTATCCATTCAAATCGTACTGTTACGTATTGAGCATGACCTTCATACATACAAGCCAGGTGCCATCATGGACAGCAGGATTTTCACAAATTTTTCCTAAACGTCTGTAGTTTTCAAGGTTCATTTCACTTCCCCCCCCCCAAAAAAAATAATAATACTATAATTTAATACTAACCCTGTCAAACAAGAGGACATCCCTTGATTCACAACATGCTAAACTTTGCATGACAAATTTCTCAGTTACAATTGTTAAGCGGTTAATTGTGACAATGTCACATAGGTAGGAGTAATGCTTTAATGCTAGTATTCCTCAGAGGTTAAATATTATATATTCAAACTGCAAAACATTTTTTTAATGAATGAAAATTTGCCTATAATTACACAAGAAAACAAACACGTACAATGCAAGCAAGTGCCCTTGTCTCAATACAAAACCTGAAAAAGTAATACAATCTTAATCTGTTGCAGCACGTAACCCAATTCCTGTACAGGTACATGTCTGTACTTGACACAAAGAGATTTCATTTGATTACTTTCTCATCCCAAGGAGATATTCTATGTTAATGTATTCCTCGTCTAGAGATATAAACATGAAGTTAGAGCTTACTATATTCAAATATATTCGTCCCTCTTCCATGGCTAACATTTTCATCAACACTACATGCACTGTCATGATACATAGGCTTACATTTTACACACACACTACAGTGTGCACAGGGTTTAATCAGTAGCATGTGAAGGCACCTTTGATCCATCTCCTCTAGCTTGACACCACTGTGTTAACCATACAATTTCCCTGTTGATGTCAAGCTGCTCGGTAAAATTTCTCAGTAATGCCAGCTCAACTCTTGTGAATGTTATCATGGTTACAAAATTTGTAGATGTGTCTACCTGTAGATCTACATACAGGGAGAAATTGCTATGTGCCAGGTCATTTTGACATGCTACATGTAATTCTTTTCAAAATAATCCTTCAACCGTTTTTATCTGTATATATATATCTTATCTCTGGAAGAAGAAAAATATACAACACTCACTTTAACAGAAACTAAATGCTGTCTAATATGCCCTAATCAATGACAGATGTATATGTTGCAAGGTATTAATTTCTAAAAATTTAAACTGTAAAAAAAACAAAACAAAACACAAAATATATAACTCTTAAACTCTGATTTACATCCAAGTATAAATATGCATGTTGCCACTATCACTAAGTAGTACTGAAAATTTTAGAAAACTATTATACATCTGGATTCAGCAGTTCAGAAAAGGTACCTGTAATGTACAGTATTTTCTCCATTTTCCATTTGATAAAATCCTCCTTCCTGCAAAATTTAATCCGTGTCACACACAAGCCTACTGATGGTTTGTTTACCGTGCAGACAACCTGCAAATTCAAATTACACCAAATCTGTACTTTATTCCAGCTAAGAGAAGTACATTGTTCTGTTGCTGTGTGTTTTCACAGCATCTGCCAAGCTGGTCAACAGCTGGTGGCTCTGGAGGCAAAACTGTTGGGATAATCAGAGCTTCCACTAGTTCTCCACCCCCAATGCACAATAAGAGATTTAAAACCAAGTTCACAAGAGTTCTTGTACTAAAATTTATACAAAGTTATATATTTTTATCTACAAGCCGATTAAGAAAAGTTCACAGAATAATCTGCCTGATGAATCATAATATTCTCCTCACAAAAACTCTGACAATATCGGTTAGTTAAGCAGCCATGACATGGCATGATCACAGTAAAACTGTATGCGTCATTTGTAAATAGTGATTTAGTGTGTATTTCCACGAACTTGGCATTAGATCAGTGAATCCTTGTCACAGTCTTTTCACAGCCGATGCCTTCAGAGCTGCCTTCACCTGCATGACTGTACTACCCTGTGAATTTTCCCCAGCAATAAAAACCTCATTTGATACATTAAATATGGGACATGTTGGATTTGTTTTGAGTTAATGACACATGTTAAGCAATCCTGCCAAGTCCCTGGAAACACTCCAGCATATTTACGTAATTCGAATTCTAAGAAGAACGAACGGATAAGTAATCACAAACACACATAATCACATGTCCATGGAAACACGATATAAGACAGTCACATAATCAGTGTTCATCACAAGAAGTAATAATGTCTCTGTACATTACCAACACTGTCAGTAACTTAGTATTGACAAAATGATTTTATGTCGTAGATATGGTCAATTTATCATCTTTAATCTTTACAAAACCATTTGCACAAATGGCTACTCCATAGGGAACCTGTTCCCTGTAATCAGATTGGCATTCGCACAAATCCACTCATGCCACACCAGTAATGAAACAAACCTCACTGAAAATTTACAGGTCAAGCGAAGTTTACAATGTCACCAAAAGGTGCTTTAACTAAATGGCATTATTTCCAGGCAACCTAAATAATGCACCCATCTGTGAATTTCAGTATATTACAAAATGATCCATGTAGTTCATAATATACTACTGTTGCATTTCTGCACATTCCTGTGGGAAGGTACTCAATAATGCAAACTGGTGATCCAGGATTGCAATTTAGTTAAAATGAAAAGAGAAAATTTAATGACTTTTCACAATTCATAGTGAGTTATGAATTATTTAGAAAGAACATGAGAAATACAAATCAAACTGTTTTTTATATCTCTATGATTCAAGTTTTCCAGCTGTTCACTTCATGCAATAAACCTGCAACTTACGCCAATTAAATATCTAAAGATAGGCCTAAAGAGCCTTAAAATATCTATTGGGAATTCACCACATGACTTGAAACAGTGACTAATGTATCAATGAACAACTATTTGAAGTGAATTTTAAAATTTTAAAATGAAGGTTCAAAGGAAGCCATTACCAGTACCATAACTGTTCTGAAAATGAGAGAACTGTCTCAAAACACAAGCCAGAGCTAAATGACAGTTTAATACAAACACTTAAAATGTGGAAGGATAAATAATCAATACAAACAAATATCAAACATGTTTTATGTACGGGCAACCATAAAAACAAAAAACAAATGCAGCAGGGAGCACATTCCATGTTGGACTTCACTGGGATCTACGGTAAAATAACGCCGGTTAGCCGGCCGAACAACAACGCCGAGTCTGACTTCATGGGTAACCCATTGCAGATCACAAACTATGTCCAAACTTACCCAAAAGTAAAAGTTTAACTTCTCGTGCTGCTTTTTCGCCATCAGCCCGTAATGCTTTGTCTATCTGTTTTGAACGCACTTGTGCTAGCTTATCCTCGCTGCTCACCGCACACCCCATTTTGTCAGCAAGTCAACGGGCGTCACAACAGAAGTCTGATTTCTTCACTTTCCTCCGCAAACTACGATACAATTAATCAACAGATCTTGTAAAATCCAAAGATTTAGGGCTGGCTTGCTAAGTGAGCCTCATTCAATGTTTGTAAAACTAGTACACAATCACAAGAATTGGTGCCGATGCCGTAAAATCAAGCACCGCTGACCTCACTCCATTGAACAAACCATTTGAAATGACTAACCCGGATGCACACGGGCACCTGCGAGAAAATACGAGATTTACAAACTCCGTGCAGAGCTAGTAAGTTCTGACCGCTTCAATACAGACGTCGTTCGTTACTGTATTGCGGTTACAGCCGTAGCAATGCAAACTGACCTATATCCAGTTTGAAATTTTACATTCATTTTGGCCTACGATGTCTGCCATTGCTGATGGTGATCCTAATTTATCGACTGGCAAGCACAGAAGCTGGTGTACAGCATGTAGGCTTACGTCTGCTAGATATAAAAGAGTGGACATTCAGTATGCGTAGGCCTACCTGTTATCCTAAAGACATATAGCCTGAAACGTTTTAAAATAGATTAAAGTACAATTCAATGAGTTAGACAGATATAATATTCCTACCTACATCTGTAAAATTATATGATTCCCCTCACTCATTGTATAGCGCTGTATTTGTTGTCAATAAACTAATAAAGACAGCTTACGGCCAGTTTCAGTGAATACGGCGTCTATATTCAAGTTCATTTTCCCAATGCGCCAAAATTCGTGCATTATTTATGTTTAATTACAGGCAAAATATAGGCGGTTGAAACTGAAGAGCTTATTCCACACGCCCTGTGCAACTCCATTCAACTTTGGTATGATTTCCAACTTGATATTGTTCGGTAACATAACTGAACCATTAATAAATTTGTAACTATTCCGAATGTTAGTGCGACGCCGCACAATTTTCCCGTCCTAGTGTCCTTTTGTCATCTGTCTCCAAGGCGGAAAATGGAAGTTTTATTATCGCCACGTATTTATACAACTACGTGTTTCCCCTACGAAATTCACAAAGATTGACTTGCGCAGCAATTTACAGGAAAATCGTAAAAGTTCATATGCAAGCATCACATAGTCTTTGAGGCTACGATGTTAATATCCCCATAAACATATATATATATTGTCTTCACTCGACCCTTGCCGAGTCGTCAGTTTCTCATACATAGCTTTATGCAGTGTTTATGTATTGTGACTGTATATAAACCCGTTTGTCAGAAATATATTGCAATTGTTGCGATCGCGTGAATATCCAGTACATAAATACGTGTGTAATCACGAAAGGATCTACTGGTCAGCTCTCCTGTCTCTTTCTTCGCTTACTTTTTTCAGATTTTTTTTCATCACCAAGTTAAATGCAGTTAAATGTTTTGATTGTACAGTGGGTTTATGGACCGTATCAATAATGTGTCAATAGTGACGCCAAGCTGACTTTTCTCTGTATGGCCCTCTAGCAGAGCTATAATGTCATATTAGCTTTTCCGTACTCACGGTTCATAAAAACTTCATTCACAGCTGAATGTCACAAACCTCATAAAATCCATCTTAAGTACATTCAAAACATTTGACTGTAATTTATTTGGGTGAAAAAAAATCAGTGATGGTTTTCAGAAATAGTTCTTAATGGCCTTTTTCCTCTCCAAATTTTCATTGGTGCGATTTTCCCTTTAAGAACTTTTGGACACGATATGCCTGGGTTGTCTTTAAAAGTGATGGAGTTCAAATAAAGCCACAATACAATCGCTTATCCACTGATAAATGAAACGAAGGTAATAAAGCTGTCAAGTACCAAGGGTTAAGGGTTGTTATGCGTCAAATAAATGTGCAAAGCGTTCTCTATGTTCTCGACTATCGCTTGATACATTTGTTTTAAACTGTTTTAAACGCCGCACAAGAGTAATGTCAAATGTTTTCGACTATCGCTTGATACATTTGTTTTAAACTGTTTTAAACGCCGCACAAGAGTAATGTCAAATGTTTTCGACTATCGCTTGATACATTTGTTTTAAACTGTTTTAAACGCCGCACAAGAGTAATGTCAAATGTTTTGCAAATATAAGACTAGGTCCAAACCTACCCAAAATCAGCGACCTTGATTATGTTAAAAACAAACTCTGAGATCATCAACATGCATTCATGATCTTGAATTGATTTTTGCTTTTGAAGAGTTAAGGACAGTTTCGCCTTTGAATGACCTCAAATTTCCTTGTGGCTGGCAGTCAAGTTCAGAATGATCCCCACTAGAATTGTTCGATGGCCACTGATTCCAGGTCTAATAGCAAACGCATGGTGTTTGTTTAGACCACAAAATAATAACCATTATAAACATTTCGATGTTACGATGACTGATATTTGATAGTAAATTTTAGGAGATATCGGCATCACTTAAATCCATGCATACATGAACGAAAATTTGTTCATGTGGTATTCGATCCCGTACAAAGAGATATCAATGCAGAATATAAGATAAAGGTACTCAGTTTTAATGAAAGCAAACTATTAGAGCATTATAAAAGCGTATATGGAAACTGAATGTCAGAATTTTAAAACCACAACTTAAGTCCCTCTAGACAGACGAGTGTAATCGATGAGCAGCCAGGAGCTGGCCTGCCAGTAAGACTCGGATTTACGGCTGCTACAAGTTTAGAGGTGAAGAGGCGTCACTTCAGATGGTAAGAGTTTCCTCCCTTCAATTAACTAGCAGATTTTAAAATTTGAGCGAAATAATCTATCACTTCTTTTCAACTCACCTTAAATTATCCTAATGACACACACGCGGGTCACACACTTGTATGTGTTTGTTGTTTAATGTCATACTTAAGAATGTTTCACTCCTGCAATGGCTGTAGGTTTTATGGGTAGAGAAAACCAGAGCGATCAGGATGAACCACTGACCTTTGGCAAGCTACACTGCATGACGAACTTTCCAACATGTGCATATATTCTGCATATACGGCCTTGAACAGACAGGTTCAGAACAGATCAGAGTAAAAGAACCTGTGGACTGGAGTTGTTGGTCAGTGTATTGCTTATCTCATGAATGGGACAACCTTTCCTGAGCAATGATGATTCGGTCCCATGCTAATCTATTGTTACCCAACAAAACGTCATGGTAAATGCAGTGATGATCAATAGACTACACAGATTGGACCCAAACATCACCCCCCCCCCCCACCTCCACACACACACATACATACACACACACATCACCACCACTGCCACCACTCCTTACATGTTAAAGGTACAAAATGCGCATCTATACCGTGATAGAGTGCACTAAATAAACATGTCTTATTAAATTACTTCTTAAGGTGAATTTTGAAAATTCCTGTTCTTGAATGTACGTCATGACTTAAAGTCTACACCAATTTTCATAATACCGCGAGTAGATTTGAATAAAAGTGCGCTTGAATAAAACTGGTCAACTGATCTCCTCATAAAGGTATGTTATATTTACCTCCATGGTTAGATCTACTGAATTAACGTTATTCCATTCCATGACTGTTGTGCACCAAGTCAGACAATGATTTAGCAAGTGAAGTGCAATAAAACCAGACATGAACATATACCGATCGAAAACATACTGTGTTGACAGCCTCCAGCCTCCTACATTGGTGAAATCATAAGTTACTGAGCATCACTGGCTGTAGACGGCTGGCATGGCCCAATTTTGGCAGCCATACTGAGGTACTCCGGCTATACCCACCAATGTTAACAGGACTCCGTTATAGCTGACTGGCTGTTGTTCTGTTGGGGTGAGGATCTCAAGCGTAACCCCTCTATTTCACCGTCAGGTAGTAAATGCAACACAAATCTGGGCCTCTTGATGGCTTATTTAACCTGCAGTAAGCATTTTTCTGCACATCATATTTATCTGTGACAAATATCACATTTCTGATAAATATGCATTTTAAAGCTTAACTATGAAATTGTTAATATATTTTTATCTCAGGATTTTAAATCTCTGGACATATACAGGGAATTACTTCAGTTTTAATACAAAGCCATTGAGTGATTCAAACAATACTCTTCGTTTTATAAAAACACAAAATTCTTGTCATTCCCATTGGGCAAACATAATTACATGTTTCCAAATTTCCTAATAACTGGGTTTCTTTATAACACAAATGAATAAAAACTTCCCATAAATATTTACTTTCCCATTCCCATACTTTCTTTTATTTTAAGACGCAAAAGCCCACCTTGGAAATCAAACAGGCCAAAACTGTTGTAGAATTAAATGCCCAATTCCAGCATGTATTGGGTAATGATGTACATTGAAATTCATATAGGTAGTAAAGTAAACTCTTACATTACATACATTCTACAGAAGGAATTTTACAAAACAAAGCTTATGACAACATACATGCAAACAACTGGTATATGTTGGAGAAAGCATGTATAGTCTGTTAGGCCACATAGCTTCATTATATTAACCACAATACATTATACATATTTACAGGGTAATGTCAGTTTCTCAAATGCTTTAAAATGTTTAACTTTAATTATGTTCACTACTTCGGAGTATGTTTCATTTTAGATTATCCATCCGACATGGACTTGTGGTTTCTCATGTTTATGATCTTATGCATAAATATACGTAAAAATTACAGTTTTGACAGACGTTAATACCCACATTTAAAGTGAAAGACCACCCACAAATGAAGTTATAGTGGGTGAAACAACCATTGTTAACAATGAAGAGATTGTACTGTGGGTTTTATGGACCATACTGATAATGTGGTTCACCAGTAACATCACAAAACTTTTTGTGCACCATTATGTTCATCTGTGAATAAAGTTCTTGTGAGCTGCTATCCTGTAATGCGTGCCCTGTGTATAAAAAGCATGTATGACATTAAATTTCTGCTTTAGGGCTAGAGAAAAGTCAGTGTGACGTCACTGTTAAACCACAACAATATGGTCCATAAAACCCACCATACAATCAGAACATTCAGATCATTTCACATTTTCACTGCGTTAAAAATTTTTTTAAAAATTCAGTGACAGTGTTTTCATTTGTTGCTTATTTCTTATTTCATTTTAACCGTCTGTATATTTTCACCTTTGTCCCCATTGCTGAAAATACATCCAAGAATATTGAAACAGAAACTGACTACCCATAATTCAAAATTTTAAATCTACATAAATACAAATTACAGACATAACAAAGTAATGTTCATGAGATTGTGGCAAAGTTAAGGAAATACTGCCATTAAATACTACAGTTAAGAAATAGCAATCTACTATCACTGACTTTTCAAATACCAAAACCAAATTTTCTTGAAATAACTGAATATCAACATAATAAGATGTATATTTACAAACAGCTAAGATATTAATATATTTACAAAGAGCAAGCATATCACAAACACCTAACTTGCACTCTTCTCTCATAACATGTAGTGAAATTTATGCAAGTCTCTTCAATTGATGGGACTTTAATGCACAATTTTCATGTGCCCAATTTATATTTTGCTAACATCTGAATTTTCCTATCACACGCTTAACATGCATATATCCCCTCAAATCAACACACACATGCACACTGTATGTTTACAGCCTTTCATCTATGCTGAGTGCTGCATTCTGGTATCTGTATCTGACTAAGGGTCTGTTAGTGCAAAGTCTCGCCTTTTGTGATCTGAAACAAACAAAAACAGTTAACAGTAATTATTAATGAAAAGTTTTTAACTGATTCAGTTAACTGCTTACACTATAAACACTTTAAATCGCTGAAGGAAATCAGAGTCAGAAACAGAAAACCCCTCACATGCCAAAGAGCAAACCCCTATGTTGGATTGGATTTGAATGTTTGCAAAAATTTCTCACAAAAACTGGGCTGCTCCTACCAAGGGATTATGGAACTGAAACAATAGGTAACTGATACCCTTGAAAAATTTTTGTGCTGTAATAAAATTTGCTAATCAAGTTTCCTCTTAAATCAGTTTTTACCTTCAAAAGCACATAACTTTCCACAACTAGAGGGCGCTTCAAAAGTGCATAACTACTGTACAAATTCATCTAAAGGGACATTACTCTGCTTTTCTGTCCTAACTGTCTCTGGGAAAAAAATCATTCCAAAACTTTCAGACCACATTCAAAATTCAACACACTGGTGTGTCCCAGATCAACCTGTGGACAATATTTCATCCAAATGTCCATATAACTCTCTCCATAAAGCTGCTCACAGAGACAGACAGACAAACAGTGGCAAAAATATAACCTCCTTGGCAGAAGTAATAAACCACAACATTTTCTCCAAAAATTTTCAATACCTGCTCAACCGATATGTGTAATTACCTCTGTCAAAGGAGAGTATATTTACAAGATGTTTAATTCTTCATGGCAAAAGTTTTGCACTTGCATGAAGATATGAACAGAGCCTGCCCATGGGTCCAGCACCATTTCATTAAACCTGGCAATCTGGTAATCTGTGCATGTATCATGATCTAGGAATTTTTTACACAAATTCTCCTCCACTGACATCTAGAACAGAAATGAAGAGTATTGCCCCTTCGTTTGCAGTATGGGAACTTGTACACTTAGATGTTGCCGAAGTTTGCACTTGTATAATACTTTCTTGTATATGGTTCTTGTTCAAGGAAATGACTAAGAATGAAGACACAGTTCACTTACTCTAGCTTCTATGTATTCTACTCGGCGTTCCAATTGCAATAACTTTTCATTCAGAGTGGCGAGTCTGGACCGCACAGACGTATCTGTAACATAAAAATACACGCACTGATATCTGTACCATGAGTAATGAGATGTATCATCACAATCAAAATTTATTTAATAAGAAGTAACATTTTGCCACAATGTACATCCATTAAATACTGTTAAATACAAATTTTTACCAAACAGAACTTATGCTAACTAAAAATATGACTGACATGTAATTTGCCTAACTTTTTAAATATTGCACTTGGGACAAAGGACAGATGGGGGATTATGCAATATTTACTGCTGTAATTTTGTTATACTTCCTGCCTATCTTGTTACAAACTCCTGCACTCATATCAGAACCATACTTGGAAAAATCCTCCGAATGCTGTTTATAAGAAAAATGTTCCAATCTCGACCAAACAATGTTTGTTGGAACACTCAGCTTCATGTTGGTGTATGAATTTACAACCAAACACGCTTGCACTTGGCTATATAAAGAATGAAACTTGAAAGTTTGTAGGTTTTTTGTTTAGTTCTACAAATCCGGCCAAACGACTGTTCTGGTTTGATATCTCAGTTATCAATGCTGCTGGAGCCACATTATTTCCACTATCAACCTTTTAAATACTTTGATTGGTTACACTCAATGGAATTCCTACGCGTTCCTCTGCTCCTCACTCCATAAATGCACAGCTGTCAGACCATCTTGTGGCCATGATTCTTAAGCCATCAAGGCGATAAAAGCTTCATTCTAATTGGTCATACACCATGTTTAGCTGGTGTGCAACCACCCGTAGCAAACTGACCATATTTCCCTGTTACCATTTTTCAAACTAAAAAAAAAGCCAACAAATTTCATGAAAGCATGTTTCTTTTCAGATTCATACACCAATATAATCATAAAGCTGAGTGTGTCAGCTTTCGAACGAACGGCGTTTCACTGGGACTGGAATAATTTTCTGTGTTTTGTAAAATAAAGTTGTAAAGTTGGCTTCATGTTCCTGGCACTGAAGTTATTTACTTTGTTATATTAACTTGGGTATCAACAGTGTTCTGATTCTGACACCTAGGGTCACAACTAAGTGAATTTCCCAATGCACGGAATTCCTTAACATGGAATAAATCTGGGACAGTAAAACACATAAACTCACTGCGTTAATAAATTGCATGTTGAAAGACTTTCTTTTCTCTCACTTTACATCTAATGTAGATGGTTGAATATCTGTGCACGTTGTATGACTGCTAGTAGTACCACACTACATCATTGTTCCAGACCCAGCCCGGCGAAAATCGAAAAGACATAAACCCCTCACACTGTGTCAATGCCGAAAAATGGTGTGAGTATGATACACAAATGATAAACCTTACCAAAAGAGTTTAAGAAGTCTGCTATCGTCTTAATGCTTCCTGTCATGACCTCTATATATTCCCGGTGGGCCCAGTCCTGCTGAATATGTCTCTGAACTTGTCCCTGTCCCTGTGCGTGCCCAGCCATCTTTGTGTTCGCTGTTGATTTCCGGGTTATCGAGGTCACGGTAGGCTTGTCACGCTGTCAAGAGTTGTCGTTCCTGTTTGTATAGGGAACGGGGAAACTCTAGTCCAGAACACATAGGTTTGTATGGAGAATCATAGAACACGTAGAACACATCAGTTGATGCAAGCAGTGCCAAACAGACATATTAAACTAAAACTATAGTACTTCAAGAAGTCTGAAAAGCTTTAAAAAATTTCTTATCACAGCTCGACCATGACCGGGTGGGGCAAAAAGTTATTTGAGATAGAAAAGTTTGTACTGGCCCGCTGGATTGAATTTAATTGCATGTACCTATAGGTTTTTCAGATTACACTTTTTTTTTGAAATGTGTTGGAGGTATCTTCGTTTACCAAGATAACTTATGTTGCTTTCTTTATGGTTATGTCAATGGTTTGTATTCCCACACCAAAAATCTAATGTGATATGTCAATTCTCATTATGTCTAGGTAAGTGAAATTTGTGTATGTTATCAACAACATAAGGACTTACTGAGAATCTGTGTATGCTTCAGATTTGACGGAAAATGCACAACAGATTCGAATGAAAAAAGCCACAAATCTTACAAACATTTGGGAGTCTGTGAAGATTCCCCCGGACCTAATGCAAGTGCACTATTGCTAATTGTCTTTTCTTTCCAGAAGTGGTCAAAATAATTTAATATATGAAGGAAGGGGAGAACGTCACATAACTGAGAATGTTGGACGTCGCTGGTTGGAGAGGAGGGCGAAGCAGAAGCAGAGCAACTGCATGTACAGCCCAGCTCAATAGGCGATGGTCCAGTTGTGCCCTCAGGATTCCCTGGCGTTTATGGTATAACCGATGACTCGCTGTAGGCGATTTTATGTTGAGAATCTAGGACAAAAGCTCTGTTGGACATATCGTATCCTAGAAAACTAAATATTTGTTAATTCTTGACTTTCCTGGCACGTAAATCTTGACCTTTTAAAACTTATCGCAATGCGACCGACGAAACCGTGACAAGAACTATTCCTGTGTAACATGTAACTATTATCCAATGCTTTTCCTCAAGCAAAGGCTTTTGACTTTGAATCGAATGCCAAAACTCAACCAGGAACATGACTTGATCAGCTAAAATTTTTCGGTATGGGTCACACCTGGCAATATTTTGTTTATTGTTTATCCATTTTCTTTATGGGGATTTTGCGACATAATACCATAGGCCTAATGTTTGGATAAAACAAATAAATGAGAAAACATTTCTATTTTTAGAATAAGAGCATACAAAATTTACAAAAGCTTAAAGCAAACTGCGAAACAGTAATTGTTTTGCCACACATGTGTTTACCCTATTCGCTGTTAGTATAATTAGACAAGGAGCAACCCATGGATGATCGTGGGTTTCCCCCGGACACTTCTTTCTTCCCACCCTAACGTTGGCCGCCGTCGTATATATTTGAGTACGACGTAAATCATAAATCCAATAAATAAATAAATAAATAAATAAATAAACAAAATTTAGACATGCCTGAAAAGGAGGTAGATTTCTCTGTTTCCTGGAGAGAGAATATTTAGCTCGTTCCGATCTAATGCACAGAAAGAGCTTATTTTGCTGTATGAATATTTGTTTCGACGCATAGATTTGTCTTGCGTCATGGTATCATTATTTTAAGGAACAAAAATCATGAGCCACACACGTATCCCTGGCCATCTTAAAGGTGAGAACATCCGGGGTCAAGGCAGCCACTAAGCCTCTGCGAGCTTTAGACGCGTTTTCAGCGTGGTTTGCGAGCAACAAAATTTAATCAACGAGTTTCAATTTTTATATGGGATGACCACTGTTTCCTCTGTTTCCTGGAAAGAGAATATTTAGCTCGTTCCCATCTAATGCACAGAAAGAGCTTATTTTGCTGTATGAATATCTGTTTCGACGCCTAGATTTGTCTTGGGTTCCTGTACCATTATTTTAAGAAACAAAAATCATGAGCCACACACGCATCTCTGCCTTTAGCCGCTTTTCAGCGTGATATGCGAGCAACAAACACAAAATTTAATCACCGAGTTTCATAACTTTCATATGCTATAACTACAAGTCTGAGATTCTGTTTATCACATAACTGGATCGGGAAATTTATTAGAAAACAACAACAATAAATTACATCACTTCTGGATAACTTTCATGGCAGAACAAGCAGCCTAAGCGTGTCCCGCTTCACTACTTCAACAGAGAACAGATGCCTCCGTAGCAGTAAAAATGTTTAAGTGAAAACTTTTATGAGTCTGAGGAATATATTTTACGTGCATAATCAGTCAAGAATATGTAAGGGTATCACACAAAGAATCGTCTTAAATGAAGAATCAGAAAAATTATTCGTATCTCTGTCTCCGATAGCGCCGGGTACACGCCTCCCGTGAACGATCTTGCACTGAAAAAGTTGCTGTCACGTGTGGCTCGATTGGAACTGTTCGTCAGAAAGAGAAAATTTTGTGAATTTCGCCGTGCACATGTATGGCATAGGGCTGCTTCAACACCTGGGAGATGTTGTGTTCAAGTTGGCAATTTTTTTTACGATGGTCTTAATAGAATTCTCACAAGCGTTCGACATTTTACAGAGAACCTGTGGTGGTGATCGGTGCAGATTTGGCCGGGATTTACGGGACAGAGAGCTTCGCTTTCATTTTTATCTCAGAGTTGACAGAGAATTTGGATTCAGTTACTGACAACCTTTTGTGCTGTCAGATGCCTGTTTCTGCGACTGTAAGTATTAACGTGTATGATGCTTTTGTGGGCCTGAAATTTGTATTTTTTTTTTGCCCGGGGTAAGAAGGCGGTCAGTTCACGGAAGAGATCGGAGATGTTTACTTGTGAGAGAGACGTTTTTTTATGAGATATCTGTGAACGTAATCGCCGTTTCATCAGTGGGGACCTTTTATTTTAACCGTGCATTTGACCCACTAAAATAAGGTAAGCGCGTTATGTTTGCTGCAAAATAAAAGAAGCTACTTGAAGGACAAAAACCTGTGTCCCAAGAAAAAACAAACAAACGACAAAAAAACAAAACAACTGTAGTCTGCTCATCTCCTGACGAAATGAAAGGGGAATATTGCTCATAACTTTGAAGGGTGTAATATTTCACCGACATTTCTCTCTTGAAAGTTGCTTTCCCCAGCTTATCAGATTCAACAACATTGTCTCTAGTAGTAAAAAGAAGGGCATGTAGGTTTACGTGACATGACGTGCAGGATTTGGTATTTCCCATGGTCGCAGCCAATCAAACTTTTCCAAAAGCGTTATTACCCTAGGGTAATATGAAAAATCTGTCAAGGGCTCTATCGTTGTAAACAAAAGCCTACACAGACTAAACGCTTTTACACGGGATATATAAGACATCAAGTCCTATAAGAGAGATATGGGGAAGCCTTAAAATATTGTCCTTCAATGCACTGTGGAATAAACGAAGCAAAGACAAGGTGAATAGTTTTTTGCAGTCCAACGCGTGAAATGTACAAATACAACGAGAACGTTCGTAGTTTTGTAAAGTGAATTACAGATGTCAGAGCTACAAAAATATCGGACTGTTATCACACATCGTATTATTTCTTACAACTTTCCCCATTTTAAATAATACAACTCTCCCGAGTTCGTGTTAGAATAGCAGTAAGTCACTGGAATCCAGATAAAGTTCTGTAACATAATCCAAATGAAAGCACAAGTTAAATCCCAAGAAGGAGAAATGTCACTGTATGGAAATATTCATTCTGAAGTAATGGAAACTGGTAAGATCCAAGTCTCCAATAAGTTAAAGTCCAAGCGAAGGTGATTCCACAATCCAAAGTGATAAGGCACCGTCCAAGTCGACGACAACAAGGTAAGGTAATTTCACTATTCAAAGTGATAAGGCACAGTCCAAGTCGAAGACAACAGAGCATCGTAAAGCCGGTAAGCCAAACTGGAAATCAGTGTATATCACAACTTCAGCATGTCTCAGTATTTAAGGCTCCAATCGTAGCCTAATGTCTTCTGTATGAAGAAGCTTAATAAACTATCTGTTGATGCATCTCTTGTTGTAGATGCAGCCTCAAACATGGACAGAAGTTGTTATGCAAAAGGAACCTTCTTACCACGGGCAATTTGTACCAACAGGTAATAGTTGTTGGCTCTACGCAGTAGTGATGATATGTTCTCCGGACAACATTTCTGTGCCGACGAGGAACTTCCTGGGAGAGCAAACATATTAAATATGTCCAGCTGGTCTGGTATTTTTAAGTTGTGGCCATTGTTGTATAGCAGATATTTTTTCTGAATCTGTAGATACACCTTCCTCAGATATTACATGTCCCAAGAATTTGATCACTTTATGAAACAGGCAGCATTTCTATGGTTTAAGTTTCAACTTCCTTTAGTCGTTGAAACACATCCTCCAGTCGCTCCAGTGCCTGTTCAAAGCATTCTCCGGGTATCAATATATCATCAGTGTACAGGATGCATTCCTCCCAGTGAAAACCTCTAAAGACATCCTCTATTAGTCTTTCGAAGGTCGAAGACGCATAGGCCAATCCAAACGGCATAACGGTGAACAGTCCTGATACAGTCCTTGACTGGTAGAAAACGCAGTCTGCTGTTTGCTATCTGTCTCTGTGGAAGAGAACATCCTGTAAATGTTCCGTTACCTCAGACAACTCTTCACCAGCCATGGCTTTGGCTCACACTCTGCTCTCTTTTGGCTCCATCTCATAAAAGGATTGACATATACCAAGACTCATATTAGCATGCAATGTCACATTGCCCGGGTTGTAGTTTATGACTTGGACACTTAATCCCTGTGGTCTGGTACCAACAATGCCATTTAACATCTTAACACCTTTCTCAGCCACCAGTTTCATTGATGGTTCAGTCACTCCAGCTGGAGCAAGTCAGTCATCCTTTGGTATCAAATTGATAGCCACCATCCAACAGAATAACCTGGTATTACCGTGATCTTTTCAACTCGTCACACAAGTCTTCTGTGTTTCACCACCAATCCAACAAGGTACGGGAGATTTTTTCAGTTTCCAGCTTTAACCACTTACAATCAGTCTTTGTTACATGTTTTAAGAGAAAATCTTACCCACGTATTCCTGGAAATGTTATATCATATACTATAATACTGTGGCGATAGACAATTTTACCTAACTGCAAACACAGCTTAGCAAAATCATAATGTTCTAGTTTTTTTCAGTTTGCACTGAGTATGTGGCCAAGTTGTCCTCTGAATATCGGTCTTGACACTAAAGGTATAGCGTTAAATATTTCCTTGGCCAATAATGTCATAGTTGACCCACTGTCAACCAATAATGGCGTCGGCTCTTCTACACCCTTTAGTAGAGATGTTACAAACATGCCATTGCCCCTTTTTACTATTTCACTGTGCTGACCCACTCGCAATGTTACTCTCTTATTCTGCTGTTTTTCATATTCTGTGTTACTAACTTTACCTTATAACACTATGTTTGATTCAGACCTCTCCTCACCCGTCTTCCTCTGATCTACAAGGTAGACAGCTTGTCGTTTCCCTGTTCATCAACTTGTGGCTGAATGCTATTGCCTTTCCGTTAATGGCATTCTCTACAGTAATGGTCAGGAGAACTACATATGAAACAACTTCCCCACGTAGGAATTAATAAGAAATTCCCCCAATAAGAATTGTTTCTAGCCCCACTCTCAAGTGTTTTCAGGCGTTCTAACAATTCCTGCCATTCCAACATTTCCTGCTACCCTCTTAGAGAACTGAACCAAATACCTGTGTAACCCTTACAGCCCAAGTTTTCTTCTTATCCCTCTCACGTACAAGTGCTTTGTAACCTTCTATACGGTGGACAGCGTCAGTTATGCTTCTACAACCCTTGTCGAAACATCTGCACTTCATTTCGACAGATACATTTTTGTAGAGTTACTTTAAAGCTGAAGCCTCCTGAGCATAAACATCTTGAATAGCCTACGTTTTCTGTGCCATTTGTCGCAGGTCATCGAGATAGTTTCGTCTAGTTGACGTACCCTGCCTTCAAGTTCAATGTGCCATTCATTCTGTTGACGGCTACTACCGAAACATTCCTCTAGCTTCCTGGTAAGTGCAGGAAAGTAACGTTTCTCCTCTTCAGAATGAGCAATATAAAATGTCCTAGTTGGACCTTTTAGTCTTCCTGCTAAGACTAATACTTTCTCACGTGGTGTCCACCACCCTAGCTCTGCACAGTCAAGAAATTGTGAGTAACGTTTCTCCTAGTCATGCTTACCACATGGATCTGGTTTTAGCTTGATGATTGCTCTTCGCTCATTTTTACATGAGGAACCCCCCCCCCCCGACCCATGACCATGTCACATCCCTTTTTACATGAAGTGAAGTTTCAGATGGGAAGTCTTTCCTCATCCTATTACCTTGACCGAGTGACGGTCTGGATTCAGAATATATCAGGTAAGTCTGAGGCTATGGAATCCTCATATTGGTCACCAGAGCTGGAACTTTCCTCATGGACTTGCTCAACAACTGCATTTTGATTGATAATCACTTCTGGATCTGGACTGTCAGCCATATTAATTAAGCTTTATGGGTTAACACAGGGGAGTAACAGTTTGGAAAACACACCAAGTTTCTTCAAGTCAGTAATACCCCTTCAGGGCGAGATATTAAACAGGTAAGAATGCCACTACACTCAAATTGTTCGCATCAAAGGATACCTAGTTGTATAGGTTATAGCAGAAATATACACACTGATGAAGCACAAGATCAATTAACTTAAGTCAGCATTGACTGCAAAACATACTTCTTTATTTTGGCAAAAAGATATTGGCAGTCAAAGTGGATTTGCCATAAACTTCACCTTCACTGATGTATCACCCATATATAACGTGTTCTGAAATATTAGTGTGGTGGGAGATGGCACAACATTCAGAAACCCAGATCCCCATAATAAACCAGGGTGTTTTATCTACATATTAACTCCAATCATCCATTTCTTTACCACTAAATATAGCGGTATTCACTGAAGGATATATTGTCAGACGTTTACCACTTGAGACGGTGTATGTCATCTTCAAATACTTGGAAGGCTTCCACATTTATACGCCAAAGGCCTATGGTCACGTGACCTATGTTAACCAATCATGATAGCTTTGCCGATCGGCCAGATTTAGCGGACTAATTTCAAACACAAAAATGCAGGAAACTGTAACTATAGAACTATACATAACAAGAGCTTTTGTGCTCATGTGAGAGCGTTTTTCTTGAAGTTTAAAAACCATCAAATATTTACATTGATTAAGGAAAACTGACAAAAAGCTCTCGAAGGAGCTCTCGCACAGTTTGGGGTATGGCTATCCCCACTTCCACATCACGCAGTGTCAAACAGACCGTAGTAAATATTATTTCGATCAGCATGACCAAAGCGATTTTGTGTACTTAAAAATATATTCTGAGGAGTATTATTCCCAAACTAATAAAATTCCATAAAAGCACCTCATATTTACCTTGGGAAAGAAACATAAACACAGTTGAATATCCCTCTACTCCGGACTCCAACCACTGTGCTGGGAGCGTAGGGAAATATCACGCAAAAATAGTCCGTAAAACATTCCTTGCACATATCAAACATTGCTCTTGACAAAGGTTATACTTAGTAATTCAACTGGAACATTTTACAACAATTCTGAACATGCTAAAGCAACTTGTAGCCTGAAAAATGAACTGTGTTCAGAACCGTATATCCATATTCACAGACTACACAGACTTTACGCTTTTACACAGGATATACAAGGTGTCAAATCCTGAAAAAGAGGTAACACTTTAGTGCTGGGGAAGCCTTAGGATATTGTCCTTCAATGCACTGTGAAATAAACGGTGAATATTTTGTCGCAGTCTCACGCGTGAAATATACAGGTACGACGAGTATATTCGCAGATTTGTAAAGTGAATTATACATTTTACAATAGCTACAAAAACATCGCACTGTTATTACACATAGTATTATTTCTTACAATATGAACAGCTGCAATCAAAGCGCAACTGAGACACATAGCTGATTATCGACACCATGTATATACTAAAATGGTACATGATTGGATACTGAATTTATTCATCAATGTAGAATATTCATTACGTCTTTTTTTCATTATTGAAAACTGTTGACCACTTCTCTTCGCATCATTCCATCCTAATTTTTAATTTTATATATTTTCTTAGTTCTTTGGGGGGTTGTGTCATTTGTCGTGTTTTTTTTACCCGGAACGCCCATTTTAGTTGACAGTTGTTTTACGAATAGTGTTAGGTGGGGGTTCTTTGTGACATTACTACATAAATAGTAAGGCTATTGTTTAATGGTTTTATACCAATTACCCCGAACGTCAACATTTTCAGCCATTTTGACACTTAGCAGATGAAATGTAAACCATATCAGATGACAGCAATACAGCGCCACCTGTTGGTGAACTGATCTTAGTCGGCAATACCCGTTTTTCGTTCACCAGTGGACTAAACCGATGGACTAAACTAAGCCGTTCTGATTTAGGCCACCAAAATTGCCGAATCAATAAAAGCCGTTCAAAATGTAGCCGACTTATTTTAAACACGTTCTTGTCGCTATAAGACAATTTCGTGCTGATTTTTAGGCATTTGTTTTACAGTCATCAAAACGGAAATAAAGATTAAGGTGCTACGCTGGACTTTTTGGACCATATTGAAGTACATGTGGTAACTGTTATGTTTCCACATTAAATAAACATACAGGTATTGTACTACATATATATTCACGCAGAACGTATAGCAACATACAGCAACCAGAGGATGTCTTGCAGCTAAAAAGAATCTAACAGCAGTGTACTTCAGTACGGTTCAAAAGTCCTCCTTATACCATCTCAATCTTTATTTCCGTTTTAATCACTGTAAAGAAATGCGAAAAAAAATAATGAACACAATTTGGAATCAGCACGAAACTTGTTTTTCAGATGATGCTTCCTTTCTAAAAATGTTAAATGAGTTATCAGATCGCGATAGCACTGAGTGTCGCATCAATGATTGTTATTGTACTTGTCGATATGTGGAGACCAGGACATAAGGGTAGGTTGGGCCATGTAGATGTATCACCAGCCTTACCCTATGGTATAAGTTAATACGCTTATATGTAGGTAGAGCGTGGCCTTTAGGCCCTCAACCTACATAACGGACAAATATATTATGCATATATTTTTAACCAATGCAAACACAAAGGCCTTTCCCCTTGCGATATGGCTTGCTCACCGTCTCATGGATACGTGGACATTAATTAGGCTATTTGGTTACCCGTAACGTTCTGAGTTTAGAATTCCACTTTGGTATATGCACAGTTGATACAATGAACAGCGTATAGTGACGTCATAATCGATGTTTTTCAACCAGCGACACTGGACGCCGCCAGCCAACCTTGAGAGAGGTTGGGCTCTTCTCTCTAGAGTAGGCGTATAATCATATTTATACCCCGCACAGATTTCATGACACTTGAGCTATGCAGAGAGTCATACCAGTAGCTGTCCTCACGTCGCTTCCCTCTTTTGCAGGTACTGTAATAGTAATTTTTGTTCGCCTAGGCTTATGCTTACGATGTTTTGAATTCAAGTATAGGTTGACTAGAGAGGCCCGTTTTACGGAGTAGTCGTAACGCTACGTCATGCATACTTGCAAGTGTGATATGCTTATCCATTATATGTAGTTACGCCAGCTGCACTTTGTGACAGCTTCACAAAACGAACCCCGCAGTGAAGTCATTCTAACCTTATCATGATAACTGTGGAAAGGTTTCCCATCAACCTGCGGATGATCGTGGGTTTACCCAGATTACATTTTGTTACACCGAGAAAATTTATAATGTTTACCCCGACCATCCAGGCTATTATAAATTTTCTCGGTGTAACAAAATGTAATCTGGAGCAGTTTTGTGTGGCTATATTTATGCATAACGTTTGTATATACCGTACCTGAGGTCTATAGGCTAAGACTAATGTCTGGTACTTATTTTCACCATAGAGACCGATAGCCTACTGGGGTTGGCGAAGCGCTTGGGGAATTAGCCTAGGCCTACTGTATAAAGTTACACAGTTTAATCAACTTCACACCTTCAAATAGTGCATAATGAAATAAAGCTTCGTAGGGACCACAAATGTACACCTGTCTTCGTTGGCCGAACTGTATAAATAACTTTACGCGATCCAGATATATTTCCTATGCAGTAACTATGCATGATCAATTGTATAAGTTTTGTCATCATGTGGTAAATACATGGCAGAGCGCGGGGTATTCCCACGACCATCCGCAGGTTGCTGGCAGATCTTCCCACGTACAAACGGAGAGAAATCCAGCATGAACTTTTCTTTAATATACAGCAATCGCATTGGTTTGATGCACCAGGGTCATTACGCCGCGCTGGTTAACCCCCTTTTCCAGTCCAACAATCATTAATCGGCGTAAAACATCAATCTAATATATCATATATTATATATATAAATTATATATATAATAAACAACCAATCATTAAAATGGCCGATACTGGCAAGGCTTCTTCGATATGGCTAAGATATTACAAATGTGGCGTTAAGCCATGATAAGTCATTCATTCATTCATTCATTCAATCGGTAAAATGGAGGCACAAACTATTACTTATGCCATATTTCCTCTACGGATCTTTAAACTAGATTAAACAAATGAACCAATGCAAGACTTCTTCCATTGATCGGTAAAATGGAGGATACAAATGAACCCATGTAAGGTTCCTTCCACCCATCTTTAATATGCAGGATATAAATTCACCCTAACATTTCTTGTAGGGAACGTGAATGCATGCTTTGTATTCTTCACTGAGTGTTATAATCATCACTGTAATGAGAAAAAGATATTTTGTGACATAAAACACTTATCAAATATTTTCTATATAACAAATGAACCACGGAGATCTTACATACGTGCACAGTAAAGCTAAAGTATTTGCTCTGCTTCACTCTTAGATGCCATCAAATGCAGCTTTCGGACTGTGTCCAACAACAATACTTTATACACCGAACATCAGTTTTACTGCGCCACAGAATGCTGCGGTGATAGATGCTGCCATGCCAAGCCATATCATTACGAGTGAGTATAACATACTGGAACTGTGGAACAGTCGACCAGATCATTAATATATACGGATTATTTTGTACAATAATCCTGTAAGGATTCTCCTTTTTTTGGTGGGTGGGGGGGGGATATAACTTTGAATAAAGAACATAAAATATATGTATGTGTATAAATACATGTACAGTATATTATTTAAGCCCCTTCATTCATTTGAATGCATGCATCAAGCAAATTTATCTGCCGGCCAGTCATATAAAAGATACAAAAAGACATATGTCAGACACAATCACTAAAATATGCGCTGCCACGTGAAATAGGTAAAAAAAATATGCACAGACCGTGGTAAACAAACGTAAATACATATCACCTACAAGTCTAATGGAAACAACAGTTCTACGGATATTGCCCACAACAACAAAAACGTCACAGTTTGGACAAAACTCGAACTTTATCGGTAAGTTGCCTTGGTAAAGCCATGTACTTAAGTTCAATTCAGAATAACGAATAGCACAGAACTCTGTCCGAGTGGATCCATAACATGTCAAAGCATTTGTGCTAACTTCGAAGAAAATTATCGAAACAGAGAGAAATTGATGTGTAACTTGCCATAGTGAAGCAAGATATCGAATTTCAGTATGACAGATCGGCATGTATAATGGAAACTGGCATTCTTGTGTCTGCCATAGCGTTTGAGACTTCAGACTTATAGCTAAGGTTCGTCTTAAACGGCCATTTTGTTTCGTCGAGAATAAACGAAACGCTCCGAAACTCAACATTAACAAGTAGCTTGTCGTAGTGAAGTTACAAGTCAATACGATGAACCCTTACAAAAAAAAACCCGGAAAACACCGACGAACCTGTGACAGGCGAGGGATAAGCCTAGTCTCTCCCATACCTGTAGGGGCCTTTTCGCGGAGAATGAATTTCTCAAAATGCATAATTGACGAAAAGGCAAAATAACTCGATTTATGTCATGTGGACATTCTTTTTTTTTTTTGTTAATAACAACAACAACTATATATAATATTATTTACAAAATATATTTTCCGTTGTAGTACACAAGTAACAGAACGATTGGCCGCGGTTTTTGCCTGGGTGTTTATTGCAGTGTCTATTGTCATCGTGCTGTCCTGGACCAGTTTGTTCAAGTCCGTGGCTGCTGTGTGGCGACGTTGGACAGGGGCAGGGGAAACCATATCCTGTAAATATTCTCGCTAAATTGTCAGATGTTTGGTAGGCCTTGTATTGCATTTCCATACAGGACACTGAGTTCAGATTCAGGCCTTTGTTCATTTCAAGTTTCAGAAAGGCCTTCAGTTTTCCACAGCATTGAAGGCAGAAAAACACCTACAAATCACAATCATTCTTAATCGTGTTGCTAAAGGTAGCAAATCTGATATTTCATATAAAGAAGAAGTTATCGACTACCTTTAGGAAGTACCCGTTTCTAACCTTCTTACGGAGACTTCGTAGTACAAGAAATGTTCATTGAGTCTATGCTGCATATTGATGTCAGCGGCTTTCATTTACTATGTGAGTTTCTGCGTTAGGTGGTTGTACGAATGGTAAAGGGTGCGAAGTACGTTCCCCTTTATTATTACAGTAGAGGGCTATTGTGCCCTCCTGGTTGAGACTTTGAAAATGGTTTTAAAGTATATCAGAATTGTCTGGTAATCAGAAGGAAAACACCATTACTTATACATGTTAAAATGGAGAACTATACAGGTACGAGCGACTTCACAGAGGAAACAGATGTCTTCTCGGGTGGTAGAAATATCTCGCCCTTGAATGGTTAAAATTGAGAGCATGGCGATCCGTTTGATTTTCCGTAGGTGGGCGTTTTTACTTACTTTGAATTGCGATATCTCGGTTATCCTACAGCATTAAAATAAAAAGTGACGTTTTTTGAACTATGAATGGGATTTTTTGTCGACACATACATATATTTGGTTTAGTGTTGTCCTTTCTTCTAACGCCTTGCATAGCAATGCTCCATTAATTGAGGGTGGTTGGAGGAAACCGGAGCCAGCATTCAGGACAAACCATTGGCAAATAACCAACGAACTTTCCTCTGTGTTGTGACATATAACTTACATGCGATGTTGGTGGATAGCAAGTGGTTTTCATCGAATGTTAAGACCATCGACTATGGGCATAAAAGCACACATTCCTACAGGAGTCGTAGACTGTTTATAGCTACCAACACCCTTGTAAACATGGAGAGTATGGGGAAAACCTAAAAAATAATGGGAATAAATTCGTGATCACAAGTTCTTTTACTAACTAAAGCAGCAAATGAAGGGACGTCAATATAAAGTTCCATTCATAAACGTGTTAATTCAGTTTTATGAAAACTGTCCGCCTCGTCAAGTATATATTGAATCAATGTTATGTTTAACAGGGACGTCTGTTGAGAATACCGACCGGGCTATCCCTGACTACGACATTCCTGGGAGGACCCCTAACCCCAACACCAAGATGCCCGTGGTAATCTCCTCGAGCATGATTGGTCCAGGTAAACATGTGGCACCCACAGGCAAGGCCAGCAGGTATCCGAGCAACGACGACATCCTTGCTCCCGTGACGAGCCCGCCATCTTACGCTACGGTTATGGCAGATCTGGAAACCGAGTTTAAACCTGAGCCGAGCACTAACACAAGCATATCCTCGAATGGGTTAAATGTTGATCGTGGCAATTCAGAAATCGTGGATGGAGACAGAAATAAACTCTTATAGTAATGTAAAGCTCATTTAGAAAGCGAACTTTCCTATGATAAAAGTGTATAAAGACATCACTCGGTTTTTTGGTACAGGTGAGAAATACAGGTGAAATACATGCAAATTATGTAAGGTGTTGATGTATTGAAATGACTAAGAAATGAGAGGGAAATACCACCCTAGGTATGTTTAAATATACTCGATCGAATAAGCCTTTCTTTTCTAAACAGAATATATCCTCAAACCGTCGTCGCTGATATGGCTTTACTCCGCATGCTTTAGTGTATATTTTCATGAGCATGAAATTTATATGAAAACTAATAGGTAATTTGGAAAAACAATGAACAAAAATGGATTTTATACCCAATGCTTTGAGTGGAAAAAGTGATCTCCCAAAGGCGCTCACAATTGTTGATAACAGACAATTGTATGTAGCGGTGGGTGCGATAAGGGGGCTGTAAGTTGTTCATATGAATGAATCATTCCATGATTTAATGTAATATGACATTAAAGTTATGCTTTACACTCTGAATAAAATCTTCTGTTAAATCGGTTATCTGACGGATGACGGATTGCCTTTCCGTTAATCTAACGGATTAATCCTTTCCCGATTAGTGCTTAATTCGTTACCAGGAAAGGATTAATCCGTTAATTTTACTCAAGGAAAATACGTCATCCCTCAAATAACGGATTTAACGGGAGATGTTCTGAGGGTAGGGTCAGTAAAAAGTGATTACGACAATGATGTTTTGGACATACACCACCTCTTCTCATACAAACATTACTTAGCTGTTAATCGTGTCCTGAGGAGGTCGGCAGTCAATGAACACATGAAAATAATGCATGAGTCACCTGACCTATCAAAATAAAGGTTTAAAATGATAAAGGCCCACAGGCACAGTGAAATGAATCATTTGTTGGGGGGAGTGGGGGGGGGGTCTGGGCCTTCAGTCCGAGGCTTACTGGTTAGCGTTTTAATTTAGTACAATGATCCAGGACCCTCTCACCAATACAGTCGCTGTGAGTTCAAGCTCAGCTCATGATGGCTTGCTCTCCGGCCGTGCATGGGAAGGTCTGCCAGCAACCTGGTGTGATCGCAGATTTCCCCCGAACTGAGTATGGCGTACAACACCAATCAAATAAGTAAAGAAACCTTTCCGCATGACGTCAAACATGCTGTGTGACTCGGTGTAATCTATACGTATTAATACTGTCTCGCTGTTGAAGCTGCAAAAGAACGTCCAGCGTCACTCAACGGACACGATATGTCCAATATACTGTCTACCGATATCCAACTGTTTACATTAAGATCGGGTCGTCCATGAACCATTACGGTCTATGCTCCACGACATGAAGTTAATGCTATGTTTGAATGGCAAATGTGATTCAATTGGTTGTTAGTGGATATACTGATACAATGCAGAGAACAGATATGTAATAAATATTAGGTTGAAATCTCCGATGTTTTTATTTTTTCATCTAATTTCACAATGTTTTTATATGTTTTAGCGGCCATCAGAATAAAACGTGTTGATCGCTATACACAGGTCGTTTACCCAATGTTGTCCAATTGAATTTTCGTAAACTATTTCTTACGTCACAATAAGTATTCTTTTTATCCATACATGGTCATGGAGCCATATGGAATGACGTCTAGGAAACACAGGACGCTCGGTGGATTTGAAATCAGAGAAATACAATCTGTACACGAAGTGATGGACTCCCCGTGAGACCATGAACAATACCGACACCATTCTTATCCTTCTGCTCTTGTTGCTCGAAACAGGTAGGCAAGACACCAAGTTCTTCAAGTCATAAAACGCGCTTGTGACGTTGTATTCAGTTCACTCACGAACCATTGTAGGATAGCCAAATATAATGCGGCTTAAGTAGGCAGTTAGTGCAGTGTGTTTCTCCCATATATATGCAGACATGCAGTCTGGAAATAGCTGCTCCTCCTGTATCCTATTGGTACATCAGTGTGCAAAATCTTGAAAGCATGAGTAAGTGTTGGTTTTATCACACCTCACTTAGCTAAGTCGGAAAAAAGTGCAAAAAGTGCAAAAAAAACCCACTTGGCGAAGCTCATTTTTAGTAAAACTTACAAAAGTTCAGCTCAGAAGCCACTTTCACAAAACTACGTAACCTCGTGTACCAGTTTGTCCGTAACTTTTTTTCTTAAAAGATGTCTCCTAGGTTGTAGCTCCATATGGCGGCATGATTTGCGACAAAATACCTTTATTTAAAACTTGTCATGCTTTCCTAATTAACAGCTTACTTGGCTCAGTCAGCGTGTTTCTCCAACGGGGTGAAATATAAGCGCTATCTGTCTCAACGGGTAGGGGAATTTCCCTTAAGCTTAGTGTTAGAGGCATGAACTCAAAACACTGAGATCACTGGTTCAAACCCCCAGCTGGTTAGCCCGGCCAAACTTGGCTCTGTGAACAAGGTTGTTTGGGTGGATTATATAGGTTGCGTGCAATACGCGTCATAGCCTTCCTCAAAACGAGGCACCGCTATGTTAGCTGACACCTGGAGCGCAAAACAATATAGATGCTGTTATGAGGTAGTTTTCTATAGTGTGAATGCCCTGCTCATGTTCCGTTTTAAGATGTTCATGTCTGTCGATTAAGGAGAGGAATAAACAGTACTATATATAAATACATACATTTTAACTCTCAGAATACTTTAATAATGCTTGTGCGGAATGATTTTCTTGACATTGTGCGGTAGTGTGGAAATGCTCTGATATCACTACTCAGATGCAGTCACACTCGATATGTAAAAACGACGACAAAGAATTTCCCTAGTGTATTGGGAGAGGTGTGGACTCAAAACCAAGAGATCATTGGTTCAAATCCCCAAATGGTTAGCCCGGTCACCCTTGGCGCTGCGGTTGCTGGGTGAGCCAGATTTGATGCTTTGGTGGATTCTGTGTATGTTCAGTTCCCCCTTCCTGGGAAGTGACGAGGACGTGGCTTGGAAAACGAGGGGATGAATGTAACAGGGTGAAATATAAGCTCCTCATATTTTCCGGCAGGGAGGAATTTCAATTTAGTTTAGTGATAGACGCATGGTCTCAAAACCTAGAGATGCCTCTGGTTTGCTCGGTTACATTTCATAATACCAGGGCCAAATTAAATCCATTTTCTCCCTCACGTCTGGGTAACGGAAAAAGGCAGTTAGTCCAGTGTCTGATGTCTCTTCCGCACTTTTCTCCTTCAAGGGTTATGTAAAAGAGCACTTGATGGAATCTCTGTCTATCTCTCTACGTGAAAAAAGTATGTAAAAGGGTGCATACTCTCCAATTTAAGCTTAATCTGTATCAGTGTGCAACGTAAAAGGAAAAGCCCCCTATATATCTATATCATAAAAAAGCTTTTCCTGCTGCCTGAAGTGCAAAAGTCTTCAAACATATAGGAGCCAGTTTTACTAAACGTAAAGCCATGGAACGCACGATTGGTGAAAGTTACGCGTATCAGTCAGGAAAATGACCCGTTCAGAGAAAAGTTAACCAGCTGACTGATGAGTGAGACACAATGGTTTCCGTGTGAACCTGCTGGTTGATGGGTGAGACATAGTTGTTTCCTTTTGAGCTAGCTGATTGATGAGTAAGATATTGTAGTTTCCGTATGAACTTGCTATTTGATGAACCAAACAAAGTTATTTTCTTATGAACCTGCTGATTGATTAGTGAGGCACAGTGGTTTCCTTGTGAAACTGCTCATTGATGGGTGAGGTACAGTGTATATTTATTTATTTGATAGGTGTTTTACGCCGTACTATAATATTTCACTTATCCGACGGCGGTCAGCATTACGGTGGGAGGAAACCGGAGAAACCCACGACCATCCACAGATTGCTGGCAGACCTTCCCACGTACGACAAGAGAGGAAGCCAGCATGATCTGGACTTGAACTCACACCAACCGCATTGGTGGGAAGCTTCTGGGTCATTGCGCTGCGATGGCACGCTAATCAACTGAGCCACGGAGGGCCCCCGTGAGGCAAAGTGGTGTCCATGTGAACTTACTTACTGACCAGGGAGGCACAATGGTTTCCATGTGGACTTACTTATTGATGAGGGTACACAGTGGTTTCCATGTGAACCTGATGTTTTATGAGTGAGGCACAGTGGCATGCATGTGCACTGGCTGATTGATGAGTGAGTCACTGTGGTTTCCATTTGAACCTGCTGATTGATGAGTGAAGGAAAGTGGTTTCCTTTTCAACCTGATGGTTGAGGAGCGAAACAAAGCCGTTTCCTTTTGTAACCGGCTGATTGATGAGTGAGACACAGTGGTTTCCATGTGAACTTACTTATTGATGAGTGAGGCACAGTGGTTTCCTTGTGAACTTCTATATTGATGAGGGATGCACAATGGTTTTCATGTGAACTTAATTACTGATGAGTGAGGCAAAGTGATTTCCTTGTGAACCTGATGATTGATGAGTGAAACACAGTGGTTTCCATGTGAACTTGCTGATTGATGAGTGAGACAGTGGTTTCCTTGTGAACCTATTGACTGATGAACGAGACTCAATGGTATCTCCGGCCAACTGATGTGTTCAACGCAAAAGAGCGGTGATCTTGAATTTTTAAAGGTATTTAAATGTTCGACTTGACTCTTTCAGCCACCAGCTTTGCATACGAATGTTCCAACGTCACAAGTCCAAGCGAGAACTGCCAGAGGGAATGTTGTGATGCCAGTTGTTGTGGATTCGGGGAACAATGCTGCCAAGATGACTGCTGTATCAAACCTGAAGGGTAATGGTACTACGCACTGATATCGCCAACAAGGGCCAAAACCGATCAGACTTTTTATAGAGCTAAATAGATACGCGTATACCTGTATTACAGGACATAATACCGTGACATTAACTAAGTATATAACTTAGTATTTTTCACTTCTGCATCTATACGCACTGTTACACGGGAAAATAATACCTTTAAATCCCATACCTTTTCTGTTCGTGGACAGTTTGGCATTACCGATAAGTGATTTGGTTTTCTCTTTTAACAGGAACTGGTTTCGTGAGAATTCAAATGCGATTGTTTATATCGTGATCCTTGTATTCCTATTTGGATCTTTGGTGTTGTACGCTTACCAAAACCGTCAGCGTCCTGGAATTGCTCGTTTATTTCGAGCTGTAGGACTGGAAAGATTTACCAATGGTATGAATTGACACTTGCATCTTAACTTGGAAAAGTTTTGTTTTGTTTTGATTTGTTTTGTTTTTATGGCGCACATAGGCATACAGATACAGATAAACATAAATTGTTTTGTTACAAAGGGATTATCTCTTCAGTCCTAATGTTTTCAGACGTGAAATTACTATACTGCTACAGGTGCGGGTGGTGACCGAGTCGTCATCTATTTAACGCCAGATGTTTTCACATGTATCACGACGATCAGATTTATGGGTGGAGGTGGAAACCACCAGCCAGCACTATGAACTTGACAAATTTCTTGCCTTAATGTTTCCACAGAGAATGTTAGACCTGTATTCTAGCACGCGACCTCATTTTTCAGGAGGGTGGTAGTGGCGGCGAGAAAGTGTTTTAACGATTTGGTTAAAGAACATGTGAATATGTTTTCAATTGCAAACGTGAAAAATTCATCAGAAACTTGCCAAAAGTCGATCGTTTTCCTCCCGAACACCCCTGTTTCGTCAAACCCTAAAATTACCGCCGTCGCATAAGTGGAAATTTCATGTTAAAAATAAATAAGTGAATTTAATATTAGTATCAAACGCACCAGTCATCTACTACACTTTCATAATTTTGCAAAAGCCTGCGTGATAACAGGATATAAATCGCGAAGGACAACATGTGATATCTGTTATATATCTAGAGCCTCCACAATTACATAAGAACGGACAACTCGCAGGTTTAGACTTTTTTAGGGTTTTTATATGCGAGGGCCTATAAACCACCGGTAGCCTGTCGTTCTCCGCCGTAATGCCCTGTTATCAGTGCGAGTTCTGCAAAATGACGTCCAAATATCAAACTGTCGAATCCTTTACTGGAAAGTCTCAGGGGGAAATCTCTAGCTTGGGTAAAACAAAAGGCTATTGATGTATACAATCAGCTGGGAACAAAATGTACAGAAAGGTTTGGGCTGGTTGGCTATTTTACTTTCTGGAAGCACTTTACAAAACAAAACTGAAGAAACTTCAAGAAAACCTAGTGACAACAGGTGCATGTTATCTACACAGTTTTATATACAGGTTTACTGTCCTTTTCCCATATATTGCATGGTGAAAGGAATATACTATTGCATCTTACTCGTTTGTCTGTGTCAGGCTAAAATCTTTGTTCAAGGACAATTTCTTGCCAATCTACTGGCCCAGTCATTGTAAAATTTAGAGTATAAATCGCGAAGACAGGGTCGATTATGTATCCTGTTAATGTTCGTCGATAAAGATAGATTACTCCCCACAAATTTTAACGTCTAGAGGCTATTATTTAAAATGTCGAGCCACACACACACACATTCAGTGACAAGCAAACGACTAGTGTTCATATTTTTTGTGTTTTCGATACTATTTTTAGACGAATGGTCTCGCAACTTCATTTTACGCACAATTGCGTATATCTGTCGGTACTATGATGGCATTCAAATATAGGATTTCCTATCAGTGTCTTGTAATTGTGTTCTGTGGGTTTACTAAAGCCCTTCTCATGCGTGTCAGTATTTGATTTTTGCTCATATGTTTTATTTTTTCAGGCCCGACCAGAAATAATCAGACAGGTAATTTACCAGCCTCCTCTGGCGCAAACGGAGTTTCGAGTGGAATTAACACATTTAATAACACGACAGGACAGGCAGGACAGCCATCGCCCTACTCTTCCGCCACCTATCCTATGACTGGCACACAATTCTCAACAACTCCATCCACAGGTTATACCACTCCCCTGGTAGCACCTCCGACCTATACAGAAACCACCTCTCCAAAACAATGGTGACGTCGCCAGATGATGAGTGCATTAACCGTTACATCAGCTAAGATCGTGACACTCGTGAAATTTACAGGATTTGACCAATGAATGACGTTGTACGTCCACCCAAATATAATTTGGAACTGGTTTGAACTAAGCCATACGCGATCACGATGTGAATTTACACTATCTTCTTACTTTCAGATTTAATCATATGATTTAATAATCGCTGAAATCACTCAACCCAAATAATGGCATGTTTTTGAAATAAAACACATTTATATCAAGTAATTTTGATATATATATCTTACCATGAGTATCAGTTTTAATGCGCCCTTTTTGCTCACCTAAACAGTACAGGGTTTTCTGATTTCATCATTTACATTTAACAGAACGTTATGTTTTCTGAATGACGGTAAAATAGGTTGGATTACCGCTACACAATATTATGTTACGGACAATGGAATATCCCGTTACAGATGTATTGTGCTTGAAGAACAGTTTGTAACAATAACATAAATCTATATTCTGCTATCGCCAAAGGAACATAGTATACATTATTTTAATTTGTTAACTTTTTAAATTTGGAGTTTTTACTTTACTAATCAGGTAGTACCGTTATAGATCGGTTAAGCATGTATTCTTTACATATGAGAATGTCACCCTGCGAGCAGAATGTACGACTGAGGGAAGAAGGTAAGCGCGAAGAGCTGTTGTGTGTGAGCAGATTTATTCCCACACGCGAGGTCAACAGAATGTGTCACTGTCGATCGGTCGTCTTTCAACATGTTCAAAAAGTCGGTCTTTTGATCTAAGCATTTTCAAGGACAATTAGAATAAAACCATAACTGACAAGAGGTCGGATTTTATCCGTTACCGGTGACCATTTCAAACCTATCGCACCTCTTGTTTTACTCTGTCTCTCTCTCGTTCTCTCTGGTAGTCTAATATTAAATAGTGGCCGTGTTATCGTAATGAACCTGCCACATTCCACGCCAGTGTGACTACATGCAAGCTTCGACAAGATGTAATTACAATATTTGATCGGATTATTTTAGCAATGGAACTATATTGTACCAACTGTAACCCTCCATAAATTGGTGACGGCAAGTCACTGGACAGGACACCACAGGCATAGATCTGTTAAAAGGTTTATCAAATAAATAAACCGGGCGGGTGAAATCACATCGTCCGTCTCGGACACGTGTTTTGGTTACAGTTCAGCATCAAAACTGAACGTTACATCACTGAATTAAATGTGACTTGGACTTATAAGGGCTGGAATTTGCCCGTCAGAAACTGGCTCTTTTCTGACACAGGTTTGTATTGAGTGGACGCATGAGTGTCACACAATTAGTTGAAATAATTACGCTGGTATAATTGCTTTCCGATCGATGTTAGGTTATCAGTACTTTCCAAAGATTGATTGCCTATAGTCTGAGAGTTCAACGGACCGACTGACTGCAGTTTTGATATCAATGTTGTCTGTATAATCCTTATGAACATGCAAGACCATGAGGTCATTTAACCTAGACTGGTCATAGTGGACCGCAGGTTTGTTTTTAGCCTACGGAGAGCAGAGAAAGTCCTTTCGCTTGTTACATTGGTGGCTGGCATAACAAGGATCAGACGAAGTACAATGCAAACATAGGAGAAAAAGGCTCTCATGATGTGACATATCAGAAAAAAAGGGAAATCAGAGACTTCAAATCAACAGGCGAGTTTTCCCGTTCTGCAAATTTTACAGAAAGTGTATCTAAATGAATACTTAGTCTCTCTTTATCAAACTCAGAATCTTTTCGTAAAACAGGTCAAAATGTCGGTTTTGCCTTATTTTCTGAACGGTTTTAACAGTCAAAGAAGCAATTTCTTGACCTACTGCTGCTGACAAATTTGGACTTGTGGAGTGCTTAAGAATGAGATGTGAGAGTGATTTTCCCCAGAAAAGATCGAATGTTCTCATTTGTGCCTGCACTCCAACAATCCTAGCTTTCACTTCAGTGTCTGTCGCACATTGTAATGCCTCTTCCCACAGATTAAATAAAACCTCATAGTTATCAAGAATGCTCTCCACTGAATTTGCACGAACAGTCCAGCGCATAGGACAACGAACTCTAACTCCAGGTTTACCCAGTCTGAATATTAGTTTTCAGGTTATCAAACAATGCTTCACGCCTGGGTAAGTATTTGATCAATCTACAAATTTCGTGTGTAACTTCCAAAGCATCTTTAGTAGCTTTTACCTGTTTGATGGAGTCGTTACACGCAAGATTTAATGAGGAACCATAATGGTGTGTGAACAACGCTTTCGGTTCCAACTCCTGTAACCTGAAAGCCACGACGGATTTTCTCCCACTCATTTTGCTCGTGCCATCATAACATTGCCCTCTGCATTTTCCTATTGATACGTTAATTCTACAAAGAACGTCCAAAATTACTTTTACCAAAGTTTCAGCAGAGATGTCATCTACTTTGTAAACCCCAAGGAAATCTTCGTGAACAATAAAATCCTCTCTCACCCAACTAAAAATTAATACGACCTATTCATGATTGGAAACGTCAGCTAACTCATCTACCATTATACAGTAAAACTCGGAGCGATGGATAGACTTCAGAATTTCATTTATGACCTGTCTTGAAAGACCATGAATCATCTCATTCTGAATGTCATGCGATACATATTTTTTTTGATATCTTTTTTAACCACTATAGAACAGACGGGTCGTCACTTCCACGTAAAATGAGAAGCTGCTTGAAGTTCCCATCGCCTTCATCTGCAGCAGCACCGTGTCCACGGAATTGTAAACCTTGTCGACATAAGTGACGCATATTTTCAAATATTTTACATACAATGCGTCTATTTTCCCTCTTTTCTTCAGCATATGCTTGACTGAGGAATTCGCCAATATCTCTAGTAGTTGCTGGTAAGGTAATGAGACGTTCAACGGCTTCTTTGTGACACTTGCTAGCTTCGTGTTCTCTAAATACGCCTTGTGCTTCTTTCCAGTTGCTGAAACCTTTAGATATGAAAGTGGGCTCAGCCTTACTCCTGGAGGATAACCTTGTCGAAAAAGTTGCGTTTTGCTAAGCTCAGTCGATATTTTCTTGATAATGCAACCAGGTGTATTTATCAAACAATTCCGCTTAAAACTTTTGTTTAACGATAGTTTTTTTCTTTCCAAACTCACGGAACGGAAAATCAAACGATCTGGGTTGATTGGAAGTAAATGACACACGTGTCGTGCGAGTACGCTGTGGGGTAATTTGGGACCCAGATGTCGAAGGCGCGTTGTCACCGCATTGAGGGTTATCTTTGACAGCCTCTGCCGGAGGAGACGGAGTCCGACGAATTTCTGAACGTGATTTTAGCGGAAAATAGTTTAGAACCGATATTTCGAATTTTCATTTTCAAAATAATTAAGTTTGAGTGAAACGAGCAATGAATTATCCAAATTGCAGTCTGAGTACTTCTACAAGTAGGCCTACAGCTGAAATGAAATCAACCGGTTACTGGACCACATTTACACACAGGCTGTTATATCCAAACAGCGTCTGCTGACGGCTCACAAATTCAATATCGTTAAAGTGAGTAAATTATCTGCAAAAGTATACTCTTTGGGACTTTAAATATAGAAGACGACATCATATTCCGATATGTATGATCGTTTTAGCCCCGAATTTCGAAAATTTATTTGGCACTAGGTGAAATAATATGGTAGGCCTACCCCTATAATGTACATTGCCAAAAGATGTATCAATCGAGGTCCAATTTTCGCTACCTAGTGAAGGTTTCACGCCCATATTTCACCCCAGCAATTGCATTTTTCTGCACCACTGAGCACCGATATGTGTGTCAATAATAAGAATTCAGCACTTCATATATCTCAATGTAGTTCCTAATTTTAGACGCCAGAAATCGCTCTTCATGTTTCTTCCGACCAGATATCCTTAAAATATACCCTTAAATTACTAAAATAATATGCAACATGATACATTAAGTCTCCCGCAATGTGTTGGTCTTCGAAAAGCATATTTTTATAGCAAAATGCTCAAAATGTGTACAAAAACAGTGACTTTTCGACCCATTTTTTAGTTTTCCGTCAAATATCTCTCACAAAGACAGGCTAGCCTCTATAACAACGACAACCATGAGCAACTGGTTAAAGACACTGAGTCAGGCATGTTCCCTTCCAAAGCAGAACCACCTCAGACATATTTCTGCCATCTCAACTTACGTAAGTCATTTTGAAGCTTATCACTCTTGCAATATATCGTAACCACATAGATAGACTACTGGACAAATAACTAGTCCATGTGTGTAGTCAAACCTCACCCTATGCTGTCTAACATAATTTTAGATCGGGGTCAAAAGCTATGATTATAGGCTATTGAATGAATTCCTGATGATGTAGATGAGTCCTGTTTTTGCGTTGCACCGAAGCATGAACGAGCTTGCGATTTTCCAATCCAAGTCCTCATTAACTTGTATTTATATTTTGTGTAATTCTGGAACTAAATAAGTAGTTTTGTATGCAGTAGGGTTAAAAAATATGAAATAGGCAAAGCCTATAACCAAACGTGTGGAGACCTACATCATAGGCACAGTAAATACTAATCTATGTTTAGGCCCTAAAACAATACTGAAGCAAAGAATTTTCAAATATATAATGGAGTAACGGCGGATTTTCCTCTCCTAACAGACGTCGCTGCAGTAAATTGGGATTTCTCCGGCATAAATCTTTCGCTACACTACGTGAAATATGTTGCGTAGAACGGTTTCATTTGTGACCTACATGTTCTACTCACTGTGACGTCTCGCTGATGAAGCTGCAGTAGAACCTTCTTGTGGTGCATTTCTCCATTATCACAATTCAGAGAAAATTCTAGGCCTCTGATTGGTCTATCTGCCTTAACAGGCTACCCTATTCTCCAAACAGGCAAGCCATACAAAGTCGCGCCTTTGATATTTTTTCTGTATCTCTATGGAGTCTAGGATTCTTGCGCTGGTCCACAGCAACGCTTGTCAACTATGTATTGTCAACTTTTCTTGCCTCTGTCTGCGAAACAGTTCTAAGGATTCAGCTTTTAACAACAAAAAGTTTTTCGTAGCATCTGTTTGAGGCAATAAAATTGCAAACCTTTGCAAAATAAATCGAAAATAACTGCGTAACAGGCGCCTTAAAGCAAGCATTTTTTGTCAGCGCCATCAGGACATATTCTGGAGCGTTTGATACTTCTTGCAGATTTTGCATTTCACATAGCAAATACCAGACGTAAGTATCGGCTGCCATTTTTACTAAGTGAGGGTGCAGTCTACAGTTTTGCCTGGGAATTTCGAGAAAAATGCACTGACTGCACATATCTCCAAAATGACAGAAATCTGTCCTAATAATATCATTCCTATGACCAGTTACACCCAAAATATACGTTTAAACTGCATAAACTATTCTCATGCAACATGTTACATCACACCTCCAACCATGTCTTCAAAAAGTACACTTTTTACAATAAAATGTTCAAAATATGCTTAAAAAATTGACTTTTGGCAAAGTATTGACCCATTTTCGACTCTCGCATCATACTCTTCCTATCCAGTTCTGAAATGCTCATTTATCAGCAAACAAAAGACCATTATAATGCGGATAGGTCGAACCAGCAGATTTCCGCAAATTCCACCACAAAGACAGGCCAGCCTTTTCAACAACAACAAGGAGCAACTGTTTATGCCCCCTATCAGGCGTGTTCAGTTCCCCAGCAGAGTTACCTCAGCCGTATTTCTGACATCTCAGCATAGGTTATTTTGAAACCCAGCACTACTGCCGTACATCACGAACATAGAGAAGAGCTGCTGGGCAAAAAAAACTCGTCCACCTGTGTGGTCAAAACTCACTTATTCAGCTTAATAAAATTTTAGACGGAGGCCAAAAGCTACGAAACCCTATACTGTACCATTAGACCAAGACCACAGCTAAATGAACTTACACGATACCTATAGGCCACTCTCGCCTCACCTCACTGCGGACGGTATAACTTTATGAAGACAAATTGGATTGGGAAATGGCATATTTCTGAACTTCTTGGTCATATGTATAAACTCATAAATATGTAAACTGATGCTGGCCGGTAAACCGAACTGTGTCTCAAGAACATGCATATGATGTGAATATTGTTGCAAAACGTCAATCGGATGATGAATATACGTTCAATCTGACGTCATGACGTCACAATTGCTATCGCGTATAACGGAATGAAATTGAAACGTCTATTTTGCACGAAGTTTTCCGAGCGGTGTTCAAAATCCATATATGGTAATATTCATTATTTTTCGTGCATATGGGGCCTGCATTAACCTTCGTAGTTCGTGTAGAAAGGGAGCTATATGGAAAATTAATTATGGCTTCAAAACAAAAAACCGCAGGATGTCGAGGGTGACATTTTCTCAAAGTGTGTAAGTCGGCTATTGGAAGAAAAATACGAAGGTTCAGGTTGAATTAACTACACCGAAAAGTTGCGATTATTCTCCGATATAGTCTCTTTAACTAAATGAAAAATCAGTTTGTCACATCACTGACAGTACATGTTTTGAGGCGTTACCCCAAGCAAATGTCTACAAAGTAAATGAGAATGCTTTTTTTTTTTTTTTTGATTTCTAATCAACTTATGTGGCGCTAGTTGGAATCAGGACCTTCGTCAAAAATTGATTGTAGGGGAACGTCTACAATATTACAATGAATCGGCTTCTATTGTAAGGTCGCCTTGGCTTTCATGTGACGTCATGATGACGAGCCAGGAAAGGAACATATGGCGTTAATGAAATGACGTCAAGATCGTGCTGCCGAACGTTTGACACAGTCGTGTCATAATCGTTGTCTAGATCTTTCAATGGCATGTCTTGTTGCCATACCAATGAAACGTCACAAAATCGCCACGGACGATGTCGATGAGGCATCTGATCCGTTTGACGTCTTCGTCAGTGACGTTTTCGTGACGTTTCATTGGTATGGCAACAATACACGAAGATGACGTCAAGACGCTGCTGAAACGCCAACGGAATGTCGTCCATTCAAGGACTGATGATGGGAGTTTATTTTATCTGCCTATTTTTCTCCCTCTTGACGTTAACAGGTAGACCTATTTATTTACAGTTGTTAATGTATATAGATGCATGATATATAGTTTTACTGTGTCATTATTGTCGCTGTCAAGGAAATGCTAGTGACATCGCTAGTTTGTCCCCTTCGAGGGAATAAATTCAAGCATGTTGTGCAGTATGCTAAAGGTATATACCCCTAGCGTATATAGAAATACGACTTAACAAATGAATAATATGGATATCAGATAAATACAATCATCAGTCCATCATCACAGTTATTTCTCGGTATTTCCTGTTTTAGAGGAAAAGTAAAATATGTCGATGAATATACTGACGAAAACCAATCACTTTTATTTTCTTTCAAACAGCTGCCAACACCTGCGTTTATGTCGTAGACTGTGAAGTGAAATATTCTGAATGCTGTACACGTTATGACTGCTGTGACGAAACTTGCTGTGCAGACCGGTAAATATAACTAGTACTGTATTCTGTGACACTCTGCAGAGCAATGCATTCCATCTTTTACTCTCTTTCACTATTGCATCGATATCGCCGCCAAGTGCTAAAAACAGACTTTTCCCATCTTTTTCGGACAAACTGCGAAAATTTTCATCTGACTTATCAAACGGCGATTTGCACATGAAAAATGAAAAAGTGCCACTAAACATGTCATCGGGTCAACTTAGCGATAACTTCGGCACCTGACATGTTGACTCGTCCGGCTGAATAATAGTTGTCCGGAAAGACCACTAGGATCTAAAACAACTTCGATCGGTGCTGTACTAAATAGGTATTATACGCGGAAGAAAAGTATACCCTATATGTGCACTGCAGAGTCATTGTGTTGAGCGTAGTATTTTTGTATGATAAATCTCTATCTGAACACCAAAGTAAACGTGTAATAATGAAGTGGGTATCACACTGTAACAGTTACAGGCATCCTTTTAATTTGTGAACGAACATTCTGATATTTTTTTGGTTAACAAAACGTGGCGACGTATCTGTTTAGTATGTGGCTTCTTGACGGTTACATGTGACATAACTTACACTCTCTTTTCAAATCGGGCCCCATGTGACATTACAGCTTATTTAAAGATTAAAGATCAAGACAAGAAATTATCCGTCTATCTGAACATAAAATGAAGGCCTTCGATATTCTCCAAGGGTTTATAGAATGCTCATATTTAGAGTCAAGTCGGTGGTAATCTTATACCCCTAGTATGGAGTAATGGGCGTTTATTTTACATATTTTTGTTTTCCTTAGCTATTTGTTGATATATTCAAGTGGATATATTTACATGAAGATATTATTAATTATATTTATATCATAATAATATTGATATTCCCTTGAACACGTGAAAAGACAGGTGTACAGCGTAACAAGGGAGACATGTCAGTACGAAAAATAGTTACCCGTGAGAAGTGTTGTCATTTCTTTGGCTGCACACTGCATGTATATATATATATTTTTTGTGCCTGCCTTAGTTTTTCTTTTCTTCCTTAATAGGGCGGCTGAAGAAGAAGGGGAGAGCGATGACGATTTTTGTGTCACTATACCTGTTGTCATAGTACTGACATGTATCACTACAATCTTGCTGGTAAAATTCAAACCTGTGAAGATACTAAAGTGTCTTACTTGCTACGGGTGTCGCAGAAATAGGGGTAGGTATATGAATATTTGGTGTATCTTTAATGCCCTCTACGGAAGAGTGTTGACACTTTTACTCGTCTGTAAAAGATGTATGTGTAACAACGTGGGTAAGATACTCTCCTTAGTGTAATAAAAAGGCTTACAATAACTATTACAATCACAGTCCCAGCTTTTCACTACAATAGTACATTACATTGACCCTCGTGATCGCAGCTTTTGTGTACAACATTACAAACACATATATCTATTCAAATGTATTATGTTTCGAAATTGCAGGAATAAAATATTATTTTTGGACCGATTTGATGCATCATCTAACGGTCACTACCGCTTTACCTCCTTTTAAAATCCAAAGATCACATCGATGATTTCAACACTTTCACGGAAAATTGTAGTATAAGACCAAATTCTTGAATACTGCACAAAATCTTCCACAATTTTCAAGCAACTACAGTGATCCTCTTTAATATCTTTTACGGGCACAGAGTGGTTTTTAGAACAACACTTCCACATTTGAGCTCCAAAGTTCCCCATTCAGTATCAGCAAACAGTAAAATGCATGAAATTAGCATAAATGAAGCGTCAGTAGCTCACATTTAAATGTATGCCTATGCATACACATCGGCTTCTTAGTTTTGTTAAAGCACGGGTCTCTGTTACTAAGCAGCTACAAATAGAGCCTGACGTAACGTCAGTAGCTCATTAATTTGGATACATGTTCACACCGGTTTCTGAATTTTGAAAGGTGGTGGCCAGCTTACGAAGCGGTTACAAATAGTACCTGACGTAACTTCTATAACAACACATATATATACTAAAAAGATATGCGAGCGTGGTAATGTGTTTGACGTAGCGCCGCACCACCTTTAGGACCGCCCCTCCCCCCTTCGTTAACTTGCACAAAGTGACTGTAAATATCGATAAATTGCAAATCGTTACAATCGCGATCGTAGTCCTTATTTAAAATCGACATCTTCTTGCACAAAGAGATTGTAAGCTACAGTCGTCGTAACTTACAATGAAAAATTGCAATCGGCATGACCAAGTTGTAAATACTTACAATTGCCCAAAACAAACACTTGCCTTTCCCACTAGGTTTGCAAAGGTGTACCATTTAATTATTTTCTAAGGACTTAAGAGAAATTTTCCACATCGTAGCTACGTGTTCGGGACATTAGTGGCCCTTTCATGCAAGTGGACCCTTGTCTCGTAGATTACGCAGAGAAAAATTGAATTTACGTCATAAAGAGCTTCTGGGAGAAGATATTTCGAAGGAATATGCATTATTACCCACTTCACATGATTCACGAATCCCTACTTTTTTCAAACATACTGCCATAAAACAGTTATATAATCTTTGTTGTGCAATTTTGAACACTCCTTGTCAAAGTGCTGATGACAAAACTCATGACAATAATAATAATAAGTGAATTCGAACAGTTACAGTATGGATTCATTACACAACAAGTCTGAATATCCGAAACACCTGTTAAATAAATATTTGTTCTTTTGACTTCAGTTGGTGACTCAGAGGCGCCTCCACAGTCGTCTGTCCCTTCGAAAACGTCTGACACAGGCGCAGATAAGCCTTCGACGAACCATCCTACATGTGAACCCACCGAAACACCGTCGTCTAATACAGACCCTGTCAAGACCTATCAGACGGAAGCTCAACCCGCAAAACCAAGTTCCCCTGAGACCGCCGCATCCAAGACTACGTGCCATCATACGACAGCTCACCCCCCGAAGCCACCTTCTCCTGATACCACCGCAGCCAAGACAACATCTCATCATGCGACAGCTCACCGCACGAAAACTACGTCCCATCATTCGGCAACTGAGCACAAGAAAACACCGTCGTCTGACGGAGGCGCAATCCAGATTTCTTCCCGCCATTCTGCGTCTCACCCAACCAGAACACCATCACCTGACACTGACGCAGTCAAGGCTTTGTCCGACCATCCTGTATCGAGAACACCGTCAGCAGATAAAAGCGCAGTCCAAATTCCGTCCGATCATCCTGTATCGAGGACATCATCAGCTGACAAAGGCGCAGTCAAGATGCCGTCCGACCATCCTGTATCGAGGACACTGTCAGCTGACACAAGCGCAGTCAAGATTCCGTCCGACCATCCTGTATCAAGGACATCATCAGCTGACAAAGGCGCAGTCAAGATTCCGTCCGACCATCCTGTATCGAGAACACCGTCAGCAGATAAAAGCGCAGTCCAAATTCCGTCCGATCATCCTGTATCGAGGGCATCGTCAGCAGACAAAGGCGCAGTCAAGATTCCGTCCGATCATCCTGTGTCGCGGACATCATCAGCTGACAAAGGCGCAGTCAAGACTCCGTCCGACCATCCTGTTTCGAGAACACCGTCAGCAGATAAAAGCGCAGTCAAGACTCCGTCCGACCATCCTGTATCGAGAACACCGTCAGCAGATAAAAGCGCAGTCCAAATTCCGTCCGATCATCCTGTATCGAGGACACCATCAGCTGACAAAGGCGCAGTCAAGACTCCGTCCGATCATCCTGTATCGAGAACACCGTCAGCAGATAAAAGCGCAGTCCAAATTCCGTCCAATCATCCTGTATCGAGGGCACCGTCAGCAGACAAAGGCGCAGTCAAGACTCCGTCTGATCATCCTGTATCGAGGACACCATCAGCTGACAAAGGTGCAGTCAAGACTCCGTCTGATCATCCTGTATCGAGGACACCATCAGCTGACAAAGGCGCAGTCAAGACTCCGTCCGACCATCCTGTATCGAGAACACCGTCAGCAGATAAAAGCGCAGTCCAAATTCCGTCCGATCATCCTGTATCGAGGGCATCGTCAGCAGACAAAGGCGCAGTCAAGATTCCGTCCGATCATCTTGTGTCGCGGACATCATCAGCTGACAAAGGCGCAGTCAAGACTCCGTCCGATCATCCTGTATCGAGAACACCGTCAGCAGATAAAAGCGCAGTCCAAATTCCGTCCAATCATCCTGTATCGAGGGCACCGTCAGCAGACAAAGGCGCAGTCAAGACTCCCTCTGATCATCCTGTATCGAGGACACCATCAGCTGACAAAGGCGCAGTCAAGACTCCGTCTGATCATCCTGTATCGAGGACACCATCAGCTGACAAAGGCGCAGACAAGACTCCGTCCGATCATCCTGTATCGAGAACACCGTCAGCAGATAAAAGCGCAGTCCAAATTCCGTCCAATCATCCTGTATCGAGGGCACCGTCAGCAGACAAAGGCGCAGTCAAGACTCCGTCCGATCATCCTGTATCGAGGACACCATCAGCTGACAAAGGCGCAGTCAAGACTCCGTCCGATCATCCTGTATCGAGGACACCATCAGCTGACAAAGGCGCAGTCAAGACTCCGTCCGATCATCCTGTATCGAGGACACCATCAGCTGACTCAAGCGCAGTCAAGATGCCGTCCGATCATCCTGTATCGAGGACACCATCAGCTGACAAAGGCGCAGTCAAGACTCCGTCCGATCATCCTGTATCGAGGACACCATCAGCTGACAAAGGCGCAGTCAAGACTCCGTCCGATCATCCTGTATCGAGGACACCATCAGCTGACTCAAGCGCAGTCAAGATGCCGTCCGATCATCCTGTATCGAAGACACTGTCAGATGACATAGGAGCAGTCAAGGCTCTGTCCGACCATCCTGTTTTGAGGACACCATCAGCTGACAAAGGCGCAGTCAAAATTTCGTCCCACAGTTCTGGATCTCACCCGACCAAAACGCCATCTTCTGAGACAGGTGGAGTCAAGGCTCCGTCCCACCATTCTGCGTCTGATGTCTCTATAGCGCAGCTAGCAGACACGGGCGCAGTGAAGAGTTTATCCCAACATTCTGCATCTCATTTCACTAGGACCCCGACCGATTCTGCGTCTCATCCCATGAAAACATCGTCCCCTGATGTGAATGATGCACCGTCCGGTGGAAACCAGCCTTCATCTCAACCTCCAAGAACTTCATCCTGGGACACAGATGAAGGCCAGCCTTCATCCGATCATCTTGTACCTCTATCTCCGGAAACTCCAGAACCTTCGTCCGAACATCAGGTATCTGAACTTTCAAGAACTCCGCCTCCAGACACAGGTGGAGATCAGCCCTCGTCCGAATATCCTGCACCTCAAGCAACGAGAAGTTGCTGTTCCAGAGAACAGTGACCCTACTTAGTTACTGTGAAGACACAAGCTTGCATAAACTGACCGAAGGACAGGGATCACTTTCTTATGTTAAGTTTTTCGGAACGTTCATCGCCAATAAGATCGCCTTAAGAGAACTTCATTGACGTGAAATTTATGGGACTAATTTTTGTAAAAATGGCCCGGACCTGAACTTTCGTTAAATCAAGGTTGATACGTTGATGCTGACGTTGCAAACAAACGAAGGCCTTTTATGAGAATTCCGTGGCTTTTAAGCAAGGGAGGGTTTGTAAATTATGTTCTTCACGGTGCTAGGAAAGAACCTGTCATGAATTTTTCAAATGTCCCACAAGACAGTTCTTTCAAAGCATATTTAACAGGGGACTGCAGCGCTTAAAATTTTCTCCAAAATGTTACAACGGGCTCCTGTTTTTCCGAAAAGATGTTGTGTAAATTGTGCTTGTGAGTATGTTTAATATGAATCTTTACTGTTGAATACCGTGAGAATATTGAATTGGGATCTATGACGCTGTGCACAAATGTTACAAATGTTCAGTCTTCATATTATTTGTTTCCGCCAAGAATGCAATGAAAACAAAGCGTTCATTTTTACTAGTTTTACCTTCTTCATGTATATCTGGCAATGCTCATTTACTTTTGTGTATCGGAACACATTAAATTTCGTAATTTTGGGCTGACAGGATCTATTGAACAAAATAATCACTGCTTACAAAAGCAATAAAAAATCGCAAGGTAACGAGGGTGGCATTTAATTTTTGAGGAAAAACACAGTACTGATCAACATCGAAATTAAGCGCAAGTAGCGCTACAGGCGCTTTGTGGAACGGACCCGAGGTTCCTCAGCAGTATTTAATTAATAAATAGAGGACACTGCACAGTAAAGGTTGAATGCCATAAATATTTTCGAGTGAGAGGTGAAAATGATGTCTCATGGATTATCATTTCAACCTTTCACGAGAACAATATTTATGGTATTCAAACAGCACTGTGCAATATGCTATTTATTATTTATACTTTAACAATATCATAATTTTGTGTATTTAAAGAAGTTTTAAGCAATGTTTTTAGCTGCAATGACCTTCAATGACCTGTCATTAGCATAACGTGGAGTCTTCTTGCGCGACTTGGAAATATAACATATGACGACTTGTATCATGACGTCATTCCAGTGAGCTCAGATTGGAAAATGTTTTCAACGTCACGGCGTCTGGATCGTGGGTAAAGATCACTAGCAGTGTAATATCAAAATGTAATAACACAAGTAATATATAGCTAGTGAAAGTATCACTTATATCAGTGAAGGAAGTACTGAGATTTATGAATACATTTTTAAAGCAGCTTTTATTTATACAATGTGAAAATATCTGGATTTCTTTTTAAGTATAAAAATGATATTTCACATTGCAATATTACAATGATTACCCACCTTTGTACATTAAACTATGTGATCCATGACATGTTTGTTCGGAGGCCTTTGTGGCTCAGTTGGTTAGCGCACTAACGCTGAGTAATGACCCAGAAGCCGCCCACTAATGCTGTCGCTTTGAGTTCAAGTCTAGCTCATGCTGGTTTTCCTCTCCGGCTGTACGTGGGACGGTCTATTTGAAACCTGCGGATGGTCATGGGTTTCCCCCGGGCTCTTCCCGGTTTCCTCCCACCATAATGCTGGCTGCCGTGGTATAATTGAAATATCACTGAATACAGCGTTAGCAGATAAAAAAGCGGATTGTAAATAACATATAGAATATTACAACCAATTCCTTGCAATATCAGCTCATCCCTTCAGGACTGACTCTAGATTGTTTGGTGTCCAATTCGACTTTAGTTCAAATACATGTAACACGTTTCGACCAATGAAACACCAGAGCGAAGGAGTTGTTGTGACTGGTAACGATATCATAAGACCACTTAGGTAAGAATACCCATATCTACCAAGGCATTGTATGCTGTAGAGATAAGAAATGCACTAAGCTAAGAGCGACATATACTAAGGGTGCTTCATGCAAGCTTTAGAGAATTCGAGATATCTGTATATCGCAAACTTGAGGACACATGAGCATGACCTTGCAACATGGATTTAAAAACATTACTTCGGACATATCACGACGGGGACTCCTTGTCGCAGGTCGGACAAAATGCCGACATTTATAGTGCTACCTCACTGGAACGCCATGCCAAAGACACCGGACACCAGGCCTGACAAAGGCCGATCATATCCTGAGAATGCATAGATTTATTCCTCTTCTACTGAGCGTCAAACCAAATCGTACCAAGAGTACCGATGTTACGAACTGTAGGTGTAGTATTGGACTAAACCAAGGTATTGTTTGTTACGAAGCGTAAAGAAAGCAAAACAAACAAAACATTCTTACTGTTAATGTGTTCGAACCAGGCATTTACATCGCTGATCCAATTGTGCTCTGTGGGTCGCTCTGTGGTAGAGTGAAGGAACGCAGGCGATACAGCCTTCAAGGAATGGTAAAGTGAGAACCACTTTGTCTTTCTGACGATAATTGTACAATGTGCAGTCTCCCTTACATAGTACTTTAACGCCATCAGGTTCCCTCCTGGTACTTGTTGAGCGGAAGTAACGGTAAACATATATGCTACCTATATCTTGAAAGCGTCAAATTTTTATCGTTGCCTTATGGGTATTACACAGTAAAACACAGTACTGCACAGTTTCAAACCGTGTGGTAATTATACAGGGCCCACTTTCTCAACACTTCCTAAATCAGTTTTTCGTAACTTTTGTCGTAAATGACTTCGCTTTTTAGCACAGTAATCTAGAGGTGATTTACGACAAAAGTTAGAAAAGTCCAAAACCCGAACTGTTCGATTTCATGTTTGTAATGCACAGTTAAGAGACAGGGCACAGTGCAATAAGAAACTTTGCGGTATAACACAGCAGATGCACGGTACTATGTGGCACCTTCTTACTATAAGGTCGTGGGTCATATAATATACCATGGATCAGTCCGGACAGTATACCGTACAGTACCCCTGGGTAACCATGACTCAACCGCACCACATCTTGAATCAGCCTCACCGTACGGTGAATCAACCCACAGTACAAATGAAACTGTCCATAGTACCGTGAATCAAAATCAGCCGCACAGTACCGTGAATCCACAGCACAGTATCGTGAGTAAGCCACACAGTATAGTTATATAAAGTGAATGATTTATTCACAAATGCATTAAACATTTATAGCACTACATACAGACGACTCGAAAGCAATTACCAATCATCCTCAGGGAAAACATGGATTCGAGCCTCACTCGAGTCAGTACTTTCACTGTTATCGATTTATCATGTAGGACATCATATCTGTTCGATGTATTTCGTGATGAAGATGGCTAAATGTGCCCATCTTTTTGCCAGATAACATTTTTTTGTGCAGATGAGGCTGAAGCAAAAGTGCAATTTGAAAACAGTCAAAATGCCTATATTAACTGCAAAATAGACAATTAATACAACATTAAACAATAAGTGTACATGTAATCATATTGGGGAACATTTTTCTCCAGAGAATAATTGATATATGTATAAGCCCACACAGAAATTAAATTTTTGGTCAATGGACAATTTGACCTCTATCGTAGAAGGCACTGGGCCCCATTTCACTGAAGGTCGTAAGTCGTAACTCAGGTCCTAAATTACGACATACGACCGTTCCACTGAACAATACTACCTGTAACGAATGTTCACTGAACATCGAGTCACTTCGTTTCGGATCTCGGACCGGCAATCGGGAGCTCAAACCGGCTTCTAGGCTGACCCGCTTCGCAGTCAACGCTGTACTTGTACGTGAATCAACGGGAAGGATCAACCAGCTCATAGGCGCCTTGTTCTGAATCTTTACGTTTATATCAATAAAATCCCTGAAACTGCAAAGTGACAGAAACAAAAACAAATGGTCACTGAATGACATACGATATATGCGTCAACATACGATAACGCTTACTACTTTACGCTGACGCTGGTTTAAGCCTACAGAAATAAAAGACTCTCTATTATTTTAGCTTAATTGTTAACTGTTACTTATTTGGTATGTATTATTTATTTATATCATTTATATAATAAACAAAAGTCTATATTACTAACCACCATGGTCCAGTGAATCTTCCTGCCAGACATGTGACATGCCGTTACACTACCAATGCTTCACTGTGTACCCACTGGTAAAACTTGGGACTTAAGATTAAGATGTACGACTTAAAACTTGTTAGTGAAATGAGACCGCGATGCTCATACATAACCTGACGGGCAAATATTGGATAACATTAAACAACACGGTTTCAAATGAAAAATGAAAAATTTTCTTCTGTGATTTCAGCTGGTAACGCCTATTCACCTCTTGCACGGTATCAGCTTGACCCAAACAACTATACGGCAATGTTTTCGCTAACACAACAGAACAAGAAAAACAAAAAGGGACAGCAACTGTAGAGAACTAGGTGTCATCTTAGTCTAAGGTGCTTGAGGCGACTGCAAGAAAAGCACTGACATTCAAAGTTGCATGCAGTTTTGAAAAATTCGAAGTATAATAGAATCATATTAAGAAGTTCGGATCATTGATGCGGATGGGATCAAATCTTGCAGTGCCCGTGCGCCTATCCCCTGTTTGACTGCGGCCGCTGGCCATTGTTCAGTAATGGTAGTTTTACGAAGACGTCGTCAAATGCGGCGGTACGGAAGTGGTCAGACTCAAAAGTTCTGGCGTTACAATCTGTCTCTGTTGATTTTTTTTAACGCAGATTCTCTTTATATTACAAATCGTTCGGAATAGGGATGCGACGTCACACAAGATCCACTGCTGCGCCAAATTAGTCGAATGCACTGATATACATTCTGTGCTCTTTTTTATGTGTGTGCACAATGTCACGACGTCACAATAGCTTTTTTTGCATCATATCACAGCGTTTGAAGCGTATCACAGCGTTTGAAGCGTAAGAACACGCCATTGGTTATGACGTCAAATGGATCGGCTGTCATAAAAAGATCTACATAGGAACGAAACGACGTCACAGAGATCGATGCGCCTTGCTAGCTACACTGTTTGCACGACGCTGACAGTTGACGCTGGTTCACGTAAACTGGACGCTATTCAGTGGGTAATTCTGGTTTTACTTCACGATAAAATCATGCAACATGTCCAACACGATTGAATAGTACGTTTACAGCTGTTCCCAGGGCACCAGACTTACACGATGGAGGCAGTTAAGTGGTCGTTGGCATTTTCGTATCTCATTCAGGAAACTGGTAAGCTCCTTATTTTGGTTCATACATTGATATCGGGTTCTGTAGGTCAGCTGGCCTAAATCCTTTTTGATGAACGAGGTCTGTATTACTTTGTGGGTCACGCTCTCGCGCCCTGTTCTTTAGCGTCAGCAGTCAACGCCGCATTTATAATGTAGAAGGTTAGATCTCTTTTGGAAAATAGTTGGATGAAGTTGAAAAGTATTCACAACCACAAGGTATATAATTATACAGGGATTTCAATGTATATAGCCTAGAGGCCTACATAACCTTAATTTATACATAGCTTTTTTTACCTATACAGTTGGTCTGCAATGCCCCAGAACAAATTCATCGACAGCAACGTGTCCCGGATCATGTTGTGAAAATCCTGTTTGCTGTGATGGCGAGTGTTGTGACTCCTTATGCTGCGCCGAAGAGTAAGTCAAATATGTGCAAATGTGAAATGCAAAGACTTTTACATAAGATCGTCCGTTGAAATCAAAATAGCGCAGCTGATACATGCCTTCATATTCTGATTAATGACAAATTATGAACTTTTATGGTACACAATTTGGATAATCGTTTAATTTATTTTATCTATTAGAACACTCCTTACGTCTTTCCCTCATTACTGAAACTGATGTTGATTTCTTCTCTTGCATGAATATACATTCTTAATTCCTTGGTGGTTTGTGATGACTTACGATTACTGACCCAGAGCGTTCATTATGTTTGACGGCTGTCTGTTCCGATTATGGGAATAAATACGTGGTGGCGAATGTGCTTTATTAATATTTTCACGATGAAAACCTTCGCAGTCTTAAACAATAACAACACTCTTAAAACCACAGCGTTAAAGCGGTAGTACAACATTTTCAGAGTGTGGCACAGAACGCTTACAACTGTTACATGTAACTGTTACATGTGTTGTGTAACCACTTTCAAAGTGTTGTCACTCCTCCAGCCTTTTAAAGTGTTACGCACATGGAAGAAATCACCTAGCATAGCTGCAGTATAGATGGTGGGTATTTAGCATAATCGCTGCCCTTTCATTGGATCGAAAGCTGTGTCAGTGGATTTAGAGCCTGTGTTGAAAACTTAACGTGGACACCATTCCTAGGCAAGGCTTTTGCACAGGTTCATGTGATTGGTCAAACGTCGATAATCCTTTCATAAAAGCGCCACTGTTGCGCATGACTCATGTAGGCTACATGCCACGCGGGTGAATCGGAGGGGTTAGTCATGTTAGTGTAGGGAAGAAACGCTGCCTACAAATCCACTGTCCTGCAGGGTGAAGTGATGGATCTAAGCGTACAAATGCACCCAAACGTAACGCCGTATTATGTAGTCTATACATATTTTACGGTATTTACACATAAATATCGATACAAGTAGATAATATTTAAAACATGTTTTACTTTCTTTTTCATATTTACAAAGTGAGGTCAAGAATTTGATGATGCGGTACCACTACATATTTCCAATTTTCGTCTTTGTATGCGCCATTGTAGTGATCCTCTGCAACTTCCGTGGTGTCTGTCGGAAAAATAGCACCATAGGTAAGGCACACACGATACAGCTCTCAGTACATGTAATGGTTGAAGGACTAACAAGTGTGGGCCACAACAGGATTTGAGCTCGAATCTCAACAGCCAAATTCCAGCATTCAGCTAAGGGGTAATTCCAACAAACTATACTAGCACTATAAGCACTGCAAAGCTGCTCCTGTCACAGTCATTCCCGCTTAAATCTCCCCTCTCCCACCACACGCCGACATACATGGACAAGCCAAGAGCACCACGCTTCTTGAAACCTGTTTGGTCACGGTACCAGCGTAATGGTTGACAGATGTCCTTTGTGGGTCACGTAGGAACTTAACTCGGATCTTCATGACTGAAATCCAGCACTCTTCCTACATGGCTAATTCCCTACTACTTACTGCCATTGTAAGCACTTGAAAGCAGTTAAAGTTACAGGTACAATGAATTAAAGCGCAGTTATATTAATTCAGTGATATCTGCAAGACCACACAAAACGATTTAAGGATATCGGTTTTCAAAATGTTAGCAAGATATTACACATTTCATATTGAATGGAGATCCGGACTCATTTTTAAGTCTCTTTTAAGGACTCATTCCTTAATCTCAATTGCAGAGATCAAATAAAAAAACCAAATGAAATGGATTGTGTAGACTTTCTTCTTTTCCGCCTTGTGTATTTACGTCACGATTTGTCATTATATTGTATCTGTTAATGATTAAGATATGCCTATGTAGATGAAATTTTCATCTTTTGTCATTTTGAACATCAAACTGCCAAATGGCATTTCTCCATGCATACAAAATAACCTCACATATAATGCCGTAGGTAATGTAGGCGGGTGGTGGGGGTGTGGGGAGCTATTTTTACCAATCTGTCTACTGCAAATTATTTTCCTTGTTATTTAACAGTTCGTCCCAAGGTACCAAAACCAAAACGAATAATGGTCAGGGAGCGGTCAAATCAAGAGAATCAGTCCGTCAGCGTCAGTTCAGTGAACGATGGCTAGGACGTTTATTCCACTGCTGAGAAACCAGGATCTCTGCCGGCCTCGGTACAACCACCTAGGAGACATTCTAAGCACCAGTAGTGAGTGGCCCTGTCTCCTTTGAACGATGAACACGACAGCTTACAAACGTGCAATATCTTGTTGAACACCGGCACAAATCTGCATTCATGTGATTGTTATGGGCGTTGTACCTTTTTCTTTCCTTCATGCATGGTCCAACAGGGTACATCCCTGTACATCGTCATTATCGGCGCGCGGTAATAATGGGTGTTGTGCAGAGGCCTCCCAGACATATACAATTCGGAGACATGACTGTCCTTGCTGTTAAAACCAATCGTCGTGGAAACAAACAGGGAATGCGAGGTATCATTCCAGCAGGATGCTTCCATTCTCCATTGAAGGAGTAGTGCAGGGACGATAAGTTTGATAGCTTTTCGCTTGGAAAAATGCACATGAATGTATGGAATTCTCCTTGTAAAAGTTTATAATTCCGTTTTCGTTATTATACCAACCATGAATTGTCACAAAGTTATTTTCATGATACATCAAGTCTGTTTATACTCACGTATGGTGCTTAGGCCAGCATAACATTATGATCCCTTTGAGAGACAGCTTCGTGAGCGATACATATATAATATAATATTATATATATAATATACATATAATATATATAATAAACATGTTTTCTTTTGCTCAGTAAAAGAAGTATTTTTCATTCTATTTGTTCCCATGCGGGCAATACATGGAGCGGTGAAATGGAACTGTATGGTTTTCAGATTAATTATCAAGCTGTCAAAATGAAACATGCCTATCCTCGGATGTTGTTAGACATTACGAACTAGACACAATAGGTGTTAATAATGGACATATACGTAGATATAGAGCCTACATATTTCAATAGGTTCTGTAGGTTTCTTCATATCCAGTCAAAAAGTTTTCCAAAGTGACTTTCTTAAACGGCGTCGTCATTATTTATTTATATTGTGAAGGGGGGGGGCTATGTTTACTCTCCAACATGTCTGGAACATGTACATCTGTCGGCGCTATATATACACTTCACATGTATATTCGAGGGTCCAGTTTCTTGAAGGTTACGCAGTGTTAAGCAGCCTCTATAGCTAAGTGCATTGCACATCAATACAATATAAGGGTTTATTTATCTGAGTGGATTTCATGAAACTGAGGCCAAGGGCCGGTTTCATGAAGCCTACTTAGTGCCAAGGAACACTTAGTTAAGTGAACTTCATATCTGTATAACGTACGTTATTACTTAGATTAGGTGTGTTTCTCGAAACAGATTCAATGCCCCTTTATCATGAAGTCCACATAGCTAAGTAAGCCCGCAATTACCATGCTAATGAATGCTGTAGAGATATGATCAGATGGTCGCTTTGCTTTGTTAGTCAAGGATCAAGAGTGACGTTCCTCGTGACCTTTCGTGGTCTCGGTAGAACAGGTGCACCAAATTGCTTCATCACCATTAACTTATAACCTGGTTATAGGTTTCGCTAGAGAGGATTGTTTTTTGTTTTTGTTTTTTTTTTCTCTTAAAGTTGTTCAGAAGCAGAAAACACAATGCTGGTCACATTATACGGACACCTGGTCGACCAGTCCTGTTTCCTTGCTCAGACCTCTCAGTACTGAGCACCAAAAGAGGCAGCAGTAAGTGCCATTCTTGAAGTCTTTGGTATGACCCGACCCTTGATTGAGCTCAGATTTTCAGACTTCGAGGCAGACCCTCCAACCACTAGACCACCGAGGCGATCCATTTGCTGATGGGGAGATACATGGTTATCAGACCATCGGTAAGTGTGATATACGATTTCCCCAACTGTGTTGAATTAGCATCAATGTTAACCAATCTGAATATTGATATAACAAACAATGGCCATCATCCCATCAAAGAGCAAAATTGAGAGCCATTCCTTTGCCTAACTGTATAGTGCAAATCTAGACCATATAGAGCCATACTCTTGCCCAAATGTATAGTGCAAATCTAGGCCATATAGACCCATTCTCTTGTCAAGCTGTAAATTGCAAATCTAGGCCAGTAGAGCCATTCCTTTGTCAAGCCGTATACTCCAAATCTAGGCCATATAGAGCCATTCTCTTTCCTGACTGTATTGTGCAAATCTAGGGCATATAGAACCATCCTCTTGTTAAGCTGTACATTGTAAATCTAGGTTGTAAAGAGCCATTCCCTTGTCAAGCTGTATACTGCAAATCTCAGCCATATAGAGCCATTCCCTTGTCAAGCTGTATACTGCAAATCTAGGTTATATAGAGCCATTCTAGGCCCTTGACAAGCTGTATACTGCAAATCTAGGTCATGTAGAGCCTTTCTCTTACCTGTATAGTGTAAATCTCTAAAGCTAATGCATACAAAGAGAGAAGAAAAGAAGAGGTGAGAAAGAGATAAGAGATAAAGAGGGGGAAGGGATAAGCAGTTCAACATAAGTAACCAATATGTTGCTGCAAGCAATTGGAGCAATGCTATGGGTTTGATGCTTTTGGCAGATGATTTGGCTCAATTGTGCTGTGCGTGGATCCAACTACTAGGCACCCAAGTTGCAAATTCATTTCCGGTCTTGGTCATGCAGAGAATTTCATCATTCCCTCTGCTATGTAAAATTTGCACAAGCTTTGATGACTTTCATTGAAGACCTTTTCTTCATCCAATATGGCGTGCAAACTATTTGACAAAGTTTGTCAAGAACTTGCCAAAGGTGAATGGTTTACCACCAAACACTCCGGTTTCCTCCAGTCATAAAACTGACTGTTATCATATATAACTTAAGTATACGGCGTTATACAGAACCGTGATCTGCTTCATTCTTCGATCTGGCCAACCACAGCCTCAGATCGAGGCGTTATAAACAAGACTCAAACAGATAAAAAGTGTCGCTTTTGCATATTTGAAAAAGACACAGATAAATTTCTACAGGCATATGTTCTGGATAAAGTGCTTTTAAAGTCAGGCACAAACCTGTTTCCATCCTTGAACTGTGCAGCATATATACATATAGCAGGACAACATCCTATGTACACCATGCCAATTTGGCTTTATTTGATAAAAAATGACACATCCTATACAGGGTAATCATCAATAAGATAATATTAGATAATAATATAATACCATGTGAAACCAGTCTCACATGGTTATACTGTTTATACATGGAATCATACCTATTTAGACAGCAATAAAATATCGTTTAGTGCAATGAAAGGTACAGTGCTGTCAGAGCTTCTGGACTGCAAGGTCGGCTACAGCAACACACGCAATAAGCGGCCAAAGTTTGGGAAAACTTTATCCTCCCTATATGTACATCTTCTGCTGTTGCAGTGTGACAGTAGTATGTATGAATCGAAAACATGGTTATATTGTGCAATGCCACTTACACATTTTAAGAAGTATACAAGTACTGTGACACCGAAATACAAACACTTAACTATGATTAGCATTTTCTAATGACTACAAAATGAAAACGGAAATATTCAGTCATAATGAACTTGGAAGCTTTTCCTTTTGAAACACATATGACTTGTGCCACAGCTGTTATACTTGCACATTTAGCCAAGCCTTGATATCTTTCTTCTTGTCTTATACAATGCCATTTAAAAGTTATCACAGAAAGACTGATCACACAAAATAACTTATTACATAATTTATTCACACAATGGGTGACTATAAATTTGAGAAAATATGTGGCATGGAATACTAATTGGTGTGCAGGGAATATATGACTTGAATATCGCTAACCAAGATGTTAAATTACGACGATTTTCCCCCCGACAAAAATTTATCATTGTAAGTACACAAGGCTCACTATTGAAAATTTACAATGCCATGGCCCTGTCTTGTGTACATGTATTTTGAGGCCAGTAAAATAATGCATGTGTATTCAATTAGGGATCCTGAATGACAGTATCTTTTACCTAAATGTTAGTAAGCTCTTGATTTGAATATCACTATCAGAGTAACTATTATTTGATTCTGTTAAATGGTGTCTCTCGTGGCAACCCCACAAACAAATGAAGCAGACAATATAACTTACATTAGCCAGGCTACTATATTAAGGTTGTTTCCAGAGCAGATCCCCAGGTTCAAACATATCAACTGTTGTACTTTTACCCCAATCCTTGGGCAGTAAGACGATTACACATAAATATCAAGGTTTCAAATATTGGTGTTATGTATGCATGTACCCACAGATTACATTTATTGTCCTCTTCAATTTCAGCGATATGGCCAAACTGCACCTAAAGTGGCCTAAGATACAAGAGCTTCTGCCATATAGGTTGTGATAATCAATCACCCTTTCAAATTTCCCGCCAAACCTGTGTACATAGAAGACATTATACGTTCACGTCAGTTTCCTGATTGTCCATGCAAGTACCACCTATAATAAACGCAATAAAAGAGGTGCAATCTAGTACAATATGTTAATCAAGTCTACCTACTGAATAGTAAAAACACTCTTCCTCGTCACATATATTTACATATACACTCACCGAGAAAGTATAAAAATACTGTACAGTTATGTAATAAATTGGCATCATTCAAGTAAAAAATTAACATTTCGTGCAAAGAAATACTAAATCACATCTCCTTTATGAGCTTATGTCCATAAAACAGACATGTTTGCACACACTCAAGCTCACATTATCACGTGAGCTTAAAGCAAGGCGGTGTAAACACCAAACGCAGCACAGTCACACTGATCATCTACTTTCAATGACTACATTCTGGGAACTGCTTTCTACATGTAATTAAATGCAGATTATACATAATAATCAAATATTGAGTGAAATGTTTAAGAAATGGACAGTCAGCTGGTCAGGTTTTCTTCCAATGAGAATTAAATACCTATTTCACTGATACAAAATGTATCACGACTGTCTTGTTTCAGCTCGCTTGCATTCTACACCACCACACGACATTTGATATTCTTTTAAAGCAAGACAGGCAAACCTAAACTGTTCCTACCCACAGGAGATCTCTTATTTTCCTTGTAATGGGTTCAAGATGGATGACAAACAGTTCTGATGAGGTCAAATTCTTGTGTCCATTTCTCTGAGATGGCTAACAATTTTTCATTGTAACATGGTTTTAGGAGCCGATGATTAACAAGAATGATGCTGATAAGAAATACAGGGTTAGGAAACATGAGGTAATCGATTTTAGCCAGTTTGCACAGTTACAATGGAAGTTTTAGGAAAATTGAATTCAGACAAAATTTGCACCTTTTTTGCATGCAAACTTACATGCTGTAATGTTCTTGTGTAGTGGCTGATCAGGCTGTGATAATTTTATTTCATGAAGTATGTTTAACATTGGGAAAGATCGTTTTATTAACAATTCCTAAAACATGAACATTTACACAGAGTGCCTATATTCAAATTTTTGTCAGTATGAATGGGTGGTCTCATCATTCACTTTGTCTTCCAAGTTTTATGTTCAGTTATAAGAGGACATCATTGTAAAAACTCAGATGGTTTTCCAAATATATTCACTACCCTGATAAGAATAAGTGAAGAATTTCAACAACATGTAACAGGTAAAAAGTTTAGCTTGAAAATAAGTTAAGCTGGTGAAAATTTTATAGCTATCAAATTGACAAATTACTGGAGTGTAAGCAACTGCTACTGTACATACAGTCACTTGCTAGCAGGCATAACAAACATGATTTGTCTGCTTCCCTCTCACATCTGAATTTCCTGCATATTTGACACAGGTAAATCATGATCACAGTTTACAAAATAGCCACATCTAGAAAATAAAACCAGTCAGGGAATACAGTGGCATATTGATCATTGTGCACTGGCACATGGTCAGTCAACAGAAGATGCAACTACACAGTCCTACAGTGCACCAATATCACACAAAGTTCCTCAAAAAGACACCGAGTTCAAGATAAACAACCGATCCTCTTCCCGTTTTATCCAGCGCAGAAGTTTGTTTATCGCATGAATAGCAGCTGGTTTCGTTACAAGAGGTCCAAACACCAAGTACAGCTCAAACCCTGTTGTAACCTGAAGCACAGAGCAAAGAAAAGTTGATCACTGAGCTGTTTTACAGGCCTTGGCCCTGTTGGTTAAAAGGGTATAAACACTTATGTTTTATTTGTCTTGCATTAAGAGGAAAATGACATTGACTAATTCATTTATTTTATTGTTGTTTAATGTCATATTCAAGAAGTTTTTACATACCAGTACACATTGGTTTCAGTTTTGTGGTGGTGGAAATCTGACTGCCTGCGGTAAATCACTGACATTTGGCCAGTTATTAATTAACTTTCCACATACGTGACGTAGAAATAAGAATACCATAGGAAGCCAAGTCATCAAAAAAGACGTGAGCAAAACATCCAAGTTGGAACCCACACCTGGTGTGTCCTAGCGATTCAGAGGCTATCGGGCTAACCACCTGGCCACTATGCACTCCTTAAGACTGAATTATCATGTGTGCCTAAATTTTAGACACATTCACTGGCAACCACACACTGATTGCATTCCCTTCTTTCAAATCTAATTATGGAAGATCCAAAAATAATGGCTAAGGAGCCCAACTGATTACAATTTTATGTTTAGGGTTTGCAGGGTTCGTTAGAGAAGTACACACGGTGATAAATTTTTGACGGCCCTGGTAAAGCTGCAAAAGCATTTCCACACCAAAGGAGCACTAAGCAATGTATTTTATTTGCATGTTTTCAGGGTCCTTTTGTACCAAATATATGTATGTAATTATTTGATCAATGAAATACCACAGTGACAGTCACAAGAGAGAAGTATTCAATACTAATGTTGCCCATCAACAGAAGAATGAAGCTTACCCAGCCCAGCAGTGTCTCATAAGGTCCTACATGGTATAATAACTTCAGCGGCCTAGATGTGGAATGGATTCTGTGATGTAGGTATTGATAAAGGCCAAAAAGTCTTTCTTGCTGAGCCGTGGCAAGGTATGGTGCATCTAGCTCTGGACTGGTGTACTGTGAGGTGCTCCGAGACTTATACAGAAAATGCCGCAGGTCACTGATGCCACATTCCTGAATACTGTAGCTTGTTCTTGTTAAAGACTGACTGATAGCATTCAAACAGTTATTCTTGGTGAGTTTCTGAAACAAAGTTCACATAAAATTTTGTAAACATTAAACAAAATTCTATATAAAAAAAGAGGACCAAAAACATATGATGCACTTTAACTTTCTGTCAAAGGAAGAGAAAGGTTGCAGAGAATAACTAAATTACCACTGATACATACAAAACGCAGATGGCAAAAAGGTAGAGAATATTGTGCAGTTTAACTATAGCTTAAAGCAAATAAAAAGGCAATACCTGGCTCAGAGTTATGCATAAAACTTCCTATCATAATGTTTCATTTGTTTTCATATTCTGAATGCACTACCTCTTTAATTTCTGGTGATTCTACTTGTCCCTAATACATAGCACGAGCAGCTGTATGCAACTGTAATAAAGACCAGCACAAGCATAAAAAATGAGTCAACCTTCTTCCCCAATCATACAGCTGTTGACAATACATCAAGAATATCATTCAAAATATGTATAGCAATAAGCATCTTACCTCAAATATTTTCTGCTTACTCTCAGAGAGAGTGAAGAAGGAATCCCTGTCAACAGTAAGTAGCAATAGGCACACCTGACAGCTGTCATCCAGGTAAGAAATGTGAGCATGGAGAAACCCACTGAAAGCACAACGCACACAGACTCACACATCAATTTGTTCATTTAACTGGTGTTATAGGCACTAAATATTTTGAGTCAGGTATATGCATACCCAACATGACCTAAAATTTTGTCCATGACTAATTTGTCATGATTCTGAGAGTTCTACTGAGTTAAGAAAGTTGCTTTGGGGTTTGTTTGGAAGACTGGATGATACCTTACCAAATACCTGAATTTCATCACCGGAAATAAGGTTTTAGGAGACTTATTTGCCGCTAAAGATGCATTTTTGGGATGAAATTTTAGGCCATTTAGAGTATATGTGAAGGAAGATGGGCAGGGCCTGAGAAAAAATTCTGATTCTACAACCCTGCCAATGTGAAATGGATTAACTCAAGAAAACTCACAGGTCAAGGGCTAGTGGTATGAACTGTGGCAGTCAAGATCATTCAGGTAGCATGCCTATTCAGATCTATTTATACTGAATTACATGTGGTATCCTAACTACTATATTTAATCTAAAAAATCTCCGAACACGGGTACATTAAGAGGTTAATAAAGGTCATAAAGTATCACTTTTAGTGCTGAAGCTTATATTTTTCCAGTAGATCATCCTGCCTTTCAAACAAACCTTATCTCACTCAGAATAAGCCAAAATGTATGACTTAGTCATGAACAAAATGTTAACTGAAATACCATAATTTTTAAGAGAAGGGCAGGGCAATAATAGCAGCAGAAGTGGAAATTTACTCGTTAGAGACTAAAATTGTTTGTTTATTGACACAATTTATTTTTTTAGCCTTACCAGCACTTTAAATATATATCTAACAGATATATAAACAAAAAACAAGATAAACAAAAACATGAGGTCTCTTAATTTGATCTGTAAAAATTGGATTCTATAAACCGAGCATTATGTAGCATAATTTTGATAACTATGTGTAATTATCTTCTCATCTGATGAGCAGGTTAAGTTAAAAGATTAGTTATGAACCTAGTGAAATGAAAGATATTCTTTTGTCAAAGTTCTTTCACAAGCCAGAAAAACAATTTCTCTATGATTACTATTTTGTATTATATTTTATTATGGTATTCTATACCCAAAGATACGAAGATAGAATGAATTGGAGATCCTCAAAAAGTTATTGAAGAAGACTAATAAAAACCTAATTGTATGTCATATTTAATTCATGTAATAAAATGATGTCCTTAAATACTTATTTTGGCACAGTCCAACACTGCACTTTTAGGGATGGAATAGAGGAATGACAAGAGTTGAACAACATATCAGACTATAATACCTGGGCTCAAACTTTGGTAAGCATATTGGCGTCCAGGACTCAGCAGCCTTGAAAGACTCGGATGCATTGACGAGATTGATGATCAGGTGAAGGTCCATGGCATGGAGATAGTATTTCTTCATACGAACTAATGTAACTAGCTGGTTATTGGCAATCATAATGGCAAATACTAAATCCTACAAAAAGACAGAAAAATTAAATAAACAAATAAATAAATAAATAAACAAATTAAAGAAAATTAATAGATGAAAATAACTATTTAAATAAATATAGATGTATATATATATATATATATACCCCATACATTGCTCTACAATCATTTCCGAAAATTGTCTACATTCAAGCACAAAAGAGCTTTAAATATAATTGTTGCTGAAGGAATTGTCACTGAATCAAAGAGTAAAAGCAGAAAATACTTCTACACATATAATAACGTGAAAGCCATGATACATTTAATTACAGAAGAAACAACACACTTTGCAGAAGCAAAATTATACATGTATGGAGAAAGTTAATTAAAAACACACATTACATTGCAGAGAACAACAAAAAATGTTAAACTTCATAACATATAATATATTATTTAAACAAATGATTGAAATAAAGATTTTCCCACTGGAAATGACAATGAAGTATGAGCATGATGAAGATCCTCCACTGCTGACACATTTGTGCTGTGTTCTGAACCCTTGTTACCTCCCCTGATCAGACAATATATGAGGTCCTGTTCAGCTCACATGGTCTACTGCCACTGTTTCCCTCGCTGAAATATTCTTCTGCCAGAAACCCTAAATACATACTTGTGAACTACCCGAAAAAGCGGATTCTCTGGTCAGAAACGTTATAATTCTCAACAAATACCTATGATAGGAGTGCATGTTGCTATTGCATAGGAATCCGAGCTGAATGTTGATAATTCTTCTACATAAGTGAAACAGTTTATTTTTCATTTTAAAGACAAACATCAGGCTAAGCCACAGATGAATGAAACTGATAGAGATGATTCTGACAGTTTACTCCAGAAATACGTCATTTCAAAGCAGAGTGACTTCAAGGGAAGTAACATGGTACAGCCCTATTACCATCAATATTTTACATTTCTTATGAAGGGCAAACCATTAATATTATTAGAAAGCTAACCTTGACTTGAATGACTTAAACTCTACTTGTGGTTAAGTGTCTCTGGATATGGGCAGACCCCACATGGGCAAAATTCACAAATGGACACAGTCCTCCCATGGGCGCAGTTTCCCCATAGGGGGGGCACAGTCACCACTTGGGAAAAATTTACATATGGGCACAGTTCCAACATGGACGCAGCTGCTACAGATAGTCTTCATATGAGTATAGTTCCCACAGGAGAAGGGCCCCATATGGGCACAGTTTCCATTAGGACATAGTTCCCTCAAGGGCACAGTCCTCACATGGGCACAGTTCGTATATATGGGGGATAGTTTCCCATGTGGAGGCAATCCACACATAGGCACACTCCTCAATCACATGGACAAAGTTCCCAAATGGGCAGTCCCTGCATAGTAATAGTCCTGATATGGACACAGTCCTTACTAGGACAGAAGCATTATAACAAACATGTTATCACAAAGGTTAAAATATAGCTTTCAACTTCTAGTAAGGTTCTTTTAATTTAATGGTCTACAGATAATAGATTGTGTACATATTTAAATTTTATTGAACAATATTACCAATGTCTGTTTGAGATCTAGTGCTCCTTGATACTAACTGGTCCTGATCCTTGAAATAAATATAAGAAAACGTGATCAAACTGCTGTATGATTTGCTTTCATCTAAATGTATAGTATCTAGCAATAAAAGTAATTTTAGGTGACTGCTTCGTTTATAAATTTTCCACAGTCAATGGTAACTGAATTAAATGTTGATACAACACTGGCCAGTTGGACCAGCATTTGTATAACTCTAATGGTCAGGGCAAAACTCCACAGGCTTCCAGTCTGCAAAACCACTGTCTATTTTGAGCCCTGTATATAAACATTTCGGTCTTACCTTTGTTTTTGCACATTGCACTATTGTTTGAGCAACAGTGTCTCTGACACCACTATCCAAAGGCAGGCACCGTACTGCTCCCAGCATGAAACTTGGATCAACATCCATCATATTCAGCAAATTGTCCACAAATTTTTCTGCACCAGTCAGAAGACGTCGTAAATCATAATTTCTTCGCTCTTTGAAAATTCGTGCAAGCTGACTATGAGTGAGCACACTGAGAATCTGATTATATACATAGGTTAACTGGTGCACTAACTGGGTGGAAGAGTCTGTACCTCCTGACACAGCCACTAAAACAAGATGGTCTCTAGTTAAAAACACAAATTTGTGATCCCCAGCCACAATGGAGCGAATACTGTCTTTGGAGTCCTGAACAAATGACACAAGTGCCTGCATCACACCCATTATTGTCACAAGTTTGTCTTCATTTCCATGCCTAGAACAGAACAGAAAGATAGGAGGAAAATATATTTGCTACAGGTAAGTCTTAAGACATTTAATTTACTTTACACATCATTTCTCTCATGTTGGGAAATGATGTATTTGTAAATGCTTGGGAGAGACCAAAAAAAATAAGTTAAGATTGATTTCATTCACTGAATCTCAGGAGGAATGGGATCCTTTGGCTAAGGGAGGTAACTCTGGCACTGACATGCAGATATACAGCTATTCAAACACCCTTTAGGCCAAAGAAATAAGGCCATATAAGAAAACCAATTACAAAAGAAACTAGAAATCAAGTGCTTATAACCTACACCATGAAAGATTACAATAATTTATGATACATATGAGTTTCCTATACATCTGAATGTCTTGCATTAAAAATTTTTGTAACTGCAAATGTACGCACCTTGAATAAATTGGTTTGCCAGCTTCACTGAGAATAAACACATGTTTTCTATGAGCTCTCCATCGTGGCCCTGCCACATCATCTTCATCTGGAATCAGTTCCCTCGGACTGTCAGGATCTTGTCTGACCTGTGAGGCATTATCACCATCTCCTGCTTTCAACTTCTCTAATGCACCAGCCAAATCCTGGCCATTTACCTGTGAGATAGGAGCAATTCTAAAAACTTTAGAAACAAAACAAGTCCTACTTCAATGTAGGGAAAGTTAAAGTTGAGCTGTCCCAGTTCTATTTTCTCTGTAATTACCTAAATGGTACACTTCTGATATAAAAAAAAATGATGCAAACAAAAAAAATTCATCTGGTGAGGATTTTTACTTGTAGAAAATAAAAACACCAAACACCATAAATTACAAGTATGAGAAGAAAATCGCTCTCCACATTGCTTGTCTATCACATCACTGAATAAATTAATATGATCAGATATGAAATATGATATGCACCTTGCCAATCAAATTGAAAACACCAACCATAAAAGCAAGATTTAAGATTTAGTGTCAACAATTTATTTATTTGATTGATGTTTTACGCAATTCTCAAGAATGTTTGACTTATACGATGGCAGCCAGCATTGTGGTGGGAGGAAACTGGGAAGAGCCTGGAGGAAACCCACGACCATCCACAGGTTGTCGGCAGACCTTCCCATGTACGGCCGGAGAGGAACCCAGCATGAGCTGGACATGAACTCAAAGCGACAGCATTGGTGGGAGGCTACTAGGTCATTGTGCAATATGTCAACAAATCATCAAGGGAATGTTATATAAACATTTTCAAGGGCATTTGCATCTGACATTACATATGACATAACATAAATCATTTAACATTTAGAAAATTATCACTCATCACAGGGTCATTAATACATGGAAACTGGCTAACAAGTTCTTGCAACAAGATCTTACTCTTTTGGGGGGAAAGAAATGATAACTGTTAACAGACATAATCCTCAAATTTCATAAGTGGAATAAACTTATGTGAAAGTAACTTTAGAACTGCGATACAGAAATTTTTCAAACCTTCTTTTACCAAATCAAAGGGGTTATGTAGAATATTTTTATTAGGCTATAATCCAACAGCTGAATTAGCTAGGTTCATAACACTTACTATCCCTATATCACGGCTACACTAAGGCTGCCTCTTTTTAGATCTTTTTTTATTTTGCCATTACGTTGTATATGGTTATTAAGCTGTTTATTACTGTTTATGCTGATGGAGGGTGATAATGAAACTCATTTACCATAGGACCTCTTGTGAAATAAATAACCCAACAAAAGCAACACAATAAAATCCAATACAGGTTGGTTTCCAAATGAAAAAAATGATGAGAGGCATATTTTAATCTAGGGATGCCTCAGATTAATTTTCTCTCACCAATTTCTAACAGAAAGCAAGTGTAACTGAAAATCTTGGTCCCATGAATGTAAACACAGCCTTGACTTGCATGGTTGGAGTGTAATTTTCCTAGTATATGAAGTGTCATATAATTTTTTTCTTTGAAATCGTTCATTATTGTTGACTTATTTATCTCCACATTTTCATCACTGTTCCTCGATGACCATATCTCAGTACACATAGCCACTACGAGTACAACGGTCCCACCAACGATTTCGATATGTAGTATCAACGCGCATCTCACCTGTCAAATGGACAAACATACCTGAACATGTTTTTGCAACTGGTGTTTGCCAGAATAAAAAAAAAAACAATAAAGTAAACTAAATTTACAAACGAAAACCCCAGTCACAGTCTTACTAAGATTTCGTCTTGACTAGACTGTCCCTCGTCTTCCGTTGACGGACCCTCTGGCACAGTTAACACTTCATCATTGTCTGTCGCGGAAACTGCACCCTCTCTGGAGATGGCAGCAATGGACCCAGTTCGATGGCTTCTTCCTCTAAGTTGGATATTGTTGTATGAATGAAGAGACAAATCTTCATAAGAGTCCGCCGCGATAAGCATTCTGTTAGCCCCTTCGCCTGGGGCAGGTGCATCACTTTCCACAAAATCCTGCTCCGACTCGGAACTACCTTGTTGTACATGATCCGCCTCTTTCAGGGCGGCAGCCATTTTCGAGCGTTGTTGTTGTTACAATGTGCAGGATAAAATCTTAGATACGGAGAGTGGACTAAACTGAGAGGCGTTTCGAATAGGTCAAAGTTCAACATGGTGCATATCGTTGAAACACCATAAAATCGGTGGATTCTCTGGACACATGTTCCTGGCAGTGTGTTCATAAACATAGCGGAATAATAACAAATATCTACCGGTACTGATTTTGACTTATCCGGTACGGTACGGTAAATAAATAAATTCAGAGTATGTCTTAGGCCTACTATTCCGTTACGATTTTAACATTTTCTCTACAAATTCCTAGGGCAAATCCCAACTAGAATATTCAGTTTCATGACATATAGAGGTATATTTATACAGACGTGGCCTCGGTGGCCAAGTAAGTTAATGCCCTGGGGAGAGCCTCCGTGGCTCAGTCGGTTATGCGGGCTAGCGCAGCGCAATGACCCAGAAGCCTCCCACCAATGCGGTCGCCGTGAGTTCAAGTCCAGCTCATGCTGGCTTCCTCTCCGGCCAGACCTGGAAAGGTTTGCCAGCAACCCACGGATGGTCTTGAGTTTCCCCCAGTTCTGCCCGGTTTTCCTCCCACCTCCTACCACCTCAAGAAAAGTGAAATATTCTTGAGTATGGCGTAAACCACCAATCAAATTAATAAATAAATAATGCGCTGGCGTAGTGTGTTAACCAATGACCAACTGAATCCGGGGCAATTTGGAAAGGTCTGCAATCAACTTGTGGATGATCCGGACATGGTGTTCCCAAGGACTCTGTATGTTCAACATAACATAATCATCTAATTAAATAAATGCTTATTTAGGTCTACACTCGATCTTGATAATGACCGCAAGGTTTAATACTGTACCTCATTCCTTTCTATAATGGTACTTGTAGTTGTAGATTCAAATGGCAGCAGACTGGAAGCTCCTAATAAGATTTGGCCTTGACTGACATTGATAACACTGATGCCCACCAACTCATTCAGCTGTTTCAATATGTTACAGATAAAAACCATATGAATTGTTGACTTCTTTCAAATCACTAATATTTATTTTCTTTCTAAATGTCTCAGAAGTTAAAGTTTTTGAACATTTATCTTATTCCAGCTGGGATACAGTATGAGATTATAGGCCTATTCTCAATTCTAGTCTGTAATTTATTTATTTGATAGTTGCTTATAATGTGGTACTGAAAAATTGGAAGGCCACTAATGTTTATGGACAAAACCCAGAGTGCCTGCGATAAAACTACTGACCTTTGGCAAGTTACTGATGAACTTCATCTTCAGCAATTTACAGACTTGGAACCATATTTGTGGAAAAGATGTGGCCCTGTTCGTCTGATACAGCTAACCATGGTGTTTTAAAGGGCAAGGCAATCTACAACAACCGTAGCATCAGGCACCGTAGCACCCAATCACAGTCAAAATTTTACTACAAATAACAGCTCGAACCCTCCCTTAGATTTGGTATGAGCCAGTTGGTTTGTAAAAATAGAAACGCGAGTGCCGGTACACCTTTGTTCAACAGTAATCCAGCCAGTTAAACTTAAAGAACCGTGCTTTTCAGACTAACGCCCGCCATGTCTTGAATTCAAACTTTTCTCAGGCGAAAGGCCATAAAAATTCTATTCCATCCTACACATACTCTGTACAGACCAGAGTATGTGTAGGGTGGGAGGTAGGGTTCGACCTGTTATTTGTTGTGAAATTTTCACCATGGACTTCTATGGAACTAGTGCTGGGTGCTACAGTAGCGTACGTAGCCGTGCCACAACATCCCTGCCCATGTCTAGGATTGAACCTGCTCCTTGTGTTCCTTGAGCCGAATTATGTCATCTTCTGCTTCCTGGATACTGATTATGTGCTGTTACATGTTCACATGTGCTGGTACAGCGTCCTCAAGTGATAAACCCAGAAAATCTCCACATGGGAGCCAAAAGCACCTAGATATGTACACTCATTTTTCCATAGGACTGAACTGAGACATGAAACCATGACTGCTGTAACACTCCTGTAACTGATTCCAACTGATTATAACTAAGTCTGTTGACCTTGGATAGGTGTTTTGAGGTTTGTTTGGAAGGTGCATTTCGGATGATATCCTGCTGGAAAAATGTACGTTTCAGCACAAAAAAAATAACATCTGGATGACTTTTTTTGCCTCCATAAATGGATTTCTGGGGGGTGAATTTTTAGTGCAAATACAGTAGATTCAAAAATCATGTAGGATATTTAAATACCTTGTGCAAAAGAAAAAAAAGAACCGAACCATAACAACAGTTCTGTTTGCAATACTTCAGGAAAACTTTTACTTGCAGCTTTTCGATGGGCGATTACTCCCCACCTCCTCTACTCTTAGTTACAAGACGATGAAAAAGATCAACACAGAATTTAATTCTTAATGTATTACCGATGTAGATTTTGTAAATGTAGTACTAAACTGAGCTTTTTGTTACACTGCATTTTTTTAAGACACAGGCATTAATTAATTTATTAGTAACTGCTGTTTGCACCATCACTGATTACAATCATTTTGAAAGTAAGAAAAGCCCACAGTAAATCATTAAACAGTAAGGACATGCAATGCTATTAAATCTGAACATCTGGAACAAGATATACATGCAGCGAAGTAGAACATTCACCAATGGCTTAACATATCTTCTCTGGATATGAGAAATATTTCAACAATTATATTACCTTTACACAACTAGGTTTTGGTACATAGACTGTTTGATCTTAAACTTGATAAAATAAGCGATTCTTAAACATTTATAGAAAATTTGTCTGTAATGAAAATTTAAGAAAAGCTCAAATGTTCAAAATGTCTCGCCAGGAATCAATAGGTAAATTCTTTCTAAAAACGTACATGAATAGATCACTACTACACACAACTTGATATATAAATTACCTCTTTACAATATAATTTATATGCTGCACAAAATCTAACAGGCATAATAAGCATAGACTATACCTTTAATCAACATATTTAAAAAAAACAATTTTCAAAGAAATGTGAAGTATTACATTTGTACACATGCTCCAAATATCATTTATCAGTCTCATCATATCATATTTCAACAGACGTACAGAGAAAATAAATTTAGCAGCTAGTATATTATCAATATCCAGTTTGATAACAAAGCTTACCGGTCCATACAAATATATCTACAGTTAAATGGTCCTGGATATTAAGACTGTTCCAATTCATTAATAAGTTCAATAGGCATTTTACTGCAGAAGACACCATTTAACTTTTCTCCCAAAAATCTCACAAAATGTAATAATCAACGAAACTTACCACATTGAATATGAAATAATTCTTTATTTGTACCCTATCCTCACCCTCCAGACCTGCTTCATTTTAATAAACCCCCAAAACATGGCTATAAAATGTTACACTTGAGATCGCAAGGTAGTGAAGCTGACATTAAATCCATCCTGAAGTCTACCACTCATACATTAAAATGCCCCCCCCCCTCGAGCCCTTTTAATTCTTTACTTAAATTTCCTGTTTAATATAATTCCTAACATATAGAGTCCAGATATTATCAAACAAAACTTTCCTTCCGAGTCATTGTCTCACCAAAAATATATATGATTGTAAAGTTATTGTTGCATAAGGAGGGGAAATAATACAGGGGTTATGCAAAGCTATGTGTGTTTATTATTTGAAATACACACAAAGTACATAAAATAATAAACGCAAACTAATACACGTAATACTTCTGACAAAACCAAACCATAAACTAGCGTGCAAAATTAAAAAGTATGAAATGGGGAGCATGATTTACAATTACAAGTAACAAATAATATGAGAAGTTTTAATTCTATGTTTTTGCATGTTTGTGGTTTTCTTTCCCATGCTAGTTGAAAAAAAAATAACTCTGGGTATACCCTAATGTATGTAAAACCTGCAGAATTTCACAAACTTTAGCTTTACATGTATTACAGTACATCCAGGTCTGTATCTCCTACATAAGTCATCAGATTTAGATTAGGTGTGGGAAGTGATAAACCTCTGCATTTGTATATGAAATAGACTAAAACTATCCTGCAGAAGCAGTACAAAGTTTTGCCATTTTGATCAGCATGATTTGATAAATAGAAGATAGCCCCAAAATTTTTTATTTCTTTATTTATTTGGTGTCTTATGCCGTACTCAAGAATATTTCATTTTTACAACGATGACCAGCATTAGGGTGGGAGGAAATTGGGCAGGGCCCAGTGGAAACTCATGACAATCCACAGCTTGCTGGCGGTCCTTCCCACATAAGGCTGGAGAGGACGCCAGCATGAGCTGGACTTGAACTCACAGCGACCGTATTGGTGGGGGGCTTCTGGGCCATGTCCCAGAGATAAAAAATTGTTCCAAATAATTATTCAGCATACACAAACCACTATACATTTAAATATTATTGCCATCACAATGACATCACCCTACAATACTTGTTAGGCTTTACATAAGAACTCAGATCTGTCAGCGAACTTTACAAAAATAAGTAGAACACTTTGACTCAGCATTAACAGATGTATAGACACAGGTGGGCATGCCAATGTTTGGGCAGGCTTGTCCTATATTTCAATACATCTACTCCTTCAAAAGCAACTCTTAAACTTATAAGTAAGTAAGTAAATATAACTGTAATATAAAAGTTATATATGTGTCTAAACATTTCCCTTCTTCTATGAAACAAAGTGGCACTTAATAATAGAAATCCTTATACATGTATGTAGTTCCAAGGGCATTAAATTTTGGCTAAACTGACCTTCATTATGTACCCCAAATTCAATTTAAATAATTGATATCCTGAAGTTTCGGCATCCCTATGTTGTAGGAAAACCCTAAGAACATATTTTTTCATAAGTAAAGTGCGTCTCTGGGGCCATAATTTGTTGCTTGTTTTATGTGGTATATATCCATGTATATGCAAACATGTATCATTTATTTGGAAGCTCACTTGAATTGCCCATGCATGTAGATTAGCTCCACTGTGTCCAAAAACATTTACATGTGCCCTACATTCTTCAGGATAATATTTGTTCTAATCAAGACTAATTGGCCTCCTAAGAAGATTGCTCACAAAAGAAGACATTTTTATGATCTGATGATACATTTAAGTCTTATTTGTATCTTTATTTTTGGAAGAGTTAGAAGTTGCCAGTTTCTCCTATTCACAACCAAAATTGCTGTCTGAGACAATAAACTACAAATTTGCGAATTTTGACTGACTAGCACTCCAATGTAATTACAATGAGTGTCCTAAATTAAGCACTGAAACAAAACTACAATGCTTAATAAATTAATCTTAATCCACAAAATAGTAATAAGTGTTCAACAATAACTTTCTCCAAAACTAATAAACTAAGTTAAAGAAAACAACAAATTAAACAAAATACACTGTAAATAACAATGTCAAAAACAATTAATTTTAGCTTAATATCAAGTAACAACAAAAAAGGATTACTTGACACATACATTGATAATCAGTAACAAAAATGGAGTTGTGCCTGGCATGATTGGTAGAACCTTAACTCACATCAGCTAATTTACCTCACAAGATTTTTTAAAAATTAATCACAGTAAGTAATTTTGCCTCAAAAACTACTCCCTACTTCACCACTTTTAACTGTTATCTTGCCTGATCAGTGCACATCAATTATCAATGTGCAGAGTAAAAAGTTTGGTACAATTTACTTGCAATTTCAGCTGAATACATCCTTACAAGGATGCACACGGGTGCATTTACACCATGACATTATTTTTATTATAAACAGTGTGATGTTGCAACATGGCAAACTAAAACTTGTTACAATGGGTGAAACAAACCTGATGTACTTAAATCCAAACTGCTGAGTTTTGATGTATTCTAATGAAATCTTGAGTAAGCAATCTACACATGCAAGATGCAGCAATTCTTGTAAGTGATGCGTGCAATAATTTGCTTTTCTCACTTATAATTACTGCAAAAAAGTTATTTCTGCAGGCTACTGAGCCTGTGATCAACGAGAATTAAATGAGGGGAGGCAACTCTGACAGATGTCATTAAAAACAGCCATTCTAGGTTTGTGTGTACTACCTCGTAAGTTCTAAGTTTTGGCAGAAGAAGAAATTTTACTGTATCATTTAATGAATTATCTTTATAATATGGTGGATCAGTTGTATCCACAAACCACAAAGAATCTGACCTCTAGGTACATGACACAGATTAACATCGGCTGTCTAACTTCAAACTTTTAAGCTGCTGAAAATAACTAATAACTCTAATATCCTAATTTTTACAAGACTGAAATAAAAGCACTTTTGTCAAGTCCTTTTGTGAAAAATAAATAAAAAAGAAAGCAAAAGCTATCAGGACTGGCTCAATGCATTCATTCTTCTGATTTCAATCGCCGTATCAAATTCAAATGCTCTTTGATGTACAGGAATTTTCACATTCACACAAAGAATTAAAAAAAAAAAAAAAAAAAAAAAAAAAAAAAACTGATCACAAGAAGCTGAAGTATAAAACAAGAAATACATGTATATCCTTAAGAGAAACAATGTTATCAAGGACAATGTAGTCCATTAGATTATCAAATGAAATATCTTTCCAGTGATTCAGAGCCTTGTATTCCGATCCATCCCTGGGATATTTCCTGACTGTGTTTGGAATGTCAGCAGATCTATCCAATGTTACATATTTGATTTATATGTTTTCTGGGATTATTTCTAAAGCCACACATGTCCCCTAGCAGTTTCAGCCATCAGAATAATAGATATGTCTGCAATAGTACAAAAATGGCTGTAAAAAAAAATTCAGACCTGTCTGTAACTAGTTTGGGTCCAGGTAGCCTTCAAATTTTCTATTAAGAATAACCCACCAATAAATTCTGAAAACAAAAACAAAACAGAAGCTTACAGAAGCTCCCTTTCAGTACCATCACGAGACTAATACATGTAAATGTAACCTCCTAGAATGTAGTGTTCAGTCTATTCTGGGATGCTATGTGAGGTGTGTGCTTTGTCTTTTCAACATCTGAGTATGGCAAAACAATAAAGATAAATAATCTGGAGTGAGAGCTGGTTTAGCCTTTACTCCTTCCAGTACACCTACATCATAATTTCCACAACAATACATGTATGTTGTTCTACTTAGTTATATCTCACAATCAAACACGTGCAACATCAACATTACCTGTATAAAGGGATTTCTTTTTTTTGCATTTTCTTCAAGAGTTAGATTCTTACAGGTGAACTATATGTAGGTACATATACAAGTGAAGTCTTGGTCTTTCAAAGGCAAAAGTCTGTCGTATCTATCCTTTAATAGTATCATTAGAATGAGGGTGTTTTTGTTTTCAATATCACACACAGGCACATTTACCATTATTGGCAACATTAATATACCTGTGATTTATTCTATCCTTTTACACCACTTTTCACATTCTTACTTAAGAGTTACAAGAACAGGAGTTGTATTTAGGAATGTGCCTTAACATCTTATATTAAGACATGCTTTTTGTCTAATCACACAGCCTTAGACATTTTGGAAGAGTTGGAAAAAAAAAAAAAATAGCACCATTAAACTGGAAATCTGAGTCTGAAGTTCCCAGCTTAGATGACCATTTACATGGTTGTGACTCCCTTTTGATCATATCTGATGTCTTTTTATTTAGGAAAAAAATGTCAAATCAGCAACTGCAAGTAACATAGACTTTGAAACCTTGCTTTTTATATATCGCTGCAGATCAATGGCATATACAAGTAAACAGAGGCATGACTGAACTGAGAACAATGCTTCTCTCTAATCATAAATGATACTGACCTGTATGCTGTAAATTACATGTTGACAAAAATATAAGCATATACTCATGGGCATGGCCAGGACATTTGAAAGGAGAGTTGACCTATTCCTGCCCACAGGACGATCACCTTCACCAAAGCAATTCTTGGGTCATAGACTGTGTAACAACGAGCTTTTCGTGGCAGCAATGACAAATGTAACCTGTATATAACCAACAAGCATAATTACAATTCAGGCTTGGTTGCAGAAGATAGTTCAGCACTAGTGAGAGGGTAGGTCAATTCAAATAACTGTCTATACTCGTAGGACCAAACCTTATTTGGTGAAATCTGAACTCCGGATAAAGTTGAATCAACAAATCATACTTCATTATGGTTTTCATGATATGATTTAACAACTGTTTGAAAATTTCTGATTTACTGAACATGAGAGCTTGACTTTATTATAGTACATACAGTAGGCCTTGATCAAATGTACATTTCTATACATGCGATCAAGCAATATTATGTAGAGTCAATATTTTCTTTCTTTTCACTGTCCTTCAGCACAATTACACAACATACTTAACTTCCTTAAGATTCAAATCATGTTTATTCCTTTTCACTCTTACAACATTTTTTTCCATTTTTTTTTTCTGTAACCAACAATACCATAACTTGTTCTGCCAGTCCGTCAATTTTTTAACATCCTATTTTATAAGACTTGTCTTAAATCAGAAAGTGACACCTCTTATCCTTTAGCCAAAGTTATTTGCACTTCATGATCCACTACTGGCAATTTCCCAAACACTATGAAAGAAGATTTGAATTTTCCTGTAATTAATGATGTTATGACAACAAAGTGACATGAGCTGTGAGAAAGCTTTGGTGCTATATTTCACATTAGGAGTAGCACTGGCCAGTATTCACAATGAAGAAAATCATCCAGAAACAATGCCACTTATGTTCTTTGGCTACCATAAAAAATGTACATATTGTGCTAAGCACTGAATATCTCTCTGAAAAGGACAGGTAAATGTCATCGTTAATTGGACATGAATGTGTAGTTTTATGTGACATAATTCTTCATACTGAAAAACTAAGGTTTAGTTCCCTTATTAGTTCAAGAGACACTGTATTTGAAAGAAGTTACCAGTGACAAGAGTAATACACTGTCAATGGTAAATATATATAAGAATTCAACATACACTGTAGGTGTAAATTGTGTTTAGAAGGAACCAAACATTATTAGTTACACAGTTCCTGTACACAGGAAATTATGGGGCCGGTAACCTTCATATTACGCAAGGATAACCTACTCAATTCACATATATGGCATTGGCTGCAGGATACACAGACAGACATGTCTCTCACATGACTGTTACCTATGAAAACCTAGGTATTCCGTCTGATGCGAGACAAACCACAATGTACTCCTAGGCTAATTCTGGCCAAGGGGTAAAAATGGAACTTCTTGCAGTAGTTGTTCGCTTGTTATGAAAAGACAAGTTGTGCTGCTTTGCTGTAAACTGTAAGGATCACAGTACTAATGGACATCATTCCACTTCGCTAGCCATGTGTTTAGCTCACCACTGGAAACATTCACAGAAGTTCCTAAAGAGATTCAACCACTTTGCCTGGACATCATTTTCTGATGGTTTACCACACAACATAAATACTTCTATAAAGCAGCTCATATCACATTTCCTTATAAAGGTAGATATGTATGCTCATTTCCAGACTTTTGTAATACATTGGATTCCTCAAAAATACAACAATTTACAAGTCTGGAAAAGTCTCTATAACACTAAGCTAAGTTCCATCTTACAGAGTGCATTTTAACATTTGCAAAAAAAAGCAAATAATTGTTCTTTACATAATTTGTGAAAAAAAAGTCGTTGTGTCTAGAAGTATCTCTGTAAGTAACACCCAGCATCAAATACAAAATATTTCTTCTCAGAACATTTAAAATATAAAAATTATCTTTGGCAATTTGAATAATTAGATGGGATTTCAGGCAAACAGAAACTGAGCCTAACCACGTACGATGAGGTTCTTCATTAGCCCAGCCTGCAGGGAGCTCCACCCTGTTCCCGGCTGTGTGGTCGGCTCCGATGGATTTTTGTTGGTTGTCATGTGAAGGCTCGACTAGTCATAGCATTCCAACAATGTTTCAGTCATTTTCTCTCAAAAGCTTGGTGTGTTTGGAAGGCTGAAAAGAAACGTAAAGAACTGATACTGAAAAATACTGGTTAATGAAAATAATCTACAACAAAGAGATAAAAATTTTCAGTGAGAACTTTGGTAAAGTAGTGTAAACAATATACTAAACAATACATTACTTCCTCTGCCCCACTGCTCTCCAAAAATATTGCATTTTCATTATAGTATGAATAAAGTTGAACTGCAAACGTCATCCAATTTTTGCAAAACTTGTTGTCCAGAGGCATCCTCTCTTGTATCAGATCGTAGAAGTTTTCTTTGTGAAAATTATTCATGAAGTATCCTTAATATCTTCACAAATGTTTAAAAAAGATGTAGCATTGTTTATAATGTCTAGGAATGTCAGAAAAATGATCCAGTGCCAGTTTGAGGTCCCAACTTTTCAAACTCCAAGTGGAACAAGTCATGGAATGTTTAGCAAGTTATTAACTATCCAGATATACATTGGTTATTTGGTTACTGACAAAATATAAGCTTAGAGTTTTATACACAAATACAAAAGAACCGAAAAAATATATCACAATCACCTTTAATTAATTACTCAATTGTTTATATTATGAGATATTTTCATGATAATGAGGAATGGCCATGTAGTTTTAAATTTTCTGTTCACATAATCTGTGCATTTCCAGAAAATGACCCAGTTGTGGTGAATTTCCTGGTAAACTGAAAGAGGACATTGGCATCAACCTTTCTGCACCTTTGTAAAACTGAGCAGGAAATGCAACCCCAGGCAATAGTTCTTTAACTTTCTGTAGGACTGTGGACTGGGATTCGAGATCGGCCCGACTGTTCCATATCTGTATGATGTCATCTCGGTCTCGAATACTCACAGACAACCCTCCAATCTCATCTCCTGAAACAAAACACTCATTCACATGTGAATCTGAATAACCAGTAGTCACTTCTTACATATGAGTAATGCCTTTGTAGACACTACATTATAACACTGCAAATCAAATACTAGGACTTAGGGTCAAAGCTGGGGCTTATCACAACTGGGTCTGTCAACCACCTAGATATTGGGTACATTATTTCCAGGAGACACATAGGCCTTTCAGTGGAACTATAACTTAAATTACAATGAAGATGCCTCCTTAGCTTTACAACCAGGGCTATCTTAACTCTAACCTGAAAAAACACATGCCACTGGTAATGACCAATGTCTCATGAAGTTTTGTGGAAATCATCAGTAAATCCATGTTAACATGATGTAAACTTTGTACAGCCTTTTTGATGACATTTTGTCTTCTGGACTTGGTGGTAGAGAAGGCTGAGCGCTCTCTTAACATTTACCCTTAAAACTCCCAGGTTCAACTTGCGTGTCGCTCCAAGTTTTTCTTATATCAGGATGCAAATGACAAAGACAGATTGACATTCTAATGACCATTTGTAGTAAGTAACACAGACTGACGTATCTCTACAGAGATGAACATGTTGGCGTTAGCAAACTTTTATACATGGTAGCGATTAGTGACATTATCCCTGCACCATGACGAGACACATCTGAATTATAACAAGGAACATACGGGTACGTCCCCTGAGACAAGCTGGAAATGTCAACACTATAACAAAATTCAGTCTTTAAAGTAAAAGACAGCTCATGACTGAGGTACTGTTCATTAAAAAAGATTATAAAATTCTCTCTTGACAGTAAAAGCGTGTTTGAAATAGTATGAATTCGTTGTTGAATTATCTATGTTTGAAGTGTGGAGTATTGTGCTGCTGACTGGGGATCTGAAGGTGCCCATGTTTTCACACCTGTGAGGGTTAACCAATCAGAGAGCTAGGACATATCAGCTGAATATAAGCTGTGACGTAAATGTTCTGAGCTGTCTGTCAATGTAACGTGTAATAACATAGGGACAGCACACTATTTAAATAGTTTTAATATTTAATAATAAATATTAATAATATATTTTAAAATATGTTTTAATTATAACAAGTACATTGGTGAACAACACCAAAGTAATTCCAGACCATTGTGTTGTGGGAGAAGTACTTTTCTTGATCATTTCATGTTCTACAGCATGTAGAATGACTTTCGTGTGCCTCAATATATGACCACCACTTGATCACTGGTCAAGATATTATTAATGCCATGTTAAAAACATTAATCATCAAATATTAACAACAACAAAACAGAATCTAGAAAACACTGATAGATTCTACAATATGAAGTAAAAATGACAAAACAAATATACCTTCTGCCATACAGTCTGAAAACTGTTCACCTATTGCAGCTAGCAGTAACTCTTTCCATACATGTTCCTAAAATATAACAATACATAAATCAACACAAACTCAACATCATTTCAACAGCTTACACTTCAGGAAGAACAGCTAAATTAAACTACGGTTTACAAATCGGTGTGGCTATTTATAAGCTGTCCATCTGTTTCACTACATAATTAACTACAACATGTTCAGGTGGGCCTGTATTTAAGTGATTAATTTTAAGTAACTGAATATCTATGAAAGTGGCTTGGTTTATAGGTGAAAAATATTGCTAGTTTCGTGCAGCTCTGACAACATGGCACCACATCAAACAAACATTCTCGAATGAAGCTGAAGCCATGCCAGAAAGAGTTAGATTAAAGAAATAGACTTTTTTTGTAAATGATCGTGACACATGGGACAACTTAAAACTATTAAATTTGTGAGGTTCGTTATAAATATTCAATCAACATACATGTATACTACTAAATTAGGACTCACAGTATCAAATTTGTGACACTTCATTCGCCAATTGCCTCCTCTACAGTTGTACTCTTCTTCCCTGATGTACAGAGAAACATTTCAAGAGATATGTTTAGACATTTTAACAAATATTTGTTGAACATTTTACAACTCCAGAACTGAAACTCTCTGAATGAAAATGACAAGTCTGAAATGCCATTTTCAAGTCAGTAGTCAAATCAATGATGATCTTCAACTAATTTGTTTTCTTTTTTTGCTGTTTATAACCACTCTGTAATTATAATAATCGTGGTTATAATTATAGTTACTTCTGTTAATTACTGTTACACATGTAAGTTTATCTTTGGCTTACCATACTGGCTTCCTTGAATGGCGCATTAAATGATAACTGTAACGACTACACAGCTTTGTGACAGATGGTATATTGTTGTACACACTCCAAAAACTCTGAAATTGAATCAAATTGATGTGATTGGAATGGTATGTAAAACACACCAATCATTATATTCAAGACAAAAACTGAAACATCAGATAAAACTTTTTGCTCACAATGTATGCCACAACACTGGAGGTTCCATGCAAATCATCAACTGTGGAATATTCAACTTGAAGCCAAGACAGGAAAACTCAACTGAACAAACAGACATGATAATTTGTTCAACATTTTAACAACAGGAAAAAAACACCATGTCCCACTGATGTGCTCACTACATTGCCAGAATATTTCAAGTGTCCACACTCCTCAGGTTCCTCAACAGACTTGTACAATATTTTCCATGCACATTCATACATTTATACATGTACATGTACTCACATTTCTATACCTTTTCATCTTTGACACAGATACCATAATTCTTCTAATTTCTGGGACACCTGGTCTACACTTTTTAGCTAATGTATGTGTAAATGTAACACGAAACAGAGTTTCTTTTTCTCCCATGGTTAGTTCACCTATTGAACATCATATCCACATCTTTACTTTTTCAAAAAACAGGAGAGAAATGTAATATTTTGATTTCAGCAGCACTAATACCTGTCCCAATAATTTGAAGAATTAGGGTAATTCATAATGGTGTATTTAGTCAAGGGATAATCACCACAGTTTGCATTTTACCCTGACTTCATTAGATTTTGTACTGATGTTCTGTGTGTTTAATGTAGCTATATTAACTTACTCATATATAAACCTAGATCTCCACCCCACTCACCCTCAATTTACATACCAACAGTCACTTTTCATCAAAATCTGATCAATTACAGAAGTATACACACATATACTAATTATCCAATACAATTACCTGAACCGTTGTTACAGTGTATAGTTTCCGGAGGGACTTTTCATACTCTGCTACAGATGTCCCTGGCACAGACCTAGACAGAAAGACAAACACCACTGTCTCACATAATTGGTCTTGTGATATCACAATACACCCTTCAGGCATAAGCTCTGAGACATGCGCAGTGCATTACGCTGGCCAGTAAAAAATTGCAACAATGGCCAGAATTCTTTTTTCACCACTGTCGAGACAACTTTGTTTCAAAATAACGGTTCTGTCAACTGTGACTACAATTGAGACCCAACAATGCAGCAAAAAAGTGATGTCAATGCCAGCCAAAACTCTTGGTTAATATCCCGAACTGGTCTGTTGGGTTGGATAAAGAAACTAACATCTTTTACTGCATGAACAAATATTAAGAGACTGGTACGCATGATATGGCCATTACATCCTTGTGATCACACAACAAAGAGGCTAAGAGTGTTAAATGTTGATGAATTGTTTCATCAGTTCTTGTATGTTCTGTATAAAACATAGGCAGACTTCTCTGTTCAAAGAAAGCGATACTTGCATTTATATAATCACTATAAGGGAAGTTTTAATTGTACTGCTCACTACATATTCTAAGATATACCTTTACACTACATGTATCATTTCATCAAAAGAACTTGTTGTACACCTTTAGATTGTACTAGACTAGAACCAGTTCCATACACCCAATCCCTTTGGTCTTTGACTATGGTAAGAATAACTATTGCAAAAACAGAATCGGCTTACTGAGTTCTAAAAGGCTTAGATTTCATGGCATATCACCAAAGACCAATAGTGGTGAGATTTTCATCAATATCTAAGTCATATAATATCAGCCACCACTGAACACTTATAGTGGTTAACAAGCTTCAGCAGTGAGCTTGCAGTTGTCCTAAATGTTACTTGTAATGGACACCTGCAGGTCACACATTTACCCCAGGGATATTGGAACCATAGAGATCATTAGCGGCCTTCCCTGATAATTAGGGAGAGGACAGCCCCCCCATTTAAGCGCCAACAATTACACAAAGAGACAGCAAGTCAGATAAAAAAATCTACATGCAGCAACACTGCAGGCATTGTGACTTGAGAGACCATTATATGCATTGTTCTAATTTGCCATTTCACTCCCGTGAGCTCCCTTAGAATACATCTCAAGCTGCCAAAAGATTCTGGTCCTGTTGACTAGGCAACTCCTGGTTCCTCACATTTTGTGCTGGGACATTTGGGCCCCAAAAGATGGAAACCTTCCATTTCACCTGTGCTACATGCTACTTTATACTTACTTACAGGATATATGATCTCAAACTAATAAGCAAGAAGAATGTTGAAATTCATGTTTCTGAAGGTACCTAGTGAGAAATGGGGAATGAAGTATTTGCACCCTTAAATAATACTGCATAACAGCTAGGTTAATATTATAATTATTTAGTGAATTTAACACTTAAAATACTACCACTGAAAATAAGCCAGATCGCCGTTCCGAGCTGCACATAATTGCGCATGAGCAGAATGCATCACATGGTAGATAAACAATAGTACATGGTCATTTGTGCGATTCTTTTAACATTACAGACTTTGGCGACAGTCCAGTATAGAGCTCTGTTGTAATTTTTTTTTTTTTTTCCTGTGTTTCAATGAGTTTTCCACTTGAAACAGTCCTAGAGCCCATGTATAGTCTCAAATGTCAATCAGACACATAAAAGGCACAAAATGGGCTCAATTATGTGTGACTGCCTACCGTTGCAATGCTTTTAACACAGCCATGAGGAACTCTTTATCCATCAGCAATAGCAACCTGGTCATGTGCAGTTGAAACAGCTTTCAGCCTTATTCCATTTGGCGGATATAATTATTGTTTGACACTTGACAAAGAGCTAACACACTGACAGGATTTCACCCAATTCTGTTAACTCGTTTAAGTTTCTTCCTGGAATTTTTCTGCCCTTGTCCTGTTGTCATGCTAGATAGATTGCTACATTTCAATATAAACTTGAACCGAGGTGACTTTACACTATACATGTAGGCCTACATCTAGCTGTATGTGGCTATTTCACTCCTGACTGGTCGTATCATAGCCAAAGTCCACAAAACGGGCATCAACTGTGGCTCTTACCTCTCAGTTCGGTAGAACACACAATATCCCATGTAAATTTCACACAATAATGACACGCTAACCATGAATTCAGCAAACTGTTTTACAAGTATCCTGCCATGATGTGCTTCTTTTTGGGTTTACTGCGCATGCATAGTCACAAGAATGAGAGCTCTTCAACTCCCGCAACTGTTGTTCACTTAAAATGGCCCCCACTTGAGCGATGACCATGTCCCAAATTTGGCACTGGTGCGTCATTACCGAGTGGTGTTTATGTGGGATGTTGAGTGTGCGGCACAGCTGTAATGAAAGAGCCACAGTTGACACCTGTTTTGGACTGCAAACATCATTCAGAAAGGACTTAACTGACTTGGCGTGAAAACGTGTAAGCTCTAGCATTGCGTCCCACTGTATCTACGATACGACCAGCCAGGAGTGAAATAGCCAACTGAGGCTAGCCTACATCTAGTTTCTGAATGCTAGCATTCAGCCCATTTGGGGATCATGCAGAACTTTTCGGCGATTTTTATGCGACATTCTCATATCTGTGTTCCCGAAACTCTCAGGAATTGTCTTTGGAATTCTCAACTCTGAGACTGGCTGTGTCTGCAACCAGTCGCGCTCGAACATACAATGTTTTGTTGTTGTTGTTGCGATGGGATAGTTAAACATTTGGATTTTGTACCCGCATTTGAAACGCACTTATCAAGCCAAAAAGTCCATGGAGTGTTCAGTGGGACGCCAGTTTGCTCTGAAGATTTGATTTCGGACAGCGCTGCTCGTGGAAGTTGTGGACTCTCCGGGTTTGTCCTGTTGTTTTCATCCTTCAAAATGTCAACAGCACTTGACGCCGCCATTTCCAGCTGGACGTATCACGTGACCACATGTCGACAGGAAGCCGTCCGGATAGTTGTTAGGCCTACTTTCGCTATTGGTGGCTATTTTTGACCAAGAGAATGAAATTATCTGTTATCTAAAAACCAACGCAAGAACATAAGGTTCTGAGTGATTGTTTGTTAAATAAAGGTGCAGTGTTACAGCGTGCATTCCGTTGTAATAAGAGCAGCCTACAAAGTTTCTGTCTCGAAACTTGGCAGGTTTCTGAGTCCGAGATTGCTCTGATGTTGGGATTTGCGTTAGAAATGACCCTTTCGCTATGTGAGCGATAGCATCATTTCTTATGCAAATACCAACGTCAATCTCGGACTACAGGTTTATGTGTTTTTCAACTTTTAAAGCTGGACCATCAAAGAAAGGGTCAGTCCGTTCACAAGTGAAGATTTGTAGTGTCCGCACCTAAATTGCAGATGGTACTTAACTAAACCCGGACAAATACACTCAACAACAGCTATTATTATTACTGCAAGTTTTACTCAATTGTCTTATCACAGGTCTTAAGCCCAATCGACCACATTTCCTGGTTGCACAAAAAATATCGTTTATATACACACGAGTGCTTGGAATATGTGTACATGCTCTCATGTGACCAGGTTTCATGTAATATAAATGATAATATACATGAAGATACGTGAATATTTTATGCCAAAAAGTATTCTCTGCAAATACTATTCACACCCGCCGTATTTACATTTGAATGAATGTCAGATGACCTGTGGAAGGGGAGATAATCTTATCTTGGCCCTTTGACAGTCATATGACATATCACGTGGAAACCACCTCATTCAAGATGGCGGCGGGTATGTGTTTGGAAGTGCTCGTGCTGGCAATTTTGGCTTTTTTGGTTCCTGGCGTCGAGGCATTTGACGCAGGAGATGCCATAGCACTTGTCTTAGGCCTCGTTATTGGAATTTTGGGAATATGTGCCTGTCTGGGCTATTATTCCAGGAAACGGTTAGGAGTTTAGCCTTTCCCTGAGAAGCATCGAGAGGAAGAAGTGACTGGCATGGAATGAACATAAGTGAATGAAAATCTTTGGGGTAACCTAGTGGCTCTGTGGATGGTCTCAACATTATCACAAACGACTGTCTAATTATTTGTGGGTCTTTGCTTGTGTTCAACCTTACGGCCGTAAAATGTCAGTCACTTATGAATTATGACCTCAAATTATTTCCGCTGCATCCTTCGTGTTTGGCGTGTGTGATACATTTTCCTGGCATTCTTTGAAGACATAACGACTGGTGGTATGTGGTTGGCTCATATAACATACAACTTTTCCTTCAATTCTTCCCTTGGTTTGCATCTGTTTTGTTGAAAGAAAGAAAGAATCCTGACAATACGAGATGCAAAATGTATCCTGCTACTCTGGTTGCTGAGTTGAATAGACGTCTGACGAAAGTCAGGCTTTCACATTGGACTGCATGCATAGAGAACAGAGATTTTTTTAGTTTCACCATCATGAAGTTTGGGAAGGACAAGTTGTTTTGCTGATTATGCAAAAGAGAACATGATTGCTAGACCAAGCGAGCTTCTCATTGGACTGTAACCAGGGCCATGGATCAAGAAAGTAACACAATTGTTGGCAAGATGTAGCTTGAAAGTGCATGCACATGATCATGCTGTGTGAGGATGACACCAACTAAAGAAATGGAATTTGTTGTAATGCTCAAACGGAAAATGTTTTCTTCACTGGATATAGTAAACTCATAGATAAACCAATTGCAACTAGTTAACCCCATATGTGTGTTTTAATATTAATGTTATTGGTAATTTGTCAATTAAAGTGCTATCTGTAACACTATCTGTAACTAAACCTACATCACTGTTTTCAATGTATTCTGTGTATACATATATCCAAATATATAGATACATCTATTTTTGTCAAAAAATGGTCGTGGAATACATGGTACATTTGAAAAAGAGCCTTTAGAATTGTTCAGAATCATTTAGATATACATGATTATTCCAGCACTTTGACGTTTGCAGTGCACATGTAGCTAGGGATGATTGGTGACATGCCTTGCCTGATAGTCTGATAGAGGTGTACATTTCATAAGATCGTCTTACTTTCTAGGCTTTGGCTCAAGCTATCACAATGTTACAGAGTTGTGACAGGTATTACATTTTGTTCACTTGTAAAAAAAATATGTTGTCCACTAAACATAAAGCTAATGTAAAGCAATGGAATGTATTTATTCAATGTGTAAAATAATTTTCTTCCTCCAAGCAAAAAGCATACTGATAATTTCTGCTGATCATTTATATGGTAATCTTATAAGTAGTATATAAAACTCTATTTGAACAAAGAATTGAGAAATTTGTTTTCTTTGCTATAAAGATGTAATTTCTTTTTGGTTTGTATGTGGTGTTTAAGAGAGGTAAATGGTGAATTGTCAAAACACATTTTACACACTTACTGTCTCTTTCATACCAAAATAAACAAAACAGAAATTACAGAATTGGCGTGCTATTGAGCATGGATAAATGAAATTCATAGTAAACAGATCAAGTGGGTCTTACTGTGGTTTGTTTTATGTGTTTCATTTTTAGATATCTACAAATATATTTGGTAGCTCAGTACTATTCATATGTCAGTTTGAAAGCTCATGTCTGAAAAGTCTGAAAAGTCTGTATTATGTTTATGTATTGCATAAACAGATACAACTGAATAGGTAAAGAAATGTCTGTCGTTGAAATAAAAAGTTTGCCCACGTGACAGTACAGCTGAATGTAATGGTTTGATAGCTGTATGTATTACAAAAATGATGTGTAAATATACAGGTGGTCATTACAAAACAGATGACAGTGCTAGTGGTGAAAGTAAGAAAATTTGTGTGTGTGTTGTTTGCCTTTGATCAGTACATGTACATAAGGAATCTGTAAGTGCAGAGAAATTGACAATTTCTGTTGGCCTTGTATAGAGTGTGAACAAGACAACTGAGTTCACAAATCCAGATATAAACAGAACATAGAATTTATTCTAATTATGACATTAAAATAGAATTCTGAATTATTACGTACCTTTAAAAGGAGCTTTACGCCAAAACTTTTGGCTGCTTGTTGTTAAAAAAAATTCAGAAAATTTGAAAATACTGTGGGTTTATGGATATCAGGTGACTTGATACCATTTGATCTTAATAGTGAGTGGTGTAGTTTAAGAATTTTAGGGGGAAAATTTCATGGTTATGTATTCTATTGTTTCTGTGTGTACTGAATTGTGTATATTTTATAGTATGCAAAAGCCTTAAAAGGGCTTCATTCATGTCATATGAATGAAACGGCTAAAAGTATGATGAGACCCATGATGACTTGAAAGAATTTCTTCTTGTGTGCTGTGAAAGCAGAATGCTCATGAAAACAAATTAGCATCAGCCCTGAACGTTAATCTGCAGTTGTTATTTAGAGGGATCTAGCATTTTAAAGTTCTGGATCTTGTAACAAAGTTGTCATTTATTAGACCTTTTACCAATATCTAACCAGTAATCTTTTAAGTTTGGTTATATGATTAATTTTGTTTGAAACCACGAGCAGACTGCTTTTAGGTGCATGGATGCCTCCCTTGAGGTTGTAATTTGCAGAATTATTTGTTTGATATCTACCAGATGTGAGGTAAACCAGCACACGTGTATACAGCAACCAATGGTGGGGGGTGGGGTTATAATTGTGGGTTCATTTTCTTGTAACTTGTAAATAAAAGTACATCACATTTGTATGTGCATATATAGGTTTTGGCCAGGTTTTTGACTTCAGTGCACATTGGAGTAGATTCAGTTTTATTTATTGCATGTGTCTTTGGGGCACAGAAACACTTGTTCAAGATTAAGCTGTTTATCAACCCTCATCAGTCAGGTTGCAGGTTTAAATCCAGATCAGCCTGGTTGAGCTGCAGCATTAAGTCAAGTTTGTCAAGTACCTGGTGATTGACCTTGGTTTATTTTGGTTTCCTCCATTCATAAACCTGTCTGCTGTCATATAAGTGAAAAATTCTTAAGTACAATCTCTAATCGTGAGCCATAATCATAGGTTATGATTCATTTATTCAAACGGTTACATGTATCAAGTAAATATTAGAACTCTCATATCTTCAGAGGCACCGTTTTAATCTCTGGTAGATAAGCACAAATGCCATTTGTCATTACCATGCCATTAGTTCTGTGCTATAAACATAATGAGTGCTATAACTCTGTAGGCACCTGTAGTTTACCTTGAATACAGGTATGTGACTGACTAAAGGGTGCAACTCTTAGACAGTTTTATCCATGGCTTGGTAAATACATTTTGCTGAAGTCTATTCACTTCAGACCTTGCCACAGAAATGAGTTTGCAATTACTGTTTGCACCCCCCAAATTGTTTGTGTGCCCTGGCAAAAAGGGTGGTTCATAAAATTTTCAAATTATAGTTTTGATAGATGGCAGTGGTGTAAGAAGGAAAGTGAAACTTAGTATTTTCTAAGTATTTTCTAATGGGGGCCAAATTATTAGTTCCATCAATTAGTAGGTAACAGATAATGTTTGTAAATGTATTAAATGGCCAATACAGAGAGAGTTTGTTTATTAAAGAGCATGGATTGTAATTGTTGCTTTACCTTTGCAAATTATAAGAAATACTGAAAATAAATATACTATCAGTTTAGGTATTTTACTCAAAGAATCACAAAGTAAGATTGAAGATGGTGCTGATAACAAATCCTTTATTATGAAGTAATGCAATGAAACTAGCTTAGACCTTGTACATGTATACGTTGTTAGCTGGTTTGACATAATAATGTATAGGGTACTGCAAAACCTACATGAAAAAAAAAAAGAAAAGAAAAATATTTGCATGTTTACAAAGATTTTGAAAAAGGACAATAGATTTTCCAAAAAATTTATACGGACTATTTAATATGGAACAATGCTTTGTCTTGATATATACAGAAGCTTAATGAAATATATAAAGGGTTATAAAGAGTAAACATGTAAAATGGGTCCATGATGTATTCATGCCTTAATGAAAAAACGTCCAATATGCATGATGTATAGTTCCAATTTCATTCACAGATGGCATCCCTGGCCGTCTTCTATTGTTATTTTATGGTTGTCATACATGTAGGAATTTAAATATTAATGGCACTGCTCCACACCTTTTTGGCTTTATTGGAATTGGAAGTTCCCCTTTGATTTATTATTGATTTATGCATTTCTACATGCAAGCACCTGGTAGAATTTGACAGAACACATGTAGGGCTTTCCCAGTAAGCAGGCGAGGTGGACGTGTGCGTGCAAGCCTAGATCTACAGAAAATTTTGTAGTGTTAAGACCTGGTGCATCTTGGAGTACTTTACCAAGATACCTAGAAGTCAACAGTTTGCCCTCAAGGTAGGTTTTTGCAGTTTGTGGATTATAGTTCATTGGAACAGAGCACATGTTGGCAAAACCTGTATTTTTTTTCTGATTTCGTAAAGCAGAGCCAACAGGTAGAAACAAGCATTGGTTAATTTATTTCCTGATAACTTAGGAGGAACAACAGTCTAGTTATATTTGCACGCTTTTTGTGTTAAAACTGATGCATACACACATTTTGCAGATCCCACGCGATTGTTTGCAGTTGTTATTCTTGTCGTAACTCCTCTGTGCCTAACTAAGAGTAGGAGGCATAATTCAGATTAAATTTGTTTCTAATCATGTACTGTATTTAACATCAAATTTCAATCACTTTGATCAAGTTACCTTACCTGTACTCATATTGCCTGATTCCAGAAGTTCTGTTCGTGTTAAAAAGAGTGTTAATTGTTTGAAAGATAGAAGGACCGTAATATCCTTCAGGGGAGTTAAATTATAACAATTCCTAGAGTAACATTTTATGACCTTTATTTGCCTATAAAAATGTGCCTTTCGTGAAGATTTTCAGGGCAAATGCTGAAGAGCATAAGAAGGCAAGCCCATAATTAACATTTATCAAAGTTTTATAAAGTAGAAAATGTAAACCTACATAAGTTTGAATGTAGCATATGGATCTAAAGGTAAGGACAGGATGGTGACTGGCCTGTGATAGGATTTTAAAGCTGTTCAACATCAATAACCTGATATTGTGAGACATATAAGTGACAGTGGCCTCTGACATAGATTCATGTGCATGCAAATTAGAGCAAATAGCACAGTCTAAGTGTGGTGCCTTGAGGTGGACTTGTGTGGTGGAGGCAAAAATGTCGTGTTAACATTTCCCAAGAGGCGTCCAAACTAAAATTTGATCAAGGGACACTGAGGGAAAACATGAATTTAATTTGTGGTATAACTGCTTACAGTAATGAAACATCGAAACATTCAGTTGTGAAAAGCAGGCAAGCATGTACTCAGCCAGGTTTGGTGAGAATGAAGGTACTAGGGATCATTGACTAAGTACTGGTACAGACAAAAATTACAAATTAACAAGTTCATGATCATCAGATTGATGCATTTCAGGAGACATTTCATTGAGATTGGAACACCCAATAATGGTTGTTCTTCAACATAAGAAATAGAAGAAAGGAATGGAATAATGAAAGTCACTGTGAGTAATACACACTGACTAGGTAGGACCAGCTGATTCATAACCCTGTACGTAAATAATTTAGACTAATTAACTAAAGAAATGCCCTCAGTAGTGCACGGCATGGTAGGCTCTACAGTTAGTTACACAGACCTGAAGTGTTTATTCCCTTTTTGCCTACTTTCACACCTTACACTGCCATGTGGGCCGACAAAGCATGCATCTTGGTGATGGAGAGCAACAGTGCGAAGACTGCACACATAAAGTGGCTCTAGCCTATCGAAAGCAAGGCTGTATGAAGAAGTGGTGGGTCTCAATAGGAGAGGGAGTAGTTCGTGGAGGAGAAGTATTAGCAGTGTTTTGAATCTGTGGTGAATAACTAACAATACATCTATTGAAACCAGTGGTTTTTATTGAACAGTACCTGGCCCTTGCTTGCTTTTCATAATGTTTAGATCAGCAAGGATCTGTGTACAAGGAGCTGAGTCACCTGCCCAGTTTTGTTAGGAGTGTTCTTTAACTCCCAACTAATAGGGAGAGATGCAGTTCTGCATCTGTGGGTGCTGGATGAGACCTTCAGATTATCAGTGAACACATACATGAATCAACAACGTCTTATTTGTATTTTTGAAATCTGCTCTGTGACAAGACAGAATATAGACCTAGGATTTATTTGTACATCGTCATCAAGACACACAAACTTTTAGCACACTGGTTCAACTACTCCAGCGTAACACAAGAAAGGGAGCATGAAAAGAGAGCTAACTCCTGCTCTACCAACACTATGCGAGTGTTGCGACGTCAAGATGCAGCATCAGCAGGCTCCTTTCCCATCATCCTTCAGCAAGTTTCTATCAACAGCAACATATGATGATGATGACATGGATATTCAAACAGGGTGGAGAAATCTGTCATGCCTGTACTCTACAACTCGTTGGAGGCATCGTAATTCAGCTTAGGAATTTGTACAATGTGCCTAGTGTTTCTTACTTACATAACTGTATTTCTCTACATTTTTATGTATTAGTGATTATAAGTACTGTGCCATATAACATCTTATATGTTAGTGATTATAAGTAATGTGCCATATAACATCTTATATGTTAGTGATTATAAGTAATGTGCCAAAGAACATCTTATATATTAGCGATCATAAGTAATGTGCCATATAACATCTTATATATTAGCGATTATAAGTACCGTGCCATATAACATCTTATATATTAGTTATTATAAGTAATGTGCCATATAACATCTTATATATTAGTGATTATAAGTACCATGCCATATAACATCTTATATATTAGCGATCATAAATACTGTGCCGTAAAGGAAAGGAAACTGAATATAGGGCAAAAGAAATGGATATTAACTGTGCAAATCCGTTAAAAATTGTGTGATGATTTTAGGAAATCTTACTGCATCAATTGATCGTGTAATAGGTCGTGTATATGATCACCTCAGGCTATATCGCTAATAAGTGTTCAGGATATAACTTTTGTGCCATCATTATTGTTAACCCCTCTGGCTGATGTAATCGTACATGGCAGTGTGAGGGTTGTTGTCATGACTATCAGACACCACCAAGTCAGTCAGGCAGAACAGCTGGAGGTTAGTTACAGCAGAGCAAGTAATCCTGCATGGATCAAAAGTATTTGTACAGGAATCTGATCAGCTATCTTTGATGTCAGGGCCAGATTTTGTTTATACTATAGGAACTGGATAACACTGAGTCTCAGAACTGTAATGGGGTGAGGCATCCTGTCTGCTTGCTTCAATGTGACATAATGATGTGAAACGGTTTATACAGCTTCTATAAAGATATTGGCTTTGGCTTCATGAGGGGCACTTCCTGAGTGGAAGTGCGTCTAGGGTCGGAATTCTGCTGTTGCTGTTTCTGCTGCAGCTTCAAGTCAGGAAGTTTGTCAGGGACCTGGCAAAAAGCTGAATGGTTTACCCTTGGGAACTGCTAACCTCTATCTGCTCATAAACCTGACCACTGCTAGTTGTGCAGGTGAAATATCACTGAGTACCTGCCACAACATCATTCAAACAAATAAAACACTTTCTGTGGTGTGAGAAGGAATCAGGTAATTGTAAAGTTATTAGTTATTTCTTTCTTTCATTCTTTATTTCTTTTATTTTTTACAAACGAAAACATGGCAGAGTTTCATTTTTTCTTAGTCTGGGCAATGTTGCTTACTTTGTGCTGCAATATCTCCATAATACAACATCTTAAAAATATATAGGTATATGCCTGTAAGCATTGAGACAGATAGTGATCAGTTTGGCAGCTAATGAACTAGCCCAGCAAGGTGGATGTTGCCATAGCAGCTGTTATGAGATGAACATTGAAGGGGTGGACTAAGCCTATGGATATAAGTGTTGTATCAAACTGGCAATATGGTGAATATGCATAAACAGGCATCATTGTAAGCAGGAAAAATATAAATAACTTTGTTCAGTTTTTAATTTTTTATTATTAGCTTCAGCATTGACATTTTCAATCACCATTTTAACAGCTGCATTTAGTAAATCCTGCAGTGACTCCTTTCCCATACAGTAAAAATTTGTTCGAACTTTTTTTTTTTCCTTTTCAAATTGAAAGTTAAATATTTGCATATTTATACTTTTAAGTGTACAGTGTACATTACGGACAGGTTTCACTATGACATGGCTGATATACTGCTGATGTGGGGTTAATCCATAATCATTCATTCATTTCAAAGAGGTAAATTAATACTCTGTACTTTTACCAATTTTCCAGGTATTTAATCATCACACTGATTTACTCATAACCCAGTACTGCTATGCATGTTAAGTTGTTTGGTTTGTGAACTTCTCTCCTTAAGTCTATCTGGAACAGAACAGGTTGGAGCAGTGTGATATTTAATCTATCTCCCCCTTACTGTGATGTAGTGTGAAGTTGGGAATATGTGCAGACTTGTCCCCACTACAGTTCTTCAGTAAGTCTCAGCTTTTAATCTTTTATTGGGTTTCAGGTGCCTGGGATAGAGGGTAAGGGTGAATTAATGAGACCCACTGCCTGATCCACAAAGAAAGGTCAGTTTTTTTATGCAGTTTGTTTTCCCTACATTAATAACCACTGTTTACTTTATCATGTTTGGAATACTTCACTTAAAGGTGGGACCACATTGTTGAAAAACCAAGTTAACAGCATGTTAATTAGAAATGGCCACTCAGACTTGCACTATGCCTAGGGCAATAGAGCAGAAATAAGTGGGTTGGAATGTAAACAAACTTCAGTCAAGGGAAGGGTTATGTTTCTTCTGACTATAAACTGTCAAGGGTTTGTTTGTTTGTTTTTTTTAGGCCAAATTCATGTGTTCTAGAAATGTTCTTGATGTAAAGATCACTGGTTTAGTTTCACAACAGAAACAACAAGACTGCAGTGGTTCTATCATTACGTATTTCTTTTATACATATATTTTTATACTGGTAAGACTTCCTTTTGCATGTAATTAACATGTGGTTATACTGTTATGTTCTTAATACTTTTTTTCTTGCACATTTGCATGTTATATTTATGTTAAAGTGTATTTAGAAAAAAAAATGACGTATTTTTTAAAGTAAGAAGCCTGTAGTTAAATATTGACAACCCAGGTAAATAAATTCTATCCACATATGTCATTTTACACCTGAAAGAAAAGTATAAAGTATTATTTACATGTGCGGATTATGGAAACATGTCTTGATGTAGCTCAAATTGGGATCCTGTGTAGTCACATAGTCCTAAGTTTTTTAACAGGTATAGCTAACCTCATTGCATAACACTAAATTGCAAGACTCAGTATCTTGTATTTACCAGTAAATTTTAAAAAGTAAAAATTAGGAAGTCAGTTCTGGTGAACAAATTCTATGTTATGATGTAAACAGTCACTGAGATTTTCAATCTTGCAGGCTGTCTGAGTTCTACAGGTCTACAACTATTTTTTAATGTTTGATGTTATTTCCAAGTAAGTGAGGAAGGGATGTACTCATAGGCGAGAAATAGCTGTAGCTCTGAATGTTTGGAAGCAAAATCATCTGCATGAATGCCTTCATGATATGTTTTGACATGAAACTAGTTTGTTTGGGGATAGATCCTGGTCTTGGACAAAGAATTTGTGGACTCCCTTGTGGACTCCCTTGCTATGACTGCTCCCAGCAGTGAAATATTGTAGATGTTTTATGTCACCATTGAAAGCAGTGTTTTTTGTGCATTTTATCAGAATAATAGATTCCCTCCAAATGTATAGAAATAGATCAGAATAATATGTTAGCTTATATAATACAAGCACGTACAAGAGTGTAAAATTGTAAATGTGAAAGAAAAAAAAAGAGAAAAAAAAAAATGAATCCAGGGCAATAATAGTGGAGCTTAAATCAACCCTTAAGTTTAAGGGCAACTGTGTTGACACTAATATTGAGAAACATTTCAAAGGATCTCAAGTGCTCTATAGATTCTCTTATAAGTACAAGGAAAATACAGTACTACAGAGTGTGTATATAATGCATGATCTTATGCCCTGATTCTTCTGACGGTTTACCAGTATCTGTTCTTAATATAGATATATGCTTGCAGAATGGAGCTATAAAGTAATTAATATTGACCAGTTCAATAAAGTATGTTGTCAGGAGAGTAGTTTTTTTTTAGTGCAAGTATTTATTTACTGTTTGCCATGGTAACAGTGCATGATCTCTCGCTAACGTTCGTTAGGCGCAATACTATAATGTTGCCGCACCCAGGATAATCAATATGCCAGCGTGATTTGCACCACTGTAAAGATCAGTATCCTGTCATGTTGAGTGATCTACATGTAGCCCTGAATACTGATATTGATGTTTCTTTGGTAATGACAGGAAATCTAAACGCCCATCACAGCTCAGTGTGTTTTATATGTATCAGCGTACATGTATCTGTCTGTATAAATATAGCTTGCCAAATCTGCACAATGTGTGTCCAGCAGCAAACTGCATGGGCCAAGATTAGGTGACAGCGACGTCTACACAGACAACACTGTACTGTCCTCGGTACACATATCTTTGCAAAGATGCTGGAAAAACCTACCCCAAAATATGTGGTAAGACTTGTTACAGTTGGGCCTATATCATTGGATTATGTAGCAAGGCAGTGGAGTTGATGGCCTGGAGGAAGGGCATGTGTAGTGTGAGATAGGTTAAATAGGAGACAGATGGGCACAGGTCTGGGGAATTGATTCTGTTACACTCATGGTCATGCATACATAGCTGTTAGATTTCATGGGTGTGAGCACTTAGGGTCTGTCCTTTTGTTTGTGTTAGATGTATGGCATAAGACATAATTTTAGATCCATGGCATGAGAGTGTCCTTCAAAAGGACATAGGTATAAAATCAAATCAGTATACTTTTGAATATTTTCAAATGTTTTTTTTTCCAAAAGGTGAAAATGAAAAATGTGAAAAACTAAAGATTTGTAGACTTTTCAGCTTTATTATGCTTATTTTTCCCAAAAGGATAAAGCTAGGAATTCCTGGATCATCACAACGGATTATTTACACAAATTGTACATTATTACTAAAAGCATTTGTGATTAAGTGTGTATGTAACAACTGAAAGCATTATATCAGATTACTGTGTACAAAATACAAATGAGTGACCCATTACAAGTATTATCACTTAAAGATATTTTTGATAGTTTAATTTATATACCATTGCTTTCAGTGGTATGGTAATATTCTTATAAAAGGATTAAGTTCAATTTTTTTGTGATAGAGTGAAAGGTAATCCATTATATCAACAGAATGGCATGATCAACTGCAGAATCAGGTTTTGCATTTGTTTTGTAGATATGTGCTTTTAATCCTAGGGTATAACTGACGTAAGATTTTTCGATTAGCCAAATCTCTCCCTAATAACCGTCTTCACTCAGAGTTTTTGAGATTATCAGGATTACCATGCTTCTCCATCCAAAATCACAGGATCAGCAAAACCAGTTTTGCCAAGTTTTGGCATTGGTTCACATCCTTGTTTCTTGGCTGCTTTGTATTTAATTATGTTATGAAATGTGTTGTATTCAAGTACCAGTGTAAATCAGTTTGATACAATATGTATTATGTGTACAAGTATAAACAGTTTCCTAAGGATACAATGTATCTAAATTTAGCAAGTGGGCTCTTGGATTTCAGTTCAGTGGATCAATTACAACTAATCAATTAACAACTGCACCAATCACTTTCATTTAGCACAAACTACCTGTCAGGTATCGTCTGTGCCCACCTAGGTGTGCGGTGAAAGTAGTAAAGCACCTCTAAGGGTCAGCTGTAATTTGTTACAATGCAAGTCACTTAAATGCCTTTCAACTGATTGAGCAGCTAAACATTTGGGTTTATGTTCCACATGTAGTTGTGATTTTCTGGCCCAAAAACAGTGTTACACAGTTTGATGTATTAAGCAGATTGAAACTAAAAGATGAATTTTGGGTACGTTTTTCTTTATCAGTTCCTAGAATGTTGTGGAATGTACAGAATGTTGATTGATTTTCCAAACTAAGTAGGGATTTATTGTGAAATATTCAGAAGGATTATTAATTAGTCAGTGATATACGGCCTTTTGTCATGTAAACATGCTGTACAGTTTTAAGCTGTACTTTTCTTTAAGCTTAGTGTCTGAATTATTGACTAGTGTCAGTGCAATTGAATAATCGATCTGCCCATATGTGCTGATACTCACTGGGCACGAGGTACAGCTGAACACCATTGGCCTTCATCCTGGTTTCTGTATGGGGGCCACTAGTGGTCTGACTTAAACATAAATGGCAGTCTGTGTTTTTGATGGCACTGTCTGAGCTGTTTGTGGTGGTGGTTTAGAGAGAGATATATCCAGGTAAAGCTGTAAAGCCATACAAACTTTATAATACAATTGATCTAGTGACACAGTGGTATGCAATTCAATTACTATGTTGTAGTTTAAACAATGTATTACAGTGTAATTACTGCACTGTAACACAATTATTGTAATACAGTTGATGTTTCCTATAAGAACAAGTTCTGTATTTAACTTTTTTGCCTGTTTGATCAGTTGACTTATTTTTGTGGTCATCTAAATTCAGTTTCTCATAGTACTGTATTTTTCTTTAGGTGAGATGGAAAATTATTTAGGTCTCACGAGGTCAAATGTAAACATTTTTATTCTTAGTACCCTCACCCCTCCCTCCCCAGAAAGAAAGAAAGAAAATTCTGTCCTGTCAAACTTGGAATAGCTTAGTATCTGTGGCATGTAAAAAACTGAGTGAAAAGCATTATTATTAATGCTTTCATTTGTTGCAAAGCAAACTGCATTTTTGATTTTTCTCTCATAAATGAGCAATCAGTTTGTTGGTCGAGGAAATTGAAGTCCATGAGGAAAACCACAGACCTAAGGCAAGTTACTGATGAACTTTCCCACATACATTCCATGTTGCTGAAAGCCAGTTAGGTGGCCTTAAGTGAATGCCAGACTGTACAAACAGACCCCAAGGCCCAAGAAACAGTGAGAGCAGGGAGACCAACAAGTTCCCTGTCCAAGGTCAGATTTGAACAGACACATGATGAAAATTAAATAAAAAAAGTTTTGATCTTGCCTCCCTTGTTTATCCCTCAGTAAAAATTGGCCTAGTGCTATTGTCTTAATGGTTTGCATAAATCCATTCACAAAGGCATTGGGAAGTACCCTGTTTCTTTACCGTGACCTTAGTCTTTTCTGTGTTGAGTTTATTCCTCACTTGTTTTGATCTTGAACACTATCTCTTCCAGTTTAGTGCAATGCACATTTTTGGTAATGAACATTGCTTTCATTAAGTTTGTGGTATTTTGACTTCCTGGCTTGTATACAATGAATGTCTGAAGGCATTGGTGCATGCCAATCAACACTCATAAAGCAGTCATGTATGACTATGATATGGTGGATCTGCAGGACACAAGTTCATGCCTTACCCTGTAGTTACTGACCCTTCAACACTGCATCTGTCAAAGGATTGTATAGACTCATGCCAATATATCTAGTACCATTTGGCAGTGTGCTATTAGATCCATTGGCTTTAATTTGTTCAGACATGCCAGGACAGAATGATCACCATGTAAAGTGTATTTGATTTCACCTTCTCAGCTGGGTCAATTTAGCCTGGGGTTTTGTAGACTGCTGTGTGTTGTCGGTTAGACCTGACCTCAGAATTGACACATGCAGTTACAGTACCTGTGTCTCAGACAATTTCACTCACCTTGGGTGGTAATCAGATTACAAGTGAGCCAGCTTTTTAATAAAGGGCTCATTGATTCTCTCTCTCACTTCACTGGTGATATTTTGAATGGACACATGCCAAGATAACCAAAAGGTAGTATTGAAAAGGATTAATGAATGTCAAAGTTGATAACATTTTTGGTCTAAACCTTACATATTTTCAGAGCGTAGACAATTCCTATACCTCAAAGTAAGCCTTATGTTTACTTATAAATGTATCTGATTTGTGAAAACAAGTAAAGGAAAATTAATAAGATGGTGATCAGTAAAACTTACTTAATGTGACATTGTGTAATGTTCACAGTGTTGAAGCAGACATTCTAACTTCTGTTTTGAGTTGTTCTGATGTATGTGCTACAACATAATATGATAGTAATATGATTCCACCAGTTTCTTGAACAATTTATACCACAACAGATAATTTGATTTTATATATAAATAAGCAGTGCACAGTGGGAACTCAATGCATGAATTACAACTGCAGCACATGCAGAAATTAGTCAACAGTTGATGGACACCAAGTGGATAAGGCATTAAACTATTACCCCACAGGGTTAATAGTCTTAAATGACAATTTACTTAATTATACTCTTCACTGTTTTGAAATTACACATGTCAAAGGTCATGGATATCTTACAATATGACATTGCCCTTGGTATAAAGTGAAAATGGATAGCTTATGTCTGACAGTAACATTCCTGTTTAATAAGAAATGTATCTTTTACTTGTCAATCTGAATTCAGTTCGTGTGAATAGTGATAAGTAGAATAAACTGGTGTAAATAAGGTCACACTTTATCCTAATAGCAGCATTAACATTGGAGGAAGACATTAATTTAGCATTTTTTTATTGGCAGGGGAGAGAGAGGTAGATTTTGCAGTTTACATACACGTCTAAACATAAATCCATAAGAGTAGGTGGTATTTATCAACAGTTGGGGAGTTTTGAGTTCAAATTCTTTTATCGCTAAAGGTAAGAAAAGCCCTAATGTACCATGTGACCTGTCAAAAATGTTAGGCAACTATTTCTGATTACATTACTATAACATGGGCATCTAAGAAAAGGTTCCAAAAAAGTTATTTAGACCAGACGTACAATAAGGAAAATTGAGGAGCTGGAAGGTTTTTAATTTAAGAAGCTCTTCAGTAAAGGAAAGGTTGTTTGTTCCTCCTTAACACAGCGAGCCAGGTGATCGGTAAATTAAAGTGAAGAAAATTGCCTGACATTTTTGACAAGTCACATGACACAGTTGAACTCTTTTCTACCTTCTGCGACAAAGAAGTTCAAACTCGAAACTCCCCTATTAATTTGTGGAGCATTGAAAGTCATTGGGGAGGTAATTTGTTCCATTCTCTAGGGCAGGGAACTCTGCATGAATTGTAGCACAGATTGATGGTTTGTTTTATATGTTTGACAATAGGTGCTATTAGGATTGCCGTTTTCTAGCCTTGGTACATGTACATTTCCAGACCTATCCCCTAAGACAGGTGTATGACCCTAGGCTTTAGCGGTTCATATTTTAGGGTCAGTTTTTGAGAAGATTTGATCTGTTCAAAGTGCCACTTTGCTAAGATTTGTTAACTGAATTCAGGCTAAACTGTTTAACACCTTATACCCCATGCTGTCTTTGTTAAGCACTCAGAGGTTGCATTCCTCTCTTTATGTTTACACAAAGCCAGATTTTGCCCTTGGATAAAAGGATATGGTCAGAGGGAGGCTTAATGGTCCCTTTGGGAAGCCGTAACACAAGTCAGACTGAGCAGTATGGCTGACACAAATGACCCACCCCCACCGTTGCCAAGCAATGGCCTGTAAACAGCAGGCCCAGTGGTGGTAGCATGGCTAAGGTCTAGGTCGTAACTATATGCTTTTCCACCTGACTATCCATATACCTGTGCCTGTAAATACAAGTAAATATCCAGTCTGTACAACAGGTGTAATCCTAATGTGAGGCAAACCTGCCATCTACCTGAGCGTAAAGCATGTGAGTTGTCCCGTTTCTACTTCATCAGGTGTAATACACTTTGTAACACAGGCTTCAGCCATAGCTGATATGTTCCATCTGACTGTATATAGTCTAATGTGGGACAATGTTGATAACATTAAATGTAACTATGAAGTTAAGTTGACAAGGTGACCAACTGGAGATAACGCACCACTAACCAATATTATTACAAGTCATCTGCTATCATAAAATTATTTTATTGCTGTCTGTAGTTATTTAGGGTTAACAGGTTTTATCGAGACCTATCGTACTTATGCTTCATACACCCCTGTCCAATACATAGGTGTGTTTTGGATTTAGACATTTGACAGGTTTAGAACTTGCACATCACTCCTGTATCATAGCTCAGACCCCAGTGTATTTGAACCCAGACCCAATTCTAGGGGGTGTGCCTGGAAAGTGGTCATTTTAGTGTATTTAACTTTGGCCTTAAATGAGTTTCATCAAGTTTTTTAGGAATTGGCTTCTTGAAAAATATTCTGATGTCGGTGCATGTGTAATGGCTGGGCTCATTTGCAGGCACTGTAAACTTTGAAATTTAAAAACGAAAAGTCATTGTGTAAAGTGAAATACAGCTCTTGGTCAGAGTTAAATATACCAAATAGGGTAGACCATATTATGTTATTTCGGTAAAGTATTTTCTTCTAACAGCTACAAGTGCTAACAGTGGTAATCGGCATTGGACCATGCTCCATCCTCTAACATGAAACGCAGCCATTCTGTCTAGGCTGTGGTGCAATTGTTCCAAGCGTGGAACACTCTCGTCACCTGATATTGTAGCGACCTGCCAGGATTATGGTTGAAACCTCTGTATGTATGTAAATTTATAACATGAAATGATCAAGAAACTTATTCTCGCCATAACACAATGGCCTGGAAATAGGCCAAATATTTGCAGTGTTGTTCACACATGTTCTTGTTATAATTAAAATATATAACAGCAAAACATTGTCCTGTCCCTATGTTATTACATGTTACAGTTACAGTCAACTCAAAACATTTATGTCACACTTATAAACAGTTGATGTCTCCTGCCTCTGATTAGTCAATCTCTTATAAGCAGCAGCAAAATACTGCCCACTTCAAATGAAGATAATTCAGGAAAAAATTCATACGAATTCAAACAGGTTTTTACATTCAAGAGATAATTTTATAATCTTTTTAATGAACAGCATCACAGTCATGAACTGTCTTTCATTTTAAATTCACTTTTGTTTATTTATCATGGCAGTTTGAGTTACCCCTTTACCTGTATTGTATTACAGATGTTATAAGCTTCTTTGTGGTCGTTTAATTTAATGCCATTCTCATTTGAGACAGTTTTCCTGGATTTACGAAAAATTTGACAATGTATTATAACATTTATAATCTGATTACTACAAAAATGTTAGCATATGTTTGAAGTTTAAAAACTTTCCTAGGTATAAAAGCTGGGTCATCGAAGTCTAGAATTTAAATTAAGAGCAGGAAAATGTTCGCCAGGGATATCTCATTTGTCCATGAGTGTATTAACAAGTCCCTTGGCTTAATTGCAGGCCTGACTTAGCACATTATGATTTGTAATGTGAAGGTTGCTGAATGCTTTATTCCTTTGTACTGTTTCAAAATATAAATGATAGATGAATAAATAAATAATAAATAAACACATGTATTTAGTGTTAAAACCCAAATTGGATATCTATGTTGCAGGAGACCAACGACACAAGGCAGAGGAAGACAGTAACATTTAAGGAAGAGTTCAAGATGGGGGCTGGTGCTTCTAGAGAGGAGGATGTTATCCGTGAAAATGGGGTAGCTCAAAGTCCGGCTATCTCTGGGAAGAGGGTACCCCCAATAGCACCATCCACCAGCACACAGGGCTACCCAGCCACGCACCCCATCCATAACCGGCCTGTATCGCAGATAAGCCGGCAACTGTCCAAGTCATCATTCGCTCGTTCAGAGAGGGGCCAGTCTTCCAGACCTTTATATCAACACAAGGATTCAGTCTCTAAGTTCATAGGTATTGTCATAAGCCTATACCATATTCACGTTTCCTGTATGCAAACAGTTACACAACATCTTGAGTTTATGAGAGAATGATTGACATGGAATAGGTCAGGTATTGGATTGTGAAGGATGTGAAGGAATTGTGCTTTTTGCCATTTAGTCAACATTGTGTGGATGAAAGCATTCAGGTGTAGGAACAAAATCCAATATACTTGTCCTCTTATCGCAGTTTTTGTAATGAACTCAACCTTAGACTGATTATGTAAATGGATGCAAACGTTTTATATTAAATTTGGAAAGTGGAACTGAGATTGTTGGATGTTGTTTAGGCCTAGTTGCACACACACACCTGTGTCTATATTACGGTATGTGGAGAAAAGCCAGAAAACATAAAGGAAACAGTGGAAAATACTATGCTTGCAGCTAGGATACCATATGTTCAAAACCAATTTCTTTCTGTGTTGGTTGGTGTAAACATGATTTACATATGTAAGCCACAACAGGTGTGGTAACAATGTATAATAGGACGTTCTCTCTTGTTGCTCAAACCTCTTCTCCTCGCTCAGGGGTTTTCTAATGTGATAGTTTACCTTTGCAAGATAGATGTGCTTGCTATTGCTTCTAAGCCTGTAGATTACTTATTACTAGGTGTTGACTTCTCTTATCTTCACCAGGTGAAATGAATGGCAGTGAGCGTAAGCAATCTCTTCTCATCTTCATGGTTTTCAGTGTTTCATGGTCTGACTCAATCTTTAATTATGTACATGCTACCTAAGTTGGTGTAACTCTAGGAAAAGGCAATTTGTTCAAAATACACCTGGCATTAAAGGTAACATTTAAGAAGAAAACCTTTATTTCCACATGAGTTATTTCATTGCAGTTTGGTAAAGATAAAGGCTTTATCCATGCTTCAAATTTGCTGTTAAATACTATACTTAGAAGGCATAGAGAAGTGGTTGATTTCTTGGGTTGAAGGGTTAAAGACGTCAGAGTTATTAGCTGAGCAGAATGCCCTTTCAGAGTTGCATTTTCAACATACTATTCAGGACTGGGTGGTAAATGTTTTGTGGTTATGCTTTTGAAATGTTTTGTTGCCACAGGACAAACCAAATACTTTTCAGCATACTGTAATTAATCATGACTCATCTGTGCATGTGTCTCCTCAGTAAACTGTGACACCTTGCTGTGTTGTGACACCTCGGTATACTGTAACACCTTGGTAAGCTGTGACACCCGAGTAAACCATGACTCCACAGTATACTGTAACACCAAGAGTAAAGTGACAGCTGTGACACCTCATTAAATCATGACACCTAAGTATACTCTAACACCTCAATAAACTGTGACACTTTGGTGTATTGTGACTCCTCAGTAAGCTGTAACCCCTTAGTAAACGGTGACACGTTGGTATACTGTAACACTTGAGTAAACTGTGACTCTTCAGTACACTGAGTCAGATAAAATGTGATGGGTAATGTCAGAATGAGAGGAGTGCAGATAAAATGTGAAACTTATTCTAGGCGTGCTTTCACTGATATAATATTGTTTTCTGTATTGTTTCTGAGGGATAAGGTAATAAACGTGTATTAGTAAACATGGGCATGCCAAGTCAAATATCAGATACACTAGACGATAAAAAGATTGACTTCATTTTGCCTCTGTGGTGCAATTTCAGGGGACTGTTTCAGAGAGTGTAGCATCAGATTGCTTTTGTGATAATTAGCAATAAATACCAGAATATAATTCAATTCCTGTGTAATTGATCTGCTGTAGTTGTCGTGAATTATACTCCTAAGTGTTGTATTATATTCATGTCGTGTTAACAAATACTGTTATGTTTGTGTACCTGCACTGTTTATTACTTATGTTGAAGGGATCTGCTGTCGCACTATCTGAGGTTTTCTCCCATCACTTTTTTGCTCTTATTGATTGAAGGCACACTCATGGAGATTATAGCTCATATTTTTATGTAAACTGCATAAAACAGTGTGCTGCCATTTTATTGTGGCCATTTGTCCATAACTCTTTTTCATTCATCTACTGGCTGTTATTATCAATGCTTATGAAAACAAGAACTGAGTTAACTATATAATTGTAGGTATGTTTATTGTGGTCAGGTGGCAAATACATTTTTCTTTTTGTTATGAATAATTTCTTTATTAACTTTGTGTAAAATTCTAAAAGAAGAGTTTGAGTGAAGACATCCGACGATACTTATGATTCATGATATTGTTCAGTTATTTAGCAAAGCAGCGGAAAATTTATCAAAGCAGAGCAGTGTTTAGCAAAATGGGAAAATTTTAAAATCAGATTCAGAATTTTGTGCTAATGTTCTTATTTTGCTTTTTACAGAAGGCTATGAACAAGCAGAAGTGTTCGTTTCCAAATCTGGATTTTCTATGCAAAATATTCAAATTATGGAAGGCCAGGTAGGTTGTATGTAAATAGTGTTAAAAAACAGTTCGTTAACATGTAAATATAAACTATATAATCCTTTATAACCTGCTTTTGTAAGTTGCAGTATTACTTTGGATACATGTTGTCCAAATTATAGTCTTCAGTCACTCTCTCTCTTTTAACCATTCCAATTTATTTTCAGCTGACCAAGTTATTATATAGGAAGCTATCTGAATGCATGATAATACTTTGTTTTAGACGATCAAGTTCAGGTGGGACACTGAAGATAATACCTCATTAAACGTTATCCAGGTACAGTTTTCCCCATCCTAGTACATGTTAAATCTTTTCTTTAAATTAAGCATTAGACTAACATTTGTGATGTTTTGATGTATTGCTGGTAGATGTTCAAACTGTTGAGATTTTTTGTTTTTGTTTTGTTTTTTTGTAATTGTGCAGTATGCTCTCTTGATAAGGACAAAAATGTTCCATACACGAATCACTTTCAGAGCTGATGACAGAGACTTGCGCCACTTGCATAAAGCTTATATGAAATAGCCTTCTGTTAAAAATATTTCTATTAGTATTAGAAATATTGAGGGGGTGGTTGGTGGGGGAACCCGCCGTGGCCGAGGGTTTTAGCATGCTAATGCAGCATAATGAACCAGGTGCCTCTCACCAATGCGATTGTTCTAAGTTCTAGCCCAGCTCATGCTGGCTTTCTCTCTGTTCATAAGTGGGAAGGTCTGCCAGCAATCTGCGGATGGCCGTGGGTTTCCCCCTGACCCTGTCTGGTTTCCTTCCACCATATTGGTGGTTTCCAGTGTCTAAGCTAAATATACATGAGTATGGCATAAAATACCAATCAGTTAAACAAAGAAATCATATAGAAATTCAGTAGGTATTTGTCACAAGAAAAACTAACTGTTTTACATTTGCTACTGGTAATTGACAGTTCTCATAATGACAAATTTGACTTGTTTTTGTTTTGGCAGGTTGTGCATGATGGAGAAAAGTTACGCCCAGTCATAGGAGGCTATGGCTGCTCCCAGTCGCAGGCTGATGGCTTTTTTGAGCAGCAGTTTAACCTGGAAGGAGATTACAAATTTGCCATGTGAGCCTTGTCTGATACATACCATTATGAAAGATTTATTTGTTTATTATTTTATTTATGTATTTATTTATTTATGTATTTATTTACTTGGCTGTTTGCTGTTATCACATCATACCCAAGAATTTTTTTTCACTTTAATGTCGTCTGTCAGTCAGGTCTCTGGGCTAGAGGAAACAGGAGTATTTGGAGCAATCCACTGATGTTTGTAATTAATAAACTTTTGCTCCGGAAATGTTTTTGGTAGTTTTATATGATTCCCTGAAAGCTATACTACCTTTTGGTTGCATACAACAGAAACAGGCACGGCTTTGGCCAAAAATTTTGATTGGAATACTTCTAACCATATCAAACCAGTTGTAAGGGTTGAGCATGTAGGATAAGTTTTGAATTACTTTCTCCTTGTCCCATGTAACTTGTATCTTGCAATGTTGTGAAAACCAAGAATTCCTGAAAATTGCTTAATGTCTTGTGTATATAAAACTTGGTGACTTCATAATAATAAAATCTCATTTATAATTGTTTAACGGTTTCAGGCAGACTACGCTTTCAGATCTGGTATTCGCTCCACCCCTCTGACTGTTTGAATGTTTATGGTTACCTGTTTCATATCTGGTATTCGCTCCACCCCTCTGACTGTTTGAGTGTTTACGGTTAACTGTTTCAGATCTGGTATTCGCTCCACCCCTCTTACTGTTTTGGTGAGACCCAGAGTTGACCTGCAGGCAGAAGTCACAGATTATGGTTTCACCCCCAAAGTTATAAACATTGACAAAGGTCACACAGTGAAATGGTCCTGGGTTCAATGTAGTGTGCCGCACTCTGTGCAGGAAGTCACATTCGATATTTGCAAAGGGGGCTTCATCAAACCATCGAACGCAAATTCAAAGTAAGTCTCTCTGTGAGATTATTTCATTTTTTTTTTGTTATTTCTTTGTTTTTGTCAATATCTGCAATTATGCTAAGCAGAACTACTGAATCATGATTTTAGGCAAACTAAAATCTCATAAAAACATGAAGGAAATTTTAGAGACAAATATAATTAAATGGTTCCATTTTTCAACATACATAATGCAGCTTTATTGAGGTTGTATGTACGTATGCTTGGGTTTAATGACTTACTCAACAAGTTTTCACTCACACTGAGATTATAAGATATCAAGAAAGCACTTATATGGAAAGACCCTATCTTGTAATTATTCATGAAAGTTTTATCTATCCTTGAAGTGTCTGTTTGTTTTATCAAGTTTGGATGCTCTCTTTACCACTGTATAATTTGACTTTCTTTACAGCACATTCACATCAACTGTGAGTGGAAGCTACAGACACGCATTTAAGTGAGTCATACATTAATTTAATTGAATGATTTTTCTCATTTTGGTCTGGACTCAGAGGATAATTTACTATTTGTTTGTATTTATCAGACATAAAATTCATGCTGTAACTTCCTCTGGAATGATTGACTTGAATGTTATTGGTTGCAGAATAGTTTAGTTTTGTTTTTCTACTGACAGCCTAAAGTAGTCATTATGCACCGTTCATGACCGTGTTGTCTGGGTTGCTTTAGTTCAGACCAGTTGGACTTCAGTTCCTCTTCTGGCTTGTTGGATTGACCTGTAAACCTTTTATTTAAGAATATAACATTAAAATGGCAGGGGGCATCCGTGGCTCAGTTGGTTAACACGGTAATGCAGCATAATGACCCAGGAGGCTCTCACCAATGCAGTTGCTATGACTTAAAGTTGAGCTCATGCTGGCTTCCTCTTTAGTCGTACGTGTGAATGTCTGCCAGCCGCTTGTGGATGGTTGTAGGTTCCCCTGGGCTCTTCCTGGTTTCCTCCCATCACAATACTGGCCATCGTCATATTAGTGAAATATTGTCGAGTACAGCTTAAAACACCAATCAAATAAATCAATAAATATATTACAATTGCACACATCTTTGCTTGTGACTTTGTTGAACCAAGCTTGGATTTCTCCAAACCATTTGCCATTAACAACTTTGTTGAGCTTGCCTTGAACTGTTGTTTTTACTTGTCTTGTAGGAGGTCGGGCCTGTTCTATTTCCAGACAGAGGGTATGGATCTAGGAAAGACACACCTCTGTATTGTCCATGTTAGAGAAACGCAGAAGTAAGTTTACAGGTGTATTACGAATCAGTGAATTTACTCTAATCTGCTTTCAAAGAAATGTTTGAGTTATGGTTGAACGGAAGTTGAATGTTTAGGCCTACCAATATTAGGTTCAGAAAGACTGACATATTTCTTGAAAATGACTGCTTTTTGGAAGCCCCATTTTGTCATTTGTTTGTATGATTTAATATATCAATGTTTTTTTCAGGGAATGCAAAGTTGAAGTGCTAGATCGCTCATTTAGTCCAATGATTGTGCTGATAGAAGAAGGAGACAGAGTCTGGTGGCATTGGGATAGGTTCAAGGTGAGAGTTATCCCCCTTCATCTGGGGTTTAGGCCAATTTTTCCCATTTCCAATTACATTAGTTTTACTAGGTGCTGTAATCATGTCTTTACTGGATTGTTTGGGATTTCTTTTCAGTGCAAGAAGTTGCACAGTGTATATCAGATCCATGCTCCTGGGATGGATCATCCAGCCAGTGAACAGTATGAGGTCAGTAATACATTTTCATGTTGTATTTTTCTTCTCTTAACATATACAAATTTAAACAAATAGTCTGAAGACTTGGTCTTTCTAATCAAGATTTGATTCATGTTATCTAAAATGTGTGCTTTTCCATTTCACAGCCTGTTAAGGATGGCTTCAGATGGACTGCTCCCAGGTAATACATATCTTGTAAAGCTCAGAGACTTTAAACAATTATGTGCCACTCTTCCAGTAACTGATTATCAGCATGATAGGTAGTGCTGCACATTTTCAGTAGGTCAGCGTTGAATGACCTTCCTTGTCAAGTGAGTCAACATAAAATAAATTTTTTATTTCTCGACAATACAATTAGTGGGACCTCGTTGAATAGCCCGAATGTAAAATGGAAGAATCTAGTGGAAAGTCTGTAATTTATGGCAAGATAAAAAAACTCATCCATCTTTCCCTAAAACTCTCAACCTTACAGGTAAATTTATTTCATTGTGATCAAGATTTTCTAAGAGTGTTGCCAACTGATCTCACTATAACAAAGGTATATCTCATTCAGCCACTTTAAAGGTCCCAATCGATCACAAAGGGCTCAAACAAATGTGCCATTAACATGGGAGAGTGGCTTTAAGGAGGGTTATTCCTTGGAGTCCAATTATAACTTTAAAAATTGGTGTACATGTTTTCTTCTATAATGGATTTACTTTAAAAAATACAAATGTGCAATTAATAAAGATAGTTAACCTTTGTGCCAATATGGAGCATAAATTTTCTGAAGGCAAAAGTGTTTCTCATTAAGAGCATGCAAGTAGTTATCCAGTTTAAAATAACAGAGGTTTCACTTTCGTTTTCTTCCTCTGACAGTAAGCAGGGCTTGTTGTCATACCAGTTCCATGTGCCAGGTGTTTATTATTTTTCTGACCAAAACTTTGAGGAGGCAGCAGAGTATATTGGAACTGTGATTGTGAAGCCCAAACAGAAGGAACATTATATAGAACTTTCAGAAAACGGCTTTTCTCCAGGTAAGTTGTTACCTATTTTTGTAGCCATATACATGTAAGGGGTTGTGGATTACACGGTGTGGAGGTATTTTTTCCTTGTAATCTCAGACCTGAACTTCAGTGTAATTTTCATATAATTGCTGTAGTAAGTTATTTAGGTAAATGCAGTAAACTTCTGTGGTACATGTACTCCTTCAATTTCTTGGCCACTTCCTTTCTTGTTCAATTGAGTTTCATTCTTAGTAATGGTGTTACACTTGCAATACTTTGCTTGTTTAATAAGAAGACATACATGTAGCAAACAGTCTTTTATGCTATTTTCAATATGTTTGTGTTTGCTCAGACTTGTGGTACACCCATACTGGTGATCGTATCTGGTGGACATGGAGTGGACAGCATGTGGACAGAATGAATTCAACCTTTACCATCTGTGAAATAGAAAAGACACTTAACCCGGCCACAAAGCAGGAGTCTAGTGATGAAGGAGGTCAGAATAGTAACCTTGCAGTTTCAGATTGAACACATTGTGTTAAAGTTTGTTTTGCCTGATTACATTATTATTGTTTTTATTTACTTTTTTTTCACTTCAAGGGATGAAACCGCAGAGCAAATATTTTGGCAGACTATAATAAAATGTTACTATAATTTGGCATTCAAATGTTGGTGAAATATTGTAACATAAAGGGTTGCATGTGCAAAATAAGTTAGAGCTTTCCATGAACACAGGATGCAGCTTCATGTTCACTTGTGTTTCCTATCTGTAATCGTGTGGTCAAACCAAGACCACCTTAATTCTTCAACCTTTTCTACCACTTCTGCAACCAATATGTTGAAACATTCGGACAGAACTCTGGGATGTAGAGAAATAATTTGCACAGTTTTATGTAGCTCACATCTTTAATCACACAAATACATCATTTTTAGCATCATTTTCATAATCATTGTATGCATTGATTCCACTGAAAAAAGTGCTTTGGTGGTTGAAATGGTTGAAGATTTACACTAGTTCGAGTTTCATTTGAAGTTCATTTATTACTTGGGTTGTAAGGCTGTGGTGTTTGCTTTACCACAGAATTTGTGTTCCATTGTTAAAGAAATCGTGTAATGGAGTAGAATTCGTGTGTGTGTGCGTGTGTGTGTGAGTGTGGCGAATGTGACCCCAGTTTGTGCTGTGTTCCAGGGCAGTGGCAGTACATGGACGAAGAGGCAGCCAAGCTGTGCACCAGGCTGGGCCTAGCCACAGTTCAGTACAGCACCGTGGGTGTCTACCATTACCGAGTGTCAGAGACCCGCAATGCCATCTCCACCTGCTCTGTCATTGTCAATCCAGGACCCAAAGTAAAGCCATTGCTTATGATACCTTGTTCTCTAAACTGAGATATTGCACAAGCCAAAAATTAAAATATGTGTTATTTGAGATTTAATTTATGTAAATCATAAGTCGTATAGTGATGGAAGTTGTGTAAGGAATACAAGTTATGTCATAGAATATAAACTTAAATTTTAACACTAGGAAAAAAGAGAAAGAATTCCAACTCTTCATTTATTGATTCATGAGAAGAGATTAGTCTGTATCTACTTTTTAGCTATTACACACTTTTGTGGTTTTAATCCCAAAGAAATAGTAATATTTTTTTTTGTTAAATGTTTACTTTGTTTCATATTTCATGGAACCTGTGGTATTGTTGATTTGTAGAACTACACAATTCACCTGACAGACAATGGCTTTGAGCCTAAGGTGATGACAATCCGTCCCAATGACAGAGTTTGGTGGGTGTGGCAGACTGGTCAGAAGCAACATAATATTGTACAGGTAATCTGTCAGTTTGGATGTTTACTGTTTGTATCGGAGCTATTTCTGCATGAAAAGTGGTATATTGTGTTAAATTTTCAATGTATAATGTATTAGTATGTGTCATATTGAATCTGGTGGACAAAGAGAGCATCACATTTAATTCTTAATGTTTTTTTAAATTCTGAATTTTCATTTTAATTATCCCAGGGAAGTTAATGATGATTTTGCATTAAGAAGACTGTTTTTAAAGTTGGCCCTGGAAGTTTAATGGTCAGAGCTGAGATCTCATATTTAATATTTTCTTATGAAAACCTTCTCAGGTGTCTCACCAAGGCAACCCCATAGACGGTGGATTTGGTAGTGGAGCTCCTCGTGACTGTCCCTCTGCTTTTGTACACCAGTTTCACAGTCCAGGTGTCTTCTACTTCAGAAGGTAAGTGTCACGTACAGGTATTCATGGTCATTGTGATGTTATTGGGAAGCTTTTTATATACATATACGACAATCGTTTAAAGTTAAATAACAATTGCTTTCATTATTTGCAGAAGATATGAATTTGTGAAATCAATATTTCAGGAGGTAACATTTTGTGTTATTGGTCTTTTGTCCCTATGAGTTTTCTAAAATTGTTTGGTTTCACTGCAGATTAAGTAGATTATCGTACTGATAATAATGTCTTCCGGGGCCTCCCTGGCTCAGGCAGTTAACGTGCTATTGCAGAACAATGACCTGAAGCCTCCCACCAATGCGGTCGCTGTGAGTTCAAGACTAGCTCATGCTGACTTCCTGTCCGGCTGTACGTGGTCTGCCAGCAACCTGCGGATATTCGTGGGTTTCCCCGCGGGCTCTGCCCTGTTTCCTCCGTGGCGTTCAGAATGGTTTCAATCTTGTGATAGCATTGCGAACAGCAAAATTCGAGACCTTAAGCAAGAACCCCACTTCTCTTAAAAAGAAGAAAAATCCACAGAAAAGGAAACACAATTCTGATAACACTTGTGTATATATCTGCTGACCTGTAGTTGTAATGTTGAGCGGTTATGTTTGGCAGAATTCGGGTCCCAGCTGTGGGCAAATATTGAGCGTGCTCCAAGGCCCGTCTGTGACATCGCACTTAAATCCAACACTTTCAATTTATCATGAAGTACCTGATTATAAAAATAACGTGCTGTAACAATTACAAGAACCAATGATTTCATCTATTTATTGGATTGGTGTTTTACGCCGTACTCAAGAATATTTCACTTTCACTATGGCATCCAGCATTATGGTGGGAGGAAACCCACGACCATGGAAGGTTGCTGGCAGATCTTCCCACATCCGACCAGAAGGTTGCTGGCAGATCTTCCCACATCCGACCAGAGAGGAAGCGAACATGAACTGGACTTGAACTCATCCCGACTGCATTGTTGGGAGGTTTCTGCACTACCTAAATGAGGCACGGAGGCACCTCCAGAACAAATGAGGAATATAATAATACAACAATAGTTTGAGGAATTTTTAACATAACAGACTTCCATTAGGTATGGTTCACTCATGAGGTGCCACCTGGAGGATACATCTAAAGGAAACCTAGTAAACCATGTCGGGCACCCAGAAGACCATGAGGGAATCTGAGCAGACAATAAAGGAAATCTTGCAGCCCAAATAGGAAACCTAGCGTATACTGAAGGAAACCTAGCAAATAATGAAGGAACCTAGCAGAAACAATGAAGGAATCTCAGTCGCCCATGAAGGTGACTGTTAAGGAAACATTATAGTTTCCATTTAGGAAACCTAGCAGATGATGAAAACCTCAAAGACCGTGAAGGAAACTATCGCACCTGTTAATGACTCAAGTTACACATCCTTAATGTGATGCTGGAGTCTGGGGTTTTTGCCAGAGAACAAAAAAAAAGTCCGTTTGTGGGAAGGCACGTGTGCCCGAGGGGGGAAGCGCAAGAGGGGGGTACCCTGCACTTCCTTTTGCTTCATATACCTCTGAATTTCACTGGATAACTAATACTCTACTGTTAAAGACATTTATTTCTGCTCAGACATATGGTGAATGGCAAATTTACTGAAATCAACACACAAAAACTGAAGTCTATTTGAAATATTGCTGTCATCATGGCAAACGGTTTGAAAAAGGAATTTTAGGCCTTTCATAATTGTTACAGCTCAAAAAAGATTTGTATCAAAATGATCGCGAGAAAATCACTGGTCTGGGTAAACGAAATGAGACCGCTTATCCATGGCCATGTGTTTGCCTGTCTGCTATGGGATAAACCATTGCAATGCATGGGCTGGAATTCATTGACGTAAGAATTCTCGGTATTGTTAATAGATTGATTGGTTGATTTAGCAATATTACACCTAATTATACGTTGACAAAGTTATTAATGTAGAAAATATATATTGCCAGGCCATGAAATTTGGCGCCAACGAAACGTATAATTGTGTAGAGCGATAAATCAGTTTCGCCGCTCTGTCCCTCGGCAAGGCGCTCAACGTAGCAACGGTTTTAGGCTGTCCGCTCCGTTCGGCTCCGCAAAGAGCCTCACTGACCTACACTTAACTTAGTCCATCTGGACGAACACCTCTTTTGCCCATTTCTATGTTGTTTTCTGGTTGAATCTCAAATCGTATTTTCTTAATTTACTTCCTTTTTTGTCAATTTTGA